>CM035432.1:144292428-144564928 GCA_020310875.1 Ceratopteris richardii
CTGTTTATATCATTATGTACTAAGGTTAAATTTTTACTGTTTACATCATTATGTACTAAGGTCAAATTTTTACTGTTTATCAGTGTTCTCACTCTTTGAGATCATAGAAGCTTGGCTTTGGTAAGATTCATTTTGTTACTGGTTTTGTTTGATTTCCACTTGTGACTCATATTTTGCTACTTGCCTAGTCTTCTACACTTCCAGTGCTGGACTGATTGTTTGTTAAGCCATACAGGTGCACATTTAACTCTTGATGTAGGCTGTATGTTCTGAGGTTAAATCTTTACTGTGTATCACAGTGGTGTCACGCTTTGAGATCATAGAAGCTTGGCTTCAGTAAGATTCAATTTGATACTGGGTTTATTTGATTTCCACTTGTGATTTGTATTTTTCCACTCACCTAGTTTTCTCCACGTCCAGTGTTGGATTGGCCTTTTGTTAAACCATATAATGTGTGGTTCGTTTCTATTGCTGCTGTTTTTTACGTGGTTTATTATTTTTCTCTATTAATTCCCTTAATATTTTAACCAACTGGAGTCTGGAATAATGGGCATATCATCTTCTAGAGCTTTGGCGAAGTGTCTTTAGTTAGAAAATATTTTCACATGGGTGTTATATTTGATGTTGCAGGTACTTACATAGATAAGAAGTGTCCCTTTACGGGCAATGTGTCAATCAGAGGAAGGATTCTGACTGGTACTGTCAACTGCACAAAAATGACAAGAACAATAACTGTACGGAGGGATTATTTGCATTTTGTGAAGAAGTATCAAAGGTACTAGTGAAGCAGGAATGTTTGATGAATTAGTATCTTTTCTCATTCGAACATTTTGTGGGAACCATCTATATATACCTGCAAATTTTTGAGCTACTATTTTTATTAACCCAATAAATTGATTGTTATTATTAGATGCTGTTGTCTTGATTAGTGTGTTTTCTCACAGAATCTTTATGATATGGCTGTCTATCAGCCGTTTCCTTGTGGATAGATAGTGTGGAGCAGGAATAAACTAACATGTTTTCAGGAAATCTTGTAAAGGGAGCCAGAATATGGATGATTTAGTGTAGATAAACTAACATGGATAGTGTAGATAAACTAACATGTTTTCAGGAAATCTTGTAAAGGGAGCCAGAATATGGATGATTTAGGCTTTTCTTGTAATGTTTTCAGGTATGAGAAAAGGCATTCAAACTTGTCTGTCCATGTTTCACCTTGCTTTCGTGTGAAGGAAGGGGATAAGGTCATTATTGGGCAATGCCGGTGAGTTTTTCATTCGATATTGCTAAAAATGATCTGCAATGCAGCTCTCTGATACCTGACATGTTTTCCTTTTCGTATGTAGACCTCTATCAAAGACTGTGAGGTTTAATGTCCTCAAAGTTATTCCCATGGGTGCAGCAGAGGGAGGGAAGAAGGCATTTACTGCAATGTAGTTTGGGATTGAGATTTTTTTTTTTGTCAGGTGTGCTATTGAAGGGCTGGGATTTCAGCTATAAGACCAATCATTTGAAATGTAATTTGAAGAAAGCTTCTACACAATGGTGCGAGTCCAGACTCAAAGATGTATCACCTGATTCTAGTAATAACGAATTCAATACAAGATATGCCTTCTAGCTCCTCTTTGGTTGCCTTTTCAGCAGTATCCTTTGAATTAACGTTCCTCGTGATTCCATGGTTGTACATTACTCGAGATACTTATGTCATTTAGTTTGCGTAATCACTCCAGTAGCCACGTGTTTGGCTGCTTTTACCCATCTGCCTTCAAGGTCAGGACGTTTCCAAAAGTAGGTTCGCCACCATGCTCGGGGCTTTCAGTATGTTTAAGCTTGCACATTAAATGAAATGTTGGAAAAATCTGGAATGAGTAAAGCTTCTGTAGATGACTGTATGCCTGTCCATAACAGTGTGATATCATTGGATTAATTAAGGTTGTCCAGTATGCAAAAAAGGACAATCTATAATGGATCTACATTATAGCCCATGGCATATTGGATACAAATGAAGAAGCTTCCTTTGCCACTCCACTTCAACAGAAGATAATGTACCTGAGTTACTCTTTTCAATCGTTTATATACTCATTTATTGATGATTAACTTACACTTTGCTCTTAAGTGCAGGTTCTTGTTCATCTTTGCTTCATCAGCTCGTTCTCTGGTGCACATAATTTAGATATAGAAGTCTTCTATGCATCTACCTTACCCTCCCTTACAATTGCATAAAAAATAAAATGTCTTTCTTGCTTTGGGAGCATTGTAGATGGAAAGCATGTGGTGTTGAAGATAGGTTTTGAAAAAGGTTGAAGCTTTTGGAACGTTCTTTATTGGGGGGGGGTTTTTTTTTTCTTGATAATATACTTTTAGTTGGCGACTTAACAGTTGTATTCAATGAAGTAAAACTTGAGAGTGTTTTTAAAGGAAAAAAAGTGGAGGTTCAGCTTTGTAGAGAGTTTCCTTTTGAGTGGGAGTTCTCCTTTATGGACTGTGGAGACAAAATTTTGTGAGCTCGAATGCTTTTGGATTGAATTCATTTTCTCTCTTACGTTAAGGTTTCTAATTTGGGCATTTTAAATTTTGCTGGAATGTTGGGATAAAGGCCCAAGGACGGCTCCTTTTTTATTTTATCCTTCCATGTGATGGTTCTTTTCTAGAGCTTCATAGTTATATTTTGATTTTATTTTTTGGCTCACACGATGGGCTTATATATGCATTTCATTTATTATATAACCCTTTGGTAATTGGACATGCGTTAACATGTGCAAGTGAGCTAATGGTCACATATTTGTCTATCCATCAATTTTTGTGCAATCACACTATTCTCTCCTTCAATGCCTATCTTGTCCCTGGATCTTTGGAGCACTTAGCACGTCTTTGTGTAGCTTTTTAAGGGTTCATTCAACCAGTGTCGAAGCCTCACACATTACTCTTGCAATAATAGGATCGCAAGTGTATTTCAACTTTTTGGGACAAGTATATATAAAGTGCCATTGGTCTAGAGTTCTCTCTGACAAGTTTTGTCCAGCCTCATTATTGTTGGAAGGTCTTTATTTCAAAAAATCCTATTTCAAGTGGAAATTAATGTACCAATTTTATGGGCATTCACATTTGTTGGAAATTTGTTTGTAATGGACTCTTTGGTCGATCTTGCCTTATAACTGTTACAAAGTGAGGCTTCTGTTGAAAGAAGTTTCTGATGGCTTCGTTTGCTTGACGTATGATCTTATGGCAAAAAACAATTTATTGGTTTTTTGGCAAAAGTTGATTACTTAATTATTTTTGTGAAAATAATAAGATTTATTATTTTTTGTCATTTTTTGGGTGTCATGCATACGTGATGGAAGAATGGTGCGATTTTGTTCAAATTAAAAGAGATTAACTCTTGAGTAAATTTTTAGAGATCTGTGTTTTCTTTTGACACCTACTATGTGTAAAGATGGATTCTTTCTCGGATTTCAAAAATGTCTTTGACATCATCGACTGGAGGACAATGGCTTTAATTTTTAGAGATTGTGAAGATGCTTATGTTGAAACCAAGTTAGAGGATATGATAGATGTAGCATGGCCAATTTTGAATAAGAAAACGATAATATCCATAAAGATGATCATTTTGATGAAATCTTAGTGGATTTGAAGGATGTCACTAATGTATATGAGGTACTGCGAAGAGAAAGTTACTTATGAAGACATTGCTACTCTTGATGAGTCCAAAAGTGTGGTTGAATATTCATCCTTGTTCATAGGTATGTTACCACAGTTGCAAGATTCTTATCTTCATTTGATGACAAGTTCTTGCTCTTGACTTTGCATGAATTGTGGAAAATATTGGTTGTTTCATTGTCAAATAGTCCCAACTTGACTTTTGATGGTCTCATGGATACTATCATCAATGAGGAAATCAGGAAGGCAAGTGGAGATGACAATATTAGTTTTGCTAATGTGGTTATGGATAGAACAAACCAGAAAGATGGAATTTCAGAGAAGTTTAAAAGCAAAGGCCATGATGATACGCCCTATTAAAATGTGATAGGAACAATCATAAGAAGCCACATTGCAAGCATTTCAAAGGAGACCAAGAAAGGCAGAGTAATATATATAATAAGAGGGAGAAGCAAAGCAAGATAGAAGCACATGATAGTTCTAAGGACAAGGACAGGACCAATGTGGCTGCTAGTGTGGTCATTGAAGAGTTATCAAATGTGGAGGACATCCTATGTAACAATATCATAGCTAATGATGCTTACCTACATGGTGGTTCTCTTATTGTTCATGCACTATGTTTCCAATTCACCAAGAATGTTCTTGTAGAGGTCTTGGTGATTGTGAATGATCCAGCCTTGTGCATGGATAGTTTTTGGTGCATTACTTCATGCCTCCAATCAAGAAACATTTCTCTATATTTCATGCACAAACTATGGTAATGTATATTTACCTTAGGGTACAATTGTGCTTGTTCCATTGAGGGTGATGTTATAATGCAACTTTGAATTGGTTTTGCATGATGTGAGATATGTTTTAGGCATCGAGAACAGCCTCTTAGTTTTTGAGCATATATACCTGCATAGTTACATTGTTCTCTTTGAGAGAAGTCTATGGAAGCTTATTGAAGTCTCAAAGCTGATTGTTATATGCATGAAGAAGGGGAATTTGTATTGTTTTCATGGGAAAATTAGGCAAGTTTATTAAGACAGATCAAATTTCAACATGTACATCCATCCAGTAGGCACGACTTAGGCCCTTACGATGCACCTTAGATGGCCAAAAATAATGATGAGCTGATGATAATTGAGCAAAAGGATGTTAGATCCCAAAATGATGTTTTTGAAGGCCGTGAGTAACCATTAAATAAGGCTGAAATAAAACATAAGGCCTTAAATGATGATGCATTTATGTCGCTTAATGTGGATATTTGCCAAAAAATGTAGACCATTGGGAGAGGAGAACTACATATTATTAGAAGGCAAGTGAGTAGATATGATCCCTCCATGAATTACGTCAGAGCTATTTGCAGAGGGTGTGCCTCTTGCTTATAGAGAGGCAAAGTCATGTGAGCATAATAATAAGAAGTTGGAGCTTACATGAGTAAAAGGAGGTTAAAGCCCTTCATGTCAATGATACATGGGAGTCTCTTGAGTTGCTTGAAGGAAAGCCATGCCTAACAAATGGGTGTATAGAACATAAACAGCTGATGGGAATCCCAAATATAAGGAAAGATAGGTTGCAAATAATATGCTCAAAAGGAGGGCATAGATTTCCAAGAAGTTTTTTCTCATTTGGTGAAAATGACCACAGTGTATTTTTGTCCTGATGATTGCTTTTGGATTTGGAAGTGTACCAAATGGATAGCCTTCTCAAATGGTAGTTTTGATGAGGAGCCATGTATGAAACGAGCTACTTTTGTGATAATTGGAAAGGAAAATCATGTATGTAAACTCAAGAGAAGCTTGTTAGATTGTTTAAAAATAGAATTTTTTATGTTCAAACATGGGTACAAAAAAGGCGATGTTGAATGGTGTTTATACATCAAATACCACATAAATGGAAGCTCCATTATTCTTGCACTCCATGTAGATAATATGATGTTGACTTGGAAGAATAGGAGTACTATAGATGCTCTAAATTACCAATTGAATGTTACATTCTCAATGGAAGGCCTTAGGGTTCATCAAGAGAGATACATGGAAAAAGTGTTGGACATATTTAACATGGTTTATTTAAAGCCTTTTAGAGTACCATTACAATTATATACAAAGTTTTTCAATGGTGACTATTCCTCTAGTTATGAAACAACCAATAATATGAAGGGTATACCATATGCATCATCTTACATATGCAATGGTTATGAATAGGCATAACATTGTTCATGTAGTGGGGATTATCAACAGATACATGGCAAATCTAAGCAAAACACATTGGGATGCAGTCAAGTCCATCATGAAATATTTGAAGGTGATTAAGAGAAAATGTTATGCTATGGGGCTTTTCCAATGCAATTAAAGAGATTTTATGGCTCTAACATGGCAGATGATATGGATACATAAAATCCATAAGTGGTTATGTATATGTACTGAGTTATTATTTCATGGTGATCTACACTTTAGAGGACAATTGCGATATCTGCTTCAAAGGTTGAATATATTTCAGTCAAGAAGGCTTCCAAGGAAGCCACATGGTTGGCACACGTGCAATGCATTTGGTTTTCCTAACAGGGCATCTACTCTTGGTTATGATAGTGACAATTCCATATGTCCTGCAAAGAATGCCATGTTCCATGCACATAGAAAACATATATATATATATATATATATATATATATATATATATATATATATATATATATATATATATATATATATATATATATATATATATATATATATATATATATATATATATATATATATATATATATATATATATATATATATATATATATATATATATGATATGGTTTCATTTGAGAGATGATTGAGAATGGCTTGATCATTTTGATCATGATGAACACATCACAAAATCTAGTAGATGTTATGACTAAGTGCCTACTTGAGGCACAAAATGAGTTATATTTATCGATGATGGGATTTAAAGGAACCTCCTTGCCCTTTCAATGAGAAATTATTGGAGATGAAGGGCTCTCCTCTTTGATGTTATTACTGCTCCATGTGATAGCTCTTTTCAGGAGCTTCACACATTTTTAATTTAATCAATGGCCCATATATGAGGGATTTATAGACATTTTTTTCTTTGTATATGTTATGAGGATATCCAGTAGTTAAGGCACAAAGAGCATAATTCAAAGTGTAAAGAAAGGAAAGAAGAAGTTACAAGACTAACTAAAAACTATTTCTAAATGTTTTGTAATTACATTTTGATAACCATATAAAACATATTATTCTAGTACTATAACAATTTTGTGATTCCAAAGAGTTCAGAAAATTCTTACTGTATTCATGTTATTTTTTTGGTAGACGTAGAGCATCCTAAATAGAACTAGCTATAAGAGACCATTTTTAACTACACCAATCATTTTGATGTGAAAAAAATCAACAATCTTGATATATAGCTCAATGAGAGCTGATTTATAAAGAGTTGCTCATTCAACGATGAAACTCTCTTGAAATTCGTACTCCATTTTTCTTTAATTTTTTTCACTATTTTTTGTGGGATTTGAGTATTTCCAAATATTGTATAGGCTTGGCTGGCTCTTCTCAAGATATTGGAGGCGTCATGTCTACATGATGAGCCCTAGAAAGAGGTGGTGTCTTCTATTGATTTGTGTTTCATTGGGTATATCTTTTCAAGTCAATCACAATGATATTCAATTTCGAGTTTTCTTCCCTTTCTCAATTGAATTCAGGGTTTCAAGCAAATTTTTGGGTTTTTGTGCCCTCAATCCTGTACATTGTTAGATTGACAATAGAATTTGTTCAATCAACCCATTTGATGCCGATGTAGGAGTGGTCTCCCTCTCCTTGCAGATCTATCACATGAAACAAGCTTAATACCATTATCGGGGAAAGCTATTTGAGTTGGTGAGATATGCTTGTCAATGCTTAGAAAGTGAGTCTTGTTCCTAAGAGGTCTTTGAAGAAGCTCAGAGGCCAAGAGAATAGATCTTGGTTAGTAAATTATTCTTTTTCAATCAATTCTTTCATAAAATTATCCAATCTTTGCATATATTGGCTTGAGAAGTAGAAGGAGGCTTTATACATGGAAAAGTGAGAGAATTTGTGATAAGAAATACTTTTTTAGCTTCTTGTGATATATATTTTGTTGGGAAGAGGCTTCCATATCATAATTAAGTGTTTCATTCTTATCATTATGTGAGAAATAGGGTGAGAGAGAGAGAGAGAGCTTGCAGTGAGATGAGAGAGAGCTTTGAAATTCTTGAGCTTATTGCATGCTACTTGATGAAACTTTGATGAGATATTTTTCTAGGTATGTTCTAACTCTTCATCAATCTTCATCTCCATTTCATCATTCTGCATGGAATTATGAGTGTTTGAAAATCAAGATTATCCATTTTTCAAAGAAATCATGTTTTTCACTTGACATTTTTTGCATAAGTTGACTTAGAAACATGAGGCCCCACAATGTTTTTTCGGAAAAGTGTTTGGTTCACCAAAACAAGGACATCATGTAATTTTCCAATTTTGTGATTTCCCTAGTTAGAAAATCATGATTCTACATATTGGGATTGCCTTGTCAAAAACACAATTTCTTTGACATGTGGACACTAGAAAATTTCTATTGTCAGAGAAGAATCATAGTGGGAAATTGTGATCAACGAATTGTGATTTCTTTGAAATTTTTCGCAAACATAATTGGAATATTGCGTTGGAGTTTGAGATCTGTGCAACCATGCAAACAACACGACGAAGAAGAAGAAGCCTGGAGCTTAACACAACCCTGAATGAATTACCAAGAGAATGTACAAAGATAAGACATCCATTAGGGTTATAGGCATACACCCTACGGTCCTAAGTGTGTTCACACATCACTACCAAAATATATCAACAAATCCCCCTTGGGAGTGATGCGCTGAACAAGGAACTGGCACACGTATAAGGAAGTGCCAAGTTATGTCGAAAGCGATCAATCCACAAAAGGAGATAAGCCCAAATCTTTATGGAAAGCTTCAAACTTCTCCCTAGGCAAGAGCCTTTGTGAAAAGTTTTGTAATGTTATCGTATGTGAGCACATATGCCAAATTGATCTCTCCAACAGAGAAGATCTCCCTGATATAATGATAATGCACCTCAATGTGCTTTGTGTGAGCGTGGAACACAAGGTTCCTCACAATTGTGAATGCAATCTCACTATTAGTGAAGATGATGGTGGAAGATGACTGACCAACACCCAAACCATCCAAAAGGTGTTCGAGCCACACGCACTCAATAGTCGCTATGAAAGATTCCCTAAAATTAGCCTCACAACCAAAAGTGGCCATAATAGGCTGCTTCTTTCTCAACCAAGATGTGTGTGAATGACCAAGCATAAAGCAAAAACCACTAGTGGAGACATGAGTTTCATAGTAACCAACCCACTCACAGTCAAAAAAGCATGTAAATCTGGCGGTAGTGATCTACCATTGGGATAAATCAATCCAAGTAGTTGGGTACCATTCAAGTAATGAAAGATGTGCTTAATTGCCTGCCAATGCTTGATACCTGGGCAGTGCATAAACTTGCTCATCTGAGAGACAACAAACTGAATATTAGTCTGAGTTATGCATGAGTAAATCAAGCATTCAACAACCCGCTGATAGAGAACAACATCAAATGCATCTCCAACATCATGAAGACTCAACCGTAAACTTGTTTCCATAAGAGTGGCAATAGTTTGTAATCTTCAAGGCAAAAATATTACAATAATGTGTAAATATACTTTGTTTGACACAAAGCTATTCCCCCATCAACTTGCATAAACTAAATGCCCAAATAATAATGCAAATGCCCCAAAACTGACATCTCAAAAGAGGCATGCAAATCAGCCTTAAATTCAACACTGTGCTTCTCATTAGGACCAGTGAGGAGCATGTCATCAACATACACAACAATGATTATAAGTACATCATCTACATGCTTAACATATAAGGTGCTCTTAGTTGGACTATTCTTAAAACCATGTGCAATCAAGTACGCATGTATCTTTTCACATGAAGCATGTGGTGCATGTTTCAAACCATATAATGTCTTTTTGAACTTGCACACTTTTTTTTCATGTCCTTTTGCATAAAACCATGAGGCCGAAATACATACACTTGTAAGTCACCATTTCCCCTACTTTATCATCCACTTTCTTACGTGTTGTCTAGACACTAATGCATATGCCAGCCAACCAACGAGACACAAAAGAGAAAGAAAATGGCTTGCAACCATGCCAAGCCTCATATGAGTGATAGATTGCAGTGCCTTGGTGGGATACCTATTGAGTTCATATGGTGCACACATAACAGGCTCAAGCTAGAAGCTATGTGGTAAAGCCTAACTTTTGACCATACCTTGCCACCTCCATGAGGGACATGTTCTTTCTTCGACAACTCTATTTTTTTGAGTTGTATATGGCATTGTACACTAATGTTTTATCCCATGCTCAGCCAAAAATGCATTAAAATAAGAAGACATGTATTTCCTCCATTTGATTAGAACGGAGGATGCCCAATTTACATGATGATAGATTTTTAGCCATAACCAAAAATTGTTTGAAGGACATAAACACTTAAGACTTTGCTCTTAGTGGATACAACCATGCATGCCTAGAGAAATCATCAATGCATCACGAACTATAGGTAGTTCCCGAAATAAGATGTCTGCATAGGACCATAGACATCACTATGAACAAGCTCTAATTTATGGGCATCTCAAACTCCACCATGTTTAGGGCAAGAAGAACATTGCGTTGTCGCTTATATTCATAAGAAGCAATAAGTCTTTATTTGGTTGATCTTCTAAATAATTGTTGAAGTCCCTTTTATTATGGCCTCTATTGTTATTGTTGAAGTTGTGTCCACCTCTGCCTCTATTGTTGCCATATCCACCTCTTCCACTTCCTTTGTGGGTCTTCCCGTTGAACCAATAATTTTGAGTAGTGTGGTTGGTCTTGTCGCATATGGCACAAGATTGAATACTTTGACCTTTGGCTTTGTCATGGTTTGGTCATTTCCTCTTCCCTTTCCACTTGCTCTTTCTTGCGGAGTTGGCTTGGGAAGTGTCCTCTTCATCTTCTTCCTTCTTCTTGCCTTTCAACTTCGTATCCTTCTTATCTCCATATAGAGAACTAGTTGAATTATCATGATAAGAGGTACCTTCCTTTATGCTATTGTTGGCCTCTTGATTGAAGAGTTGTCCAAGAAAGATGTTGAAGTCTGGAGTTTGCACATCCATGATGAGATCATAAGGCATGGTGAAGGATTGCCATCACTTATCACTTCAAATCCCATTGAGAATTCGCCTCATGATAGCCTCTTCTTCAATCAGCTCTCTAATGGATGCTAACTGATCCATAACCTCCTTGACCTTGGTAACAAACTCCGTGATGATTTGTTTAGGTGTCTTCCTCATTTGGTTGAACTCGTTCCAAAGACGCTTCTTTCTTGCTTTGGTACTAGCAGAAAAGAAAGTCTCTAGGGCATCCTGGCAAGTCTCTTGAGATGTCTTGCATCCTCTAATATGTGGTAATAGAAAGTCAAAGATAGAGTTTAATATGTACGAACTTACTTGAGCATCCCTTGCATACCAAAGTGTGAGCTTATCTGTCTCCTCTTGTGTAGGTCCTCCTTTGGATCTTGGAATAGGCATAGCTTCATCACCTGCTACAATTCCATAAAGATTTCTACCTTGCAAATAGGCCTCCATTCTGATTTGCCAAGATGCATAGTTGTATCGATCAAGCTTCTCAATCATTGAGGGAAAGCCGTCACCCATCTTAATCTAGCTCTGATACCACTGAAAGAACTTGGAGAAGCTTGTAGGAGGTAGAAAAGTGAGTTGCGAAGTGATGAAGTTGGGTCTAGTCAACCGACACAAGACCAGCCCTTGCGCTTATGGACACTCAAATAGACCTTAAAGGCATGCAATAAGTGCAATAAAATGCACTATGAGCATCAAAGAGGAGTTGATACAAAATAAATAGGTTCATGCATCGACTAGCTTAAAAACCTTACTATCTATAGATGAGACAATGAACTTCAAATGCTCATAGCGACCAACATTATTACAATTAGAAAAAATACTTTTATGGGAGTGATACACATAGGGTTGAGTGTATACAATGCTCAAGAGTACAAGAAGAAGCAAAATATGCTTTTGGAATGAACCAGATACTCAAAAGTGGTACCTCCTATTTTTCAGGAATACGTAGAGATCAACCCTAAGATAGAAAAACTAAGATTTCTCCTAATCCACTGAACCAAATGCTATTAAAATTTACAGGCATAAACCAATGAGCCATCTTTCATCTAATTTGGAGCTCTCTTGAGAGAGCACAAGCCTCTACAAGCTTACTGTTGTCGAAGAAGATGATGCAGAAAAATGGAGCAAGACAGTGATGGTCACAAGTGTATGTATATTGCTTCCATATAATGTACAAGTGTTTTGAAGTCTTTAAATAGAATTGTCAAATGCTCCACGACTTCTACAAGTGGATTTTGAATTCCAATGAAGGTGGGGAAGGTTGTTGAAGGGAATCAATTCACTTTCCTACAATATAGGAAAAGTGAATATCTAGTTTGATCTACTTTTAGGTGATTGATTGATTGATTAAATGCAATTCAACCACCTCAAATAAGTGGAATTTGGGCTCTCTTTTTCTACTTTTACATGTGTAAAGCTCTAGGCTTTTACAATGGTAAAAGATCCATGAAAAATCTTTTTGAAAAATACAATAAATGAGCATAGGAAAAAGAAATCTCCAATGGATATTCTTTTGACATAATCCAAGTGGTAGCTTTTTGATGTAGATAAAATCCACCTCAAGCATAGTGTAAGCTTGATGTTCCAACATATCCTTCATAAATGTGCTCACTCTCCAACTGTTTTCAAAGGTAAGCAACATGAGCCTCATTTCTTGCTTGGTATAATGTTGTAAGTGTATTACAAGCATTCTTTGCTATATTGCAAGAGAAAATAAGAGGGATAATGGCATGTTTAATAGACGAGGCTATCAATGCATGTGCATGAGCATCTCTACCATCCAAACAAAGTTGCTCTGTAGTAGGTGCAACAAGAACCGCAACATGAATAGGAATTCGAAGATCATCATCGTCAAAGCCATCTGCATCACCTTCAATAATTGTATTCATAGGTGTACTAGGGCATTTTTCAATACCTTACACAATATTCCACATGCCTTTTGCTATCAATACATGGCACATCATAGATGTCCATAACGGGTAATTAATACCATCCAACTTGTCCTCAACAACCAACATACAAAATTCATCATTGCTTTCAACCATGGCCATTGACTAAATACCCTAATGCAAAAAAATGGTTGCTTCTCAAAATGTTGAACATAACCACCCTATCAAGCTTGGCTAAACTTGTAGTAGACTTTGAGTCACTTGTATTGGCAAGCTGAAACCTATATATCTGTTTGGTGCAAGAGGACAAAATTACCTGCACATGCACTATGATAGTGTGTTCGAAGGCTGAAACGAGCTTAGATAAACATTTTGACATCACAAAGTGAAGTAGTTTTTAAATCCTAATCGCCTTGAGTATGCTTACCAATTTTCATGCAATTCTGAGAATATAATCGGAGGGATGTTGACAACCCCCTAGATGAAGCAGAGAACTCCTCCGATACCAATTGTTGGAGTTTGAGGTTTGCAAAAGCACGTGAACATCACAAGGAAGAAGAAGAAGCTTGGAGTAGAAAAAAAATACTATAATGAATTACCAAGTGGATGTATAAAGATAAGACACCGGTTAGGGTTATAGATGTATATAAAAGATGGGGGAAAAAAACCTCCTAAAGAGGGAAGAAACTTCCCTTGTGGTCCTAGGTGTGTTCACAAACATCACCACCAAAATATATCATCATATTGCATTTGTACATGGGAAATTATAGGCGTGAAATCACCATTGAAAATCATTTTGTGACAAATTAGGAGTGCTCATGGAAGGCTTTCACAAGAAATTATTTGCAAAGACATCACATTTTTCCACCATTAAGAAATTGTTTCTTGAAAAATCATAAAATGATGTATTTGTTATTGGAAAAATTGCGATCTTAGAGGAGAAAATTGCAAATTCCATAGGGAATTATTTTTCAAAGAAATCGGGTTTGACTTGACCTTGTCACCTCTTCTTCTACAGATTGATGAAGAGAAATTGTTCATAAGGAGTTTATTCTAGAAAATAACAACTTTGGAAACAGATGGGTCCTCCACAAAGGGGATGAAAATGTTATAAACCTTATTTGTAATTCTCCTTAGCCTTCTTGTATTTTGTTCCTTGTTCTAATTTAAAGCACAATTAAAAAAACATAAATATACTATAAAAAATAACACAAAATCTATTAACAAATAGCCATATTCCTTTTTATTGCCTTGTTCTTGTACATGTATGATGTATAGACCTTTGCTTGGGTAGGATTAGGGGTAAAGGAAACTTGTAGATGAGTTTCAAAAAAGAACCATTGATTTAAAAGATACTCCTCTATTTTATCGCATGCCAATTGAGAAATCCATACAAATATGCAACAAAAAACTAAATTCCTTGCATTTAATCAATCAATGTAGTAAGCCATATAAAACATCGACATTAACCAAACCAATTTCAACCAGTAATATAAAGTGGAATATATCTTTGAGCAACAATTGATGTATAGGAATCAGGGCATCAAAGTTAATAGAATAAATTAGTGTCGATCAGACAATCACTAGTGTCCAAAATATGAATATGTCACTCTATTATATTAAAAAATAGTATTTTTTAGACATATATAAGCATTACCCCATATGAAATCCAAATGGATTGCTATATTGTTGAAGGAATTATGTTGGGGGTGATAAGCCACCCCAACATAATTCTTGCAACAATATAGTAATCCAAAACTATTTGTATGGTTATTTGAGAGATACCATAAAATCTTGTTTGAGTTATTACTATCCAATTGGAAGACATTTATTTATACTTTATTGATGCCCAAACGTTGTAATGAGTTGAATCATAATGAAGTACATACAAAACTAGTAAGGTATTGACATAACACTGTGCATTATAACTCATGTATGGGAGAATAGTTGAATATCTTCTAGTTCTTAACATAGTAATGAGGACTTCAATCATTGATTATATAAGTAGTACTATTTTATATAATGATCAATTAATTTGTAATTTGCAGTTACAATTGTATCTACTAATCTGAGACTAAATCAATGGAATTAGTCGATCCGAAATCCATAATAAGTTGAGCTATCAGTTGACCTCTTTGAGATGATGATGCGGAAATTTTTATGTAGAAATGAATCAAAATGACTGTGCATGAACTCCTTCGTAGTGCATAGGAACATTATCCGAACTTTCTCCCTTTGTCTATTTTCACCATCGTCTGTATCTCTATACAATGTAGAGGTTCGCCATATCCATAAGGTGTTGCGCTACAATATGTGGTACGAGAGTGATTATACAATCGCAACAACCCATGAAGTCATGGACAGTCAGAGGCAGAAGTTTACTCCTACAACAATCAAAAAATCCGTAGTTGTGGCATTTATATGGTAGTGATTATAGAAAGAGAAGCATCCTCAAGCATCTTTATCATGGAGCATACCGAGATGATGCAATGAAAAAAAAACCAAAGGTGAATGATAGAGATGATTACAAAAAGCTTAGAGTAATGGGCAATGGAAAGCTCCTACTTTTGGTCATATGCAAAGAACAACGTAGTTGAAGAGAGCATACAAGAAGTGTTACTGTTAGTGTCCATGTGAAAGGCCAAATGGAAACTAGACACTTCTTTGTATATGTTCTTTAATAAAACATATAGTGGCCTGGTTAGCCACATACTATAAGTTCAACCTCATTTTGTAACACCTAAGAAGTCTATGTTCGTGCTCCTTGTGTACTGTCTTTTTGGCGTATTCTACAGCCTCTATGTAGAGTACCATGTGTGGCACTTGGAGCTCGGTTTTCTACTTCAAGGATATTGTCGTGGAGCTCTCGAGAAGGAGAGTGCACTGTGGTGCATTGCCATTGAAATACCTCACTGAGATCAGATCATTTCGATGCAAAAGCTTTGTTCCTTTTGTGCGAGTGAAGCGAGCACCTGCAAGGCGATGACCAAGGCATAGACCTTGGCATACCTTGTCATCTGAGTCATTGAAGTCACTGTTGGTGCCGTTGGCTACGCACGAGGGAGGACCTTAACAATCAAGGAAGATAGAGGTTTCCGATACTTCTCGGGAGGTCACCCATCCCAGTATTGTTCCCCTTGGAGCTTGCTTAACCGTGGCAATCTCTTGCCACTAATCTATGCTCTTGTGGTGTCTGAAGAAGGAGAAAGAATAAGGTTAACATTACCTTGAACATGCCTTGGTCCTTGAAAGCTTCATTCTTTGCTTTCAAAGCCTGTTTTTGAAGCATTTTTAGGGTGATTCTTGGAGCCGTTTTGGAGTACTTTCGTGCATAGGTCTCTTCACACAGGTTCAAGAACATCAAGAAGAGTGTTCTTTATACTTCTCCAAAAATAAGTATTTACCTTTGGAGCCATGTTTTTAACCACACTCATAAAACTACAAGTTTCTCAAAAGGTTTTCAGTTGTGGTGGGAGGACCCACTGCAAATTTATGCAGGTTTTTGAACCTAAACAACAGAGTTGATAGACACTTGCAGGTGTTGGTGGCTAGTTTTTTTGGCTATGCATTCAACCTTTCAGTGTCATTTTACTACATATATTGAGCACATATACACTATGTATGCTTTTGTGGATACCACTTATGTATGTCTATGTGGTCATTGATATAGCAGTTACATTTTTGCATAAAGCCTCTTATGTTTGATAAAGAGGGTCGTGGTGAGGTTTTCTTAACTAGGAGACACCCAGATGTCGGGGTCTCTTTGGTGATGCAAGTGGAAGACTTACCCAACCTCGCCATATGAGATGTATAATAGTTGTTCATAGGTGCTCGATAAGCCTAGTTGGCTTCTTTTGGGCAACTGATTATATGCAGTGGAGTCAGTGATTCACTATGCAGGTGAACATGTTAGTGCTTGTAGTTTTATGAGATTTTGACACTAGCCATATGCTCATTTTGCAAAGGATACTTTGGAAAATGTTTTCCAGATTTTTTGGTTTTGTCAGCTATACAGTGGTCGATTTACTCCTTGATACACTTATTGGTGTGAGCACATTTATTCTCACATAATCCTTCTCGTTGGTCATTACTGTTGATTAACTTCATTTTTTTGGGAATATTGCTAAATTCTCTCCTAGAATCTGACACGTGGTCACCCTTCTTTGAGCCTTAGTGGTGTTTGGACTCTTCTAGCTCCATTATCACTCTATTCAATTGTCTACCATCATGGCATCATAGGTCTTAGGCATACCTAGTGGATTAGGGTCTAGTGCTAGTGTTTCGAGGAGGAGCTATAACTTGCAGGGCAAAGACCATTTTGAGATCCAAAAATTTGATGGCACAAACTTCCCTCTATGGAAGAATCAGATTAAAGATGTGCTGATTCAAAGGAGGGGGAAGCCAGTAAATGGAATCTCAAAGATGCCTGTTGACGTGGATGAAGATGATTGGGATGAGTTAGATGAAGTGGCCATGTCTAGCATTCAATTACACCTGGAAGATAATGCTTACTTTACAATATTAGATTGTGAAAGTGTAGAGGAGCTTTGGAAGAAGTTATGCAATACATATGAAAAAGAGAGGGCATCAAATAAAGTGTATCTTGATGAAAAAGTTATATGAACTTCGCTTGAAGGACACAGATAGTTTTGCTACTCATCTAAATGAGTTTGATGCTATATTCTCCCAGTTACAGGCCAAAAAAATGGATATCGATAATGAAATGAAAGAAGTCTTGTTGTTATGCACCTTGCCATCATCATGGAATACATTTTGCATAGCTATTAGCAATAGTGCGCATGGTGGTAAATTGGTCTATGATGACATATGCAGAGCACTCTTGAGTGAGGAGATTTGTAGAAAATCTATGGTTGGCACTCAGAGTGGAGATGCATATAATGTTTGTGATTCTTACCAAGGAAAGAATCAACAACATGACAGGAGAAAGAACAAGGAAAAGAATGGTCAACCAAATAAGAGTAGAAGTAAATCAAGGAAGAGGGATATCAAATGCCATTATTGTCATAAGAAAGGAAACATGAAGAAAGATTTTTATGCATTAAAGAATGCTAAAAATAAAGGACAGAATGTTGATGGGCATGTTAAACAGTTACCTCCACCATCTACTTTGACTGTGAAGATTGAAGAAATTAATGCCATCTCTGATGATGCTGATGTGTTGACACTTGATAGTACTGTAGCAACTGAGGCTCTTATGGCTGATTCTCTTACCCACACGTGGCTACTAGATTTTGGTGCTTCTTTCCATGTGATACCACATAGAGAATGGTTCTCTAATTATGTAGCAAAGTCTCTTGGTACCATGAGACTTGATGATTCTTACGAGTGTGATTGTGGGGATTGGAGATGTGGTTGTGCAGTTCATTGATGGTTCAAAATTTACTATGCATAATGTAATCCATGTACCTCAGTTATCATGTAGTTTGATGTCAGTTGGTTAACTTGATAACCTTGGTTACAAGGTGGTCTTCCATGCTCAGTCCTTTCACATATCAAAAGGCAATATGGTTATTGCAAAGGGAAGCAAAGGTGGCTCACTTTATCCTTTATTTGTATCATAGAAAGAACACTTGTTAGCTGTTACTTATGGATAGGAAAGCCACCATATTATGATCACCTTCAAGTTTTTGAGTGTGAAGCATATGTTCATATACCTAAGAATCTTAGACAAAAGTTGGGACCATAAGTCAAAGAAATGCTTTTTTCTTGGATATGATCGAGAAGGACAATTCGGATATCACTTATGGGATCCTAAAACACAGCCGGTGATCATAAGTAGTTATGTCATTTTGAATGAGTCTAAGATGCATAAACAACCCATTAAGGAGGTTGAAGTGAGAAGAGTAGTGTTTGAGGATACTAGTCTTCCAGTTAGCATGCATAAAAATGCTGCACATAGGGACATTCAAGAGAATGTCCGATTAGATCAGTCTACAAATGTTCCTATTCAGCAACCATTGAGACCCTCTGCATGTGTCTTACATCCACCTGATAGATATGTTCTAGGTTTAGATTTTGTTATGCTAACAGATGCCGGTGAGCCTTCTTGCTACCAAGAGGCTATGCAGATAGAGGATCATGTCAAGTGGGAGTGTGCCATGAAGAGTGAGTTGGATTCTATTCACAAGAATCGTACTTGGGATTTAGTATCTTTGCCAAAGGGCAAGAAAGCTTTACCATGTAAATGGGTATATAAGCTGAAATTCACATAAGATAGTGCTGATGTGGTTAACTTGCTCTGATACCACTTATTGGGGTGACGAGACAAAGGCCCGAACCTTGTCAAGCCTGCGGAATTCGCCACATCACCGTAGGGTTCTAAGCTAAAGTGATATTAGAACACCTCTATAACTAGCAGTAGCTTAGCAAGGTTTCTTTCACTCAACATATAAGACTGCGTTTTGAATTTACTGAAAAATTCCACTGGAAGTTCACCGGACTGTCACCAGACTGTCACCAGACTCTCACCGTAATTATACCGGAATCTTACCGGAATCAACTGCTATTTTGTTTGTAATTACTTCAAGTGAATATGCATGAAGTAAGGAAGTGATGCGTGAACTTCCTTCACTGAATGAACTGTTTATGAAGTTTAAGGAAAAAAACTTCACCAGTTCAGAATGCCTCTTTCCGGTCAGACTTTGTACTGTGTGTACATATCCATTTCACCGAAATCTTTGATGAATTGATAATAGAGATGTCTAGCTACAAGATAAGCTATCTCTCATACAAAGCTTTAATTTATTCTGCGAGATATACTTCGTTGTTCTATTGAAAAACACGTTTACTGAGGAAAACTGTAACTGACCGAAAAATACGTTTACAGAGAAAGTACCGGAAACACGTTTACTGAACGAACTGTAACTGTTAAATGACTTTATACCGTAACAAGAAAATATTCAGATTTCTTCACATATGAAGAATGCACGCAAACTTCCACATGAACATGTGTTTTCTATTAGAGAAGATGTGTACAAAACTAGCTTGGCCTCTTCTGCTCAAGCTATAGAAACTCTCCTACACTGAGTAGTTTCTTCTTACCATCTCTCTCAGATGAATACCTGACATTTCAGGTTTCTGTTATTCATCTTTACATACGTGATCTCTGGTGTCTTCTAAACCTATTCTTGATTTCGATATGCGCTCTATTCGCACTGCGTGCTCTTCTCACACACGTTCTTGTTCGCACGCTTATTCGCACTCGATCGGTCTCTTTTTTCTGTTCTCGTCTCTCTTTATATACAGTTTTGATCCGTTGTAACAAACTCTAACAAACTCTGATTCTGGAAACTTCTACGCTGTGCATTACAGTCGTGAATTTGTCCCTTCACTAAGGCTTTGATTTTTGAATACTTTAATTCTGCTTCTCTTTATCTTTCTTTTTCTGTTCGTCTGTCAAATTCGTGAGTGATTCTTCAACAGCTCCCCCTCAATCACTAATTTGACTCTTCTTGTCTTTCATATATTTTTCTTTCTTTTATACCTGCCATTTCTTTGAATCTGCTTGTCTTTGTTCCATCCAAGCTCTTTGTCAAAATATATGCAATCTGATTTTTTGTTGGAGTGTATACTATTTCTATCTCCTTCTCCATTACCTTTTCCCTCAGGAAATGATACTGAATCTCTATGTGCTTTGTTCTTGCATGAAATACTGGATTTGCTGCAAGATACAGCGAGATCATATTATCTCCATGTATGATAGGTATACCTTGATCAATACCCATGCTTTTGAACAAGGTCTGCATCCATATCACTTCTTTGGCTGCTTCTACAAGTCCTTTATATTCGGCTTCTGTTGACGATAAAGCCACTGTGTGTTGTTTCTTCGAACACCAGCTCACTAGCTTATCTCCTAGGTATATCATATACCCATGTGTTGATCTTCTGTCATCTTGACTTCCTGCCCAGTCTGAGTCACTAAATGCTCTCAACTTTATATCTGACTTAAAAGGATAATATAATCCTTCTTTTCTAGTTCTTTTGATATATCTAAGAACTCTTTGTCCTGCAACCCAATGGAGATCCTTTGGACAATGCATGAACTGTGAGAGAACTCCCACTGCATAACTAAGATCCGGTCTTGTTAGTGTAGCATAAATTAGACTTCCTACTAACGACTGAAACTTTCTCATATCTTTAAACTCTTCACCACTATATTTGTTGAGTTTATGATTTACTTCAAGCGGTGTTGAAGCTTCTCTGCAATTCTCCATATTAAAGTTCTTTAGTAAGTTTTGGAGATACCTTTCTTGCGAAACATATACACATGATCTGTGTATGTGATTTCCATTCCAAGAAAGTATGATAACTTTCCTAGACCACTGATCTTAAACTCCTTTTCAAGCAATCTCTTTACTTCTTTAATTCCTTCATCTGATGTACTTGTGATTATAATGTCATCTACATAAATACAAATGTAGATCATACCTTCTTCTGTTCTTTTGATGAGTAGACTTGCATCTGCCTTCGAACTTTGGTATCCAAGTTCATTGAGATATTTCACAAGTCTGTAATTCCAAGCTCTTGGAGCTTGCTTCAGTCCATAAAGTGCTTTTCTTAATATGCAAACAAAATTTGGATATCTGGAACTTACAAACCCTTCCGGTTGTTCCATATAGACTTCATCTGATATATATCCATTCAAAAATGCATTCTTTATATGTAGCTGACTTAGCTTCCATCCTTTTGATGTTGCTATAGCAATCACTATCCTTATGGTTGACATCCTTGCCACCGGACTAAACGTCTCATCATAATCTATGCCATGCATCTGAGCATAGCCCTTGATAACCAGTCTAGCTTTGTATCTCGCTATCCTTCCATCTGCAAGTTTCTTGACTTTGAAAACCCATTTATTTCCGATTACTTTCTTACCATTTGGTTTAGGAACAAGCTCCCATGTCTTGATCTCTACCAGTGCGCTGAACTCTTCTTCCATTGCTTCTTCCCATTGCTTCTTGCCTTTAGCTTCATCATAGTTCTGAAGTTCTTCATCATCTTTGACCATATATGCATAATTTTTCTGAGTTATGTACGTAGTATCATAAGAATACCTTTCTGGTTGTCTTCTACTCCTGCTTGACCTTCTTGGTTCACATTCTTCATAAGTGTCTGAATACAATTCTTCATCTTCGTTTCTTATACCTGATCCGATCCTGGACATACTTGCCTGCATATAGTCTTCATCTCTATTCACCTGCACAATTGATTTCCCTTTGTCTTTTCTTCTTACCTCTTCTTCGAATTCTTCGGTTGTATGACTTTGATCTGCATACTAGCTTTTCTGCTCATCAAATGTAACATCTCTGGAAACAGTAAACTGTTTTGTTAGAGGACTCCATAACCTGTAACCCATCTGCTTTTCATCATATCCAACGAACACATATTTCTCTGCTTTTGGTTCAAGCTTATGTCTGAGTTGTGACGGTACATAAGCATAAGCTACTGATCCAAACACTTTGCAATGATCAAGTGTTGGTTTCTTTCCCCACCAAGCTTCATAAGGGGTCATTCCATCTAAAGCTGTACACGGTAATCTATTCACCAAGTATGTAGCTGTATTTACAGCTTCAGCCCAAAGATAATTTGGACAATCCTTTTCCTTTAGCATAGCTCGTGCAAACTCAACTAGAGTTCGGTTCCTTCTTTCTGCTACACCATTTTGTTGGTGTATACCTGCAGGTTATTTCTCTCTTAATACCTGCATTCCAAAGATAATCATTGAACTCTCGGGAGAAGTATTCTCCCCCTCCATCAGACCTCAGTCTCTTAAGCTTTCGACCTGTGAGTCTTTCAGCATATGCATGAAAATGCTTGAATGTTTCAAATACTTCTGATCTTTCCTTCAAAACATATAACGTTATCCATCTTGTAGCATCATCAATGAATAAAACATAGTACCTTGAGCCACTGATTGATCCTTCTTTTGTTGGACCCCATACATCTGTATGAATGAGTTCAAGTACTCCATCATGGTTGAATCCTTTTTGTGAAACGGTAACCTGTGGGCTTTTCCCATCTGACATGCCTCGCACTTATGAATCATATGTTGGTTTTGTACATTCGGTAATACCAGTACTGACTGATTTGAAATCATAGCTTTTATTCCTCTTTCATTAAAATGACCTAATCTCTTATGCCAGAGATCAAGTTCTGTAATCACCTTTTCACCATGTGTGAGCAACGCTTGACCAATGTTCCCTTGTACTCTTAAAGTAAAGAGTCTACCTTCTTTCTTACAAGAGATGATCTGATGATATCCATTCTCGGGATCTTCTACAAATACTCCTTCATTTGTAAATCTGACCTGAAAACCTTTCTCAACTATCTGTCCCACACTAATCAAATTCCTAGGTATTGTTGGAACATACAAAACATTGGTTAGCAAATCTGCTCCACTCTTACATTTCAGTTTTCCAATTGAATGTACACTGTGTCTTGTGTTGTCACCTGTTTGAACAGTATGATTGGAACTACCCTTTTCCAATTCTGACATCAGTTCTATATTTCCTGACAAATGATTAGAACATCCAGAATCAATATAAAATACCTTTAAATCTTCGTTATCTGATGTGCCGATTGAGTTCATCATCAACGATGTATGACTTTCATTCTGTGTGTCATTTGCGTAGTTGTTGTAGGTAGTGTTATAGGATTGATTCTGTCCCCAACTTCTTGCTCCACCTCTACCATAGCCTCCTCTTTGATTCTATCTACCTCTTTGAAAGTTACTCTGATATCTTCCGCTTCTGCCTCTGCTATTACTGTTCTGATTTTGATTTGATCCTTGTTGATTGTGCCAACAATCATGAGCCAGGTGATTACTTAATCCACAAATCCAGCAAGCCTTCTTGTTGATATTCTGGCTACCTCTTCCTCTTCCAAAACCTCTTGCTCTTCCTCTGCCAGTGCCTTTACCTCTTGCATAATAAGCCTGAGAACTTGACTCTTCTTCATCTCTTGTCTTGCTTTTATCTCCTTTCTTCTTGTTCTTCATGTACATTGCATAACTTTGTCCTTTATCTGCATCTCCTTTCAGGTTTTGCTCATATGTGAGCATCAAACCAAGCAACTGATTTAAATTTGGTACAAAATGATTTAAAGAAAGTTCAGTTGAGAGTACGAAAGGTTTCCACCTTTCATCTCCTCTCAAACCTATGAGCACTTGCGCTATCAATCTGTGATCTGCAACATCTTGATTTATGGATCCAAGACTATCTGCTAGATCCTTCATTTTAGTAACGTAGTCACTAATGCTTTGATTTGACTTCTTTTTGAACGTTGTGAATTCGGACCATAAGCTAGCCTTCCTGGCTTTCGTAGTATTTTGGAAATGATCTTCCAACGCACTCCATATGTCCTCTGCTTTCTCCAGACCTCTAATGTGTGGTAGTATATGGTCTATAACAATATTATAAATGTAAGCTCTTGCCGTTGCATCTTTCTTCTGCCACAGCTTCAAGGCTTCTAATTCTTCTTTTTTCGGTTGACTATCCTCTTCGAAAGTCGGCTTCTTTTCTTCTCTGGTCACATACATCATTAATTCCTTCTCATAAGTAAGGCTTCCATGTGCATTACCCATGTGAGATAATTATCTCTGTCCAATTTGTCAATAGAAACATGATCTACCATAATCTTCTTGTTTCTGTTACATCCGGTGAGTGTAATGTTAAAAGGTTTTACCTTTTACAAAACTTTACCCTTGAGAATAACTTCGGAAAGCATTACTTGTGATAGGAGTAAAAGATGCATATACTTGTCTCAAAGTGAGTACATATCCAAAGTACTTCACAGGTTCAATATGCAGGGTGGAAAGGCATTGAGTACACCTTTATCCACATATGTGAAATTGAGCAAGGATGATTGCCCCAAATCAGATGAGGAAAAGGAATTCATGACCAAAACTCCCTATCAGTCTGTTATTGGTAGTCTCATGTATGCTATGGTAGCTACAAGACCAGACATTGCATTTGCAATGGAATTTGTGAGCAGATATAGGTCTAATTCTAGCAAGAAACATTAGTGGTCAAGATGATTTTGAGAGATTTGAGTGGCACTAAGGACAAGTGTCTATGCTTAGGTAGAGGGAAAGCATCCATTATTGGTTACATAGATTCTGACTATGCTGGTTGTGTAGACAATTTTAATTCTACATTAGAGTACATTTTTCATTTTGCTGGAGGTACTATCTCTTGGAGATCTTGTCTTCAAGAATGTACAACTGTTTCCACCATGGAAGCAAAGTATGTTGCAACAAGTGAGGCATGTACGAAAGCATTATGACTTTCTCATCTTGCTTGTGATATGGGTTTACCTCAGCATGTACCTCGTTTGCTTAGTGATAGTAAGAGTGCCATTGCTTTGGCTAAGAATCCGGTTTATCATGCAAAGACCAAGCACATTGAGGTGAGGTATCACTTCATTAGAGATTTCTTAGCCACTGAGCACATTATTCTTGAGAAGGTTCACACTTGAGATAATGCTGCAGATGCTTTGACTAAAACTCTACCACAGGATAGCTTTTGACACTATTGTCACTTGATGGGGGTTACTTTATTCATGGTCTTAGTCACTTGTATACTGTGTAACATGCCCATCAGGTGGGAGGTATAGCCTATATACTTACACTCTGGTATTCTTTATCATTCTTTATTTTTCTCCCATAGTTACTTTGGCCATATTGGCATTTAGTGGGAGATTGTTATCGTTCATTTCCATGTGAAAGACCAAATGGACATCGGACACTTCTTTGTATATGTTCTTTAATAAAACATATAGTGGCCTGGTCAGACATAAACTATAAGTTCGAGTGCATTTTGTAACATAAGAAGTCTGTGTTTGTGCTCCCTGTGTATTGTGTTTTCTGCATATTCTATAGCCTCTGTGTAGAGTACTATGTGTGATGCTTGGAGCTCGGTTTTCTACTTCGAGAATCTTGATGGAGCTCTTGAGAAGGAGAGCGCACTGTGGTGCATCACCATCAAAATACTTCAAGAAGTGCAAATTTATAGTTGTGAAAAACATTGAGAGTGTTGATATATTTAGGTAGTGATGTGTGTGAACACACTCGGACCACTGGTGCACTTTTTTCCCTCTTTAGGAGGTTTTTTTCCCCGGCTTGTATATACGCCTATTACCCGAATGGGCTACTTATCTTTGTACATTCTCTAGTAATACATACAGCATTGTGTGTTGTGCTCCAAGCTTCTTCTTCTTCCTAGTGCTGTTCGTGTGCTTCCACAGACGTCTAACTCCAACAATTGGTATCAGAGAAGGTCACCGCTTCATCTAGGGCATTTTCTACGCCTCTCAAGTTGTACTCTCAAAATTGCACAAATTCTCGTGAGCATACTTAGGGTGTGTCAGAGATCAAAACGACTCCGCTTAGTGGTGCCAAAATCACTATCTGAGCTCATTTCGGCCTCCGAACGCACTATCGTAGTGCTTGTGTAGGCTATTTCATCTTTTTGTACCAAAGGTATATACCAGTTTTGGTTCGCCAGTATAAGCGTCTCAAAGTCTGCTACATGTTTAACAAAATTTGTATGTGTAGTTCTGTTCAACTTTTTGAGATACAATTGATTTTCTACATCAAGGTATTTTAGTCACTGGCGATGGCTGAAAGTAGTGATGTATTCCGTATGTTGGCTGTTGAGGATAAGTTGGATGGTACCAACTACCCATTATGGGCTTATATGCTGCATCATTATTGGTCACAAAAGGACTATGGAATATTGTGCAGGGTGTTGAAAGACGTCCTGTTACATCTGCAAATACAAGTACTGCAAATATAGGTGTTGGAGCTGATGGAGATGGTGTCGAAGATGATGATATTCTGCAGATTCTTGTTCGTGCTGCTATTTCTATTGCACCTACTACAGAGCAAATTTGTTGGGATGGCAGAGATGCTCAGGCACATGCATTGATAGCTTTGTCTGTCAAACGTGCCATTATTACTCACATTCGCTCTTGCAGAATAGCTAAGGATGCTTGGGATACACTTACCACATTGTACCAGGCTAGGAATGAGGCTTGTGTTGCTTACCTCCAAAAACAATTGGAGAGTGAGCACATGAATGAAGGTGATTCTATGGACAATTTTCTCATAAAGATCAAGGATTTGAAAGAACAGTTGATTTCTGCTGATGAAGTTATACCAGATAGCTCACTTGTGTATACCGTCCTAAATGGTCTCGATGACTCATATCAGAGTTTTGCTTCTACTCTTCGCTTGATGATGAAAGGCAGTCCAAATAACTTGTCATTTGAGGAGTTAGTCTTTGTTCTATTGCAAGAAGATCAGTCTAAGAAGAACATGTCTATAATGCGTGTTGGACATCAAGCTTTCTTGGCTAGTCAGAAGGGCAAAGGTAAATGGAGCTCTTCTACTAGTAAGCAGAAGTTTGCAAATGCTACACATTTGAAGAAGGAAGACAAAGATGAGAAGAAATCAGAAAAGCAGAAATTGTTTTGCAAATACTATAAAGCAAATGATCATGGTATTAAGAGTTGTCCAAAACTGGCTACTAAAGAGGCAAAGAAGAAAGTGGCAAGAATGGTTGTTGTAGAGGCCTCTACACCAAAAATAGAGTTTGCTAATCTTGTGCAGGAAGAAGAATGGGCGACTACTGTTTGCAGTTTTGACCCATCTTCTCATGAGCAGTGCATGTCTGTAGTAGACCCAGATGTTTGGTACTTTGATAGTAGGGCGACCAAACATATTACCACACAACTCAGTTCTTCTCTTCACTCGAGCCTACCCCTACAGGGAATACTATTACATGTGCCAAGAACTCCTCTTATCCTGTTATGTAGTTGGTAAGATCATCTTGACTACTGCTGATGGTAGTTCTTTCACTTTGTCAGATGCTTTGTTTGTGCTACGGATCAAGAAAAATCTGTTATCAGTTTCTGCATTAGCCAAGATTGGCTTGGTTGTGAAATTTGTTGATGACAGATGTAGAGTTCATGATCTGTCAAATGGTGATGTCATTATTGTTTCTGGCATTTTATGTCGTGGGCTGTATAAGCTCATAGACTATGAAAGATCTATAAATCATTTGACATGTGCAGTACATGATTCTCAGCCTATGTTAGATGCAAAGCTTTGGCATGCACGCTTTGGTCATCTGAATTTTGCTAGTTTGTATGCCTACAGAAATATGAAATGGTGTCCTCTTTGCCCAAACTTGAGGCACCCGATAAACATGTATGTGAAGGCTGTATTTTGGGAAAAATTCAGCGTTCTTCCTTTCCAAAAGATGGTTCAATTTGGGCTACTAAAAAATTGTAGCTTGTACATAGTGATGGCTGTGGCCCTATGCTGACACCTTCTTTTGGGAACTATCTTTACTTCGTAGCTTTCATCGATGATTTTTACAGGCATGCATAGGTATATCCATTGAAGGAAAATTCCAAAGTGTTTATGTGCTTCAAAGAGTTTCTGGTTTTGGTTGAAAATTTGTCAGCATGTAAAATGGGCACCCTCCATTCTGATCGAGGGGGGGAATATATGTCTTCTGACTTTAATGCATTTCTGGCTGAACATGGGATAAAACATCAGTGTATAGTGTTGTATATACCTCAACAGAATGGAGTTGTTGAATGAAAGAACAAGTCACTCATGGAGATAGTGAGGTGTATGGTCAAGAGTTAGGCTTTACCACATAGTTTCTGGCTTGAGGCTGTTATGTGTGGAACATATGTATTGAATAGGTGTCCCACTAAAGCTTTACAGTCTATCACTCCATATGAGGCTTGGAATGGTCACAAGCCATTTGTTGCTCATTTGCGTGTTTTTGGTTGTCTTGCATATGCATTAGTGCCTGAACAACATCGTAGAAAATTGGATGATAAAGCAGTAAAATGTATTTTTGTTGGGTACAGTTTTGGAAGTAAAGGCTATCGTCTGTATCATCCACAGAATAAACGCATTTTGGTAAGTCGTGATGATGTTTTTGTGGAAGATGCTATTTAGCCATTGCTTTCATTTACTAAGGAGACATCTGTTAGCTCCAAAGACATGTATGATACTTTGCTGCCTCTTTTCACAAGTGGAAAATCTAGTGCTGGTCCTAATGAAGGCCTCTCTATTGGAGTTAGACGTCTGTTAGCTCCAAAGAGATGTATGATACTTTGCTACCTCTTTTCACAAGAGGACAGTCTAGTGCTGGTCCTAATGTATATCTGGCATATAGAAGGCCTCTCTGTTGGAGTTAGAGGTCTGTGGAAGCACGTGAACAACACAAGGAAGAAGAAGAAGCTTAGAGCACAACACACAATGCTGAATGTATTACTAGAGAATGCACAAAGATAAGTAGCCCATTAGGATAACAGGCATCTATACAAGCCGAGGAAAAAAAACCTCCTAAAGAGAAAAAAAAGTGCCTTGATGGTCCTAGTGTGTTCACACACATCACTACCTAAATATATCAACAAATCCATGTTGGGAGTGATAAAGTGAACAAGGAGTTGGCACTCATGTATAAGGAAGTGCCAAGCTATGTGGAAATCTCTCCACAAAAAGGAAGTAAGCCCAAAGCTTTGTGGAAAGCTTCAAATTTCTCCCTAGGCAGAGCCTTCGTGAAAAGGTCTACAATGTTCTCCTGCGTGGGCACATATGCCAAGCTGGTCTCCCCAGCAAAGAACCACTCCTTGACATAATGATAATGCACCTCAATTTGCTCAGTGCGAGCATGGAACATAGGGTTCCTTGCAGCTTTCGATGTGCTCTGATTGTTAGTGAAGATGGTGGTGGTAGAAGACTGACCAACACCCAAATCAGCCATAAGGTGTCTGAGCCACACACACTCAACAGTTGTTGTGAAAGCTGCCCTATACTCAGCCTCACAACTGGAAGTGGCCACAATAAGCAGCTTCTTGCTCAACCAAGATATACATGAGCTACCAAGCATGAAGCAAAAACCACTGGTGGACACACGAGTGTCATAGCAACCAGCCCAATCTTTATGAAAAAAAGCATGCAAATCTAGCGGTAGTGATCCCCCTTGGGATAAAACAATCCAAGTAGCCGAATACCACTCAAGTAGCAAAAGATGCACTTAACCGCCTGCCAATGCTTGACATCTTGGCAATGCATAAACCTGCTCATATCTGAGACAACAAATTGAATATCTGGCCTCGTAATGCATAAGTAAATCAAGCATCCAACAACCTAGTGATAGAGAGAAACATAAAGTGCATCTCCAATATCATGAAGACTCAATTGTAAACCTGTCTCCATAGGAGTGGTGATAGGCTTACAGTCTTCAAGGACAAAATGCTGCAATAATGTGTCAATATATTTCGTTTGACACAAAGCCATTCCACCATCAACTTGTAGAAACTGAATGCCCAAATAGTGATGCAAATGCCCCAAATCAGACATCTCAAATGAGGCATTCAAATCAGCCTTAAAATCAGGAATATGCATGTCATGAGGACCAGTGAGCAGCATATCATCAACATACACCACAATGATCAAAAGCACATCATTAGCATGCTTAACATATAAGGTGCTTTCAATTGAACTATTCTCAAAACCATGTGCAATGAGATAGGCATGTATCTTTTCATACCAAGCACGTGGTGCTTGCTTTAAATCGTATAATGCCTTCTTTAACCTGCACACCTGATTTTCATGCCCTTTCTATCAAAACGTTTGCAAGCACGTGGTGCTTGCTTTAAATCGTATAATGCCTTCTTTAACCTGCACACCTGATTTTCATGCCCTTTCTATCAAAACGTTTGCAAACGTCATAAATGAGCATATTAGAGGCATATTTGGCACACAATGTGGATAGAGAGGAAACATATCTTGAGATTAGTTGAAAAAGAGAAGTGTATTTGTGCTTAAATTAAGGAAAGACAACTCAAACTTTGACGAACTGTTTTTAGAATTCACCATAGAATTGCCACAGTCTATAAAACTTCACGTCTTAAGCACGAATGATAACATCACACAAATAGGGGGAGATAAGATCAATAAAGGTAACTACCACATCTGGTCATATAGAATGGAAAATTTTCTTATAGGTGAAGGACTATGGGGTCTAATCAGTGGAGAGGATGAATGCCCTAAGTTGCTAGAAAATCTAAATGTAGACCAATAGGGATTTATAAGATAGACCCAAAAATCTAGGAAAGTGTTTCAATGGATATCCAAATTCATTTTGGAGGGTCTTATTCTCCATATTATGAAAGCTAATATGCCCAAAGAAGCATGGGATATTATTGATAAGATTTATGGCACATCTAGAGAGGCTAGAAAGATTCATCGAAAGAAAAAATTACATAGATTCTGGTGTGGAAATATGTCTATTACACACTATGTGGTAGAAAATAGAAAAATCACTAATGATGTAGCATCCATAAATCACATACTAGAAGATGGCATGCTTTTTGTCATGCTAAATGTTCCAAGGAACAAAATAAAAAATTTTAGGCACCTCCATTTTAGTGAGGCACTATGCCTAACTTTGATGAGCTAGTTGCCTTGTGTATGACGAAGGAAATGAAGCTTGGCTTGAATGCATTAAGAAATGGAAACTCAAGGGATCATGTATTTCTCCATAATAGAGAAATAGATTCTAGCCATGGATGATTGATATATAGAAATGCACACCCTTTTGATATGTTGAGAGTTAGAGTTAGATCAATCTCAAGTGGTAGAGGTAAATCCAAAGCACATGGAAATGGTTACCATCATTGGAAATATGGCCATTTTGAAAAAGATTGGTACCATAAGCAAAATATCCAAAGAGGAAAAAGTAGAGGTTTCTATGTGTTACATGGTAACTTCTTTGCACAAATTCCATATAGAGATTATGGCAAAGATAATATGTTTGTGATGGAGCATGTAATTAATAGCATGTCTAAACCTAAAAATGATGCAAATAAGTACATAGATTTGGGCTATACTAATCATATGACAAGTTTTGGAGAATGATTTGAATTCAAAGAGCCCTTGAAGACAAAAGAGTATGTAGCAACTAGTGATGATACTCTACATTTGATCAACAATGTTGGGAGTGTACCACTTATACAACAAAATGGTATTTGAAATACCTTCAGTGATGTTCTTACATGTGCCCAATATCATGAAAACTTAGTTCTGGTTGTCCAACTTGCAGATCAAGATATTTAAGTGATCTTTAATAAGCATGGTTGCCTCATTCATGAATTTTAATGGGGATACCTCTTTATGAGGACATGTATGCGAGGAATAATTCACACTCTGATATAGATGAATTGTGGCACAAGAGAATTGTCCATGTAAATTATTTGAGGAAATTAAAGTCTATGGAAAAGGAAATGCTAGTTTGTGGCTTATCAAGATTTTGGTCATCTAAATTTAGAAAGAATCCACAAAGCTTGTGCATTTGATAAGTATGAGTGGATCAAATTTCCAAGGAGAGAAATGCATAAGAAAAAACCTCTAGAATTGATACACCATGATGTTGTTTGTCCTTCGAGAACCAAATGAGTTGGTGGATTATTGTATTTCTTGATGTTCACTGATGAGTAACATATATAGATGGATATATTTCTTGAAGCAACATACATACATACATACATACATACAAATGCACACACACACACACACACACACACACACACACACACACACATATATATATATATATATATATATATATATATATATATATATATATATATATATATATATATATATATATATATGTGTGTGTGTGTGTGTGTGTGTGTGTATATACATACATACATACATACATACATACATACATACATACATACATACATACATACATACATACATACATACGTACATACATACATACATACATACATACATACATACATACATACATACATACATACATACATACATACATACATACATACATACATACATACATACATACATACATACATACATATCTAATCATTTGTCAGGAAACATAGAATTGATGTCAAAATTGAAAAAAGGCATTTCTAGTTATATAGTTCAAACATGGGATAATACAAAACATAGTGTACATTCAATTGGAAAAGTGAAATGCAAGAGTGGAGCATATTTGCTAACCAATGTTTTGTATGTTCCCACAATACCTTAAAACTTGATTAGTGTGGGACAAATAATTGAAAAAGATTTTCAAGTCAGGTTTACAAATGAAGGAGTTGTTGAAGATTCAAAGAATGGATACAATCAGATTGTTTGTGGTAAGAAAGAAGGTAGACTCTTTACTTTAAGAGTGCAAGGGAACATTCGTCAAGCTTTGCTCACACATGGTGAAGGAGTGATTACAAAACTTGATCTCTGGCATAAGAGATTAGGTCATTTCAATGAAAGAGGAATTAAAGATATGGTTGCAAATCAGTTTGTTTACCAAATGTGCAGAGTCAACATATGATTTGTAAATGTGAAGCATGGCAGATGGGAAAAGCACACAGATTACCATTTCAGAAGAAATCAAACATGATGGAGTACTAGAGCTCATTCATGCAGATGTATGGGGACTAACAAAAGAAGGATCTATCAGTGGCTCAAGGTATTATGTTCTTTTCATTGATGATGCTACAAGATGGATAAGTCTGTATGTTTTGAAGGAAAGATCAAAAGTGTTTGGAGCTTTGAAGCATTTTCATGCATATGAAGAGAGAGTCATAGGTCAAAAGCTTAAGAGACTGAGGTCAGATGGAGGGGGAGAATATTTCTCCCAAGAGTTCAATGATTATCTTTGGAATGCAGGTGTTAAGAGAGAAATAACTAGTAGGTATACACCGCAACAAAATGGTGTAGCAAAAAGAAGAAACAGGACTTTGGTTGAGTTTGCTAGAGCTATGCTGAAGGAGAAGAATTGTCCAAGTTATCTTTGGTCTGAGGCTATAAATACAACTACATATCTTGTGAATAGATTACCATGCACAAATCGAAATGGAATGACTCCATATGAAGCTTGATGGGATAAGAAACCAACACTAGATCATTGTAAAGTGTTTGGATGAATTGCATATGCTTATGTGCCATCACAACTTAGACATAAGCTTGAACGAAAGGCCGAAAAATATGTGTTCATTGGTTATGATGAAAAGCAGATGGGTTATAGGTTATGGAATCCTCTAACCAAACAATTTCTTGTTTCTAGAGATGTTATGTTTGATGAACAAAAAAGTTGGTATGCAGATCAAAGTCATACAGTTGAAGAATTTGAAGAAGAGGTAAGAAGATGTGAGAAAGGAAAATCAAGTGTGCAGGTGAATGGAGATGAAGAGTATATGCAAGCAAGTACATCCAAAAGTCGATTAAGAAGAAGAAATGAAGAAGCTCCTATATTTGATGAAGAGGTGTATCTAGACACATATGAAGAATGTGAACCAAGGAGGTCAAGTAGGACAAGACGGCAACCAAAAAGGTATTCTTATTATACTTCTTACATAACTCAGAATAAGTATGCATATATGGTCAAAGATGATGAAGAACCTCAGAACTATGATGAAGAAAAAGGTAAGAGGCAATGGGAAGAAGCAATGAAGGAAGAATTCAATGCACTAGAGGAGAACAATACCTGGGAACTTGTTTCTAAACCAAATGGTAAGAAGATAATTGGAAATAAATGGGTTTATAAAGTGATGAAGCTTGCAGATGGAAGTATAGCCAGATACAAAGATAGATTGGTGGTGAAAAGCTATGCCCAAATTTATGGCATAGATTATGATGAAACATTCAGTCCTATAACTAAGATGTCAACTATAAGGACAATCATTTCTATCACAGCTTCAAAAGGATGGACTCTGAGTCAACTGGATATAAAGAATGCATTCTTGAATGGATACATATTAGATGAGGTATACATGGAACAACCTCAAGGGTTTATAGATTCCAGGTATCAAACTTTTGTATGTAGATTGAGAAGAGCACTCTATGGATTGAAGCAAGCTCCAAGAGCATGGAACTATAGATTGGTGAAGTATCTCAATGATCTTGGATATCAAAGTTCAAAATTAGATCCAAGTCTACTCATCAAAAGAACAGGGGAAGGTACAATCTACATTTGTATTTATGTAGATGCCATTATAATCATAGGTACTTCATATGAAGGAATCAAGGGGGTAAAGAGATTACTTGAGAAAGAGTCCAAGATCAGTGATCTAGGAAAGTTATCATACTTTCTTGGAATGGAAGTCACTTATACAGATCATGGCATACATGTATCACAAGAAAGGTATCTTCTGAGCTTGTTGAGGAAGTTTGGTATGGATAATTGCAGAGAAATTTCAACTCCACTTGAAGTCAATCACAAGCTCAGTAAATATGATGGTGCAGAACCATCCGACTATGGATGCTCAACCATACTCATACTAAGTTTAGTATCCAACTGCTTAAAGACCACTCTCTAGAAATGGCTTGTAAATTTCTTATCCCGATTAGACACAATGTCTAAAGGAAGAACATATAATCAGTATAAGTTCTCTACAAAAAATCTAACAACTTAGGCATCTTCACTGTAGTATGTGTCAAGATAAACCCAGCCATTTTGGTTAACTAATCCATAATTACCTAGACTTAGGTAATTTCACTATGAAATCCATGGAGATACTCTCTTACTTCCCATTGGGAATATCCAACAGGGGGAGCAATCCTCCAATCTTTAATGTTTCAGCTTTATTGACTAGCATTTAGTGCACTGAAGCACATACTCTTGTACATCCTTGTGAATTCTTGACTAGTGTGATTGCCTCTTAACAAGATCATATGCCATGTTAATTCCTGGATGTTCCACACTAGGTGTGTCATGTCACTCATACAGAATGAGCCACCTCATCTCAGAGTCTCTAGGGACACACAACTTAGCCTTATATAATAGATATCCATCATGGATACTATAGTTCTTCCCCTTGAATCCTTCTTGAGTGCCCGTTGATACTTCATCCTCATCAAAAACCCCATAATGCATGATCCCCTTTCTCTATGGCCTCCCAAATCTTTGAATATACAGGATCAAGCCTACATTTCTCTCTAATGGACTCAACTAGATCACTAGTGATCTGAGTAAAACTCAATCCATTGAGCATAGGTGTGCAACTAAGAGAGTCAGCCACTACATTAAACTTTCCCTTCCTAAACCTAAGCTCATAATCAAACTCTTGAAGGGTCTCTTCCCATCTAGCCTTACAACCTTTAAGGTCTGTTTGATTCCATACAAATAATGACACCACTTCTTTAAAACATGGATAATTGCATGCAACACCTTCTTATAGATGGAGTAATTCCTCTGAGAAAATTCCAAGTTCCTACTCTCAAAAGCTACCAATCGACCATCGTGAATCAAAACCGATCCTATAGCATAATCACTCGCATCACTATCAACCATAAATGGTGATTGAGATCTGCTATTTGTAACAATGGACTTGTAGCTATTGCTAACTTTAATCTTTCCATACTTCTTCTTTGTTCATCTCCCCAATGAAAGGATTTCCCTTTCCCTTTAAGTTGATCCATCATCAAAACATCAATCTTGGCATAATTCTTGATGAATCGTCGATAAAATTTGGGTAAACCTAGGAAGACCTATAGTTCTTCTAGGTTTGTAGGATGCGGAAACTCCATAGTAGCATGCACCTTCTCAAGATTCATCTTAATTCCATGCTTGGAAATGATATGACCAAGATATCAAACCTCTTGTTTAAAAAGTTTACACTTAGTCTCTTTAGCAAAGATGGAATTTTCTTGTAACACTTGGAAAACTAATCGTAAATGTTCCAAATGTTCTTTGTCTGACTTATTATAGATGAGTATATAATCCTGAATGTCAACTAAAAACTTTTCTAGATAAGAGCATGAAAATTTTCATGAGTGTCATGAACGTGGCTGGAGCATTACTGAGACCAAATGGCATCACTAGAAACTCATAATGGTCATACCTAGTCCTAAAAACAGTCTTATGCATATCTATTGCTTTTATGCATATCTAATGATAGCCATATCTCAAATCAAGCTTAGTAAAATACTTAGATTCTTTTAATTAGTCAAATAGATAATCCAATCTAGGCATTCAAAATCTATTCTTAATAGTGACCTGAGCATTGGTGATGCCCATGGAGAATTACTAGGCCTAATGAATCCTTTTGCTAAGTAATCTTGCATTTGACTTTCTTGTTCCTGATTTTGTGCTAAACTAAGTCTGTAAGGAGGCTTACAAATGGGTTTGGCATCAACAACTAGGCCAATGGCATGGTCAATGTCTCCCCTAGTAGGTGGTAATCCTTGTGGTAAGTCAATAGGAAATACGTCTTTATATTGAAACATGATTTGCTTAAAACTTTTAACTACACTTTCAAGAAAAAAGAGTAATAGAGTCCTGTCCTTAGTCACATTATGCTGAAAAAGAGATACATGTGAAATTTCATAATCATCAATAGCCTGATGAGTATCTAATACAAATAAAGCATAAATGCCCTACACATGATGTGAATCAAATAAAGTGTCTAGCTGGATACATGAAATATGAGTTGTACTAGGTACATCTCTTTCACCTTGAATACAAAATTTTATTTCCTTCTTTAACAAAATCAATAGTATTGTTCTAATAACTTCGTTTAAGTGCATCCCTTAAACCCCCCAACCATTCTCTACCACACACTAAATCTGTCTTGTCCATATTGATGATTTGGAAAGCAACTGATCAACATATCCTTGCAACTTGATTTCCAAATTGGATACCATAGTATCCCATATTCTTTTATCATTCCGTTGCATCATAGATACAACGTATTTATGTGCACTAGACTATTGGGGAATCTTAAGCTTTTTCACCCAAGTATAATTTATAAAATTATGAGTTGCAGAATCATCAATCACGATCAACAATATAGTCCCATGTACATGACTATGAAGTTTAACCAAATCATGGGGTCCAAACTACTGTGACCACATAGATTGAGTTAAACAACATGTATGCCTGACATCTTCATGCATAACTTCCACTTCTTTATAGCTAGAGCTACCATGAATAGGAAGTGTCTACATGAGTTGGACTTCTTTCTTGCCTTTGTCTAAGGCCGTACTGCTCCCTTGTCCTTATTTCCTATCTTCCCCCTTACATACCGGGCAATTCCATTGAGATTGGTTAGGAGATAAACACATAAAGCATAAGTTATCCTTACTTGGCCTTTTCAAACTGATTTGTGGTAAGTATAGGACCTCTTGGTATTTTTACTATGAATTTTTTTTATATGGGACTACCCATTTCTTAAACTTAGTCATTTGCATGGGACTCAATGTTTGGTCTATGTCCATGGCAACACGACTATTATCGTCATACAATTGAGCATACTTGGTAGCATCTTCTAAAGTTTTAGGAGCATTATGTCATACCTCGAGCTTAATGGCTTTGTCAAGTCCTCTAACAATCCCTTATACCTTTAGAAAATCATGTAGACCCTTTAGTTTAAGCACAATTTCTCCATAATGTGAAAAACAACTAAAGATCTTCTTCTCTACATCACTCAATCCCACTCATCCCAACTATGCTCTTCTTTGTTCTCAGATAAAACTCTTTTAAGAAAAGAGCTTCAAAATCTGACCAATCTAGGGGAATAGATTTTTGCTCTTTCAAACTCATCCACCACTTGTGTGACAGACTCACTTTGAGCACTTGATACTTAGGTGGGGTTCCTTTAGGCCGATGCAAATTTGTCCACTTTTGGAGAAAAGTGCACACTGCATCCTTTTTTTGGTCTCTATCATCCCCCATGAAAGTAGGTGGTTTCAGCTCTTTAAGCAAAGGTGTGTCCCTAAGATGCTTTTCCTTAATAGAGGTGAGAGGTATAATGGGTATAGGTTCAAGTTCTTCTTTTCTAACCATGATTGAAGTATCATGAGATACCTCCCGTTCTATCTCTTGTTTGAAAAAGAAAGAAGCCAAAGAGTTTCTAGAGTGAAAAATTTCGTTTTTAACTATTCCAAGGCCGATGTCATGCTCTAATACTAATGCTGTAAAGGTTCCCAATGAAACCCCTATTTTTGGGAAACTCGCAAAAAATAAAAGCTTCTTGAAAAACAACATAAGTCTTGGTGATGCAAAATACTCGAGTATGATAAGATGAGAGATTGTAATAGTTCTCCTCCCAACCACACAACTCCATATATAGATATTCCTCTACTTTCTATTACTCTATGCAACCGGTGCATGAGTGCCAAGTGGTCCCACACCCTCCACCCTCAAATAGGGGTGGTTCACACCTAAAGGTGTTATAACATTTCCTTCCTCTTAAGAGGTTTTTCCTCAAACTTGGTCATGAAAGGCCTAAATGAGTAAGAGAAAGAACATATATATGAGCTGTTCCCTCTGAACCACATGTACCTAGTGTACATAGTCTTCCCCATATTCTTCCCCTTAAGAAGACTCTTAGATAGAATTCATAAAGGTGGGAAACTGTCTTTGAAGGGTACTAACCCGCTGTAAGTAGCACTGTGTTCTAAACTATGTGTTAAATGCGAGTCTTGCCGTCAGAGATGCGTTTAATCTCTATTCGGGTTCTTGGGAGTGGAAGGGGTCTGTTAAACAGAGGCCCTATACTTCATTTTCCCAAATCAACTCAACTCACTCACAAGACAGTTCGTCCAAACAACTCTGCTAATACACTTTCTAACAGAAAAACTCTGGTTCTTCCTTGCCAGACTTACTCACATGACAGTTCACTCACAGAGTACCGACTCATACATAGATTAAGACTCTTTCAGTAATCGATGCATAAGGTAAACATTAGCGTACACAGACTCACAGTAATACACTCAGCGAAACAGTAATTCAACACTTAACTTACTCTAAATATTATCACAACACAATCTTTACCGAATAAGTACTGCTAAACCAACAAGACAGAGATGAGAACGGAATACTCAAAATTACTCAAACACACACCACGGCAACGTACAGATCAATCACCCAGACAGACAGTCTGGCGATCCAACTGATCGTCACCAAAAGTGTCTTTTTCATTGATTTATATAAAAGGTTACATCGTTTACGCAATGACCTTTCGGTTCATGTGGAATATGAAAAAGGGCAGACTTTACGTTTACCAATCCGGCGGCCGGCTAACACTGGCACGCACGGTGGACTCAAACCCGCAGGTTTACAGAAAATCTTAAGGCTCGTCAACTATACCTTCTAGATACATAGATCTTGCTAATCTAAAAGTCCGGGCAATTTTCTTCTTTAATGATTCTATCATCTGCTTCAAAATGTCTGGTTCGACGAGCTGAGCATCTGTGCGTACTGAACTTAAAGAAATAACCTGGGACATCAAAACTTCTGCTTGAGTCTGCAAAAAAGCTTCCTGTAAATAGAATTCATACAAAAGAGCTGCATCCCTAGTGACCTTCATGTCGGCAATTTGTTTATCAATGTTGGATAATCTTTCTTTCTGTGTATCCAGTTGATATTCTCTTCTTTCTATCTCCTGATTCTGAAATTGGATTGTCTTGTAATAGGCGTCGCGCTCTCGGCGGGTACTTGCGATCTCTTTCTGTAATTGCGCTTCCCCGATCAATTTGCGTTTAAGAATATTGTTGACGTCGGATAAATCAATCTTGGTTCTCTGGAGTTCGTCATTAGTCTTCTGAACCAAATCGTACATTTCTTGTCTTTTCTGTACTGCCTCATTCAGTTGTGCTCTAGTCTCTTCTAAAAGATTGCCCAGAGCTATGCGTGCATCCTCTGTATCTTGGACTGACTGCTTCAACTGAACTATTTCGGTGTCTGCAACACGTAATAACTCATCTTTCTGTCGGACTTCAGCCATTGCCACATCTCGTTGGCTGGTTATTGTTTGCTGTTCTGCAAGTTTGGCTTGAAGCTGGGTAATCTGGTAGTGCAGCTGATGATTTTCGACTTTGATCGCATCAATCTCTTCTTGTAGAGGAGTGATGTCTGCTTCCAGGACATCAACTTTGTGCTGAAATTCTTCGCGAATGTGATCAGTCGCTTCCTTCATTTGTACTGGTATTTGTTGTGATAGTTGGATTAGCATTTGTCCCATGGATGCTAGCTCAGAAATCATGGGAATTGAAGGAACCGGAAGATGAGGACGGGGTTGAGATGAAGAAGCTATCAGAAGTTGGTGTGAAGAGGGTGGAGAGTAATTCGGTGAAGAGGAAGATGAGTCGGGTGCGTCAGGTACAATGGGTGGAATGTGAATAAGAGGTTTGAGTGGAGGTTCAGGTGGAGGAAGGGGTTGCAAAGTGGTAGTGTCGAGTACCTTTTCAGTGAGTTGTTGCGTATCATCAGCGTTGGCGACTGCAGATTCTACTGTCTTGATCATTTCATCAAAAATTTCTTTTATAATATGTTGTTGGTCTTCTTGCTTTTCCTGTTCGGATTGCTGTTGAGATTCCTCTTTAGTAGAACTATCTCCAGAGCTGGCAATATCATCATGTTCTTGTTGCTGCTCCGAAGAGGATTGTGCTGATGAATTAGGATGCATGGATGATGCTGTATCGTGGAAAGTTTCTTCTTCCTGTCCTTCTTCTTCTTTGTCATCTGCTTTATTAACTGCGACAGACCCTTGTACCTGACTATCCGATGAACTAATTCTGATTCTTTTCCGGTGGAGGAGGTGGAAAATCTCTTCGTCATCCTCTTCATTATCTTCCAATATCTGTGCAGACTCTTCATGGTGCATAACGGGTCCTCGGGGTGGTGGTTGTGCTGCTTGGATGACCAGAAATAGGAAACTGAGAATATGCGGTAACCTTAATCGTGGCATATCTCCCTTGTTGACCTATTTGATGATTGAAACGCATTCTCTGTGAATGCGGCAGAAAAAGTATGAGGCAAAGTTTACAGGTTCTCTGGCAGCTAGATCTATGGCGGAGTAAAAGGATCGAGATATTCCATATGTGAGCTTTTGCAGGTTCAAGATGGCAACTAAAAATTATAATGCTGATCGTTCGGGCTCGGGGCGACAAAGGATAGCGTATTCGTTGGAAGAGTGCCTAAGGAATAATTGGTTCATTGTGGCTAACGGCAGATTAGGGCCATTCTCCCGACCTTGCGGAGAGAGCCAAAATGCATCAGCAAAGGTTTGGAGGGTAATTACGGTACGAGAGGGCAGGGAAGTGATAGGCCAACTTTGCTCCGTAGCAGGTGTGGCAGCGATGGCGGCGATGATTTGTGCATAGAAAGGGTGGCAATCCACTGAATGCCAAGGCAATTCAGCGAAATTGACCAACCCATGTACGCGCAGAAACTCACCTACATCAGCAGGGAGTCCATCACGGAACACAACAAAATTTGCTAACGCTTCCATGGCGCACCCACTAAAAGCAAGCACAAGAACACAAAGCACAAGGTATACAGATAGCACAGACACAGAGAGCACGCAGAGACAATAGCAATTAACAGTGAAACAAAAAAGGTTAAGTAGATGCTTTGCAGCGGGAGGCAATTGAAATTACTAATCATCGCGCGACGTTGAGATGATAACCTTCATAACTTCGGTGTGCATGCATGAGCAGAACGATAATTCAAGGCGGCTGTTGGACATAATTAGGTAGCAGAACAAGGATATTTACAGACTTATTTTATTAATCACGAAAAAACAAAATAAATAATACGCGAAAAAAAATGAAGAACACGTGAGCGAGAGTCAGATGCTTGATGATACGACCGCAACTTTGAACCATTTATCGCTTTCGGAAGAGGAATTTCGGTCAAAGTAGTCAACCAAAAAGTAGTTGGACCTACTTGTTCAATAATCCGATAAGGACCAAACCATCGTAACTTGAATTTTCCAGCCGAGCAATTTGATTTTGCATTATAAAATAACACAAGCTGTCCTACTGTAAAAACTAGAGTTTTAAGATACCGGTCATGAGTACGAGCTTGTCTTAACTGCACTTCCTGAATAGTCAGAAAACTTTCCCAGCGATGCTCATCTAGTTCTCTGAGTGTGTCCAACCGAAATGACAAGGATTCTTCCGGTAACAACTTCTGAGTGATGGCCACACGTAAACTAGGAATAACAACTTCCATTGGAGCTATGGCTTCCAGTCCGTAAGCCAGTTTGAAAGGGGTTAATCTTGTTGCTACCTTGTATGTAGTCCGGTATGCCCATAATACTGCAGGTAACAGTTGATCCCATCTTTCCGGTGATTCCAGAATCAGTTTACGAAGCATATTCAACAAAGTCTTGTTTGTACTTTCAGCTAAGCCATTTGCACGAGGATAATACAGTGAATTGAACTTATGCATAATCTGAAAAGAGTGTGTGAGTACTTTCATTAAATTATTAACAAAATGCGTGCCTTGATCTATCACAATCTCTAGAGGTAATCCAAATCTTGGAAATACATCCTTCATTAGACACTTTGCTACCGAAATAGCTATAGCAGACCGTAAAGCCCAAGCTTCTGCCCATCTAGTAGCATAATCTGTACATGTCAGAATATAACGATTATTACTGAGTATGGCTAGAGGTGTAATTGGCCCAATAAAGTCAAGGCCCCACTTCTGGAAAGGTTCCAAAGGTAAGATAGGTTGTAGAGGGAAGAAGTGGCGTTTTAACGGCTGTCCAGATCGCTGACAATTGTCACAGTTTTTAACAAACTGAGATATATCTCTATACATAGTAGGCCACCAAAGTCCACTTTGCAGAATTTTCCGGTGCGTTAAATCTGCTGCAAAATGTCCACCGGAAGGTATTGAATGTGCCAGAGCTATAACTGAGTTTACTTCATGTGGAGGAATACAACAAAGTAAAACTCCAGTGTGATCCATATAGTACAATTCTCCAGCAATTAACCGGAATCTGCGACTGTAAATTGCAATTTTCCTACGCATTGCAAGAGAAGTCTGAGCAGGAAGATATCCATCAGTAAGAAAAGTTGATAGTTGATCATAGTAATTAAGTGTCACAGGGGGTTCTGCAGATTCATCATTAGTAGGGTCAGTAACATAAATTGCAGGTGTGGTGTCATCAACACCGACCGGAGCTTCACCGGAATCCAACCTAGAAAGGAAATCTGCTAATGCATGTGCAGTTCCGGGTCGATGAATTACTTCGTAATCAAACTCTTGTAAAAGTAGAACCCAACGCGCTATACGACCACCTAAATGCTACTATCGTACCAGATAGACAAGTGCAGCATGATCGACATGAAAGTAAATTTACAACCAAGTAAATAGTGTCAAAATTTCCTTATAGAATATACCAAACCAAGACATTCTCTTTCAGTGACTGAATAATTCTTTTCTGCAGGAGCAAGCCTTCTACTTGCATAATAAATAGGCCGAAATCACTTATCAGCTTGTTGCATTAAGACACTTCCAATGGCGATATCTGATGCATCTACAAAAACATGAAATGGGCGTTCCCAATCAGGAGGTTGTAAAATTGGAACCTGTGTTAATAATCCCTTTAGTCGATCAAAAGCAATTTGACATTCCTGAGTCCAATCAAACTGTTTAGGAGTACTCGTAATTAAACGATTGAGTGGAATGGCTAAATGAGCGAGCCACCATAAATGGCGACCATGCCATCTCACTTGACCCATGAAGCGCATTACTTCCTTGGCGTAGTAGGTACAGGTGCTTCTAAACAGCTACAACTTTATCTGGATCAACTTGAATACCTTGTGCAGAGACAATATGGCCAAGGAGCTTACCACAAGAAACCGCAAAAACAGATTTATTGGGGTTTAGGCAGAGTCGATATTCTCGGCATTTCTCAAAGCAACACCGTAAATGATACAGGTGTGCTACCATCTTACCAAATAAAGAGAAATCATCAAGATATACTTGCATAAAAGAAGTAAGATAAGGGGAGAATATTTCATGCATACATCTTTGAAAAGTGCTAGGAGCATTTCTTAATCCAAACCACATAACTGTGCAAGCAAAAACACCCCAATTGGTGATAAAAGTGATTTTCGGTATATCTTGCTCAGCCATTCTGACCTGATTATACCCACTGTATCCATCTAAGAATGAGTACATTTCATGTCCTGCTACTCTATCAAGCATTGTGTCAAGAAATGGAAGAGGAAACGGATCAGGCACTATAGGTGCATTGAGTTTTCGGTAATCCACACATATTCGTAGTTGCTTGTTTTTCTTAGGAACAATAACAATTGGAGATATCCATTCTGCATGTTCTACTGGTAAGATGAATCCAACTTTTAATAATCTATCAAGCTCTACCTTTACCTGTGCTGCATAGTTAGGATTCATCCGGTAGCTGGGTTGTTTGATTGGTTTAGCTTCTGGTTTCAGCATGACCCTATGCTGATAGATACGAGGGTCCAAACCCTTCATATCACGGTAATCCCATGCAAAAACATCTGAATACTGTTGAAGAAGCTGGATCAAATCGGTTTGAAACTCGTCAAACAATCCTTCCTTAATCTTGACAGGTCGTTGATTTACTTCATCTCCTAAATTATAAGTTTTCAACTGATCTTCTGGAACATAAAATTGACTAGGCTTTACTGGACCATCATCAGACTGTAGCATTTGTTGCAAAGTGGCTGCATCCTGAGCATCATTATCTTTTGTTTCTACCCCTTTAGTTACAGGTATCACCGTACATGCTGACGGACTCCAGCTATCTACAACAAATTGTAGATCAACAGTGCCTAAGGAAATCAAATCAATGTTATTCTTAAAAAATTCTTCTTCTTCATCATCGGATAAACCATCCAACATGTGGACTGGTTCTGCTACATAAGGTCTAGCATGTAATTCACAAGGTTGAATAGCATCTAATTTTACAACATATTTACGGTTATTGTATTTGAAAGTGAGTTCCTGTGCTGACCAATCCTGTATAACCTTCGCTTGTTTCAACCAAGGACGGCCGAAGAGAAGATTATAATCAAGACTAGACTCCGGTAGTTCTAAAACTACGAAAGTCATCTTAAAAGTTGTTCCTTGCAAAGTGGTTGGCACATTCCGCACGAGTCCTACTGGATGGACTCTGGATTGGTCGGCCATTCTAACAAAAAACTGAACAGGTTCAATTTCCATCCATCCTAACTTCTTACAAAGTGCTACAGTGGCTATATTTACACCAGACCCTCCATCAATTAGTACTTGATTAATCTTATGATTTTTGTACCATACCGTAATTAATGGGACCGAATGATCCACCGTAGAGTCAGTTTTTGGTTGTATCGTTGGTGTTGCTGGAATGCAGGCAGACTCAGGACTTAACTGTTGCTGAAACTGTTGCCGAACTCTTGGTACTAATGCAAGTAATTGGCCAAGAGGGAGAGTAATGGATGCTTGAGATAAAATTTCCCATGCTTGATCTGCTTGATTTGTACTTTTCATCGATTTTGAAGACGATGCGTCGGTTACTGGGATTGACTCTTGCTCTTGTGCAGTTTCTTTTGACAACGGAACTTGTGTCACCGGAATAGGATCTGGGAACACTAGAGGTTCTGTGGTGGTCCACTGACTAGCTTTGTCATACATTCTTTGCTGTTCTCGGATGCCTGGTTCAAATATTTCAGCTGCTAGTTGCAGTGGCTTACCGGATCTGGTCTGAACTACTGCAGCTTGTGTTTCTATTGGTGTGATATGAACCATATTTGTCATTAGGTTCTGACCTTCTTTCTTCCTCTGATCGTATTCAGCTGCATCTTTACAGAATCTTCCGATATGACCAAACTCACCGCAAAAATGGCAGCGAGGTGGGGGCAAATTAGTTCTTCCTATGATGGTCCTGCCTGCCAGCAATTTGCATTGAAATTTGTATTCCTCTGGCCTCAATAATTTCTGTACCCTTGCCGCTGATTGTTTCTCATCTGAGGAGGTACATAGTGAGTGGCAGGCTGCTCCGGTTCCTGTAAAATTGCATTTACTGTAGCTGTTCCCTGCACTTTGGCATTGTATGCACAGTTTTTGGTGGAATGTCCAGTCGTATTGTAGATAGCGCAAAACAACTGATTGAGGGCACAAGTGGCACTGGTATGCCCTGAATTCTTGCATGTGGTGCAGTACATCTACCTAGCTGGATCTTCTACAACATTTTTGTTGGCTTTTAACCATTCCAGATCTTCGGTAAAACCTCCAACCTTATTCTCGAGCTGTAAAGCCATTGTAATAACCGCATCTAGGGTCATAGCTCCCACGCAGCGGATGATCATAATCTATCTGAGCTGCGGAGTTAACCCATTAATAAACCATTGAGTAATAACGTCATCTGGCAGATTGGCATGGGCTGGTGGTAATTGCCTCAAATGAGTGCGAAACAGAGTAGCATATTCCTGCACAGTTTGGTGCATCTTCTGTTTGTTGTTCTGCAGGTAATCAAAAATTTCGGCCAGGTTCTTCTTTAACCGGAATCTCTGTAAAAAAGCATCCCTTACTGCTTCATAAGTCACAAAATGATTAAAGTCAAATTCTGTGAGCCATCTGGCTGCTTCATTAACTAATGTGGATTGGAATACAATAGCTTTATATGCTGGATCAGGTGGATGATTGAGCCCTACGTAACTTATCTCAAAGGTACGTACGTGAGCATCTGGATCGTCACCTGGAAATCCACCGAATTTAGTGTAAGTTACTCCTGTTGGCACCGGTCGGGGTGGAAATGGATGTTGTTGTTGTTGCTGTTGTTGTTGTTGCCCACTCATGGTGCTGACTGTTGTGTTGTTACTTTCTCCTGAGTTCCAAGGTTGAATTTCTTGTCCATCAGAATCTATATCGTCAGCCTGTGCACTTTCCGGCTTGATAATATCGTTCAATCTCTTCCGGATTTCAGCTTCGAATAAGCTACCTTCCTCCTTAATATCAAATGTAGGGAAGCTTACTCTGAATGATGGTGATTGAAATGAAGATTCACCAGGAAATGGTAAACTATCACCGGGAGACTGTGAATTCTCTATAATGGGGACCAAAATATCACCGAAATTTGTCGTATTTTCACCAAAACAAGGTATTGTTTCACTTTCACTGATTTCATTGGCCAACATGCTTCTATCCTCAAACAAATTCGAATCTTGACCAGATGGTGTTAAGTTAACTATATACTGCGTTCTGGTAGACTCTGGAGTTACTATATCTTCGACAGACTGTGCCGAAATCGCATCGGAATCTGTCGAAATTGCAGTGCGTTCTACCGGAATGCTACTGGAATTACTACTAATGTTTTTCACTTCCTTGACAACTGGGTTAAACTTATCTGTGCTTCTACTCCCTGGAGGCGTCTGTAGCAAATTAAGTATCACCCAAGACTGTTGGTTTCTTCTATACTTCGGGTATGACTCACCGGAACGAGTAACCGGCATATATCACGTTTGCAATACTTTGTGTACTATTGTCGCTTCACAATCTTTCTTTGCACAAACACTCTGCAACACTCTGTTGCTACTTTCCGATAGTTAAGTTGCAGCAATCTGCTGCCACTTTCCCACAGATAAATGGCAACAATCTGGTGCCACTTTCCCACAGATAAATGGCAACAATCTGGTGCCACTTTCCCACAGATGGCGCTGTTGATGTATAAAACACCACAAGAAATGAATTAATGTGACACTAGAACACCTCTATGGTCACCATTAACTCATTGCCACTCCAAACTTTGAGAAATGATAGCCTAAAGTGAGAACTTTGCTTCTACAGAAATTCCTAGTCACTGAAATGACATACCTTCAGTATTTTGCTAATTTCTCCTAGCTTAAGCATTATTTCTCCATGAAACTTTATAGGCTGAAACTAGAAGAGTAGAGCTTTCCAACAAGCTATCATATGCATCAAACGGAGCTCTAGAACTCAAGTTATGGCCCTCACAAGATGACCTTGTATGACCTTCCAAAACTGGAAATCTTGCCTCTTTTAGTATTCCTGATGTCCAAAAATAAAAAATTCGATGCCTGGCATCGAATTTCAGTCCAAGTCGATGCCGGGCATCGACTTTGAGCTTTTTTAGGCCCTTTTTCTGCACCAGAAATACTCTCTTTTACACACACATGAAGAAGACCACTTGTATGCTAGAAGTCGATGCCAGGCATCGACTTTATGCTCAAACTCGATGCCAGGCATCGAGTTGCTCCAAAAACTTCATATTTTTAAAAGATTCAACAATAGTTAACACACAGAGAATGAAAAAATGACTTATCAGCCAAGATTCGATGCCAGGCATCGAATTGCTCAGAAAACATGAACTTTTGAATTCATCACATAGTAGGCAAACATGGAGATGATGGAGAGAGACTCATACACAGAACTTTACTCAGTTCTTTCTCACAGCTATGAAAACTCAAAAATTTTACAGATGCTTTCTCACTCAGAGAAGCCCGACTATTCTCAGTCGTATAAAATGAACTCCTTCTTCTACTTCTTCTCTCTATTCTCTCTCTCTCCTTTTCTCTTCTCTCTTCGCGTCAATTAATACTAACTAACTTATATAGACTTTCTCATTCCCGTGATTTTTAAAAAACTTCTAGAACTAAAGTGAACTAACTTTACAAATATGATACATTTGTGAATTTGTCCCTTCACATAGGCATGGGGTTTTCTTCCTAAGGTTTGACCTTCAAATATATGTCTAATTAGTGAGTGTTTCTCCAACAGCTCCCCCTCAATCACTAATTGGCATTCCCTGTTTCTTCATATCATCTTCTTTTCTTTTACTCCTGCCATGCTTTTGAATCTGCTGGTCTTCACACCATCCAAGCTCTTTGTCATTATGTCTGCTAATTGATCTTTAGTAGAAATGTACTCCACTTCAATCTCCTTCTCCATTACCTTTTCTCTGAGAAAATGATATTGTATCTCTATGTGCTTTGTTCTTGCATGAAATACTGGATTTGCTGCAAGATAAAGTGAACTCATATTATCTCCATGTATTGTAGGTGTACCTTGATCAATGCCTAAGCTCTTGAACAATGTCTGCATCCATATGACTTCCTTAGCTGCTTCCACAAGTCCTTTGTACTCTGCTTCAGTTGATGATAATGCTACTGTATGTTGTTTCTTTGAACACCAACTTACAAGCTTATCACCAATGTATATCATGTAACCATGAGTTGATCTTTTGTCATCCTGGTTACCTGCCCAATCTGAATCACTATAGGCTCTCAACTTCAAATCTGATGTAAAAGGATAATATAATCCTTCCTTTATAGTTCCTTTGATATATCTGAGAACTCTTTGACCTGCAATCCAATGTGGGTCCTTTGGAGAATGCATGAATTGTGACAAAACTCCCACTGCATAACTAAGATCAGGTCTTGTTAGTGTAGCATAAATCAAACTACCCACAAGAGATTGATACTTCCTCATATCTTTGTAGTCTGCACCATCATATTTACTGAGCTTGTGATTAACTTCAAGTGGAGTTGAAGCTTCTCTGCAATTTTCCATATCAAACTTCTTCAACAAGTTCAGAAGATACCTTTCTTGTGACACATATATGCCATGATCTGTATAAGTAACTTCCATTCCAAGAAAGTATGATAACTTTCCTAGGTCACTGATCTTAAACTCTTTCTCAAGTAATCTCTTTACCTCCTTGATTCCTTCATCTGAAGTACCTGTGATTATAATATCATCTACATAAATACAAATGTAGATTGTACCTTCCTCCGTTCTTTTGATAAGTAGACTTGAATCTGCTTTTGAACTTTGATATCCAAGATCATTGAGATACTTCACCAGTCTATAGTTCCAAGCTCTTGGAGCTTGCTTCAATCCATACAATGCTCTTCTCAACCTGCAAACAAAATTTGGATACCTGAAATCTATAAACCCTTGAGGTTGTTCCATGTATACCTCATCTGATATGTATCCATTCAAGAATGCATTTTTTATATCCAATTGACTTAGGGTCCATCCTTTTGAAGCTGCAATAGCAATTATTGTCCTTATAGTTGACATCTTAGCTACAGTACTGAATGTCTCATCATAATCTATGCCATAGGTCTGGGCATAGCCTTTCACCACCAATCTAGCTTTGTATCTGGCTATACTTCCATCTGCAAGCTTCTTCACTTTATAAACCCATTTATTTCCAATTACTTTCTTACCATTTGGTTTAGGAACAAGTTCCCATGTCTTGTTCTCCTCCAGTGCATTGAACTCTTCCTTCATTGCTTCTTCCCATTGCTTCTTACCTTTAGCTTCATCATAGTTCTGAGGTTCTTCATCATCTTTGACCATATATGCATAGTTCTTCTGAGTTATGTAAGAAGTATCATAAGAATACCTTTCTGGTTGTCTCCTTGTCCTGCTTGACCTTCTTGGTTCACATTCTTCATAAGTTTCTGGATACACCTCTTCATCAAATATAGGAGCTTCTTCATTCATTCTTGTTAATCCACTTCTGGATGTACTTGCTTGCATATAGTCTTCATCTCTATTCACCTGCACAATTGATTTTCCTTTCTCACATCTTCTTACCTCTTCTTCAAATTCTTCAGCTGTATGACTTTGATCTGCATACCAACTTTTCTGTTCATCAAATGTAACATCTCTAGAAACAATAAATTGTTTGGTTAGAGGATTCCACAATCTGTAACCCATCTGCTTTTCATCATAACCAATGAACACATATTTTTCTGCCTTTGGTTCAAGTTTATGCCTAAGTTGTGATGGCACATAAGCATATGCAATTGATCCAAACACTCTACAATGATCTAGTGTTGGTTTCTTACCCCACCAAGCTTCATATGGAGTCATTCCATTCAGAGCTGCACATGGTAATCTATTCACAAGATATGTAGCTGTATTTACAGCCTCAGCCCAAAGATAATTTGGACAGTTCTTCTCCTTTAGCATAGCTCTAGCAAACTCAACCAAAGTCCTGTTCCTTCTTTCTGCTACACCATTTTGTTGTGGTGTATACCTGCAAGTTATTTCTCTCTTAATACCTGCATTCCAAAGATAATCATTGAACTCTTGGGAGAAATATTCTCCCCCTCCATCAGACCTCAGTCTCTTAAGCTTTTGACCTGTGACTCTCTCTGCATATGCATGAAAATGCTTGAAAGCTCCCAACACTTCTGATCTTTCCTTCAAAACATATAATGTTATCCATCTTGTAGCATCATCAATGAAAAGAACATAATACCTTGAGCCACTGATAGATCCTTCTTTTGTTGGTCCCCATACATCTGTATGAATGAGCTCAAGTACTCCATCATGTTTGAATCCTTTCTTTTGAAATGGTAACCTGTGTGCTTTACCCATTTGACATGCTTCACATTTATAAACCATATGTTGACTTTGCACATTTGGTAATCCTAGTACAGACTGATTAGCAACCATAGCTTTAATTCCTCTTTCATTGAAATGACCTAATCTCTTATGCCAGAGATCAAGTTCTGTAATCACTGCTTCACCATGTGTGAGCAAAGCTTGACCAATGTTCCCTTGCACTCTTAAAGTAAAGAGTCTACCTTCTTTCTTACCAGAGACAATCTGATTATATCCATTCTTTGGATCTTCCACAAATACTCCTTCATTTGTAAACCTGACTTGAAAACCTTTTTCAACTATCTGTCCCACACTAATCAAGTTTTTAGGTATTGTAGGAACATACAAAACATTGGTTAGCAAATCTGCTCCACTCTTGCATTTCACTTTTCCAATTGAATGTACACTATGTCTTGTATTATCACCAGTTTGAACTGTGTGACTAGAAATGCCTTTTTCCAATTCTGACATCAATTCTATGTTTCCTGACAAATGATTAGAACATCCAGAGTCAATGTAAAATACCTTTAGATCTTCTTTATCTGATGTGCTGATTGAATTCATCATCAATGATGTATGACTTTCATTTTGTGTGTCATTTGCATAGTTGTAGTAGGTGGTGTTGTAGGATTGATTCTGTCCCCAACTTCTTCCTCCACCTCTACCATAGCCTCCTCTTTGACTTTGTCTACCTCTTTGAAAATTACTTTGATATCTTCCACCTCGACCTCTGCTATTGTTGTTTTGATTCTGGTTTGATCCTTGTTGGTTGTGCCAACAGTCATGAGCCAAATGATTACTCAATCCACAGATCCAACAAGCCTTTTTGTTGTTATTTTGATTACCTCTTCCTCTTCCAAAACCTCTTGCTCTTCCTCTGCCAGTGCCTTTACCTCTTGCATAATAAGCTTGAGAATTAGACTCCTCTTCATCCTTTGCTTTACCTTTATCTCCTTTCTTCTTGTTCTTCATGTACATTGCAGAACTTTGTCCTTTATCTCCATCTCCCTTCAAGTCTTGCTCATATGTGAGCATCAAACCAAGCAACTGGTTCAAATCTGGAACATAATGATTTAATGAAAGTTCTGTTGATAAGACAAAAGGTTTCCACCTTTCATCCCCTCTCAAACCTGCAAGTAATTGAGCAATCAATCTGTGATCTTCAACATCTTCATCTATGGATCCAAGACTATCTGCTAGATCCTTCATCTTAGTGACATAATCACTAATGGTTTGACTTGGCTTCTTCTTGAATGTTGTAAACTCTGACCATAGACTTGCTTTCCGTGCTTTAGTAGTGCTTTGGAAATGATATTCCAATGCATTCCATATATCTTCTGATGATTCCAATCCTCTGATGTGTGGTAGCAAATGATCTGAGATTGTATTGTAGATGTAGGCTTTTGCACTTGCATCCTTCTTCTGCCAATGCTTTAAAGCATCTAGTTCTTCTTTCTTTGGTCGGCTTTCATCTTCGAATACTGGCTTCTCTTCTTCACCTGTAACATATATCATGAGATCCTTACTCATAAGTAAGGCTTCCATTCTCATTACCCATGCGGGGTAATTATCTCTGTCCAGTTTGTCAATGGAGATATGATCTGCCATAGTTCTTTCCTTCTGCTGCAACCTGTGAGCTTAAAGGATAAAGGATAATACCTTTTGAAGTTCTTTGTGTATGAGGATACTTCAAAAGTAATCTTCTGATGCCTTGTGTCTTCAAAAGCTTCACCTTTCAAACTTTAATGGAAAACTTTACAAAACTTCTCGTACCTTTGTCGTCTTCTGCTCTCGAGAATCTTTCTGCTCTGATACCACTTGTTGATGTATAAAACACCACAAGAAATGAATTAATGTGACACTAGAACACCTCTATGGTCACCATTAACTCATTGCCACTCCAAACTTTGAGAAATGATAGCCTAAAGTGAGAACTTTGCTTCTACAGAAATTCCTAGTCACTGAAATGACATACCTTCAGTATTTTGCTAATTTCTCCTAGCTCAAGTATTATTTCTCCATGAAACTTTACAGGCTGAAACTAGAAGAGTAGAGCTTTCCAACAAGCTATCATATGCATCAAACGGAGCTCTAGAACTCAAGTTATGGCCCTCACAAGATGACCTTGTATGACCTTCCAAAACTGGAAATCTTGCCTCTTTTAGTATTCCTGATGTCCAAAAATAAAAAATTCGATGCCTGGCATCGAATTTCAGTCCAAGTCGATGCCGGGCATCGACTTTGAGCTTTTTTAGGCCCTTTTTCTGCACCAGAAATACTCTCTTTTACACACACATGAAGAAGACCACTTGTATGCTAGAAGTCGATGCCAGGCATCGACTTTATGCTCAAACTCGATGCCAGGCATCGAGTTGCTCCAAAAACTTCATATTTTTAAAAGATTCAACAATAGTTAACACACAGAGAATGAAAAAATGACTTATCAGCCAAGATTCGATGCCAGGCATCGAATTGCTCAGAAAACATGAACTTTTGAATTCATCACATAGTAGGCAAACATGGAGATGATGGAGAGAGACTCATACACAGAACTTTACTCAGTTCTTTCTCACAGCTATGAAAACTCAAAAATTTTACAGATGCTTTCTCACTCAGAGAAGCCCGACTATTCTCAGTCGTATAAAATGAACTCCTTCTTCTACTTCTTCTCTCTATTCTCTCTCTCTCCTTTTCTCTTCTCTCTTCGCGTCAGTTAATACTAACTAACTTATATAGACTTTCTCATTCCCGTGATTTTTAAAAAACTTCTAGAACTAAAGTGAACTAACTTTACAAATATGATACATTTGTGAATTTGTCCCTTCACATAGGCATGGGGTTTTCTTCCTAAGGTTTGACCTTCAAATATATGTCTAATTAGTGAGTGTTTCTCCAACAGGCGCCAGTGTTAAACACAAGTCTTGCCGTCAAAGATGCGTTTAATCTCTATTCGGGTTCTTGGGAGTGGAAGGGGTCTGTTAAACAGAGGCCCTATACTTGATTTTCCCAAATCAACTCAACTCACTCACAAGACAGTTCGTCCAAACAACTATGCTAATACACTTTCTAACAGAAAAACTCTCGTTCTTCCTTGCCAGACTTACTCACATGACAGTTCACTCACAGAGTACCGACTCATACATAGATTAAGACTCTTTCAGTAATCGATGCATAAGGTAAACATTACCGTACACAGACTCACAGTAATACACTCAACGAAACAGTAATTCAACACTTTACTCTGAATATTATCACAACACAATCTTTACCGAACAAGTACTGCTAAACCAACAAGACAGAGATGAGAACGGAATACTCAGAATTACTCAAACACACACCACGACAACGTACAGATCAATCACCCAGACAGATAGTCTGGCGATCCAACTGATCGTCACCGAAAGTGTCTTTTTCATTGATTTATATAAAAGGTTACATCGTTTACGCAATGAACTTTCGGTTCATGCGGAATATGAAAAAGGGTAGACTTTACATTTTCCAATCCGGCAGCTTGCTAACATATGTTTCCACTTAACTAGGTACTCTTTATATAAATGAGTCCTCATCCATGTTTCTCGAGTACATAGTATGCTAATAACACCTTTAGGTATGAGCAACCTCTATTTGAGGGTGGAGGGTTTAAGGCCACTTGGCACTCATGCACTAATTGCATGGAGTAAGATAAAGTAGAGGAATAGCTATATATGGAGTTGTGTGGTTGGGGCAAGACCTATTACAATCTCTCATCTTGTCATACTCGAGTATTTTGGGCTGCCAAGCCTTGTGTTATTTTTAGACAACCTTCTATTTTTAGAAAGTTTTCCAAAAATAGGGGTTTCATTGGGAACCTTAAGATGAAGTATGGAAAGATTAAAGGTAGAAATAGCGACAACTCCATGGTTACAAATAGCATATCCCAATCAGCCATTTGTGGTTGAGATTGACATGAGTGATTATGCTATAGGAGTAGTTCTGATTCAAGATGGTTGACTAGAATCTTGTGAGAGTAAGAAGTTAGAATCTACTCAGAGAAATTACTCCATCTATGAGAAGGAGCTGTATGCAATTGTCCATGCTTTAAAGAAGTGGTATCATTATTTTTATGGTGCGAAGGTCAAAATAGTGTTTGATCAAGAGAGTATTAAATGGCTCTCTAAGACATTCTAACTTAGTGGTTCTATCAAGTACGACATGATGTTGGACATGAGTAATAAACTCGTCATATAAATCAACTTCCTCCTCAACATCATGCATCTCTATCTCTTTTAATTTTTCTTGTTTTTCTTCTTTTTGGATTTTTCATAACCTGAGGAACTTCTAAAGATGAAGTTTGGGTTCACTTTTCTATAGTTTCCATGGTGTGAACAATACTAATCAAATTTGAAACCGAAAGAAGCAAACAAAGCATAGTAAGTGAAAGAAAAGACTCAAATACAATTCCCTATACTTCTCTGAAAGTTATTCCAAAATTTTAGTCACTGGTTGTGGTCCTTTCCAGGCCCGAAAGGGAATTTGAAATATCTAGTTGGCAATTGGGTGCTTTGAGAAGCACAAAATCGCCAAAAGAGTCTTCAATTCTACCAAGAACTACCAAATTTGAGCAGATTTGGTTTCTTGCCAATCCTTGCTAGAGAATAAAGGGATGTCCATTGCTTAAAACTTGTAATAAAAAAGCATATGCAAGTGAGAAAATAGAATTTGGACTTTTGTAGTGTCCAAACAAGCCTATGAAAGATATTCCTAGTTCTTAAAAAGAAATTGCACATAATTTTTGACCTAAAGTATCCAGAATTGGTAGTGTTGATGTCCTTAAAAATCTTAGAGGATAAGGCTTCGATTTTCAACAGAAATCATAGAAATCGGACACTCGAGCGAGAAATAGCACCTTGTTGAAGTAAAGGGTGTAGGCGTAGGCTGGAGTGGAAACAAGAAAATGAAATCTTGCCACGTGGGTGACTTTGAGGCTTTGGAAAGCAAGGATTTTGAGATCCAAAATTTAGAGAGATGGTGGATTCACATAGGGTATGTAATAGAGAATATGGGCATATGCTTCTTTTGAAAATTGGTCATGGTCATCTCCTTCATCTCCTTACTCAAAAATTGGAAAAACAACTCAAGTTTTTATCTCCCTTTCATCAAAATTCATGAACATTCGTGAGCTTCTCCTTCTCCCTTGTTTTTGAGAGCTACACAAGCAGCTTTTTATCCCATATATTGATGCTCAAGGGTCAAAATATCCTTCCTATAGAAGGCTAGTTTGAAGATTGCTCCCATCCAAGCGAGAGGGTGGAGGGAAAAGGAGTGAGTGTCTCTTCTACGACTCCTCTTCTGTGGTGTTACTCTATTGTGGCTCATCGTGAGTGTGTGATATCACTGGTACTGCTCCTCACATGCATCCATCATCCTATCATGACCTAGCTCTGATGCCAATGTCATAAAGGTTCTTGATGAAACCCCTATTTTTGGGAAATTGAACAAAAATAGAAGCTTCTCCTAAAACTGTTGTCAGGATCTTGCTCACGCACATGCAGAGATTACGAACGCAGAAAAACACACAGAAAATGTTGGATGAGATGGCTGGGTACAATCAGAAGATCAAGGTGGTGCTGCTAGACCTGCTTCACACCTGCCCTTTCTTTTCTTCAGATATGGTTAGGAGACTCCTTGAGCTTCCAAATGACACCAAGAAACTATATATGTGCTTTACAAAGTGATTGAGAAATGATCAAATCAAAACAGATAAGTTTGAACCTTCATAAGTCCAAAAAACTTGCTATTCCTGTAATGACACCTGCTCAGTCCTAAGCTCAGTGTGTCCAGCACACTTACAATTGGTCTAATTCCTTCTGGGAGTATTAAATTAACTTAACAAGCTACCATTAGCAAGTTAAATCACTCCAAATGATAAACTATATACTGAGCATGATGTTTAGCAAAATCAGGGACACCCCCGACTTTTTAGGAATCACACAGAGATATACCAGTGATCACTTCGACAGCGATTTCTCCCAATTGGCTGAATAGATTGACTTGAAACTTTGTAGTGTTGTAGAATGCTTTGAGCTGGTTCCAATGAGCCTTTGATCATCAAATTTGGTTCAGTATATCTTGAGATATGTCCTGTTGAAGTTGACAGACTTGGAGGTAGTCACTCAGAGAAAACACAGAGATAATGACTATGAATATATGTATTGAATCTATTAAATGTACATTCCCATTGGCATGTAGAATGATGCCCAATGATACTCAGAGGTGTAGGCTAGGTAGTAGCTCTCACACTCTCACAAATATACTTGGATTAGCCTCGGGAAGAGTGTGTCTAAACCCGCGACTTTTTACATTGACTTTTATAGATGTTTTGAAGGAATTTGAATTTCAAAATTCAAATGTAGGCTCCCTCAAATCTCTCAACTAATCACATGGAGATATTCTCTCCATTCATACCTTTCAAATTCCACGACTTTTGAAGGTAGGTACAATTACAAGAAATCACTTTGACTTTTACATAAAGTAATAAGTAACTAAGCATAGGCATGTGTTCCTATGCTCTTTCTTGAAATGAAGTAATCCAAACTTTTGCAATAAACTTCAAAGTTGATATCCAAAGCTGAGTGATCTTTGTGCAATCTTCTTGTTGAGTCTTCAAGGCACAAGACAAGTCCAAGTGTTAAGGCTTGTTTGCACCAACAGCTCCCCCTCAAGCCAAACACTTGCTTGAGTCTTCATCTTTAGTCTTCAATGATATCCTGTAATCCAATCATGGATTTAAACCTGCATAACTTGCTCCCATCCAAAGCTTTTGTAAGCAAATCTGCACATTGAATATTAGTGGACACATATGATAATTGGATTTCCTTGCTAAGTAATTTCTCCCTCACATAGTGGTAATGAACCTCTATGTGTTTTGTCCTAGCATGATACACAGGATTAGCAGCTAAATGAAGTGAACTTGTATTATCACCAAATATGATAGGTGGCCTTATGTATAGGCCCAATTCTGAATAGAGTAACTTCAACCATATTGATTCTTGAGTGGCATTGGCTAGCCCTCTGTACTCTGCCTCAGTAGATGATAGAGCCACTGTGGGTTGTTTCTTGGATGACCAAGAAATAGGTTTATCACCTGCAAAGCATATGTAACCAGATGTACTCCTCCTGTCATCCTTGCATCCTGCCCAATCTGCATCTGAGTATACCTTGATGTCAATGTCTGATGAATATGGATAATACAAACCATGATTTTGTGTTCCCTTTAGGTACTTTACTATCTTCTTGGCTGCCTCCAAATGTGGTACTCTTGGCTTATGCATAAATTGGCTAAGTACACTAACACCATATGAGATATCAATCCTAGTTAAGGTAGCATAATTGAGACTACCTACCAAACTTTGGTAACCTGTAATATCCTTGAGTTCTTCTCCTTCATGTGCACTGAGTTTGTGGTTGACCTCCATAGGAATGTTTGAGACTTTAGCTTCCTGCAAGTTAAACTTCTTGACCATGTCCTGAATGTACTTCTTCTGAGTAATGTATATACCTGAATTTGTGTAGACCAATTCAAGCCCTAGGAAGTACTTCAATAATCCAAGATCATTGATCTTGAATTCCTTCATCATTTGACCTTTGATGTGTCTAATTCCTTGAACATCATTTCCTGTAATAATGATGTCATCAACATAGACACACAAGTATATTACCTCTGAATTGTTCTTCTTTATAAACAATGAAGTATCTGCTTTACTCATCACAAATCCTTGATCCAAGAGATAGGTTGTCAACCTATAGTTCCATGCTCTAGGTGCCTGCTCCAATCCATACAGAGCTTTCTTCAATTTGCAAACATGGTTTACCTTATTAGGATCCTCATAGCCAGGTGGTTGTGACATGTAGACCTCTTCAGATATCCATCCATTCAAGAATGCATTCTTTACATCCAATTGGTACATGTTCCAATTCTTGGATGCAGCTACACTCACCATAATTCTGATAGTTGGCATCTTTGCCACAGGAGAAAATGTCTCCTCATAATCAATGCCTTGGGTTTGTGCAAAACCCTTGGCTACCAACCTAGCTTTGTACCTGCTTATTGTACCATCTGAGTTCCTTTTGAGTTTGTAGATCCATCTGGATCCTATCACCTTCATGGAGTCCTTCTTGGGTACCAAGTCCCAAGTATCACTCTCCTTGAGAGCCTCCATTTCTTCATCCATTGCTTCCTTCCATTCTGGTTTAGTAATGGCTTCCTCAAATGTACCTGGTTCTTCACTTAAGGTATCCTTTGCAAGATATACAGAGTGCTTGGTTACAAGTGAAGTATCATAACCATACCTAATAGGTTTCTTCTTTTCCCTTGAAGATCTCCTCATAGCTTGAGTTGAGGATTCTGGATTGTCTTCAAGTTGCTTCATCTTCATCTTCCCTTTGGATTTCCAAGCTTTGAATTCTTCAATGTTGATGGTGTCTTCATCATCTGAGCTTGTGTCCTCATTCTGAGTTGGTTCTTGCCTGACAAGCTTTGGAAAGTCTTCTTCCATATCATAAGGTAGGCTCACTTTCCTGCACTCATTATCATACCATGAATCATTTTCATCAAAGATGACATCTCTGCTTACCTTGAAGCCTTTGTTTGAGGGGTTATAGAACCTGTATCCTTTCTGATTCAAATCATAACCAATAAAGATACACTTCTCAGCCTTAGGGTCTAGCTTTCCCCTTACCTGTGAGGGAATATGCACATATGCAACACACCCAAAGATCTTGCAATGATCCAGAGATGGTCTCTTACCATGCCAAGCCTCATAGGGTGTCATTCCATCAAGTGTCTTTGATGGCAACCTGTTGATCAAGTATGTGGCAGTAGATACACTCTCTGCCCAAAGATAATTTGGTAGTTTCTTCTCATTAAGCATAGACCTAGCTGTCTCCACAATGAGTCTATTTCTTCTTTCAGCTACCCCATTTTGTTCAGGTGAGTACCTTGTGGTAATCTCCCTCTTGATGCCTCTTTCCTGCAAGAAGTCTTCAAAGTCATTGGAGAAGTATTCTCCACCACCATCAGACCTTAACCTCTTCAATTGTCTACCTGTTTGATTCTCTACTAATGCAAGATACCTTTTGAAGCAATTAAATACTTCATCTTTATGTTTCATGAAGTACAAGACAGTCCATCTGCTATAATCATCTATAAAAGATACATAGTACCTTGACCCAGATATGGATGGCTCCTTGCTTGGTCCCCACACATCTGTATGCACCAATTCCAAGTAATCTTCATGCATAAATCCTTTCTTGGTATATGGCAACCTGTGTGACTTACCAAATTGACAAGCCCCACACTTGTATATCATGTGTTGCTTGGAAACATTAGGTATCCCAAGCACACATTGATCTCTGCTCATCTGCTTTATGGTTCTCTCTCCAATGTGACCCAATCTCTTGTGCCACATCTCCAATTCTGATAGGGTTTGGTCCCTATAGTTGTACAAGGCAATATTTTTAGTATCCTCAAGTTCAAAGGTAAACAATCTACCTGACTTCTCTCCCTTGGCTATCCTTCTGAATCCATGTCTTGGATCCTCCACATATGCACCATGTTGAGTGAACCTGACCTGTAGACCTTTTTCAACAATCTGACCTACACTCATCAGATTTTTGGTGATTGTTGGAACATACAATACTCTGCTTAGCAAATTCTGATTACCATCACTTGTTTTGACATTACCTACTTTAACCACTGAATGTTTAGTGTCATCACCTGTCTGCACTTGGTGCTTACCTTTAGGTTCTTCCAAATCAGAGAGTAGGGCAACATTCCCAGCTACATGGTTAGAGCAACCTGAATCAATATAGAACAAATGATCATCATTGATACCTGATTTAGATGTCATGTTCATAATCAACAAGGAATCATCTTGATCCTCTGCATAATTGTTGTAATCCTTTCTGTTCCTGTATCCTCCCTGATAATTGCCATTGTGATTGTAGCTATTGTTGTAGTTATTGTTGTAATTATTGTTGTAACCATGGTAGCCTTGAGATTGATTGAACCTGCCTCTGCCTTGGGAGTATCCTCCTCTTTGGTGACCTCTTCCTCTTTGATTCTTGTAGTTCTTGTAGCATTCATCTGTAGTATGGTTAGACAAGCCACAAATATTGCATGGAGATTGATTATAGGGTCTCCCCCTACCTGACTTACCTCCTCTGCCCCTACCTCTAGATGATCTACCTCTCCCTGCATAGTTTGCTTGGGAGGTGGATCCTTCATCATCAACCTTCTTGCTTTTACCCTTGTCTTTAGACTTCTTATCTGTATATAGGGCAGAGGGATTGTTACCTTTTGATTGCTCTCCATTCTTTGTGATCTTGGCTTCATGTGTGAAGAGTTGTCCAATCAGAGTGGTTAGATCAGGTGCTTGGATGTCCATGTACAAGTCCATTGCAGTGGTAAAGCTCTCCCACTTGTCATCTGCTTTGAGTCCATTGATCACTTGTCTAACAATTTGCTCTTCTTCAATCTCTTCTCCAACACTTGCAAGTTGATCTGCTATATCTTTGACTTTGGTGACAAAATCTGAAACACATTGTTTTGATTGCTTCCTAAGAGTTGTAAACTCAATCCATAGCTGATTCTTTCTGGCCCTTGTGCTTGATGAGAAGTATGTTGACAAGGTCTCCCAAGTCTCTTGGGAAGTCTTACAGTTCCTAACATGAGGTAGAAGGAAATCAGAGATAGAGTTTAGAAGATATGACCTTGCCAAAGCATCTTTAGCACACCATTGATTAAGTCTCTCATGCTCATCCTTTGTAGGTAGGCCTCTGGTTTTGAATGAGGGCAACTCCTCATCTCCTGATATGTATCCATACAAGCTTCTCCCTTGTAGATAAGTCTTCATTCTTAATGACCATGCCTGGTAATTATTCCTATCCAATTTGTCAATAAAGGAAGGGAAACCATCACCCATGATTACCTTGTTTGCTCTGATACCACTGTTGGATGAGATGGCTGGGTACAATCAGAAGATCAAGGTGGTGCTGCTAGACCTGCTTCACACCTGCCCTTTCTTTTCTTCAGATATGGTTAGGAGACTCCTTGAGCTTCCAAATGACACCAAGAAACTATATATGTGCTTTACAAAGTGATTGAGAAATGATCAAATCAAAACAGATAAGTTTGAACCTTCATAAGTCCAAAAAACTTGCTATTCCTGTAATGACACCTGCTCAGTCCTAAGCTCAGTGTGTCCAGCACACTTACAATTGGTCTAATTCCTTCTGGGAGTATTAAATTAACTTAACAAGCTACCATTAGCAAGTTAAATCACTCCAAATGATAAACTATATACTGAGCATGATGTTTAGCAAAATCAGGGACACCCCCGACTTTTTAGGAATCACACAGAGATATACCAGTGATCACTTCGACAGCGATTTCTCCCAATTGGCTGAATAGATTGACTTAAAACTTTGTAGTGTTGTAGAATGCTTTGAGCTGGTTCCAATGAGCCTTTGATCATCAAATTTGGTTCAGTAGATCTTGAGATATGTCCTGTTGAAGTTGACAGACTTGGAGGTAGTCACTCAGAGAAAACACAGAGATAATGACTATGAATATATGTATTGAATCTATTAAATGTACATTCCCATTGGCATGTAGAATGATGCCCAATGATACTCAGAGGTGTAGGCTAGGTAGTAGCTCTCACACTCTCACAAATATACTTGGATTAGCCTCGGGAAGAGTGTGTCTAAACCCGCGACTTTTTACATTGACTTTTATAGATGTTTTGAAGGAATTTGAATTTCAAAATTCAAATGTAGGCTCCCTCAAATCTCTCAACTAATCACATGGAGATATTCTCTCCATTCATACCTTTCAAATTCCACGACTTTTGAAGGTAGGTACAATTACAAGAAATCACTTTGACTTTTACATAAAGTAATAAGTAACTAAGCATAGGCATGTGTTCCTATGCTCTTTCTTGAAATGAAGTAATCCAAACTTTTGCAATAAACTTCAAAGTTGATATCCAAAGCTGAGTGATCTTTGTGCAATCTTCTTGTTGAGTCTTCAAGGCACAAGACAAGTCCAAGTGTTAAGGCTTGTTTGCACCAACAGCTCCCCCTCAAGCCAAACACTTGCTTGAGTCTTCATCTTTAGTCTTCAATGATATCCTGTAATCCAATCATGGATTTAAACCTGCATAACTTGCTCCCATCCAAAGCTTTTGTAAGCAAATCTGCACATTGAATATTAGTGGACACATATGATAATTGGATTTCCTTGCTAAGTAATTTCTCCCTCACATAGTGGTAATGAACCTCTATGTGTTTTGTCCTAGCATGATACACAGGATTAGCAGCTAAATGAAGTGAACTTGTATTATCACCAAATATGATAGGTGGCCTTATGTATAGGCCCAATTCTGAATAGAGTAACTTCAACCATATTGATTCTTGAGTGGCATTGGCTAGCCCTCTGTACTCTGCCTCAGTAGATGATAGAGCCACTGTGGGTTGTTTCTTGGATGACCAAGAAATAGGTTTATCACCTGCAAAGCATATGTAACCAGATGTACTCCTCCTGTCATCCTTGCATCCTGCCCAATCTGCATCTGAGTATACCTTGATGTCAATGTCTGATGAATATGGATAATACAAACCATGATTTTGTGTTCCCTTTAGGTACTTTACTATCTTCTTGGCTGCCTCCAAATGTGGTACTCTTGGCTTATGCATAAATTGGCTAAGTACACTAACACCATATGAGATATCAATCCTAGTTAAGGTAGCATAATTGAGACTACCTACCAAACTTTGGTAACCTGTAATATCCTTGAGTTCTTCTCCTTCATGTGCACTGAGTTTGTGGTTGACCTCCATAGGAATGTTTGAGACTTTAGCTTCCTGCAAGTTAAACTTCTTGACCATGTCCTGAATGTACTTCTTCTGAGTAATGTATATACCTGAATTTGTGTAGACCAATTCAAGCCCTAGGAAGTACTTCAATAATCCAAGATCATTGATCTTGAATTCCTTCATCATTTGACCTTTGATGTGTCTAATTCCTTGAACATCATTTCCTGTAATAATGATGTCATCAACATAGACACACAAGTATATTACCTCTGAATTGTTCTTCTTTATAAACAATGAAGTATCTGCTTTACTCATCACAAATCCTTGATCCAAGAGATAGGTTGTCAACCTATAGTTCCATGCTCTAGGTGCCTGCTCCAATCCATACAGAGCTTTCTTCAATTTGCAAACATGGTTTACCTTATTAGGATCCTCATAGCCAGGTGGTTGTGACATGTAGACCTCTTCAGATATCCATCCATTCAAGAATGCATTCTTTACATCCAATTGGTACATGTTCCAATTCTTGGATGCAGCTACACTCACCATAATTCTGATAGTTGGCATCTTTGCCACAGGAGAAAATGTCTCCTCATAATCAATGCCTTGGGTTTGTGCAAAACCCTTGGCTACCAACCTAGCTTTGTACCTGCTTATTGTACCATCTGAGTTCCTTTTGAGTTTGTAGATCCATCTGGATCCTATCACCTTCATGGAGTCCTTCTTGGGTACCAAGTCCCAAGTATCACTCTCCTTGAGAGCCTCCATTTCTTCATCCATTGCTTCCTTCCATTCTGGTTTAGTAATGGCTTCCTCAAATGTACCTGGTTCTTCACTTAAGGTATCCTTTGCAAGATATACAGAGTGCTTGGTTACAAGTGAAGTATCATAACCATACCTAATAGGTTTCTTCTTTTCCCTTGAAGATCTCCTCATAGCTTGAGTTGAGGATTCTGGATTGTCTTCAAGTTGCTTCATCTTCATCTTCCCTTTGGATTTCCAAGCTTTGAATTCTTCAATGTTGATGGTGTCTTCATCATCTGAGCTTGTGTCCTCATTCTGAGTTGGTTCTTGCCTGACAAGCTTTGGAAAGTCTTCTTCCATATCATAAGGTAGGCTCACTTTCCTGCACTCATTATCATACCATGAATCATTTTCATCAAAGATGACATCTCTGCTTACCTTGAAGCCTTTGTTTGAGGGGTTATAGAACCTGTATCCTTTCTGATTCAAATCATAACCAATAAAGATACACTTCTCAGCCTTAGGGTCTAGCTTTCCCCTTACCTGTGAGGGAATATGCACATATGCAACACACCCAAAGATCTTACAATGATCCAGAGATGGTCTCTTACCATGCCAAGCCTCATAGGGTGTCATTCCATCAAGTGTCTTTGATGGCAACCTGTTGATCAAGTATGTGGCAGTAGATACACTCTCTGCCCAAAGATAATTTGGTAGTTTCTTCTCATTAAGCATAGACCTAGCTGTCTCCACAATGAGTCTATTTCTTCTTTCAGCTACCCCATTTTGTTCAGGTGAGTACCTTGTGGTAATCTCCCTCTTGATGCCTCTTTCCTGCAAGAAGTCTTCAAAGTCATTGGAGAAGTATTCTCCACCACCATCAGACCTTAACCTCTTCAATTGTCTACCTGTTTGATTCTCTACTAATGCAAGATACCTTTTGAAGCAATTAAATACTTCATCTTTATGTTTCATGAAGTACAAGACAGTCCATCTGCTATAATCATCTATAAAAGATACATAGTACCTTGACCCAGATATGGATGGCTCCTTGCTTGGTCCCCACACATCTGTATGCACCAATTCCAAGTAATCTTCATGCATAAATCCTTTCTTGGTATATGGCAACCTGTGTGACTTACCAAATTGACAAGCCCCACACTTGTATATCATGTGTTGCTTGGAAACATTAGGTATCCCAAGCACACATTGATCTCTGCTCATCTGCTTTATGGTTCTCTCTCCAATGTGACCCAATCTCTTGTGCCACATCTCCAATTCTGATAGGGTTTGGTCCCTATAGTTGTACAAGGCAATATTTTTAGTATCCTCAAGTTCAAAGGTAAACAATCTACCTGACTTCTCTCCCTTGGCTATCCTTCTGAATCCATGTCTTGGATCCTCCACATATGCACCATGTTGAGTGAACCTGACCTGTAGACCTTTTTCAACAATCTGACCTACACTCATCAGATTTTTGGTGATTGTTGGAACATACAATACTCTGCTTAGCAAATTCTGATTACCATCACTTGTTTTGACATTACCTACTTTAACCACTGAATGTTTAGTGTCATCACCTGTCTGCACTTGGTGCTTACCTTTAGGTTCTTCCAAATCAGAGAGTAGGGCAACATTCCCAGCTACATGGTTAGAGCAACCTGAATCAATATAGAACAAATGATCATCATTGATACCTGATTTAGATGTCATGTTCATAATCAACAAGGAATCATCTTGATCCTCTGCATAATTGTTGTAATCCTTTCTGTTCCTGTATCCTCCCTGATAATTGCCATTGTGATTGTAGCTATTGTTGTAGTTATTGTTGTAATTATTGTTGTAACCATGGTAGCCTTGAGATTGATTGAACCTGCCTCTGCCTTGGGAGTATCCTCCTCTTTGGTGACCTCTTCCTCTTTGATTCTTGTAGTTCTTGTAGCATTCATCTGTAGTATGGTTAGACAAGCCACAAATATTGCATGGAGATTGATTATAGGGTCTCCCCCTACCTGACTTACCTCCTCTGCCCCTACCTCTAGATGATCTACCTCTCCCTGCATAGTTTGCTTGGGAGGTGGATCCTTCATCATCAACCTTCTTGCTTTTACCCTTGTCTTTAGACTTCTTATCTGTATATAGGGCAGAGGGATTGTTACCTTTTGATTGCTCTCCATTCTTTGTGATCTTGGCTTCATGTGTGAAGAGTTGTCCAATCAGAGTGGTTAGATCAGGTGCTTGGATGTCCATGTACAAGTCCATTGCAGTGGTAAAGCTCTCCCACTTGTCATCTGCTTTGAGTCCATTGATCACTTGTCTAACAATTTGCTCTTCTTCAATCTCTTCTCCAACACTTGCAAGTTGATCTGCTATATCTTTGACTTTGGTGACAAAATCTGAAACACATTGTTTTGATTGCTTCCTAAGAGTTGTAAACTCAATCCATAGCTGATTCTTTCTGGCCCTTGTGCTTGATGAGAAGTATGTTGACAAGGTCTCCCAAGTCTCTTGGGAAGTCTTACAGTTCCTAACATGAGGTAGAAGGAAATCAGAGATAGAGTTTAGAAGATATGACCTTGCCAAAGCATCTTTAGCACACCATTGATTAAGTCTCTCATGCTCATCCTTTGTAGGTAGGCCTCTGGTTTTGAATGAGGGCAACTCCTCATCTCCTGATATGTATCCATACAAGCTTCTCCCTTGTAGATAAGTCTTCATTCTTAATGACCATGCCTGGTAATTATTCCTATCCAATTTGTCAATAAAGGAAGGGAAACCATCACCCATGATTACCTTGTTTGCTCTGATACCACTGTTGGATGAGATGGCTGGGTACAATCAGAAGATCAAGGTGGTGCTGCTAGACCTGCTTCACACCTGCCCTTTCTTTTCTTCAGATATGGTTAGGAGACTCCTTGAGCTTCCAAATGACACCAAGAAACTATATATGTGCTTTACAAAGTGATTGAGAAATGATCAAATCAAAACAGATAAGTTTGAACCTTCATAAGTCCAAAAAACTTGCTATTCCTGTAATGACACCTGCTCAGTCCTAAGCTCAGTGTGTCCAGCACACTTACAATTGGTCTAATTCCTTCTGGGAGTATTAAATTAACTTAACAAGCTACCATTAGCAAGTTAAATCACTCCAAATGATAAACTATATACTGAGCATGATGTTTAGCAAAATCAGGGACACCCCCGACTTTTTAGGAATCACACAGAGATATACCAGTGATCACTTCGACAGCGATTTCTCCCAATTGGCTGAATAGATTGACTTGAAACTTTGTAGTGTTGTAGAATGCTTTGAGCTGGTTCCAATGAGCCTTTGATCATCAAATTTGGTTCAGTAGATCTTGAGATATGTCCTGTTGAAGTTGACAGACTTGGAGGTAGTCACTCAGAGAAAACACAGAGATAATGACTATGAATATATGTATTGAATCTATTAAATGTACATTCCCATTGGCATGTAGAATGATGCCCAATGATACTCAGAGGTGTAGGCTAGGTAGTAGCTCTCACACTCTCACAAATATACTTGGATTAGCCTCGGGAAGAGTGTGTCTAAACCCGCGACTTTTTACATTGACTTTTATAGATGTTTTGAAGGAATTTGAATTTCAAAATTCAAATGTAGGCTCCCTCAAATCTCTCAACTAATCACATGGAGATATTCTCTCCATTCATACCTTTCAAATTCCACGACTTTTGAAGGTAGGTACAATTACAAGAAATCACTTTGACTTTTACATAAAGTAATAAGTAACTAAGCATAGGCATGTGTTCCTATGCTCTTTCTTGAAATGAAGTAATCCAAACTTTTGCAATAAACTTCAAAGTTGATATCCAAAGCTGAGTGATCTTTGTGCAATCTTCTTGTTGAGTCTTCAAGGCACAAGACAAGTCCAAGTGTTAAGGCTTGTTTGCACCAACAGCTCCCCCTCAAGCCAAACACTTGCTTGAGTCTTCATCTTTAGTCTTCAATGATATCCTGTAATCCAATCATGGATTTAAACCTGCATAACTTGCTCCCATCCAAAGCTTTTGTAAGCAAATCTGCACATTGAATATTAGTGGACACATATGATAATTGGATTTCCTTGCTAAGTAATTTCTCCCTCACATAGTGGTAATGAACCTCTATGTGTTTTGTCCTAGCATGATACACAGGATTAGCAGCTAAATGAAGTGAACTTGTATTATCACCAAATATGATAGGTGGCCTTATGTATAGGCCCAATTCTGAATAGAGTAACTTCAACCATATTGATTCTTGAGTGGCATTGGCTAGCCCTCTGTACTCTGCCTCAGTAGATGATAGAGCCACTGTGGGTTGTTTCTTGGATGACCAAGAAATAGGTTTATCACCTGCAAAGCATATGTAACCAGATGTACTCCTCCTGTCATCCTTGCATCCTGCCCAATCTGCATCTGAGTATACCTTGATGTCAATGTCTGATGAATATGGATAATATAAACCATGATTTTGTGTTCCCTTTAGGTACTTTACTATCTTCTTGGCTGCCTCCAAATGTGGTACTCTTGGCTTATGCATAAATTGGCTAAGTACACTAACACCATATGAGATATCAATCCTAGTTAAGGTATCATGTCTTCCCGGATTGACATTAAAGGAGGTGCTACTCATCACTGAGCTACACCAAATTTTGGCGCCGTTGCCGGGGATCGAGCTTTGAGAACGAGCGTGTGATGGTAAGACGTAGATTGGAGACGTTGGTGTTGTAGGTAATTTCTTTACTTTTCCTATTTTTCTCTTTCTTACCTTACCACCATCATCACCATCATCATCACCACCATCTCCCACCTCCATTTCCATCATCGTGAAAATTTCAGTTTTTTGATTATATCACCATCTCCACATCATTTCCCTCATTTCACTTGTGAGAGAGAGCGAGAGAGCGAAATTGCGTGTGCTGTTTTTGCATGTTTCTTGAGCTGTCTTGCAGGTACAGGTCACATCATTGTCCCCAGCACTCTGCGCAGGTACGGAATTCGAAGTAACTGTCTGTGTGTCGCCGACCTCTGTCAATCGCGACCGACAGAAAAAACGCTCAAATTACCAAACAAAGTGCAAAACCATGATCTACAGGCCTAGAGCTTCCCAAAAATGTGTTTAGATTTTTGAAATTCCTCAGATTTCTGTCAATCGCGATCGCTCTGTCAATCGTGATCGACAAACCACGACGGACAGACCTGTCAATCGCGATCGACACGTCAATCACGATCGACAGCCCACGACGGCTCTGTCAATCGCGACCGACAGAGTCAACGACCGATTGACCACGACCGACTGACCATACGCGTGACACGTGTCAATCGTGATCGAGCCATCAATCGCGATCGACTCATCAATCGCGACTGACAACCCACGACGGCTCTGTCAATCGCGACCGACACAGTCAACGACTGTTTGACCACGACGGACAGACCTCGCGACCGACCTGTCAATCGCGATCGACCCATCAATCGCGACCGACAGAGTCAACGATGGTTTGACCACGATCGACTGAAAATTCGGGGCACGTGTCAATCGCGATCGACCAGTCAATCGCGACTGACAGAGTCAACGACCCTTTGACCACGACTGATGGACTTTTCGTAACCCCTGTCAATCGCGACTGATCAGTCAATCGCGACTGACAGCCACGACGGACCTGTCAATCGCGATCGACACGTCGATCGCGACTGACCTGTCAATCGCGACCGACAGACTTTGCGAACACGTTAGAAGGGCAATTTAGGTCAAATTTTTAAGGGAAAAATAGTGGTCTAAATTTTGGCCAAGTGTGGGACAAACACTAGGGTGTAGTATTGCATTATGAGGGCATGACCCAAGTAACTCGGGAATTCCTGTGGCCTGTTAACCTAGTTTAATCCTGTTTCAGGGATCTCTAGAGTTGTGTCCGAAAAGTCATAGTGCAAATTGGTGAAGTGTTACATGAATGAAAGTGATTGGTTCAGTCTTTTGAATTTAAGTCTTGAGCTAACAGTGTGCCTTTTACAGGTCCTTTGAGAGCAGCAAAGGGTACACAGGGCAAGAGTAAGTGCAGGCTTGGGAACACGCGTCCTGGGCACACCAGGGCAGCAACACAAGGAAAGGAACTCAAGGTTGGAAAACCCGCAACACCCTCTGTCAATTCTTAGTTTAGGCTAAGTGCGGGTAGTGTTAGAAGTAATTCCAGGCAACGATAGGCACGAGATAAATCAAAGACTATCTAAAAAGATCAAGTGCAAGTTAAGAGATAACCTGTGTGTGTGTGAACGACAACTTTAAAGGAAAAGAACCTAACGTGAAACGACCAAACTCAAATGCGAAATTAAACTCAAGTATTCCTAACGACGTGATATCAGACAAGAGTATAGACACAATAATCAACATAAAAAGAACCAAGTGACCGATACAAAAGGACTCAGAAACGTGGTTGTACCTGGAAAAATTGGGCTAATCAGTTAGGCATATGAACCTTAGATCAGGACGACACCTAGTAAGAGAGAGACAAAGCCTTAGGTCTTCAGAGGCTAGTGTCAATCATACTGCAAGGTCTTGGGCCCAGCAGTTGAGTCACCACTCGCATTACCCTAGCTCGGATACCAGTGAATCAGAGATGTCTCAAGGCATGGACAGACCTACGGGAAGTTCAGGTGTGCCATACTTGCACAGGGTAGAAGGCCCTTACAAAACACAGTTGGAATACCTTAGGACCAACCGATTAGGTGCTAGCATCTATGAGGATGGCCTAGGAAGGTCTGTGGTACAGATTAAAAACCCTGACCAATCCATAGGACTAGAGCACCCAGCAGTCAAGTTTGAAAATGGAGCATACTTGGATAAAGAAGGAACCATATACGTAGTCACTAGTCACCCAGATAGGACAGATGAATTTGGGAATGTAATCTCAGAGGCGGACTTAGGTGACTTGGAACAAGGAAACATGGGTGTAGAACCTAGAACCCCCCGAGGCAAATCTGTTCTCACTAGGATTATCACACCTGAGTGGGTTCCCTAAGACAACAAGAGCATAGATCTGCTTCTGAACCGAGAGACTGACGAGGCCTTTTGGAGGTATAAATCTGATCGGCCAATGGATATAGGAACAATCATGATCTATGAGTTTAAGGATCCTGATAGCCCAGGCAGAGTGACCTACTTAGATCACGCTTCGGAGAGGATCTTTGTGGTGACAGAAAAGGATAGGCATGCTTACACTTGGAAGGGTGAATTCGTTTTCCGCCAACCAAGATCAAATGTATCCTATGGTCACCCTGGAGCTGGAACATCCCAAGCTCATGGAATGCAAAGAGACAGAAGTAGAGATAGACCAGAAGTAAGCTTTGCCAACCCAGTGGGCAGAGAAAGAACGAGGATGGAAACGAATAGAGTAGAACCTGAGATACTTAGAGCTCATAGGAATCAAAGAAATGCGGAGGAGTTCCCTCTACCACGACCTAGAGAGCACACAAGGACTTTGAGACCGACTCAGCTAGTTAAGTCCATGAAGAACTACTTCGATGGCACTGGAGATCCATACGATCATGTGGCTGAGTTTAGGCAAGTCCTGAGAGCTGAACAAGTGGAGGATCTATTCACGTAGTACAATGCCTTTGGTCTGACCCTTAGGAACACTGCCCTGACATGGTTTCAACCACTAAATGAGAGGCAGTTCAGGAGCATAGACCAACTCCTAGAGGCTTTCATTATTGAATTCTCTAAGAGTGGCATAAGGCATAATACCTCCTCTCTGATTCACAGCTTCAAGCAAACCCCTCAAGAAACAGTGAGACTTGCAGGAAGGAGATTTAGGCAGTATCTTGAAAGATGCCCTGTTTCGGAGCTACCCACACCAGCTAAGCAAGTGGCTTTATTCTTGGATGGATTGCTAAGTACCAAATTGAGATCTTATGTGTACTTGAAGGACCCTAGGACCATAGAAGAGTGTGTACGCATGTGTATTGACATTGAGGACAACCTAGGGGAGGAGTTAGAGCTTTCCAAGATATACAAAGACTCGGATAGTGCCTCTAACCTCTCTTCCACGCAATCCACATCAATCGAGGAACTTGCAGAGAAAGTAGCTCAGAAATTAGGTGTAACTAGCAAACAAATCCCAAGGTTTGCCCCTGTGAAAAGGTGCTATACTTGTGGTGGCGACCACATGGCGAACGTATGTCCCATTATGGCTCAACCCCAAGTAAATCCTAGTAGCCAGTACTGCACCATAGAACGGAGGTACACCAATCACACCGCACAAGATTGCCCCTACAATAAGCAAACAGTTAGGCAAACCTATCCTCAACCCTATCCACCACAGGGAAGATACCAGAACCAGTACCCTCCACAGCCATATGGCCGGCCACAACAAAATTATCAACCACAATATCAAAACCAACCAAGGCCTCAGCCTGTGCTAGCACAACAACCCCCAGCCCCAGCTAATGCGATCCCAGTAAAATATGCAGCAGCAGAAGAAAACCTGAATAGAGCCATAGTCCCGGTAACCCCACTGCTTTCTGAAAGTGATCCCAGTGACCATAGCTTTGACTCTACACATGTTGATAGCCCCCAGGCCTACTACATGCAGTCTCCTGAGCATGGTGAGTCTTACTATAGTGAAGAGCCAAATGAACCTAGTTGGGAGTCAGATTACACAAACATCATGTATGCAAACCCCAACCCTAGGCCTCAACCTAGGCAAGTAAGACCTCCGTTCCCAAGAGGACCGTGCTACCGATGCCAAGGAGATCACCTCATTCGTGATTGCCCCATACCTCCACCTACACAAAACCAGTCAGTGACGATCCAAGGCTTTTGCCAAGATTGTGGAAAAGAGCATCTCTTACGAGACTGCCCAGAGAACCCCAATAATATGCCAAAAATCACGCCTATCAATGTTATTGGGTTAGTGGTAGATTCCACGGGAAGTGTCACTTCCACTGCTCTCGTACAGGTAGTTACTAGAGCTCAAGCATTGCAGCAGGATCAAGGGGTAAACCAGGATAAGAACCCAGAGGCTAGTGAAACCGAGAGCTTAACAAAGAAAAGGACTAGAGCGTGGAAAGATAGTCGGGAAAGAATGAAAAGACAATGGGCTAAAAAGATGAGTGAACTTGAGGAAAGCATTAGAGAAACCAAAGCCAGGATAACTGAACTCACATCTCAACCTCCCTTTCACACTATCCCACCACCACCATTCCCATCGCCATCCGACCCGCCACCTTCCAACCCACCTCATATGATTCCACCACCCCTTAGAGTAGGATCAGTATTAGCTGATCCCACTCCTGAAGATATAGACATGATGCTGAAAGCATATCAGGCCAGAATCCAAGAAGGGCCAAATGTCACGGATCATGACAAGTGTTACCCTAGAGCTGACCTAGAGATAGAAAGAACCAAGCTTTGCGCGAAAATGGTCGCATTGGCTCAGACTATGTTTGAAGCCAGTCGCCTTTTCAATTACTCGGGCTCAGCCAAGACGCAATTACACCTGGATGGACTTCTAGAGAAGTTAGAGGGCATAATTGCAAGATCTGCCAAGGAAGAAAAAAATCAAGAAAGGGAGAATGTAAGTAAAAACATGACCCATTCCCCATCAAAAGTTTATGTGGCCAATTCCACTGAACCAGACAACCCCCCCTCCCTAGAAAGAATAGAGAATCTAATGGCACAATCACATAAGGAACCTGCCTTTCAACACAAGGGCAAGGCAAGTGGAAGAGTGAGCATTCCTGCCCAAGAAGCCTATGTGCCTAACTCTACGAAGCCAGACACATCATCTTCTATGAATCGATTCACACCAGAATTCCTACGCGAGATTCAAGAAGACAAATGGGCTAAAGAAAGTGAAGTCCCTCCTCCCATTGAACTTGTGGATGAGGCACATGACCAATTCCCACAAGACATCCCATCCATTTATGGAGAGCAGGAGAGTACCCAATCTCAAGAAAGATTAGACTTCGAGTCTAATTCTTTACAAGAACTACCCCATTTCACAGGCCCATGGGAAGCAAAATCCACCTGCATGAGAGCACCTACAGTCATGGTAAGAAACGAAGATTCAGTCATACCTAGGAACACAGAGGTAGTGAAGAACACCAAAGTGTAGTGCAATCTCAAGTTAGAAGAGCTGCTTAAGGTTAGACTAGAAGTGTGGAAACATGTAGCCAAACAAGTACCTGAGATAGCAAAACCTCGTTCCCAGGTAGGATCACATAGGATGTTAGTATATGATCAATGTCTACCCCTCATGATTGTATGCACATTTTGTAAGGCCCCCTTTATGAGGAGAAGCCAAGCATGCATTACCCAATTGATGGGAATCCCAACTTGAATGTTGGATGAAGGTCATATTGGACCATGTAAGATATTATAAGGAAAGGGAGTTATCAAGGTCCCCAATTGTGGGGTCCGGGGCAGCGGTGAGCAGCCCCGGCTGGGGGGTCCAAGGGGGCCAGCGGGCCCCCTGGCGCTGGCCCCCTGGTGGGGGTCCGGGGGCAGCGCCCCCGGCGCGACGGTAAAGGGAATATTCCATGGAATATTCCCTGTCGGAGTCAGAAATCATTTATATTTGTTAGGTCGGTTCAACCAGTCTAAGCCGTGTATGGCAATTACGCGGGCGGTGGCCGCCCACGCTCTACCGCCCATGTATAGCCGTCCATGGCAGGCCACCCATGATCCTATATATACATGACTTCTGCACTACCTAAGACATTGAGTTGAGCCAGCATACCTCTACCTTGTATCTCCTAATCTAGAGTTGTCTAGATCACCATTTAAGCTCTACCTTGAGAGCGCACGGGTGGACAACGCCATCATCTTTGTACTTGCTGCTAGTAGAAAATTGTTGAGATTCTCCTATATCTGTTATCTTCTCTGTTATTGCTCCTGTGTTATATTGCGTAACTATTGTCTTACATAGGACAGTGCCAGAGATACCCTTGGATAAGATAGGAGATATGTGTGAAGAAGAAGGGAACACCTATCTTCCCATTACTTACCAGGAGTACACCACCAAGGCAATTTTGGACTCAAGTGCAGGAGTTGCAATTGCCACCACTTCCCTGTGGAAGCGTTGGGGCAAGCCAGCACTCAGGCCAACGAGAATGAAATTGCAGACGGTAGATGGTCACATAGAGAGACCCTTAGGATTGCTAGAAGGAATAACTCTCACCACTTGTGGTGTCGAGTTTGAGCATACATTTGCTATATGTGACTTTAGCAAAAATCATGCCTATGAGATGATTTTGGGAAGACCATTTATGCGACAGTTGCAAGTGGTACAGGACTGGGGAACCAACTCCTTGTATTTGCAACACCTAGGTGTTACGACCAAAGTGAATCTTAAAGATTACTCTCATAGAGATGTCCCTCCTATCCAATGGAATCCCATCCATAGAGCCAAAGATGATACGGAATCTGTGCATTCCATAGAATCAGGATCCTCATGGATGCATGAAGACACCCACTTATGGATGTGCAAAGTAGCAGTGGGCGAAGAGAAGAGAGAAAAAGCCAGAGAGGTAGGTGCAAAGGAAACCCATAGATCAATCCAAGACCCAGCCTATGCACCTGTAGTTTTTCCAGACGAAGAATTTGAACCTCATGGCTGGGCAGAAATTTTAGCAACAATGGATGTAGCCATCAATGAAGAACAATGGACACCTCACTGTGATGAGGATGGCTACGACATTTCGGTCTTCTCCATAGAGCCAATCATGGGAGAGGCAGTTATGGAAGAATGCAAACCTAGCCCTGATGCATTTGAGGATGCAAGTGACTCCGATCTAGAGTCAATCATTATGGATCCACCATTTGCATCAGATGAAGAATACTTCCATGAAGTAGAATTTCAACCCCAAAGGCATGGAGAGATTACAAATGATGTAAGATTAGCAACACATGTGACCCCGAAAGAGGAAGGGAAGAAACGAAAGAAGAGAGAAGTCTCACCAGAAGAGGAGGAATCTTTGTTTGAGGTCCCGGAAAATTTTAAGAAGTATGAGATAGACGACAGGAGAGTCATGATAAGAATGCCTAAACGAGAGGCACAATCAGGAGAGGCCTATGATAACAAAGAAACCACCAAGAAAATAGTAGTGGCCCTAGAAGAAGGAGAGGAGAGATGCACGTACATAGGCCATGACCTAAAAGAGGAAGAAGAGCATGCGTTAATTGCCTTGCTAAGAGAATACAGAGATGTATTCGCTTGGAGTTACAAGGATTTGAAAGGTGTTGACCCTGACATATGCTCACACACCATCCCCATGACTTCAGATGCCAAACCCTCTAAGCAAAAGCCCTATACATATAACGATAATTACGCTGCTAAGATCAAAGAAGAGATAGATAGACTGGTTGAAGCTGGATTTATCTATGAAATTGAGCACACCGAGTGGGTATCCCCCATCGTTGTGGTGCCCAAGAAAAATGGCAAGCTGCGTGTGTGCATTAACTTGAAAAAGGTTAATGCAGCCACGATTCGAGATAACTATCCGCTTCCCATCACAGAACATCTCTTAGAAAGAGTGGCAGGCAAGGAAGTGTACAGCTTCCTTGATGGATTTTCGGGTTACAATCAAGTAGCCATAGCTCCAGAGGATCAGCATAAGACAGCTTTTGCCACAGAATGGGGCATTTTTGCCTTTCGAGTAATGCCATTCGGGCTTACCAATGCACCAGCTACCTTCCAGAGACTAATGTGCCATGTATTTAAAGAGTTCCTGAGGAAGAATTTAGAAGTCTATGTTGATGATCTTTCTGCTCATTCCAACATTAGACAAACCCATATCCCTGAACTCAGACAAATCTTTGACAAATGTAGAGAATATCAAGTCTGCCTGAACCCAGAAAAGTGCGTTTTTATGGTCAGGCAAGGCAAGATTCTAGGACACATAGTGTCAAAGAATGGCATATCTACTGACGAAGAGAAAGTGAGAGCTATAGCAGAGTTACCTATGCCAAAGAATGTCAAGGAAGTACAAGCTTTCATGGGGCATTGTGGTTATTACCGACGATTTATACACATGTATGCTGTCATTGCAAAGCCCATGTATGGACTTTTGACTAACTTTGAGTGGACGAATGAATGTGAGAATTCCTTCCAGGAGCTTAAACGAAGATTATGTTCAGCACAAATCTTGACCACACCAAATCTTGACCAAGCCACACCCTTTCAGATGGTATTTGGCCAAAACGCTGTGCTACCCTTGGACTTCTTGATTCCTACATTGAGAGTAGCACAAGAGCACGAATGGACGGGTCATAAACTCTCCTCTAGACTTTTTGACCTTGAACGATTAGGAGAAACAAGACTGAGAGCAGCTGCAGGAATATATGCAGCTAAGAAGAGACAGAAGGCATACTTTGATGCCCATGTGAAGGATAAGGGTTTGAAAGCAGGAGATCTAGTTTTAGTCTAGACACTGAAACAACACGCAAGGAAGCTAGAAAAGAGAGGCTACGGACCTATGATCATCAATAGGATCTCCACGAGCGGAGCCGTACAACTAGCCACGTTAGAGGGTGATGTTCTCCCAAATTACATTAGCGGTTGCAGAGTCAAATTGTATCAGGAACCCCTCACTGAGGAAATGCTCAGCCGACTCAACATTGCTAAGAAACGCAAAGAGGAAGAAAAGCGAATTCGAGAAGAAGCTCAAGCAGAAGCCCTAGAGCGCATACGGAGGATGAAATTGCGAGGGCAAGGCCGAGATCAACCTAGAACAAATGACTATGCAGATCAAGGATATCATATGGCAATATGTGAAGTCGTAGGAACAAGCTCACATAGGATAACTGATCGACGACCTTTCATAACCTTAGATATAGGACAAGGAAAGAGTGCAAGGACCGTAAGAGCCTTGATTGACTCAGGTGCAGCCACTAGTGCTGTTAAGTTGTCTTACTGTCAAGAGTTGCAGTTAACTGTCAATCCTGTGGAAGCATATCTCATAGGATTGGGAGGCGTGGAAACCCCTTGCATGGGCGAGGTGGAACTTCCCCTCTATATTCATGATGAGACAATGACAGTTAAAGTACTAGTGTGTCAAGATGAGGACCTCACTGAACCCCTTGTCTTGGGTCAAGACTAGATCTATGACCAAGCAGTCAACTTAAACCTAAGAAGCGGACTTCTTCAGGTATGGGTCAATCATAGTCGAATTACAGTAGAGCTAGATAATGAAGCACTCAAGGAACTAGGAAAGGCACAGACTCCTGGTCCTTCCAGGAGTACACATGAAGATGACCATGCTGTTCTTGTCCAAAACTATGTGTTGCAGAGGAATGATATTCTCAACAAAGGAGTCAGGGATGCAATGGAACTCCCTTCTTTTCCAAAGGCCAGAAGGAGGCAGCAACCAAAGGTGGATCAAAGGCAGAAGAAGCAGAGTACTACCTATGCCGGAAATCAAAAGTACCTGCGCAGCAAAATATCTCTGCAAGTAAACCAAGTATGGGTGTGGAAAGGCGAACACCCGGTTGCACTCAAGCCAACCACACGGGCAAAGCCTCTTATTAGTAACCAACAACACGACACTAATAAGAAGTCCTTCAGAAATTCTTCTGCTAACGTGAAATCTATTTGGGTGCCCAAGAAGTCGATAAAGGCTAGCCCACAATCAAGACAAATTTGGGTGCCTAAGGCTTGCTTGCGGGCGCAAATAGCTACGCCGAAGCCACAACCTATACAACGTAACCCATTCACTCGCACAGCCAGCATTCACTCGTTTTCAACACTCAAGAACACACCAAGGCCCATGAGCACGAACATAATCGCTTGTAAATGGGTCCCTAAAAGGCCTCATTTTCAAGCCGATACACCTATAAAGCTCTCTAGAGCCTCTACGAAACCAAGAACAAGACCCATCCACTGCATTTGGCAGCCTAAGACCTGTAATAAACCCCCCGACCCCAATTTGTAAATTCATCCCCACTTACTAACTGCATTAGTCTCCTAGGACTACCCAACAATTAACTACACACACTGTCTTCGTGCACTTACTAACCACTAACTCACCATCTACCTCATGTTAATGTTGTAACGGGGACAACAACGGATTTATTCTGTCCATTACGATGTTAACACGTGGTTCTATATTCTCACAGAACCAACCAGCAAACAGGGCCATGGCAGAAGCAGGAGGTGCCAGTTCTCAAGCCGGATCCAGTGCTCATATTGTGGACATAGAAACACTCCTCCTCGAACCCCATCTCACCGAAAGACCGCAAGAACTTCAAGCGGTGCATGTGCTCCCCATTCAGGATCCTCCTCAAGGGCACACTTCTCAAGTGGGTAAACACGCTCATTGGTTCAGTGATGTTGCTGGACCATTGGGCGATGGAACCTATTTCTGGGAAGCTGAACTGGAGTTTAATGGCAAATGGGGACGTTACCACTTTTTCACGCGCGAGTTTGAAAGCTATCAGAACGCCGAAGTCATGCGATCAGTATGGACCAAAGCCGGTGTGGACAGTTATTTCAGGGCCCACTTACCAAAGCCGGATTTCTTACGATGTTCATATCTGATCAGTACCATCACGCCAAGCAGGGCCAAGGGAGGCGACAACACCTTTGTGTTGCCCTCACTGCTGCCGGGTCATGAGCTTAAAAGATTCAAGCTGACCCTTAATCTGGTACGAGAAGCGTTGGGCATGTATGGCATGCACATCCCCACGGAAAAGGAAACAATGGTTCCAGGTCGAATGAAACACAAAGATCTTAATAAGTTGAAGGATATGGTAGCGATGACACCAACCATCGCTCTACACCTGCGGACCGTCATGCAACATTTTGCTTTCCCCACCCAGGAAAGATTCACAATGCCCCCAAAGAAAATATGGTTCAGCTTGTATCTGGCAGAGATAGAAAGCCTTCCCATCAATGTACCACACTGGATCATCGATCAGATTCACCTAGCCCATCAAAGGTGGAACAAGAAGCAGAAAAATGTGCTTCATGGATGTTGCGCTCTAACAAAGATAATCTACCGATGTCTGGCCTATGACGTGCCTATTCAGCGGGCACTCATATGGCCCCGTGCCCAAGAATTCCAGAGAAGACTATCAGCAGCAGGTCCCCCATCAAAGAAGATGAGGGGGGGAGTACAATTACCCTGTGCTCAACCAAGGGGAGCCACCACTACACCCGAAATTACCCCTCCCCAGACACGACGCGTTAGGCCATTCACAATCCGGCTACCAAGACCAAGCACAGATGGACCTAATCTGGTATTTCCACCCGTCCCATCAGATCTGGAATTTCCACAGGGTTTTACTCTCAACAATCTCACGGATGAAGAAGTGGCTAGACTGATCTATGACTCTAACCTCGAGACGGAAACAGAACGAGCTCAGGAACCACAACCCCAGACAACAACAGTAGCCCCCACCCGACCAGAAGTGGTAGAAGTCGACGTCGAGGAACAAGACTGAACAAGAAGAAGAAGCCTACGAGGAACAAGAATATGACGAGCTTTCCGAGCTGGCAAGTGCCCCTGCGTATTCGGCACAAATCAAAAGACTATATCGAACCATGCAACTAGTTCAAGAACAGCATAAGATGTCACTGGAATCGGGCAAGAAACTCATGAACCAGTTGCTAGCCGAGGAAGGTGTGGACGATATGTTCATTGAGTCCATAAACCTTCATGCCGACGCAGTAGGAGTGGATGAGGCCATCCATGAGGCAATGGCCTACATTCACAGATTTGAGAAGAGGGTTCCCGTTCGTCCCAGGAGGTCCAGGAAACAAATTCATATCAATGTATCAGCACCAGGAGAGACAATGCAAGCAGAAGAACATCAGGAAGCACCACTATCACCACCATCCCCACCTCGCACTACACAATTCACTCCACCACATGACACTAGCACCACCACGTCCACTACCACCACCATTGTCATGGGTATCCCACTCTCTCCGGGAATCCAATTCGGAGGAGTCACCATGCCCACTTTCACCACTCTTTTCACTGACATCACATCCACTCCACCCACAATCCCCATCTACACTGTCACTCAAACAATTGACACTATGGAAACATCTCCTGCCACAGCACCGCTCCCTCCCCCCATGCCACCTTCATCTCCCATACCCCCTCCACCCACATCTCCACTTGCATCCACATCATTCACAACTCCCTTTCCCGCCCCCATTCCCCCTGCATCTTCACCCCTCCCAGCATCGTTTAATGTAAATAGCATATTTTTAGCATTAAATCAATGTGTATATCAGCTTCAGAATGAGTACAGAGCTCTGGACGGCCGGTATCAACAACTGACAACACACCATCAGAACTTACAAAGGCAATTTCACATTCTACAAGAGGAAAATGCAGAAGTGAATCAATGCTATTCAACGCTTGAGCAGGCTCATCAAACACTATTGGAGGCACCCCAACCATCGACAGAATCAGGTGTCAAACAACTAGAAGCTTTGCTCGAAGTATACCAGGCCGATAACCTACGAGTCAGACGCAACTTGGCACTACTACGGAAACATATGGCCACAGCACTGGAGGAGAACAAGAGACTGCAAAAACAAAATGAAGAGAATCTGGAAGTGGCAATGGAAGGCTCCCCTCACGAGATAGATCCAGAGCAGTTCAAAGCAGTCCCCACGGAGACGATGAAAACCATTTTGGAAAGCTATGCAGATCTCCTGGAAGCCCATGATGACTTGGAAAGAGAGCGTGACACACTTCAGAGCAGACTTAAGGAACAGGAAGAACAACCGAAGAGTGTCCCATCAACCTCCATCTCAGACGAAGTAAAGGCCTTAACTGAGCAGGTAGCAGAATTACAGCAGAGGTTACTGACATACGAGAGGCAGCCATCTCCTGTGGTAGAACCAGAGCAAGAAGAGTTGGTCCCCATTGAGGTAGATGATTCGTACGAGGAACCGTATGTTCCTATGCCAATGCCAGGCGGGCGACGAACCTCAGAGGGACTAGACACATTGGAAGTGGAAGCACCTGAATGGCTTCAGACACTGGAAAGGACAGCGAACACCCACGAAGAACGGGTGGCCATTCAGATCCAATCACTAGCGAACTTAGAAGAAACTGTCATAAAGTCTGAATATTTCAGAAGCATGTCTCATCATAGATGGATCGGTACCAATAATGACCAATATGTGCCATTCTGTATACTTTTGGCCGATTACAACGCGGAGATTCAACGGCAATGTGGCAAGCCTCCCACATTTGCTAAACAATTTGGTCCAGATGATATACCGGAAAGTGCTCAGCGGGGGTCCATCCATCAACCCACCTGGAGAATCAGGCTTTTAGAAACGTATCCTGAAATGGTCCGAACCTGGAATAATATGCCGTTGTTTATTAAATATAATCCTTGTTACATTCCAGTTCTTCGACAACGCACCTGGCTTGAATTCACTATTGCCGTCAGAGACATCAAAGCCTGTGCAAAATGGTTGAATTATGTTTACCTAGCACCTCCACGAGGACCCCCCACGGTCAACTACATGATTTCTACAATCCGTCACTAGAGTACTCGGCTACGCAATAATCCTGATGTGATGGCCCAGATGTGTATGAAAATATTTGAATTAATGCTGATCACTTTCAGGACGTTTAAGAACATTAAGGACCCTCACTTCTCAGGTGCAGGCTTTGTGACAGGAAACCAGGATCTAGTGTACGATATGAGTACCACCCCGTCCATTGAAGTAATATATGCTTGGCACGCCAGAATCAAGTACCTCCCAGCCTGCTTTAAACAGACATTTGAGGAGATGTTCATCACAGGATTCTGGGAATATCACTCCAAAATCTTTATACCCAGACCATCACATCTCCTCCAATTATTTGCTGTGGAGAGAACTATTTACTCAGAACAATTGAGGGTGCCTCATCCAGATGTTCCCGGACCTGTGAATTGGGATGATTTGCTCACAGATCTAGCACGCGGCTTGCGACTCGAAGAACACCACCTAGCCTCCGATGTCGTCCAATACTATGTTCAAAAATCCTCTAGACAAGGGTCTGTCAGGGGCGACAGACGCGAGAGTGGGGGGGGTGTTGGCAGCAGTCAGGGAACCGAAGGAGCCACAAGACGAAGAGAGTCAGAGCGAAGGGACAGCACAAGCAGACATGGCAGTCAACGAAGATCTGGCAAATAGGCCAATAATTTTCCTCATGAAGAAGCAAGTATGAGCATTCACGCACATCTAGCACTTAGGCAACCCTTTAACTTTTCAAAAACCCTTACACCAATTAAAAGTGATTCTCATCACTAAACACCATTGTAAATACCATTTCATATTTTTGTAGCTCCATTTTGTGCAAGCCAAGGAGTCCTTGAGCTTGAGGAGCTTTAGAAGTATCGACCTGCCAATTTTCGTAATTTTTAGATCTCGTTTGAGCCCTCAAATAAGCCCTGGAACCTAATTTTTAACTAGGCCGGACACTAGGTCTGAACAGGGCCAAAGCTAGTCAAAAACTATAAAAGGAGCTAGAGAGCTCATTTTTGAGTTTAGATTGTAATTGAAACAAACTTGTAAGAGCTTTTTGAAAGTAAACTAAGGATTCCATTGCTTCTCCCTCTTTGTCTTGCCGTGTGTGCGCGTGTGTGTGTATGTGTGTGCATGCTTGTGTGCTTCTCACTCACGCACTTGTGCCTCCACTTGCTCGAGGTCTTCATACCATCCTCACGTCTTCCCGGATTGACATTAAAGGAGGTGCTACTCATCACTGAGCTACAACATGTTTCATCACTGAATAAAAATAGGCATGTGCCATGTAAAAAAAATACATGCATGGAAATGTTCATGGAGCTGTTACATTAATGTGTTTGTGTATGATATGCAGAAATTAAGTGGTCATAATGAGGTGTTAATTGTGTTTTATGTATCCATTGACATTCTTCAATAGAGTGATTTTTGTACTTAACCAAATATCGATGATATTGAGTACCTGTGCGTGTAGTAGTGACATCATAATCAATGATTTTCTCAGGAACTAAGATTTCAGATTGTTCTTCAATTAAAGGAGGGTCATCAAGAAGTGGAGCAAGTGGTAAAGTTCCTTTAAATGGTTTAAGTAAACTAATATGAAAAGAATTATGAATGGTCCAATGGGATGGAATATCTAATCGAAATGAATTATCATTAATTTTTTCTATAATGCGAAACGGTCCATAATAGCGTGGTGCAAGTTTAATTTTAGGATGCTGCAAAATATTTTTGAGACGTCTTTTAATTATTCGCAACCATACAAAATCATTTTCCTTGAATTCTTTGGCTAATCATTTAGTATTGATAATACGTGTATATCGCTCTTGAATTTTCCTAATGTGCTCGTGAACATCATGAAGTATAGAAACGTGATCTTGAGCAATAGAATCAGCCATCGGAATGTCGGTTTGGGTGAGGGACATGGGAGTGGGAAGCTTTTTACCAAAAACTATTTCAAAAGGTGCACGATCAGTAGTGGTGTGTGAAGTGTTATTGTAAGAAAATTGAAGCAATGGCAATTTTTCATCCTAGTTATTAGGATTATCTAATGAATAACAACGCAATAAATCAAGAATAGTACTATTTGTAGCCTCACTCTGTCCATTACTTTCAGGATGAAATGCAGAGCTAAAATCTATTTTAGAACCAAAATGTTGAAATAAGGCAACCCAAAAATGATTACAAAACCTAACATCACGATCAGATAACATTACCTTAGGAAATCCATGATGTGGAAAAATGCATTTAATGAATAATTTTGCAGCTTGAGGGGTAGTCAAAGTTTTTCTACATGGAATGAAATATGCATATTTACTAAACCTATCAACTATTGTCCAAATCATATTATTATGTGATGAAGTGATAGGAAGACCTGTGATAAAATCCATAGAGATTTGTTCCCATGGTTCATTTGGAATAGGAAGTGGCATTAATAATCCAAATGGTTTACCATGATGACGTTTGACACGCTGACATACAATGCATTGAGAAACATAATGTGCAATGTCTTTTTCCATGTGTGGCCAAAAGAAGAAATCTTTGCAAGCAGAAATGGTGCTTTGTATGCCTCTATGACCCATGTAAGATGGTTCATGCATTTCTTTAATGACAAAATCTTTAAAAGCTTGGGTTTTATGCACAATCTATGTTGAAAATAGAGAAAACCATTATGAAATGTATAATGTTCATCAGATAAAGATGCAGCATTGTTGAAGTCATGCCATGCACGTGAAAAATACAAATCAGATGCATAAGTGGAAACCATTTCTTGAAAAGAATGAATTTGGATGGCAGAAACATTATTCAAAATAACAGAATGCAAAGGAAAACGGCTAAGAGCATCCGCTACAACATTAGCTTTACCAGGCTGATATTGTATCATGGGTTGGAAATTTTGAATGAATGATGCCCATTTAAGATGCCTATCAGAGATTAAGGGCTGATTTAATAAATGTTTAATAGCCTGTTGATCGGTTTTGATTAAGACCTCAGAGCCCATAAGATATGCTGAAAGAAATAACTCTTTTCAGGATTAGCATAAAATGTGTTCTCTTGTAACAAATGAAAAACTGTTTCAAGATGCTTTTCATGTTCACTATCATTCTTACTGTAAATAAGTATGTCATCAAAGAATACAAGAACAAAAGCTTGGTAATCAAGAAAAATATTGTTCATCATTCGCGCAAATGTAGCAGGGGTATTAGTAAGTCCAAAGGGCATTACCATAAATTCATAATGGCCATTTTGAGTTCTAAATGCAGTCTTAAAAATATCACTTTGTGTCATACGAATCTGATGGTAACCCGATTTAAGATCAATTTTACTAAAGACACGAGCTCCTCGTAATTTATCTAAGAGCTCATCTATTCGAGGAATAGGGTATCTATTCTTGATTGTGATCTTGTTAAGGGCTCTATAATCAATGCACATTCGATAAGTTTTATTCTTCTTCTCTACTAAGAGAACTGGTGCTCCAAATGGGGAAGAACTAGGCCTTATAAGTCCTTTTTGTAGTAGGTCTTTTACTTGATTTTCTATTTCCTTTTGATGTAGTGGGCCATGTCTATAAGGTGCTTTATGAGGAGGAGAACTACCAGGGACTAAGTCTATGCTATGGTCAAAGGATCCTCGAACTGGTGGTAGTTCAGAGGGATATTCAGACATAAAACAATCCTTATAAGTACTCATGAAAGGTTTATATGCATCTGGAAGTGTATGAGTATAATCATTGATGACATTGACAAAAACAATGCATGAGTTGAATCCTTTCCTAAATGCACGTTTTACTTGAGTGTGACTAATCAATGGAAATGGCTGGAAATCATGCCATGCAGACAAAGTAATGATTTGACCTTTGAAAGCAAACTTAAAGGTATGAGTATGGTAGTCAATACGTGGGTTATAATGGTGGTGACTCAAAGGCATACCTAGTATAACATCATAAGATTGCAAAGGTGCAATTAAAAATGTTTGTGAATCAACATAAGGGCCTATGCTAATCGTAACATCTTGCACTTCTCGTGTTACATTATAACGACTACCTTGAAATGCAGCTCTCACTTTATACAAAGAAGGAAATGTTTGTAATTTAAGTTCTTGTACTAATAAATGTGAAATGAAGTCATGTGAACTACCATCGTCATGTAGAATTTTAACTAGTTTGCTATTTATTGTACCCTGCATGCAAAGAAGAGAGTGTTGAGAGATATCGTTACCCAAGGTACTTCAATCCTTCTCCAGTGATTCCTTTGTCTAAACAGGAGGAATTTCTTCATTATAGACCTCCATGTTATGCAATCGAGCTGTAGCCGGTTTCATATGAAGAGGTTGCAATCTGCACCTTATTTTTGTATGTCCAGGTTTACCACAATTCCAGCAAGTGATTCGTGGTCGCTTCTGTTGGGCATTCACTGCTGAAGTTTGAAGGGTAGGTGGTTTGGTTGGTTGGAGAGATGAAGCAACAGGTGGAGTTGAGTAATTGGATTGTGGAGGACGAGGGAAACTAGGGTAAGATGGGGCATTAAAATTACGCTTCATAGGAAATGAAGGTTTAACAGGAAATGGTCGTGGACGTGGTTGTTGTAGACGGAGTGACTTGGTTATGGACTGGAATTCTTTTTTTGCATCATAAGCAAAAGATATAGCCTCGTTGAGAGTTGTAGGTCGTAGGGTGTGAAGCTTAGCTTGGATTCCCACCTCCAAACCATCTTTGTATTTCTGCTGTAAGATATCTTCTGATACATCTTCAAGCATTCGTACAAGTAGTAAATTTTGCCAGAACCGCTCTGTGTAGGTAGTAACCGTATCACCCTCCTTCCATGTAAGGGTCGTCCATGCTCGTCGAACATGCAAATGGTATTGAGGAGGAAGAAATGAATCCTTCACGTTTTCTTGAAAAGCCTTCCAAGTTGTTGGACGCTGCGTACTGTGCCGCAGGACATTCCACCAGAGTTGTGCTTTACCTACTAAATAGTTAGTGGCAAATTTAACTTTTTCACTTTCAGGATACATTTCATCGGTATAAAAATCATCAAACTGCGACAACCAAGAAAGTACTAAAAGCCCATCCTTTCGGCCATCAAATCGTAGAAACTGGTAGTTTCTATTACCAATCTTTGAATGAGTAACATCAGATTGGGTAGACACAATAGCTTTTACTACTCTCGTAAGGTTGTCTTCCTCAGCTTGCATCTTTTGGAGGATTTCATCACGTTGTCGGATCTCGTTCTGAGCTCCTTGAAGCTCATGCCGCAAGAGCTCTAGTTGTTGTTCAAGTGTTGCCGCAGGTAGAGGTGAATTACTGTAATCCTCCTTGGTGCTCTTGGACCCTTGCTCTCAACCTTGGTGTATTGAACCTTCTTGTTTGCAACCTTGGTGTCTCGATCCCGTGTTCTCAACCTTGCTTGGTATCTTGAACACTCAATCAAGTGCCACCCAAGGATTTTGAAGGAATTCACACTTCCAAGCTAGCTCATTGGAAAGTTCGTTCTGAGAACTTTCCAACGGTATATTACACGCCTCAATCCGACCTACGGATTGAGAGATACACTTGATTCTTTCTTGGGTCCAATCTTGAAATCGACGTGCGCGCCTTCCACAAGTAAGAAAGAGAGAGAACTTGAGTACAACTCCAAGAGATGGTGGAGTGGTCAAAGTACTTCCCTTGAAAGTAGGAGGTTGTGGGTTCAAATCCTCCTACCTTAGGGACTCTAAACCTCTCTATTACCACTCAAAAATTAAAATTGCCTCGCACGTAGCCAACGGTCGCCAAGGGAGCCTTGGGTGCCAATGTATTGCCTAAGTTATTGCCTAAGCTCTTTGCCTTAGTCGACGCCTTGGTTGACGCCTTGGAGTAAGCCGAAGCAGTAAACGTAGGTGAAAATGTAGGTTCTGGTTCTGGAACAGGAACAGAAACCGAAACCGAAGACGAAACAGAAACAGAAACTGAAACCGAAACCGAAAACGAAGACGAAGATGGAGATGGAGATGGAGATGGAGATGGAATCGGAATTCAGAATCGCGAACAGAGAACATAACCCTCTGTATTGACGCGTGCAGAGCTCTGATACCACTGTTGTCAGGATCTTGCTCACGCGCATACAGAGATTACGAACACAGAAAAACACACAGAAAATAGAGGCAACAAGAGACGAGACCGAACGCAAGATTGGGTGCAATCTCCCCCCATGCACTCTGCTTCGACAGTCCACAGAGTGCATGTATTTATAGGAATTTTGATTACATCGAAAAGAGTGGTTACAAGAGGGCGGCTTTGAAAAGCAAGCGTGAAACTAAAAGTTGATAACTGTATGGATTGAAGCAAGCTCCAAGAGCTTGGAATTTCAGATTGGTTACTTATTTGCAGGACCAAGGATTCAAAGCTAGCAAGGCGGATACCTCTTTGTTCATAAAGAGGAATGGATCTGAAGTGATCTATTTATGTGTGTATGTTGATGATATTATTATCACAGGCAATGATCTTGAAGGAATCAAACAGGTAAAGAGTCAAATGAAGGAGGAGTTCAAAATAAGTGACCTCGGACCACTCACTTATTTTCTTGGATTGGAGTTGATCTACACAGATTCAGGTATATACATCACACAAAGGAAGTATGTCCATGACATGCTCGTCAAGTTCAAGATGGAAAATACCAAGTGTGCAGGTACACCTATGGAGCAAAATCATAAGCTTAGTGCTTATGAAGGAGAGCCAATTGAAGACATCACAAGCTATCAAAGCTTGGTTGGAAGTTTGAACTATGCAACACTCACAAGGGTGGATATATGCTATAGTGTTAGCATATTGAGTCAGTTTATGCATAAGCCGAGAAGACCACATATGGAAGCGGCCAAGCGAGTCCTCAAGTACCTAAAGGGGACCATGAATGAAGGTTTGTTCTATTCATATACTTCAGATATTGAGCTAAAGGTCTACTCAGATGCAGATTGGGCCGGATCTAAAGATGATAGAAGAAGCACATCAGGGTATATATCATTTGCAGGTTCAAAAATCATTTCTTGGTCATCGAAGAAGCAACCAACCGTGGCATTATCTTCTACTGAAGCTGAATATAGAGGTTTGGCTAATGCAACTCAAGAAATCATGTGGTTAAAATCTTTGTACACAGATCTTGGACTTCATTCTTCAACACCTCACATTTTTGGTGACAACACAAGCTCACTACATCTAGCAGCTAATCCGGTATACCATGCTAGAACCAAGCATATTGAAGTCCACTACCATTATGTAAGGGAGAAGCTAATGAGCAAGGATATTCAACTATCCTACGTCTCTACAGATATGCAATGTGCAGACATGTTGACGAAAGCTCTTGATGGTACGAAATTAAGTAGATTCAAGTTGATGATTGGTTTGCAGGAAATCAAGGACAATTGAAGACTTATTTGGAGGCCAAGCATGTTAGGCTTGAGGGGGAGCTGTTGGTGCATTTTGCCCAAGCCTACATGCTTGATATGCTTGATATTATCCTCATTTGTAAGTCACATGAGTAGTCATGTGAACACCTCTTGTAAAAGAGTACATTTTATCTCTTGTAAATGGAAAAAGAAAAAAGTAAAAGGATGGCTTACCTCATCCATGATGTAAAAGCAAATTCGTGGCTCCAACTACCAAAATCACGAATTTTTGAGCTGAGGGAATCTCTCCTAACTTTGGGGATCACTTTTAGGTGGAGCCATTCGAATTCGAATTCAAAACTCCCTCCAAGAATTGCTATAAAAGGAGCAAGAAGGAAGAGGCGATTAGCAAGCCTTGTACGTGACCACTTCATGTCATTTTGTAGAGATTGAAGAGCTTACTCCATAGCTCTATCATTCTACTCCCATTGTGCAAAGATTCATTGCCAATGTGGTTGTAATCATATGTGAATCTATACATTTATTATCATCTACCTCTCTGTTTTGTTCTCTGCTATACTCACTCAGAGCAGTAACTTCAGAAGGTCATATCTCGAGTTTTACTGAACATTTTTCCGTGTTTTAAAGTGCATTGGATAGCTCTCACTGTCTAGTTTCTACCTATAAATTTTCAAGGTCATTGGATTTATACTTTTGGAGATATCTGCATTTTACTGCTTACTGGTCTATCTCTACAGAGCCCCGAGAATTGTGGGAATGTTCCAGAACTTGATGAAACTTGTTCTCAGTGCTCAGTCCATCATTTGAAGTGTTTTAACTTGGAATAGGAAGCTTGCTAAGTCTATTTGCTATGCCCAAAAGGAATTTTTCTAATTCTTTCCAGGTTGAGAGCACTGTTCATTTTTTCCAGCAGGTGTATGTCCAAAAATAGCAAGTTTTGGGAGCTAGTCATTTCGCAACTTGTCGGTCTTGACTTAAACTTTTGGGATACATGTTCCAAAGTACTTGGCTGATATTTTGGTGGATTTAGGAAGCTCAAAGGGTCTAATAATCAACTCTGAAGTCTCAGTTGGCTGGTGTGAAGCTGGTTGTAGCGGCACCTACTCATCTTTGGATTGCATCCACCATCTCTCTTCACAGACTCTTGAGGATATGACCAAGATATTTTTTTATGAATTTGAATTCAAAATTAGGCAGGTTTGGTAGTTTCGATTGATTGGAGTCTTTTCCTACAATCTAGGAAAAGAGAAAGTTGAAGTCATATCTACTTCTTGATTGATTGATTGAGAATCAATCTCAACCACTTCTAACTCATGGCTTTTAGGCCTTTTAGTCTTTTCTTTTACAAAGGTAAATGCCTTGAAAACTTAGAAGAAATTATCATAAGTGATCAACAAATTAATACAAAGAAATAATATGCACATAAGTGCTATTCTTCAAGGTACATACATAGCATCATCCAAATCATGGATTTGATGTAGAACATATCCACTTCAAGCATAATGCAAGCTTGCTGTTCCAACAGCTCCCCCTCAAGCTAAAGTATGCTTGAGTCTTAATTCTTTGGTGGGTTGAATACCTGCCAAAGCTTTGAATCTACAAAGCTTTATCCCATCAAGTGTCTTTGTCATCATGTTTGCTATTTGCTTCTCAGTAGGAACAAATGAAATCTCAATTTCCTTTGCCATACACTTCTTGTTGATATATTTAGGTAGTGATGTGTGTGAACACTTTAGGACCCCTGGGGCACCTTTTTCCCTCTTTAGGAGGTTTTTTTCTCCCTAGCTTGTATATATGCTTATAGCCCTAATGGGGTACTTATCTTTGTACATTCTAGTGGTAATACATTCAGTATTGTGTGTTGTGCTCCAAGCTTCTTCTTCTTCCTTGTGCTGTTCGCATGCTTCCGTAGACGTCTAACTCCAAAAATTGGTATCAGAGTAGGTCGCCGCATCATCTAGAGCATAGTCAACACCTCTTCGGTTGTAGTCTCAGAATCACACGAATTTTGGGGAGCATACTCAGGGTGTTTTCCAGATCAAAACAACTTTGCTGCATAGTGCCGAAATCACGATTTGAGCTTGTTTCGGCCTCCAAACGCACTATCACATCGCTTGTGTAGGCTATTTTGTCTTTTTGTGCCAAAGGTATGTACGAGTTTTGGTTTGCCAATATAAGCATCTCGAAGTCTGCTACAGGTTTAGCAGATTTTTTCTGCGCAACTCAATTCCTTTTTGAGATAGAATCAATTTTTTGCATCAAGGTATTTTAGTCACCAGCCATGGCTGAAAGCAGTGATGTATTCCGTATGTTGGATGTTGAGGATAAGTTGGATGGTATCAAATACCCACGATGGGCTTATATGATGCGACATCTATTGGTTACAAAAGGACTGTGGAACATTATGCAGGATGTTGAAAAATGTCCTATCACACCTACAACTGTTACAATTGCGAGTACTGAAGCTGATGCATAAGGTGTCGAAGATGATGATATTCTACATATTCTTATTCGTGCTGTGGTTTCTACTGCACCACTGCAAAGCAAATTTGTTGGGATGGCAGAGATGCCCAAGCACATGCATTGATAGCTTTGTCTATCAAATGTGCCATTATTCCTCATATTCACTCTTGTAGAATAGCTAAGGATGCTTGGAATACACTTACCACATTGTACCAAGTTAGGAATGAGGCTCGTGTTGCTTACCTCCAAAACAGTTGGAGAGTGAGCACATGAATGAAGGTGATTCTATGGACAGCTTTCTGACAAAGATCAAAGACTTGAAGGAACAACTGATTTTTGTTGATGAAGTTATACCAGATAGCTCACTTGTACAGACCGTTTTGAATGATCTCCTTGATTCATATCAGAGTTTTGCTTCTACTCTTCGGTTGATGATGAAAGGCAATCCAAATGCCTTATCATTTGAGGAGTTAGTCTCTGTTCTATCCCAAGAAGATCACTTGAGGCAGAACATGTCCATCGTGTTGCAGATCAAGCTTTCCTGGCTAGTTAGACGGGCAAAGGAAAATGGAGCTCTTCAACTGGCAAGCAGAAATCTGCAAGTGCTACACATTTCAAGAAGGAAGAAAAAGAGGAGAAGATATAAACAAAGCAAAAATTGTTTTGCAAATACCATAAAGCAAATGATCATGTCATCAAGAGCTGTCCAAAACTAGCTGCTAAAGAGGCAAAGAAGAAAGAGGCCGGAATGGTTGTTGCAGAGGCCTCTTCACCGAAAACAGAGTGTGCTAATCTTGTGCAGGAAGAAGAATGGGTATTTACTACTGTTTGTAGTTTTGACCCATCTTCTCATGACTAGTGCATGTCTGCAGTAGACTCAGATGTTTGGTACTTTGATAGTGGGGTGACCAAACATATAACCTCATAGTGTAGTTTCTTCTTTTCACTCGAGCCTGCCCCTACAGGGAATACTGTTACATGCACAACAACTCCTCTTATCTTGTTATGGGAGTTGTTAAGATCATTCTGACTATTGTCGATGGTAGTTCTTTCACCTTGTCGGATGCTTTATTTGTGCCAGGGATCAAGAAGAATCTATTATCAGTTTTTGCATTAGCCAAGATTGGCTTGGTTGTGAAATTTGTTGATGACATATGTATAGTTCATGATCTATCAAATGGGGATGTTCTTATTGTTTCTGTCATTTTATGTCATGGGTTGTATAAGCTCATAGACTATGAAAAATGTGTGAATGATTTGGCATGTGCAATACATGATTCTTAGGCTATGTCAGATGCAAAGCTTTAGCATGCATGCTTTGATCATCTGAGCTTGCTAGTTTGCTACACCTGTAGAAATATGAAATGGTATCCTCTTTGCCCAAACTTGAGGCACCCGGTAAACATGTATGTGAAGGCTGTATTTTGGGCAAAATGCAGCATTCCTCATTTCCAAAAGATGGTTCAGTTCGGGCTACTAAAAAATTGTGGGTTGTTCATAGCGATGTCCGTGGTCCTATGTAGACACCCTCTTTTGGAAATTATCTCTACTTCATGAATTTCATTGATGTCTTTTCCAGGAATGCATGGGTATATCCATTGAAAGCAAAGTCCAAAGTGTTTATGTGCTTCAAACAGTTTTTGGTTCTAGTTGAAAATCTATCAACATATAAAATGGGCACCCTCCGTTCTGATCGAGGGGGGGAATATATGTCTTCTGATTTTAATGCATTTTTGGCTGAACGTGGGATAAAACACCAGTGTATAGTGCCGTATACACCTGAACAGAATGGAGTTGCTGAATGGAAGAACATGTCACTCATGGAGATGGCGAGGTGTATGGTCAAGATTCAGGCTTTACCACATAGTTTCTGGCTTGAGGCTATTATGTGTGCAGCATATGTACTTAACAGGTGTCCCACTAAAGCGCTGTAGTTTATCACTCCATATGAGGCCTTGCTGGTTTCATGTGATGATGCAGATCATTCCATTTTTGATGCAGATTTACATGATGCACTTGTTGATGAGAGAGTTGATATTGAGCAAGCAAAAAATATGCCAAAATAGCTGGTGCAAACTTTGCGTGACAACAAATTAGATGCACGTCTATCATATCATACTCGATTAGGCTCTCATAGTTCCTCTTTTGCATCAGATTGCTATGCTATGGCTACCTCTAGTCTCTGTGATGAGAATGAACCTGTTTCATTTGATGAAGCACAAAATTCAAAACATTGGATGGCTGCAATGCAATCTGAATATGATGCTATCATGAAAAATGGTACATGGTCTTTATGTGACTTGCGTCTTGGCAAGAAGGCCATTGGCACTAAGTGGGTATACAAGCTAAAGTGCAAACCTGATGGAATAGTTGATAGGTATGAGGCTAGGCTTGTTGCAAAGGGTTATGGACAACAAAGAGGCATTGATTTTGATGAAACCTTTGCTCCTACTTGCTGAATGACTACTATTTGTAGCATCTGTGCACTTGCAGCTCATCATGGTTGGAATGTACATCAGTTGGACATTAAAACAATATTTTTGAATGGTGACTTGCATGAAGAAGTGTATGTTTGTCAGCCCCGTGGATTTGTGCAAAAAGGGCATGAAAACCAAGTGTGCAGGTGAAAGAAGGCATTTGCACCTTATATGTTAAGCATGCTAATGATGTGCTTCTGATCATTGCGGTATATGTTGATGACATGCTACTCACTGGTCCTCATGACACACATATTGCTGATTTTAAGGCTGATTTGCATGCCCCATTTGAGATGTCTAATTTGGGGCATTTTCATCAGTATTTGGGCATTCACTATATGCAAGTTGATGGTGGAATGGATTTGTGTCAAACAAAATATATTGACACATTATTGTAGTGTTTTGGCCTTGTAAACTGTAAGCCTATTGCCGCTCCTGTGGAGATAGGTTTACGATTGAGTCTTCATGATGCTGGAGATGCATTTGATGCTATTTTGTATCAGCAAGCTGTTGGATGCTTGATTTACTTATGCATTACTCAACCAGATATTCAGTTTGCTGTCTCCCATATGAGCACGTGTATGGATTGCCTAGGTGTCAAGCATTGGCAGGTGGTTAAGCGCATCTTTCGCTACTTGAGTGGTACCCGGCTACTTGGATTGTTTTATCCCAAGGGGGGATCACTACCGCCAGATTTGCATGCTTTTTTTGACAGTGATTGGGCTGTGGCTTTTGCTCCATGCTTGGTAGCTCATGTATATCTTGGTTGAGCAAGAGGTAGCCTACTCTGGCCACTTCTAGTTATGCGACTGAGTATAGGGCAGCTTTCGCAACGACTATTGAGTGTGTGTGGCTCAGATGCCTTATGGTTGATTTGGGTGTTGGTTAGTCTTTTGACACCACCATCTTCAGTGACAGTCAGAGCACGAGGAACCTTGTGTTCCATGCTTGCACTAAGCACATTGAGGTGCATTATCATTATGTCAAGGAGAGGTTCTCTACTGGGGAGATTAGCTTGGCATAGGTGCCCACGCAGGAGAACATTGCAAACCTTTTTACGAAGGCGCTTCCTAGGGAGAAATTCGAAGCTTTCCACAAAGCTTTTGGCTTACTTCCTTTTGTGGATTGATTCCACATAGCTTGGCACTTCCTAATACATGAGTGCCAACTTCTTGTTCACCACATTACTCCCAGGGGGGATTTGTTGATATATTTAGGTAGTGATGTGTGTGAACACTTTAGGACCGCGAGGGCACTTTTTTCCCTCTTTAGGAGGTTTTTTTCCCCAACTTGTATATATGCTTATAGGCCTAATGGGGTACTTATGTTTGTACATTCTAGTGGTAATACATTCAGTATTGTGTGTTGTGCTCCAAGCTTCTTCTTCTTCCTTGTGCTGTTCGCGTGCTTCTGCAGACGTCTAACTCCAAAACTTCTCTCTTACAAAGTGGTAATGGACTTCTATGTGCTCTATCCTTGCATGAAAAATTGGATTTGCAGCTAGATGCATGGAAATTACATTAGCTCCAAGTAAGTGAGGTTTGGAACTTACAAGTCCCAAATATGACTACAAATCCTTGAGCCATATTGCTTCTTGAGTTGCAATAGTTAGACCTCTATATTCAGCTTTAGCTGAAGATAAAGCAATTGCTGGTTGCTTCTTGGAACTCCATGACACCAATTTTAAACCTGCAAATGCTTCATTAAGTGTTCCTTTGAGGTACTTGAGTACTCTCTTTGTAGCATCCATGTGTGGCCTTCTAGGTGAGTGCGTGAACTGACTAAGAACTCCCACACTATAGGATATGTTTGGTCTTGTGTGAGTAGCGTATATCAAGATACCAAATAAGCTTTGATACTCTTTAGGATCATCAATCTGCTCACCTTCATAAACACTTAGTTTATGGTTCAATTCCAAAGGTGTACTTGCAAACTTTGTGTTCTCCATTTTGAACTTGAGAAGTAGGTCTTGCATGTATCTTCTCTGAGTTAGATACATCCGATCATATTTATAAATCACTTGCATACCTAGGAATATGTGAGCTCACCTAAGTGATTGATTTTGGACTCCTCTTGCATGATGTCTCTTGAACCTTTGAATGCCATTCAGATCATCACCTGTCACAATAATATCATCTACATATACACATAGATAGATGACCTTATTGTGATCCCTTTTGATTAATAGAGAAGGATCTGAGTTCCTAGGTTTGAATCCAAGATCTTGAAGGTATGTAACCAACTTGTAATTCCAAGCTCTAGAAGCCTCTTTCAATCCATACAATGCTTTCTGAAGTCTACAACATAAGATGTATGATAAGGGTTAGTGGTTGTGATATGTATACCTCTTCACTTATCAAACCATTTAGGAATGCATTATTCACACCAAGTTGGAGGAGTCTTCAATTTCTCGAAGCAACTACACTTATCAATGTTAAGATTGTAGTCATCTTTGCAACTGCTAAGAATGTTTCCTTATAGTCTATACCGTGAGTTTGTGAGCATCCTTTGGCAACTAATCTTGACTTCTACCTACAAACTGATCCATCTGAGTTTCTTTTAGCTTCATATACCCATCTGCAACCAATTAACTTTTGATTGGGTGACATTGGAACCAAATCCCAAGTGTGCATATCCTTCAATGCATCTATTTCTTCTTTCATGGCCTTTTCCCAATTAGGGTTTTCTTTTGCCTCTTCATAGGTTGATGGTTCCTCTAAAATTGAGTCCTTTGCCAAGTAGATCGAATGCTTTGTAACAAATGTGGAATCATATCCATACCTTTTTGTTTGTCTTTTCTCCCTTGTTGACCTTCTAGGTGCTTGCTTGGATCATTCTCCACACTCTTGCATATTTGCTTTTCCTCTTGAATTCCATAGCTTGTAATCCTTTCCCTTTTCATCTTGTTCTCATTTGTATCACTTCATGGATCCTGGACCTGTTGATCATGCTTGCTTCCTAATTGATGAGAATCAAAATGAAGATGATATGGTAGAGTTACCTTTTGTTTGTCTTCATCATATCAAGACATATGTTCTTCAAACACTACATCTCTACTTGTAGTGAATTTCTTGGTTGAAGGATTATAGAACCTATAACCATCTGAGTTGAATCATACCCAATAAACACTGCCTTTGTTTCCCTTTCATCTAGCTTATCTCTTATTTGTGATGGTACATGAACATAACCTAAACAAGCAAACACCTTGCAATGTCCAAGACTAGGTTTTCTTCCATACCATGCTTCATAAGGAGTCATACCTTGAAGTGATTTGGATGGTAGTCTATTGACAAGGCACATAGCAGTTGAAATAGCCTCTAGCCATAGATAATGTGGCTACCTCTTTTCTTCAAGCATTATTCTACATGATCCAACCAATGTCTTATTTCTTCTCTTTGCAATTCCATTCAATTGAGGAGAGTACCTAGTAGTCACTTCCGTTTTGATATATTTATCTTGCAAGAACTCATCAAACTCTTTAGAGAAGTATTATCCCCTTCCATTAGATATGAGCTTCTTGAGTGATCTACCTGTATGATTCTCCACATGTTTTAGATACTTTTTGAAGCAATTAAACAATTCACTCTTACTTTTGGTAAAGTATAGAATAGTCCATCTACTATGGTCATCAATAAATGAGACATAATACCTTGATCCTGTTGATGAAGGTTCTTGGCTTGGCCCCCATACATTTATATGTACTAATTCCAATAAGTTGTTGTGCATGTAGCTTTTGTGGTTGAATGGTTATCTTTGTGCCTTCCCAATCTGACATGCATCACATCTGTTGATCATGTTTGCTTTGATATGTTTGGCAATCCAAGAACACTTTAATCCCTACATATATCTTTCAAGGGACTTTCATTCACATAAGCTAGCCTCTTATGCCACACTTCAAGATCACTTAGGGTTTGAGAACCAAAGTTGAATAGAGCTATGTTTTTGGTTTCTCTTACTTCAAAAGTAAAGAGTCTACCATGATTCTCACCTCTGGCTGTCTTCTTGAAGCCTTGACATTGATCTTCCACAAAAGTTCCATGTTGGATGAACCTAACTTGCAAGACTTTCTCAACTATTTGACCTACACTTATTAGGTTTTTTGTAACAGTGGGAACATAGAGTACCTTGCTTAGAATATTTGTCCTGCCATTGGAAGCTTTGAAATTACCAATCTTCTCCACACTATGCTTTGTGTCATCCACTGTTTTAACTTCATGTCTAAGCTTTTGACTTTCCAAATTAGATAAGAGAGCTATGTTGCTTGCAACATGATTTGAACATCCTGAATCTATGTAGAATAAATGATCATCTTCTTTACCTTGTTTGTGGCTTTGATTCATCAAAAGCAATGATTATTCATGTTGTTGATCTTTAGAATAATTGTTGTAGTCCCTTTTGTTATGGCCTTTGTTGTTATTGTTGAAGTTTTGTCCACCTCTATCTCTATTGTTGCCATATCCACCTCCTCCGCTTCCTTTCTGGGTCTTGCCATTGAACCTGCAATTCTGAGTGGTGTGGTTAGTCTTATCATAGATGGCACACAGTTGAACATTTTGGCCTTTGTTCTTTTCATGATTTGGTCCTTTCTTCTTCCCTTTCCACTTGCTATTGCTTGCAAAGTTGGCTTGGGAAGTCTACTCTTCATCTTCTTCCTTCTTCTTGCCTTTCAGCTTCTTGTCCTTCTTATGTGCATATAGAGACACTAGTTGAATTACCATGATAGGAGTTACCTTCCTTTATGCTATTGTTGGCATCTTGATTGAAGATTTGTCCAAGAAAGAGGTTGAAGTCTAGAGTTTGCACATCCATGATGAGATCATAGGCTATGGTGAAAGATTGCCATTGCTTGTCATCTCTAATCCCATTGAGAATTTGCCTCATGATGGCCTCTTCTTCAATCAGCTCTCCAGTGGATGCCAATTGATCAACAACCTCCTTCATCTTTGTGGAAAAATCAGTGATGGTTTGTTTAGATGTCTTCTTCATTTGACTGAACTCATTCCAAAGATGGTTCTTCCTTGCCTTTGTACTAGCAAAAAAGAAAGTCTCTAGGGCATCCCAAGTCTCTTGAGATGTCTTGCATCCTCTAATATGTGGTAATAGAAAATCAGAGATAGAGTTTAGTATGTATGACCTTGCTTGAGCATCCCTTGCACACCAAAGTGTGAGCTTATCTGTTTTCTCTTGAGTAGGTCCTCCTTTGGATGTTGGAATAGGCATTGCTTCATCACCTGATAAAATCCCATATAGAGTTCTTCCTTACAAATAAGCTTCCATTCTACTTTGCCAAGCATCATAATTGCGCCTATCATGCTTCTCAATCATTAATGGGAAGACATCTCCCATCTTGAAGTTGCTTTGATACCACTAAACGAAGTTGGAGAAGCTTGGAGAGGCTTGGAAAGCTAAGTTGTCAAGTGGTGAAGTTGGTCCAACAAACCAGCATAGGACCTGACCTAACTCTTTGAATATGTAAAGTAGAACTTGTAGGCTTGTGGTTAGTGCAATAAAACCTAATAGGTACTTTGGAACATCAACAAGAACAAGTTGATGTAAAACAGATAACTTGCACCTTGACTAGCTCATAAAAACCTTTTTAAAAAGGATGGGAGTTGTGACTTCAAACACTGAAAGAAGCCAACAACAACAAAATTTAAAACTTCCTCTTAGGGGAGTTTCATACATAGGGTTGGCTTGCTAAAATGCATAAAAGACCTAATTTATATCAGCCAATTAAGGAGCAATAACCTTAATGCTAATTGGATGTCATCCAAATTCTTCACAGATGTGTAGAGAATGACCCCGAGATTGAAAATTTTGAATTTCTCTAAAATTAATGAACCAAATGACTTGAAAACTTGTGTACATAAACTAGAACGTATACACCTTTCCAATGACTTCTTAAACACTATATTTGGACATCCATAGAGAGAGCAAGAATCTCTGCAAGTTGACTGCATTTGAGGAAGAAGGAGCAGAGAACAGAAATGCACCAAGCAATGATGAAAAAGTATATGTATTGCTTCAAATAATCACTCTACTCTATGTACAAATGTTTTGGAGTCTTTATATATAATCTTAAGGATATGACCATGCCTGTTCTTTATGATTTTAAGTTTGAAATTAGGCAGGTTTGGTAGTTTAGATTGATTGGAAACTTTTCCTACAATCTAGGAAAAGAGAAAGTTGAAGTCATATCTACTTCTTGATTGGTTGATTGAGAATCAATCTCAACCACTTCTAACTCATGAATTTTAGGCCTTTTACAAAGATAATACCTTGAAACTTACAAGAAATGATCATAAGTGATCAACCAATTAATACAAAGAAATAATGTCCACATAAGTGCTATTCTTCAAGATACATATATAGCATCATCCAAATGATGGATTTGATGTAGAGCATATCCACCTCAATCATAATGCAAGTTTGATGTTCCAACATATAAGACCTTGAAAATATTCCCTAAATGAACCCTTTTCCTAGATTGTAGGCTTTATCACACCTATGTGATAGGTGATAATTGACTCTTATGAAGGCGCTTTCCGATTTAAATTTTAATGAAAATTGTCACGATTGAATTCTTGCTTCACATTACTCCAACTATCATCCATCCAAAAGTTCAATAAGATACTAAGGTTGGAGCTTGAGTTTCAACACTCCCCTTCAAGCTTCAACCTCCAAGTCTTTCTCCATCATTCCAAAGTCTCTTTTGAATTTTGTATGCTTGATTGAGTCCAATGCCTTGTTGAACATGTCAGCACATTGATCCTTGGTGCTTATATGTTGTAGTTGAACCTCTTTAGCCAACACTTTCTCCCTAATTTAGTGAAAGTGTAACTCTATGTGCTTGCACCTAACATGGAACATAAGGTTGGTAGATAGGTACACACTACTCATGTTATCACACCACTTGAACCTCTTTAGCCAACACTTTCTCCCTAATGTAGTGATAGTGTACCTCTATGTGCTTGCACCTAACATGGAACATAACCTTGGAAGATAGGTACAAACTACTCATGCTATCACACATGATGGGAAATTGATTGACCTACAAATTCAATTTAATCATGAGCTTCTTGAGCCACATAACTCCCATGTTACTTACAAAAAAGCTCTGTGTTTTTCTTTTGTGGAAGATACAAAAATTTTAGGTTATTTCCTTGCCATCCATGAGATGACCTTCTTGGCAAGCATCACTGCATATCCACTTTTACTTCTCCTATCTTCATTGGCTACAACCCAATCAACATTTACATATGCATTGCCCTACAAATCATCTTCAAAAGGACAGAGAAGTCCATTTAAAGTACTCTTGAGATATCTAGGTTCTCTTTTTGCTACAAGTAAATGTGGAACCCTATTGTGTGAATGAATTGAGATAACACAAATTGTATATGCTAATTCAGATCTTGTAATAGTGGCATAATTCAAAGATCCCACTATAAATGTGTATAAGAGTGCATCTTGAACTTCATTACCTTCCATTAAATTCAATTTCATGTTTACTCTATTACCGTTAGTGTCCATGTGAAAGGCTAAATGGCCATCAAAGACTTTTGTATATGTCATGTAATAAAACTTATAGTGGCTTGGTCAGCCACAAACTTGATGTTTGATCATATTTGTGAAAACTAGGAAATTTTTGTTTGTGCTCTTTGTGCACTATGTGGTTTGCATATTCTACATGGTTCATACAAAGTACTCTATTTGGACTTTGGAGCTTGGTTTTCTACTATGAGGACATCATTGCGTGGCTCTTGCAAAGGAGAATCTACTATGGTACATCACCATCACACCACTTCACTGGTATTAGCAATTCACAACAAAAGGATTTTTGCTCTATGCAAGTGAAGCGATAACCCACCTGCCCACCTGAGGTTTTCTCCAAGACTTAGTCAGACTAAGTTGGCAACCAAGGCATAGACCTTGGCATACCTTGTCATCCGAGTCACCAAAGTCACCAATGGCACCGTTGGCTATGCATGAGGGAGAACTTCAATGATCAATGAAAATGGAGGTTCCTAGTACTTCTCGAGAGGTCACCATCATAGTACTCTTCTCCCTGTAGCTCGTTTAACTTGCAATATCTTTCCACTAAGATACACTCTTGTGGTGCTTGAGGAGGGGTAAAAACTAAAATTCACATTACCTTGAACATGTTTTGGGCCCATAAAGCTTCATTTTTTTCTCTCAAAGCCTACTTTGAAGCATTTATGGGATGATTCGCGATGTCATATTGGGGTATTTTCACACACAATTATCTTTATAGAGGTTCAAGAACACCAAGAAGAATGTTCTTTGTACTTCTTTGAGAATGAATATCTAGCTATGTTTTCATCCACACTAGTAAATTTACAAGTTTCTTGAAAGGTTTTGAGTTGTGATAGGAGTGGCCACTACAAGTTTATGCAGGTTTTTTGAGCCTAAAGAACAAAGTTGATAGAAACTTGTAGGTGTTTTTCACTAGTGTTTGGATTATAAATTCAACCTTTTAGTGCCATTTTTATTGAATATACTGAGAACATACACACGTCTATGGATATTGCTTATGTACATCCATGTGGTCATCGATGTAGCAATTATGTTTTCGCATAAAGCCTTTGGTGTTGATAAAGAGGGTCGTGGTGAGGTTTTCTTAACTAGGAGACACCTAGATGTCATGCTCTCTTCGATGATATAGGTGGAAGATTTACCCAACCTCGCCATAGGAGATGTATGCTAGTTGTTCATAGGTGTTCGAAAAGCCTAGTTGGATTCTTCAATTAAGTGGTTATATGTAGTGGAGTCAGTGATTCAATATGTAGGTTTAAATGCCAATACTTGCAGCTTTGTGAGTTTTTTGACACTATTCATATGCTCAAAATTTGTAGAGGAGACTGTAGCAAAATTTTCTTATATTTTTTCTTTCAACCTATACAATGGTCAATGTTATTCCTTGACACACTTAGTCGTGTGAGCACATACATTCTCACATAATCCTTTTGGCTGTTCATTGCAAATCATTAATCCATTTTTTTGGGGGGGATCTGTAGAATTTTTCCCAAAATCTAACACTTGGTCATTCTTTTTTGAGCCTTAGTGGTGTTTGGACTATTCTAGCTCCATTATCATTCTAGTCAGTTATCTATCATCATGGCATCAAAAATCTCAAGCACATGCAGTGGATCTAGGTCTAGTGCAAGTATTCCCAAAAGAATCTATAACTTGTAGGGCAAAAACCTTTTGAGATATTAAATTTGATGGCACAAAATAATTTTCTCTATGGAAGAATCAGATTAAAGATGTGTTAATTTAGAGGAGACAATGGAAGCCATTAAATGGAACCTCAAAGAAGCCTATTGATATGGATGATTATGATTAGGATGAGTTGGATGAAATGGCTAGGTCTACCATTTGATTGCACCTAATAGATAATGTTTACTTTGCAGTATTGGACTATGAGAGTCCAGAGGAGCCTTGAAAGAAGGAATGCAATACATATGGAAAAGAAAAAACATCAAATAAAGTGTATCTGATGAGAAAGTTATGTGACCTTTGCATGAAGGACACATATAGCCTTGGTGCTCATCTAAATGAGTTTGATGGTATATTCTCTTAGTTATAGGCTCAGTAAATGAGTATGGATAATGAAATGAAAGCAATCTTATTGCTATGCACCTTGCCGTCATCATGGGATACATTTTTCATTGCTATTAGCAATAGTACAGCTGGTGGTAAACATGTCTATGATGACATATGTGGAGCACTCTTGAGTAAGGAGATTCATAGAAAATCAATGGTTGTCACTCAGAGCAGAGATGCATATAATGTTTGTGATTTTACCAAGGAAAGAATTAGCAACATGGAAAGAGCAAGAATAAGGAGAAGAATGGTCAATGGAATAAGAGTAGAAGTAAATCAGAATTAGTAACATGGAAAGAGCAAGAATAAGGAGAAGAATGGTCAATGGAATAAGAGTAGAAGTAAATCAAGGAAGAGGGATATCCAATGCCAATATTGTCATACAAAAGTACACATGAAGAAAGACTGCTACACATTAAAGAATGCTAATGTAAAGGAGAAAATGTTGATGGGCATGTTAAATAGCTACCTACACCATGTGCTTTGACTACGAAGATTGAAGAAATTAATGCTATTTGTGATGATGCTAATGTGTTGACATTTGACAATACTATGGCCACTAAGGATCTGATGGTTGATTGTCTTTCCCATACGTGGTTGCTGGATTTTGGTGCTTCTTTCCATGTGAAATCACATACAGAATGGTTCTCTACTTATGCAACAAAGTCTCTTGGTACTATAAGACCAACTGAATTTTGCGAATGTGAAGTTGTGGGGATTTTTTTTTGTAATAAAAGGAAGTTCAGGCTTAGCCTACTCTCCCGGACTTGTATTAAATAAATAAAAAGAAAAGTACAAGTGAAGGGGACTAGTGCCCATGGTACCCCCAAGTCCCACAGAGCAAGGGAAGCTCTTAAAAAGATTAGATGGCATTACAAAGAAGGTTAATCACCATCTCGTCACCCTCCTGAGGGGCCCACTTGGGTTTAAGCTTGTTGTTGATCAAAACGAGCACTTGATGATGTCTGAAGGGGGGGGGATTTCTTGTAGTTAGCGATTCTTTTACAGAGGAGGAACAATGATTTCTCAATTGACCACTCCTAGGGGGGGTTGCCAAAGTTATAAGCGCATCTTTCCTGCCAAATCTTCCATAGGACCTCCCCTCTGATGGCGTTCCAGAGATTAGCGGAGTTGTGGGGATTGGAGATGTGGTTTAGTAGTTCATTGATGGTTCAAAGTTTACTATGCATAATGTATACCATGTACCTTAGTTATCATGTAGTTTGATATGAGATGCTCAAGTTGATGACCTTGGTTACATGGTGGTTTTCTATGCTCAGTCCTTTTGCATATCAAAGGGAAATATGGTTATTGCATAAGGAAGAAAAGATGGATCACTTGATCCTTTATTTGTATCATAGAAAGGACACTTGTTAGCTATTACCTAAACAACCTATGTCTTGTATTTGACATGGCCATTTGGGCCACATATCTAGTAGTGGAATGGAAAATGCTTCTCGTTCTGGATGCTTATCTGTGTTATCTTTCTCTGATTTTTTATTTTGTGAGCATTGTCAATATGGAAAACAAACTAGGAATGTGCACAAGATGCACATTGAAACTTCAACTCAGTATTTAGATCTTTTTCATGTTGTAACATCAAGATTACACTATGTTTGAGGTGGATTTGGTCTACATCAAAGGCTATCGTGTCGAAAGAATATCCGTTGGAGAGTTCTTTTTCTTATGCTCACTTCTTGCATCTTTTAAAAAAGATTTTTCATGGATCTTTTACCATTCTAAAAGCCTTGAGCTTTACACATGTAAAGGTAAAAAGATAAAGCCCAAATCCCACGAATTTGTGGTGGTTGAGTTGTAATCAATCAAGCAATTAATCACCTAAAAGTAGATCAAATTAGATCTTCACTTTTCCTAGATTATAGGAAAGTGAATTGATTCCCTCCAACAACCATTCCCACCTTCATTTGAATTCAAAATCCATTGTAGAAGTCTTGGAACACTTCTAGAGTCTATATAAAGACTTGAAATCACTTGTACAATACATGGAAGCAATATACATACACTTGTGACCATCATTGTCTTGCTCCTTCAATTTTTTGCATCATCTTCTTCACCAATAGTAATTTGGCAGAGGCTGCTGCTCTCTCTAGAGAGGTTCAAACTAAGTGTAAGATAGCTCATTGGAAAGGTATTAGTGTCTTGTTTATGCCTGTAAATTTTCATAGCATTTGGTTTCGTAGATTGGGAGAAAGCTCAGTTATTCTGGCTCAGGATCAATCTTTGCGTATTTTTAAAAATAGGAAGCAGCACCGTTGAGTGTTTGATTCATTCCTATATCATATTTTGCTTATTCCTTATAGTTTTGTGCATTATATACACTCAACCCTATGTGTATCACTCCCATAAAAGGATTTTTTCTAATTGTAATCACGCTCGTCGCTATAGGCATTTGAAGTTCATTTTCTCTTCCATAGATAGTAAGTTTTTTGAGCTAGTCGACGTGCGAACCTATCTGTTCTGTATCAACTCTTTCTCCTTGATTCCCCAAAGTACATAGTGCATTTCTTTGGACTTATCGCATGCCTATAAGGTCTATTTGAGTCTCCATAAGCTCAAGGGCTGGTCTTGTGCCGGTTGGGTAGACCAAACCTCATCGCTTCGAAACACACTTTTTCTACCTCCTACAAGCTTCTCCAAGATCTTTCAATGGTATCAGAGCTAGACCAAGATGGGTGATGGCTTTCCCTCAATGATCAAAAAGCTTGATCGATACAACTATGAGGCTTGGCAAATCAGAATGGAGGCCTATTTGCAAGGTAGAAATCTTTATGGAATTGTAGCAGGTGATGAAGCTATGCCTATTCCAAGATCCAAAGGAGGACCTACACAAGAGGAGACAGATAAGCTCACACATTGGTGTGCAAGGGATGCTCAAGCAAGGTCATACATACTAAACTCTATCTCTAACTTTCTATTACCACATATTAGAGGATGCAAGACATCTCAAGAGACTTGGGATGCCCTCGAGACTTTCTTTTCTGCTAGTACCAAAGCAAGAAAGAATCTATCTTTGGAACGATTTCAACCTTTGTTACCAAGGTCAAGTAGGTTGCGGATCAGTTAGCATCCATTGGAGAACTGATTGAAGAGAGGCTATCATGAGGCAAATTCTCAATGGCATTCGAAGTGATAAGCAATGGCAATCCTTCACGACGGCTTATGATCTCATCATGGATGTGCAAACTCTAAACTTCAACATCTTTCTTGGACAACTCTTCAATCAAGAGGCCAACAATAGCATAAAGGAAGGTAACTCATATCATGGTAATTCAACTAGTGCTCTATATGCAGATAAGAAGGATAAGAAGTAGAAATGCAAGAAGAAGGAAGAAGATGAAGAAGAGACTTCCCAAAGCAACTTCACAAGCAAGAGCAAGTGGGAAGGGAAGAAGAAAGGAACAAAGCAAGACGAAGCCAAAGGTCAGAATGTTCAACCTTGTGCCATCTACGATAAGACCAACCATACCACTCAGAATTGCTGGTTCAATGGGAAGACCTAGAAAGGAAGTGGAAGAGGTGGATATGGAAGCAATAGAGGCAGAGGTGGACACAATTTCAACAATAACAATAGAGGCTATAATAGAAGGGACTTCAACAATTATTCAGAAGATCAACCACATGAAGACTCATTGCTTCTCATGAATCTAAGCCACAAAGAAGATAAAGAAGATGATCATTTGTTCTACATAGATTCAAGATGTTCAAATCATGTTGCAGGCAACATTGCTCTTCTATTTGATTAGGAAAGTCCAAAGCATAGACATGACGTACAAATAGGGGATGACACAAAGCACAATGTGGAGAAGATTGGTAATGTCAAAGCTTCCAATGGCAGGACAAACATTCTGAGTAAGGTTCTCTATATACCCACTATCACTAAAGACCTAATAAGTATAAGCCAAATAGATGAAAAAGGCTTGCAAGTTAGGTTCACCCAACATGGAGCTTTTGTGGAAGATCCATGTTAAGGCTTCAAGAAGATAGCTCCATGTTGGGTGCCGAAATCACGATCTGAGCTTGTTTCGGCCTCCGAACGCACTATCGTAGCGCTTGTGCAGGCTATTTTGTCTTTTTGTGCCAAAGGTATATACCAGTTTTTGTTCGCCAGTTTAAGCGTCTCAAAGTCTGCTACAGGTCTAGCAGAACTCGTCTGGGCAGTTCTGTTCAACTTTTTGAGATACAGTCAATTTTCTGCATCAAGTCATCGGCCATGGCTGAAAGCAGTGATGTATTCCGTATGTTGGCTGTTGAGGATAAGTTGGATGGTACCAACTACCCATTATGGGCTTATATGATGCGACATGTTTTGGTTGCAAAATGATTGTGAAACATTGTGCAGGGTGTTGAAAGACGTCTTGTTACACCTGTAACGATAGGTATTGCAAATACAGGTGCTGGAGCTGATGAAGATGGTGTCGAAGATGATATTCCGTAGATTCTTGTTCGTGCTGCTGTTTCTGTTGCACCTACTATAGAGCAAATTCGTTGGGATGGCAGAGATGCCCAGGGACATGCATTGATAACTTTGTCTGTCAAACGTGCCATTATTCCTCATTCGCTCTTGCAGAACAGCTAGGGATGCTTGGGATACACTTACCACATTGTACCAAGCTAAGAATGAGGCTCGTGTTGCTTACCTCCGAAAACAGTTGGAGAGTGAGCACATGAATGAAGGTGATTCTATGGACAGTTTCCTAACGAAGATCAAAGATTTGAAGGAACAGTTGATTTCTGCTGATGAGGTTATACTAGATAGCTCACTTGTGCAGACCGTTCTAAATGGTCTTCCTGACTCATATCAGAGTTTTGCTTCTACTCTTCGGTTAATGCTGAAAGGCAATCCGAATGCCTTATCATTTGAGGAATTAGTCTTTGTTTTGTTGCAGGACGATCAGTCCAGGCAGAACAGGTCCATTATGCGAGTTGCAGATCAAGCTTTCTTGGCTAGTCATAAGGGCAAAGGAAAATGGAGCTCTTCAACTAGTAAGCAGAAATCTGCTAATTCTACATATTCGAAGAAGGAAGATAAAGATGAGAAGAAATCAGAAAAGCAGAAATTGTTTTGTAAGTACTGTAAAGGGAATGATCATATCATAAAGAACTGTCCAAAATTGGCTGCTAAAGAGGCAAAGAAGAAAGAGGCTGGAATGGTTGTTGCAGAGGCCTCTACACCAAAAACAGAGTGTGCAAATCTTGTGTAGGAAGAAGAATGGGCATTTACTACTGTCTGCAGTTTTGACCCATCTTCTCATGAGCAGTGCATGTCTGCAGTAGACTAAGATGTTTGGTATTTTGACAGTGGGGCAACCAAACATATTACCTCGCAGCACAGTTTCTTCTCTTCACTCAAGCCTGCCCCTACAGGGAATACTGTTACATGCACCAACAACTACTCTTATCCTGTTATGGGAGTTGGTGAGATCATTTTGACTACTGCTGATGGTAGTTCTTTCACCTTGTCAGATGCTTTATTTGTGCCAGGGATCAAGAAGAATCTGTTATCAGTTTCTGCATTAGCCAAGATTGGCTTGGTTGTGAAATTCGTTGATGATAGGTGTACAGTTCATGATCTATCAAATGGCGATGTGATTATTGCTTCTGGCATTTTGTGTCGTGGGCTGTATAAGCTCATAGACTATGAAAGATCTGTGAATGATTCGGCATCTGCAGTTCATGATTCTCAGGCTATGTCAGATGCAAAGCTTTGGCATGCACGCTTTGATCATCTGAATTTTGCTAGTTTGCTACGCCTGCAGAAATTTGATATGGTGTCTTCTTTGCCCAAGCTTGAGGCACCTCGAAAACATGTATGTGAAGGCTGTATTTTGGGCAAAATGCAGCGTTCTTCCTTTCCAAAAGATGGTCTAGTTCGAGCTACGTAGAAATTGCAGCTTGTACATAGTGATGTCTGTGGTCCTATGCAGACACCCTCTTTTGGGAATTACCTTTACTTCGTGACTTTGATCGATGATTTTTCCAGGCATGCATGGGTATATCCATTGAAGGCAAATTCCGAAGTGTTCATGTGCTTCAAACAGTTTTTGGTTTTGGCTAAAAATCTGTCAGCATGTAAAATGGGCACCCTCCGTTCTGATCGAGGGGGGGAATATACGTCTTCTGATTTTAATGCATTTCTGGCTGAACGTGGGATAAAACACCAGTGTACAGTGCCATATACACCTCAACAGAATGGAGTTGCTGAACGAAAGAACAGGTCACTCATGGAGATGGCGAGGTGCATGGTCAAGAGTCAGGCTTTACCACATAGTTTCTGGCTTGAGGCTGTCATGTGTGCAGCATATGTATTGAACAGGTGTCCCACTAAAGCGCTGCAGTCTATCACTCCATATGAGGCTTGGCATGACCGCAAGCCATCTGTTGCTCATCTTCATGTTTTTGGTTGTTTGGCATATACATTAGTGCCTGAACAACATCACAGAAAATTGGATGATAAGGCAGTAAAATGTATTTTTGTTGGGTACAGTTCTGAAAGTAAAGGCTATCGTCTGTATCATCCACAGACTAAACGCATTCTGGTTAGCCGTGACGTTGTCTTTGTGGAAGATGCTATTCAGCCATTGCTTTCATGTACTAAGGAGACATCTGTTAGCTCCAAAGACATGTATGATACGTTGATGCCTCTTTTTACAGGTGGGCAGTCTATTGCTGGTCCTAATGAGGCAACTTCTCAACCTTTGCAGGTTTCATATGATGATGCAGATCATTCTATTTCTGATGCAGATTTACATGATGCACTTGTTGATGAGAGAGCTGCAGGCAAAAACTATGCCAAAATGGCTGGTGCAGACTTTGCGTGACAGCAAATTAGATGCACCTTTGTCATATCATACTTGTTCAAGCTCTCATAGTGCCTCCTTTGCATCAGATTGCTATGCTATGGCTGCGTCTAGTCTCTGTGATGAGAATGAGCCTGTTTCTTTTGATGAAGCACAGAATTTTGAAAATTGGATGGCTGCCATGCAATCTAAATATGATGCTATAATGAAGAATGGTACATGGTCTTTATGTGACTTGCCTCCTGGCAAGAAGGCCATTGGCACTAAGTGGGTATACAAGCTGAAGCGTAAACCTGATGGGACAGTTGACAGGTATAAGGCAAGGCTTGTTGCAAAGGGTTATGCGCAGGAAAGAGGCATTGATTTTGATGAGACCTTTGCACCTACATGCCGTATGACTACTGTTCGGAGCATTTGTGCACTTGCAACCCATCATGGTTGGAATGTACATCAGTTGGACATTAAAACAACATTTCTGAATGGTGACTTGCATGAAGAAGTGTATGTTTTTCAGCCACGTGGCTTTGTGCAGAAAGGGCATGAAAATCAGGTGTGCAGGTTAAAGAAGGCATTATATGGTTTAATGCAAGCACCACGTGCTTGGTATGAGAAGATACATGCCTATCTGGTTGCACATGGTTTTGTGAACAGTCCAACTGAAAGCACCTTATATGTTAAGTGTGCTAATGATGTGCTTCTGATCATTGTTGTCTATGTTGATGACATGCTGCTCACTGGTCCTATTGAGAAGCATATTGCTGATTTCAAGGCTGATTTGCATGCCTCATTTGAGATGTCTGATTTGGGGCATTTGCATCACTATTTGGGCATTCAATTTCTGCAAGTTGATGGTGGAATGGCTTTGTGTCAAACGAAATATATTGACACATTATTGCAGCATTTTGGCCTTGAAGACTGTAAGCCTATTGCCACTCCTATGGAGACAGGTTTACGATTGAGTCTTCATGATGCTGGAGATGCATTTGATGCTGTTCTCTATCAGCAGGCTGTTGGATGCTTGATTTACTTATGCATTACTCGGCCAGATATTCAGTTTGCTGCCTCACAAATGAGCAGGTTTATGCATTGCCCACGAGAGTCACGCATTGGAAGGCGTTTAAGCGCATCTTTCGCTACTTGAGTGGTACTTGGCTATTTGGGTTGTTTTATCCCAAGGGGGGATCACTACCGCCAGATTTGCATGCTTTTTCTGACTCAGATTGGGCTGGTTGCTATGACACTCGTGTGTCCACCAGTGGTTTTTGCTTCATGCTTGGTAGCTCATGTATATCTTGGTTGAGCAAGAAGCAGCCTACTGTGGTCACTTCTAGTTGTGAGGCTGAGTATAGGACAGCTTTCACAGCGACTGTTGAGTGTGTGTGGCTCAGACGCCTTATGGCTGATTTGGGTGTTGGCCAGTCTTCTGCCACCACCATCTTCACTAACAGTCAGAGCGCATTGGCAGTTGCGAGGAACCCTGTGTTCCATGCTCGCACTAAGCACATTGAGGTGCATTATCACTATGTCAGGGAGAGGTTCTTTGCTGGGGAGATTAGCTTGGCATATGTGCCCACACAAGAGAACATTGCAGACCTTTTCATGAAGGCTCTGCCTAGGGAGAAGTTTGAAGCTTTCCGCAAAGATTTGGGCTTACTTCCTTTTGTGGAGTGATTTCCACATAGCTTGGCACTTCCTTATACATGAGTGCCAGCTACTTGTTCACCGCATCACTCCCAGGGGGGATTTGTTGATATATCGAGGTAGTGATGTGTGTGAACACATTAGGACCACCGGGGCACTTTTTTCCCTCTTTAGGAGGTTTGTTTCCCTCGGCTTGTATATACGCCTATTGCCCTAATGGGCTACTTATCTTTGTACATTCTCTAGTAATACATTCAGTATTGTGTGTTTGTGCAACAACTTATTGGACTTAGTACATACAAATTTATAAGGACCAAGTCAAGAACCTTCATTGGCAGGATCAAGGTATTACGTCTCATTTATTGATGACCATAGTAGATGGACTGTTCTATACTTTATCAAGAGGAAGAATGAAGTGTTTGAAAACTATCTCGCACATGTGGAGAATCATACAAGTAGATCACTCAAGAAGCTCAAATCTGATGGAGGGAGAGAATACTTCTCCAAAGAGTTTGATGAGTTCTTGCAGGATAAAGGTATCAAAAGGGAAGTGACTACCAGGTACTCTCCTCATCTAAATGGAATCATCGAGAGGAGAAACAAGACATTGGTTGGATCAGCCCGAACAATGCTTGAAGAGAAGAAGTTGCCACATTATCTATGGGCAGAAGCTATTTCAACTGCTGTGTACCTTGTCAATAGACTACCATCCAAATCACTTCAAGGTATGACTCCTTATGAAGCATGACATGGAAGAAAACCTAGTCTTAGACGTTGCAAGGTTTTTGGTTGTTTAGCTTATGTTCATGTACCATCACAAATAAGAGGTAAGCTAGATGAAAGGGCAACAAAGGCAGTGTTTATTGGATACGATTCAATTCAGATGGGTTACAGGTTCTATAATCCTTCAACCAACAAATTCACTACAAGTAGAGATGTGTTTGAAGAACACAGGTCTTGGTATGATGAAGAAAAACAAAAGGTAACTCTACCATATGATTTGGATTCTGATCAATTAGGAATCAAGCATGATACACATGTCCAGGATCCAAGAAGTGATACAAATGATGACCAAGATGAAAGAGAAAAGGATTACAAGCTATGGAAGTCAAGAGGCAAAGCAAAGATGCAAGAGGTTGGAGAATGCTCCAAACAAGCACCTAGAAGATTAGCAAGAGAGAAGAAACAACCAGAAAGGTATGGATATGATTCCACATTTGTTATAAATCATTCAATCTACTTGGCAAAAGATTCAATTTCAGAAGAACCATCAACCTATGAAGAGGCAAAGGGAAACCCTAATTGGGAAAAGGCCATGAAAGAAGAAATGGATGCATTGAAGGAGATGGACACTTGGGATTTGGTTCTAATGTCACCAAATCAAAAGGTAATTGATTAATGGGCATTTGAAGTTCATTGTCTCTTCCATAGATAGTAAGTTTCTTGAGCTAGTCGACATGTGGACCTATCTGTTTTGTATCAAGTCTTTATCCTTGATGCTCCAAAGTACATAGTGCATTTCTTTGCACTTATCGCATGCCTATAAGGTCTATTTGAGTCTCCATAAGCTCAAGGGCTGGTCTTGTGCCGGTTGGCTGGACCAAACTTCATCCCTTTGAAACACACCTTTTCTACCTCCTACAAGCTTCTCCAAGTTCTTTTAGTTCATACAGATGTTTGCGGCCCTATGCCCACAAAGTCACCAGGTGGTTTTTTACTTTGTCACTTTCAAGATAATGCTACTAGAAAAATCTGAGTATATAATATCAAATCAAAGCATGAGGTATTCCCCACTTTAAAAAAATGGCTTGCTTTAGTTGAGAGTGAAAAAGGAACTAAACTCAAGGCCTTTCATTCAAATAATGGGGGTGAGTATACCTCACATGGATTCAACCTTTTTTGTTAGTCTAGAGGAATGAGTAGAGATTCACAACTCCTTACACCCCATAATAGAATGGTGTAGCTAAAAGGATGAATAGATCTATTCAATATTGAGTAGTTTCTATGCTGCATCATGCAAACATTTCACAAGGCTTTTGGGTAGAACCTGTATTGACTGTTGTTCATGTGAATAACCTTTCACCTAGTACTATGAAAGGACTAAAAGCTGCACAAGAGTTATGGATAGAAAAGCCACCATATTATGATCATCTTTGGGTTTTTGACTTTGAATTGTATGTTCACATACCCAAAAATCTTAGGCAAAAGCTGTACCATAAGTCAAAGAAATGCATTTTGCTTGGATATGGTTGAGAAGGCCAATTTGGATAATGCTTACGGGATCCTAAAACATGATTAGTGATTAGAAGTAGTGATACCATTTTCCATGAGCCTAAGATGCATAAACAACCCATAAAGGAGGTTGAAGTGAGAAGAGTGGTGTTTGAGGATGCTAGTCCTCTAGTTAGCATGCATAAAAATGCTACACATAAGGATGTTTAGGTGAATGTCCAATCAGGTAAGTTTGAAAATGTTCCTATTCAACAACCATTAAGACATTCTGCACATGTCTTGCATCCATCTGATATATATGTTTGATGTTTGGATTTTTTTATGCTAACAAATGCTCGTGCCTTCTTGCTACAAAGAGGCTATGTAGATAGAGGATCATGTCAAGTAAGAGTGTGCCATGAAGAGTGAGTTGGATTCTATTCACAAGAATGGTACTTGGGATTTAGTGCCTTTTCCAAAGGACATGAAAGCTTTACCATGTAAATGGGTATATAAGATGAAATTCACATAAGATAGTGCTTCTCCTAAGTATAGAGCACAACTTGTTGTAAAGGGTTTTAAGCAACAACATGGTGTTGATTTCAAGGAACTCTTCTCTCCAGTAGTGAATGTGACTACCTTGTGCATGTTGCTTGGTTTGGTTGCAATGGAGGACTTAGAGCTAACCCAAATGTATGTGAAAACGTCTTTCTTGCATGGAGATCTTAGAGATTGGATCTATATGGAACAACCAGAGGGGTATGTATTTCCTAGCTAAGAATGTCTAGTTTGTAAGCTAAAGAAGAGCTTATATGGACTTAAATAGTCCCCTGAACTATGGCACCAAAAGTTTGATGCTTTTATGAAATCTCAAAGAATATTCTTAGAACAATGAGGATCATTATCTCTACTCAAAGAGATGCTTGATAACTTACTTTATGTCGATGATAGGATTGTTGGGAAGTCATTTGATGGCTTGTCATTGCTCAAAAAGATATTGAGTAAGACATTTGATATGCATGATTTGGGGGATGGAACACATATTCTTGGCATGTGCATTACTCGTGATAGGAGTAAAAGATGCATATAATTATCTCAAAGTGATTACATATCCAAAGTACTTCACACATTCAATATGCAGGGTGGCAAGGCATCAAGTACACCTTTACCTACATATGTGAAATTGAGCAAGAATGATTGCCCCAAATTAGATGAGGAAAAGGAATTCGTGAACAATATTCCTTATACATCTACTATTGGTAGTCTCATGTATGATATGGTAGCTATGAGACTAGACATTGCATTTGTAGTGGGAGTTGTGAGTAGATATAATGTAAGAAGCATTGGAAAGTGGTCAAGATGATTTTAAGATATTTGAGTGGCCCTTAGGAAAAGCATCTATGCTTGGGTAGAGGAAAGGCATCATTATTGGTTACATAGATTATGATCATGCTAGTTCTATAAACAATCAAAAGTCTACATTAGGGTAAATTTTTCACTTTGTTGGAGGTGCTATCTCTTAGAGATCTCGTCCTCAAAAATGTACAATTGTTTCCACTATAGAAGCAGAGTATGTTGCAGCAAGTGAGGTATTTAATGAAGCATTATGCCTTTCTTTTCTTTCTTGTGGTATCAGTCTACCTTAACATGTACCTTGTTTTCTTAGTGATTGTCATAGTGCCATTGCTTTGGCTAAGAATTTAGTCTATCATGAAAAGAACAAGCACGTTGAGGTTATGTATCACTTCATTAGAGATTTCTTAGCCATTGAGTGCATTATTCTTGAAGGTTCATAATCAAGATAATTCTACAGATGCATTGACTAAAGCTTTACCAACTATTGTCACTTGATGGGAGTTACTTGATTCCTGATCTTGCACAATTACTTATACACAGTGTAACATGCCCATCAGGTGGGAGGTATAGATTTTATCCTTACACTTAGGTATTCTTTATTTTTCTCCCCTAGTCAGTTTGGTCATATTGGCCTTTACTGGGAGATTGTTACCATTAGCATCCATCTAAAAGGCCGAATGGATGTCGGACACTTTGTTATGTTCTATAATAAAACATATAGTGGCTTAGTCAGCCATAGACTTGATGTTTGATTTCATTTTTGAAAATTAAGAAATCTGTATCCGTGTTTGCTTTGTACTATGTGGTTTTTGCGTATTCAGTAGGTTTCATGTGGAGTGGTTGTGTTTGGCCTCTAGAGCTCAGTTTTCTATTATGAGGACATCATTCCATAACTCTCAGAAAGGAGAATCTACCATGGTATGTTTCCATCACACCACTTCATAATTCCATTGGATTTGTCAATGGTTTGCACCTTTTGAGTCCATACTTCCTCAATAGATCCAAGATGTACTTTCTTTACATAATCCAGATATTATTTTCCTTATATATGAATTCAATACATAAGAAATATCTGATATCTCCAAGATTTGAGATCTTAAACTCCTTCCCAAGTATTGATTTGATGTCCTTGGTGCCTTCTTCATGATCACCTATAATAGTCAATGATCTACACATATAGGTAGACAAATGCTTCACCTTCTCTTTTGTAGAGTAGTGACGGATTTGGTTTGCTTTGATTGTATCCACAATTGATAAAGTAGTCTACAAGTCTTTGATTCCATGCCCTTGGGGCTTGCTTGAGACCATATATCACCTTCTTTAACTTGCAAACATAATCATATATAATTTTATCTTCAAACCCTAATGGTTAGTCCATGTATACTACCTCCTCTAGCTCTCCAGTCAGACAAACATTCTTCACATCAAGTTGATACATCTTCCAATGCTTGCTGGATGCAATTGTAGTGATTGTTTGGATGGTAGTCGTCTTTGCAATGGGGAAAAATGTTTCTTCATAATCTACTCCATATGTTTGAGCAAAGCCTTTAGCTACAAGCCCAACTTTATATCAAGCAATGCTACCACTTGAATGCTTCTTTACCTTATATACCCACTTGTTTCCAATGAACTTCATATCCTTCTTCATTGGCACTAGTGTCCAAGTTATGCATTAATGCATGAACAAAAATGCAAAAAATTGGATGAAGGAGTGAAATATATTTTCGTTGGGTATAGTTCTCAATGCAAAGGCTACTGTCTGTATCATCCACAGACTAACTGCATTTTGGTTAGCCATGATGTTGTTTCCGTGGAAGATGCAATCCAACCATTTTTTCATGTACTAAGGAGACATGATTTAGCTCCAAAGACATGGGTAACATTTTGTTGCCTCTTTTTACAAGTGGATAGGAAATTTCTCAACCTTTATAGGTGCCACATGATGATGTAGATCATTCCATTTCTAATGCAAATTTACATGATGCACTTATTGATGAGAGGGATGATATAGATGAGGCAAAAACTATGCTAAATGATTGGTGCAAACTTTGTGAGATAGCGAATTAGATGTGACTTTGTCATATCGTACTTGTTTAGGCTCTCATAGTGCCTCTTTTGCATCAGATTGCTATGCAATGGCTGCCTCTAGTCTTTTTAATGAGAATGAGCCTATTTCTTTTGATGAAGCAAAAAATTCAAAAAATTGGATGGCTGCTATGCAATGAGAATATGATGCTATTATGAAGAATGGTACTTGGCCTTTATGTGATTTGCCTACAGGAAAAAAAGCCATTGGCACTAAATGAGTATACAAGATGAAGCGTTAGCTTGATGGAACATTTGATAGGTACAAGGCTAGGCTTGTTGCAAAACATTATGCTCAAGAAACAAACATTGATTTTGATAAGAACTTTGCACCCACATGTCCAATGGCTACTATTTGTAGCATATGTGCACTTGCAACCCATCATGGTGGGAATGTACATCAGTTGGACATTAAAACTGCATTTCTGAATGGTGACTTACATGAAGAAGTGTATGTTTTTCAGCCCTATGGTTTTGTGTAGAAAGGGCATGAAAACAAAGTGTGCAAGTTGAAAAAGGAATTATATGGTTTGACATGTTTATGCATAAGTAAATTGAGCATGTAACACCGTGCTAATAGAGAACAAGATGAAATGAATCTTGAGCATCATGAAGACTCGATTGTAAACGTGTTTCCATATGATTGGAAATATGTTTGCAATCTTCAAGGCCAAAATGCCCAATAATGTGTCAATATATGTTGTGCGACACAAATGAATGCCCAATTAATGATGCAAATGCCCCATATCTAACATCTCAAAAGAGGCATGCAAATTAGCCTTAAATTTAGCAATGTGCTTCTCATTAAGGCCATTGGGCAGCATGGCATCAACATACACAACAATGATTCGAAGTACGTCATCTGCATGCTTAACATATAAGGTGCTCTTAGCTAGAATGTTCTTAAAAACATGTGCAATCAAGTAGGCATGTATCTTTTCATACCAAGCACATGGTGCTTGCTTCAAACCATATAATGACTTTTCAACCTACACACTTTGTTTTCAGACCCTTTTTGCACAAAACCACGGGGCTGAAATGCATACACTTCTTAATGTAAGTCACCATTGTGAAATGGAGCTTTAATGTCCAACTGATGTACATTCCAACCATGATGACCTACAAGTGCACACATGCTTTGAACGGTGTTCATTTGACAACTGGGTGCAAAGGTCTCATCAATATCAATGCCTCTCTCTTGAGCATAACCTTTTGCATAAGGCTAGCCTTATATCTATGAACTGTTCCATCAGGCTTACCTTTGAGCTTATATATCCATTTATTGCAAAATGAATTTTTTCTTGGAGGAAAATCACCTAAAAAATAGGTACCACTCTTCATAATTGCATCATATTTTGGTTGCATAGTAGTCATTCAATTTTTTGAATTTTGGGCTTCATCAAAAGAAACAGATATTCTCATCACAAAGATTAGAGGTAGCCATTGCATAGAAATCTAATTCAAAGGAAGCAATATGAGATCTTGAATGAGTATGATATGAGAGAGGTGCATCTAATTTGCTATCTCTCAAAGTCTACACCAACCATTTAGGCATAGTTTTTGCCTCTTCTACATCAAGCCTCTCATCAACAAGTGCACCATGTAAATTTGCATCAGAAATGGAATGATCTGCATCATCATGTGGAACCTATAAAGGTTGAGAAATTGGCTTATTTTGAACAAAACTTGACTGTCTAGGTGTCAAAAGAGAGACAAAAGTTTCATACACATCTCTAGAGCTAAGTGAAGTCTCCTTAGTACATGAAAGTAATGGCTGAATTGTATATTCTAGAAAAACAACATCATGACTAACCAAAATGCATTTAGTATGTGGATGATTCAGGCAATAGCCTTTGCTTTTAGAGCTGTAACCAACAAAAATACATTTCAATGCTTTATAATCTAATTTCTTGTGTTGTTGTTCAAGCATTAATGCATATGTCAGACAACCAGAGGCACAAATATGAGCAACAGATGAATTGCAAGCATGCCAATCCTCATATGGAGCCATAGATTGTATTGCTTTGGTGGGACACTTGTTAAGTACATATGCTAGACACATAACAACCTCAAGCCAAAAGATATGTGGTAAAGCCTGAGTTTAGACCATACACCTTACCGTATGCATGAGAGACCTATTCTTTCTTTCATCGAGTCCATTTAGCTGAGGTGTATATGGAACTCTAAACTGGTTTTGTATCCCACACTCAGCTCAAAATGCATTAAATTAGAAGAGATGTATTCCCTCCCTAGATTAGAATAGGGGTGCTTGATTTACATGCTGATAGATTTTTGGTGATAACAAAAAATTATTTGAAGCACATAAAAAGTTTGGATTTTGCTTTTAGTGGATAAAACCATGCATGCTTGGAGAAATCATCAATAAAAGTCACGAAGGAAAGGTAGTTCCCAAAAGAAGGTGTCTACATTGGACCATAAATATTAGTATGAACAAGCTCCAATTCATAAATAGCTCAAACTAAAACATCTTTTGGGAAGGCTGAATGCTGCATTTTGCCCAAAATATAGCTTTCATAGACATGTTTACAAGGTACCTAAAGTTTGGGAAGAGAGGACACCATTTTAGCTATTTGTAGGCATAGCAAACTAGCAAAATTGAGATGACCAATGCATGCATGCCAAAGCTTTGCATCTCACATCACCTGAGAATCTTTGACTACACATGTTGAATCATTCATAGATTTTGCATAGCCTATGAGCTTATATAGTCCACGACATAAAATGAAAAAAGCATTAATAACATTTCCATTTGAGAGATCATGAAGTGTACATCTTTCATAAAAAAATTTGATGACCAAACCAATCTTGGCTAATGTTGAACATAGTACATACAAAACATCTGACAATGTGAAAGAACTAACATTATTAGTAATCAAAATGATCCTACCAAATCCCATTACAAGATAAGAGGAGTTCTTAGTGCATGTGACAGTATTCCCTATAGGGGAAGAATCAAATTGAACTGAAGAAACTGCATTGGAAGGTAATATGTTTGGTTACCCCACTATCAAAGTACCAAACATATGAGTCCATTGCAAATAGACTTTGCTCGTAAGAAGATGGGTCATAGCTGCATACAGTAATAAATACCCATTCTTCATTCTAAACAAGATTAGCAGACTCTATTTTAGGTGTATACACATCTCCAACCACCATTCAAGCCTATTTCTTTTTTGCCTCTTTTGCAGCTATTGGACAACTCTTTATGACATGATCATTTACCTTATAGCATTTTCAAAACTATTTATGCTTTTCTATTTTCTTCTCATCTCTGTCTTCTTTCTTCAACCATGTAGCATTAGCAGATTTCTGCTTACAAGTAGATGAGCTCCATTTAGCTTTTCCATTCTTACTAGCTAGAAAATCTTGATCTACAACACACGTAATGGACCTATCATGCATGGATTGATCTTCTTGCAAGAACATAGAGACAAAGTCCTCAAATGTTAAGGCATTTGGATTTCCTTTCATTATGAATCAAAAAGTAGAAGCAAAACGCAAATATGAATCTGGAAGACCATTAAGAGCAGTCTACACAAGTGAAATAATTGGCAAAACTTCATCACTAGAAATCAACTGCTCCAAGTCTTTGATCTTTGTCAAAAAACTATCCATAGAATCTCCTTCATTCATATGCTCACTCTCCAACATTTTTCAGAGGTAAGAAACATGGGCCTCATTTCTTACCTGGTATAAAAAACTATCCATATAATCTCGTTCATTCATATGCTCATGGTAAGAAACATGGGCCTCATTTCTTACCTGGTACCCAAGCATCATTTCTTACCTGGCAAGAAACATGGGCCTCTTTTCTTACCTAGTAAGAAACATGGGCCTCATTTTGCAAGATGGAATGTGAGGGATAATTGCACGTTTGAGAGAAAAATCTATGAATGCATGTGCTTGAGCATCGCTGCCATCCCAATAAAGTTGCTCTACAAAAGGTGCAGTAGGCACTGCAACACAAACAAGAATTCAAAGATCATCATCTTAAGCACCATATGCATCACCTTCAATAACTATATTTGCAGGTGTAGTAGGACATTTTTCAACACCCTACACAATATTCCACAATCCTTTTGCTACCAATACATGAAACATCATATATGACCACAATGGGTAATTAGGAACATCCAATATATCCTCATTAATTTATCATTTGGGAAGGGATCCCACCATAAAGATGAAACATGTTATTCTAGATTAGAACATGAGGCTCAAGGGTTGCCTACAATTACTATATGAAACTTTATTTTTGAGGAAGAAAATGTTTCCCAAGGGGGAACAATGTAATAAGGTGAGTCTATGATCTAAGGGTTTTTCTCAAATTGATACGTAAATCAGGGATATTTTTTAATGATGAAAAAAAAGAAAAAGTGACCGAATAGAAACAAAAAACATACAAAAGAAATAGTTGATTCAGATAGATTGGAAATCGGACACCATTTGGTCACTCGTGTGTATGGCCAAAAGATTTCGATAGTAGACTTAAGCATAAGTTCATGTGCTTTCTTAAAATAGTGATCCTCTTAGCCGAGTGGTTAAGTCTCAAGGTTGTTAAGGAGGAGGTCTTGGGTTGAACCCCCATGGGGAACATGGGGAGAAAGTTTTGTCCAAAGAGCCTTCTAACTCAGGTAAATGTGAGTTGACTAGAGTCTGGAGAGACTTAACTCGAGTGACGAGTACACCAACCACTAGTGGACTCTAGTGGAAGGTACTAAAGTAATGGTTGAGATCACTTCAACCACTAGTTGACTTTAGTGCAAAATATTAAAGGAATGGTGGAGATTGCACATGCACTTATGGAATCTAGTTACATTGGTGGTCCTCATTGATTCCAACACACACACACACACACACACACACATATATATATATATATATATAGAGGCATAAGGTTGAGAGGAGACTCATCTCTCTATGTGGTCATTGTGGGACATATGTGTTTGTCCTCTCCCTATATCATGAAGATTGCGAAATAATGAGCACTCAACATTTGGGGAAATTTAAGCCATTTAACTAACATGTGATTAATAAAATTATGGGTATTTAAGTCGTCACTGATGACTCAAATGGGTGTCTGTAAGAACTGTCAATAAATTATCCTAGTTAGCTATCACACATCCTATGATTAAAATCAAGTGGTGGCTTGAAACTACATGCTAAATTGTTAAACTAAGACTAGAACTCATTAGGTACATTGAATCATGTGCACACATGATGTTCAATGCATGAATAGGTCAATGATGCATGCAAGATAACTAAACAAAAACACACAACCAACTCTTATGCTCTAGAAATGAAATATGATACACACATAGTAGTAGACACAAAAGTGGATTTTTCTCTTAGCTTGTATCCAAATAACAAGCAATAGTGGGTGTGTTTTGAAGTTCTCAATGAGTTGCATTCTATACAAGGTTATGGTAAAAAAAAATGGAGTGTTGGGAATTTCCTACTTCCACTCTGCCGCTTCCTAAACCTAACATGTAAGAAAATGGCAAAAATGGGTGGCTAAGTGGTAGAAGTTTCACCTTAACACACATACACACATCTCATAGAAAATTTATGGAAATTTTTTGAATTAATTTGAGTTTTCTACACAAGATTATAAGCAAAAAACTAGATGTCAGAATTCCCTACTTCCACTTCATTACTTCCTACAACTAGTATACACATGAAAATGGTTAAAAAAGGTGGGAAAGGGGTATTCAACTCACTTTAACAAATGTAGCTATGCACAATATTATAGAGAATGCGAAAAGAGGCAAAGAAAGTGAAGTTACGAGAGTAGAGCTGTTCCAAAGTTAGTTCTTCTTCAAAATGGCAAGAGCCTTTACGAAATAGAAGATTTTGGTTCATATACATGTGTCCAAACCCATGTCCTTTTCGAAATTTGGATGAGAACTTAAATATAAGTCCTTTGACTAAAAAAGTGTAGCTAAATATGATACATAGTATGGAATATGATACTAGAGGGCTTCTCTTAGTGCATTGTTACATGGATTGAAATATATTGGGCATTTCATCATAAATGGAAATTAGAAAAAAATTATGGGGCCCACTTTCTTTGCAGATTCATGATGGTATCCATTCTTTTCTCTCTACAACACTCTCCCCCTCCTAGTGATTGACTTGTCTAATAGGCTTTTTATGGCTCTACTTGTACGATACTTTGGGAAGTCATGGTATTGGATATGATAATTATATGTAACCTTAATTACTCCATCTAGAAAGGACTTTTCCCACCATATTTGCCATTGATCTTCATAGGTATTGGCATCATCCATTCTTTGGTAGGCTACAACACTCACAATACTATGTGATCTTCTAAAAGCTACCCAATATTGTATTTCTAAGTCAACTATAGTTATCTTCGAGCCTTTACTACTTTCTCTTCCCTTGAGGCCCGATCATTTTCTTCTTGTGCCCTATTGTTCTTATTTTCAAGCTTGTGTGTATTGTTGAACATTACTAGCTCCGACACTCTCCCCTCTTGAAATTGTCATTCTTGATAGATTAGGGTGGGCATCTAATGTAGCATTTGTAAATTGTTTGTCTGCAGTGATTTGTTGTTATGACATACTTCATTATTAACTCATTTGTTCTTGTACGTATACTCAATCATTGACGACTACTCTATTCAAAGCAAAAAATTGTAACTAGGAGAATCACACATGAAGAGCATGGAGGAAGTGCAAACGGTGCAGCATAAGCCGGTCGGAGGAGCTAGCGTCTGTCGTTGAAGAGAGCGTCGGAGGAACTAGTGGAAAGAAAGCGTCGGAGGAGCTAGCGTCTGTCGCTGAAGAGAGAACATTCTGTTGTGGATGTCCTAGTGCAAACGGTGCAGCATAAGCTGGTCTGTTGCAGAAGAAAACGTCGGACAAAACTCCTGCCAGTCCATCGCGGAGCTAACGATGGACAAAGAACTTGTCAATCGTTGATCCCGTCAGTCGCGCTCGTTGTCAGTCGTGCTCTTTGTCAATCGCGATGGATAACACACTCATTCATCGTGCCGCCTCCCGTCAATCGCGAAGGATTGCACCCGTCGATCACACGCCCTATAAGTCGCGCCGATGCATCACTATTCGTTAATTTCAAATCTCAGGTCTCTCACGCAACTTATCGATTTCCCTGCGATTGATGGTTTGTTGTGCTCCCGCTTTTGGGCGCGATTGATGGTTTGCCGACTGATGGTTTTCCCCACCTTGGCGATTGACGGTTTTCTCCCTGCGATTGACCGGTTCCCCTCTGGCTCTCGACGGTCGGGCTTGCGTCCTCCTTGCCACGTGAGCCTCACGTTCCCTCGACCGAAAGCTTCAGAGTTACTTCATACGTGCAACAGTAATCTTCACCCTCGACGTGATAATAAGAGTTTACTTCATAATAAGCGCAGCAGTAATCATCAACTATTAATACGAAGGCTTTAGAGTTTACTTCATGAGAGCAGCAGTAATCATCAATCAAAGGTTCTCTTTTAATCAACAATAGCAAGCGACAGTTCAAGCGACAGTTTAAATGAGCCAAACTTAGTTGGAAATAAACCTTGAGTCCCCCAAGCCCAATTTCGTTCTTCGCGGAGCTCTTTGCTGTCCATCGTGGGTGGCCATCGCGGGCGGCTACTCTGCCCTTCGCGGGGAAAATCCTTTTAACTTGGTCATGGATGTGGCGATCCCCTCACTTGTGAGAAGTAACCTCGTCCCTCCTCTGGGGGAGACCGGTAACCTGGCCTCTCTGTTGGAGGGGGGGTCTTCTGCCGCCCCCGGGGCCTCCGAGAGTGTTGAACCCCCCTGTGGTCTCCCTCAGTAGATCCGCAATTCTGTCAGCTCAGGAGGAGCTCAAGAAAGTTTGCCTCGTCGGCCAAATGTTTGGCCCTAGGCCCCTGCTCAAAACTGTGCGACAGTGGCTCCGAAACGAGTGGTTCCCCCATGGACTAATTGTTTGTAAGTGTCAGTTCTTACCGGCTAGCCACTTGTTGCTAGTCTTTGAAAATGAAGATATGGCATTCCGAGCCCTAAGCGTCGGCACCTGGCAACTTGGCCGGGCGACCCTCTGCCTATTCAGATGGTCCCCTGATTTTACTCCCGACAAATCGAAATCGCTTCGGTACCCTCTCTTGGTTGAGCTCCCTAACCTTCCTTACTTTTTGTACAACTTTGTGTGGGACATTGTTTCTCCTATCGGCAAGCCGTTGGCCTCACGCGAGGACATTGGTGGTCTCATCTATGAAGGTGCAAGACACTCGTTCAACGCTCGGTGGCACCCTCAAATTTGTGTCGAGGCTGACCTCAGCATGCCGCTCCCATCAAAGATCAAAGTGGACTTGGGCGAAGGGGAGGTATGGGAGCAAGACATCAACTACAAAAACCTTCCCAATGTGTGCTTTCGTTGTGGCCAACAAGGTCACATGATTAAAGATTGCCCTTTGAGACAAAAAAGCAAGCGAAATCAAGAAGCCTCCAAAAACGCTCAAGACAACAAAGGCACTTTGACCCACTCGACAAAGGAAGAGGAAGGCAAGGGCCTTCTTAATCCAGAAGCTGATGCGGATGGGTTCATCGAAGTCAGAAGAAGAAGGAAAAGAAGCCCTAGGGTGACTTTTGAGCAAAACAACTTGTCAATTACCCCCTCTAGCAATTTTTATTGCAATCTGGAAAAGGAGATCAATGAGTTTGACTACCCACGTGGGAACCTACTTGAGGTGGACACCAACGAAAAAGCCCTAGAGATCCCTGACAATAAAGAAACCTCCCAGGAGGGCTACACTACAAGCAAAGAAGACGGCTTTACCACTAGTAACGAAGATAACATGGATAGTGAAAGTTCCATCATCGGATTGACTATTCCGGAAACGGTGCCGAAAATGGTGCCCAAGTCTTCCCAGCAGGAGGCATCTTGCAAAGGAAAACAACCTACGGAGTTACCCTGGAAAAGCCCCCACAAGAACCTATTGCTAATTTAGGATCCGATCCCAGCTAAAAAGAAAGATGAATCCAAGAAAAGAAAGGACAAAGCTCCCTCCCGCAAAGAGGGCTCACTACGACAATGATCATCATCTCGTTAAATGCTAGAGGGCTAATCGACCCCTCAAGAGCGACCATCATTGGTCAATGGCTTCGCGACATTAGCATAAACCCAAATTTTATTGACGGAGAAGACCTTCAAAAACAGCTTAGACAGGTCTCCTCGACCCATGTTTGGATTTCAACGGCGCACCAGCGGGGGTCCGGTGGAACGGTAATCGGTATTAATCAACTTTGGTTTGAAAAGCTTGAGAACTCCATTGAAGATGAAAGCCACCGATGGATCGCTGTTTCTTTTGGTGCTCCTCTTTGTTTTACTCTGGTTTCTTTGTACGCACCTAACAGGGAATTAGAGAGACGGAACACATGGGCCTCCTTGGACTCGCTCCCCCACAACGTGCTTATCTGTGGAGACTTCAACATGGTGGAGGACCCTATGGACAGATGGATGGGCAAGGGCAGGGTCATCGACAGTTGGGAGAAAGAAACATGGGACAAGACCAAACTTCACTTGGATTTGGTTGAATTCAAAGACTCGAATGGCTTTTCTTGGTCAAATCTCCAAGCGGGCGAGGACCTGAGGAAAGCTAGACTTGATAGATGTTACATCTCTCAGAGTTTTACCCATCAATGGGGCCACCCGTCCCTCGCGCAACGCACCGACCTCACCATCTCTGATCACTACCCAATCGTTATCACTTTCCAGCCTTCCAACAAGATCCGCAAGGTGCCTTGGTTCCATGCCAGTGTGCCCACCTTCTCTCTCCCCTCTGTACATCAAGAGATTGCTGATGTGTGGAAGGAGGCATTTGCCTCCGGCTTGTCCCCAGCCAAGTGCTGGAGAAGTGCGGTCTATAAGTCTCGAAAGATCATGATTAGAACCAAGAAGATGCTTGAGACTGTGCGGCGGGCTCGTAGGGAAGCTCTTTACCACAGACTTTGGAGGCTCGAGGAGGAAGTGAACAAAGGAAAACCTCAAGCCCAGAAAGGTCTTCGAAAAATCACAGCGCTATTGAGATACGAGGAAGAAATACAAAGGAAAAACTTGCAAATTTTCTTCAAGGAGTGGTGGGCTGGCAAAGCCGACAAACCCACCAAAGAGATGTGCTGTATCCTTAAAAGGAAACATAACAGAGAATCGATTCCCCTATTGCTAGACTCAAATGGCAATGTATGCATTTCGGAAGAAGATAATCTTGGGATCATTGAAGGGCACTTCACGAGACTCCTGGGGACCTTGAACCCCCTCTCCCACCATAGAAGGGACTGTATGGTAGCCATATCTAGGGTTTCCCCCCACAGGATACCACCCAACCTTCGATCCCTGCTACATGCCCCTATCTCTGAAGCAGAAATCATTGAGGTCATTGATGCGCTCCCTCTTAGTAAAAGCCCGGGACCGGACGGGCTCACTAACGAGTTCTTTAAATCCTTCAAGCTGGTGGTCGCCACCCCTCTTCGTCTGGTTTGGCAGGAGGCGCTCAGGTTTGGCGCACTTCCTTCTTGTCTCAACAATGGTATTATCAAGTTAATTCACAAAAAAGGGGAAAAGAACAAAATAGAGAACTGGCGTCCTATTACGATGCTCCAAACAGGATACAAGATCATCGCCAAAGTCATTGCCAATAGAATCTCTTGCCACTTGAGAGCGTGGCTAAGCGAGGACCAAAAAGGTTTCATCAAAGGCAGGTCAATTTTGGAAACCGTTATTGATATTTGGGAAGGACTTGAATTTGCAAATGAGTCTAAACAAGATGTGGTCTTCCTCAAGATTGACTTTGATAAAGCCTACGACAGGCTTGAATGGGACTATATTCTGCAATCGCTCTAAGATCTTGGATGTAGTCATAAATTCACCAAGATGATCGCGACCCTTCTCGGAAACACATCGACCCAAATTAACATTAATGGCAAACTTTCGAAGGTGATCAAACTTAGAAGATCTATCAGACAAGGGTGCCCATTGGCTCCCCTTCTTTTTGCCATCGCTACGGAGGGGCTTAGCAGGCTTGTGGCGCACCAGGTGGAAGCTGGTACTATCAAAGGCCTCCGTTTGCCTCACGACCACAATCAAATCACCATGAGACTTTTTGCCGATGATATGAACGCGTTTGTTCACAATGATAGTGCCAGCCTTGAGACGTTCTGGAGGTGTCTTGCTACCTTTTGTGAAGCCTCTGGATCCATAATCAACCATTCTAAGACCGCCTTTAGAGCTATTGTGGGGTCTTAGCCCGGCCTTCTCACTGATCATGGCTGTCAAACCATTCCGCAGGGCCAAATTTTTTGGCTTCTTGGGATCCCTTTGGGGTTTGGCGTCTCTATGGAACAGCGGTGGAACTGGGTGCTGGCCAAACTCGAAAAGAAGCTTAACTATTGGAGAGGTATGCAAATCAATCTTGCTGGTCGTGCGATGGTTATCAACACGTTCCTCCTTTCTTCTACCATTTATTTCCTTTCATGTTGGAGACCGAAAGAGCAAGATCTGTCCAAACTGGATAGTATTTGTAGAAACTTCCTTTGGACAGGCGATCACAATAGAAGGGGGGTACCTAAAATCAAATGGTCCATCTGCACTAGCCCTAGAGATAGTGGGGGACTTGGTATCCTGGACATTGGGTGCATGGCTAACAAACTGGCAGCCAAATGGATGATTAAGGCTTGGAGCAATGGGGAGGCCTCGTGGGCCAAGTTGATCTTCAGAAACAAGAACGAGTTGGCTCTCATGGGTTTCCCAAACTGGAAGAATCTCGACATCTTGACCCTGCTGTTTTCCCCAGTCCCCGTCTTCCCGAATGGCTCTAATCTCGTATGCTCACTATGGAAGAGTTGGAATAAAGTCAAAAGCTACACAAGAATTAGTAAAGACTGGAAGTGGGCAGCCTGTATCAGACAAAACGACTCTATCTGGTTTCCGATCCATGGCATCCGGAGCGTGGAACCTTGGAACATTCAAAATGCCAAGAAATTATGGAACAAAGGCTTCAAAAAATGGAAACATCTCTGGAAACATGACACCAACTGCTGGATCAACTTCGAGGATATTGACCCTCGCGTCAACATTTTGTACGAAGAATGGAATACTTTGCAAAGTAGATGTCTCGCCTGGGATCGACACAAAACTCGCCTTCTCATGGGACACAACACATCAAGCTCGCTTGGTCTCAAATGGCACAATGGGAATAGCCTATCAAAAATCCCGAACATCAAAGAAACGATTGACTATCAGGTTAACCTCAACAAGAAGTGGTGCCTGTCATGGACGCGGCTTCGGTGGGACATGAAGTTCATGGCTATCTGGCACCCCCTCATAGAAATCAAAAAGTCTGTCCTCTTATGGCAAATTCTTCATCATGGAATCTGGACCAACCTCAAGGCTAGCAAACTTTGTGGGATTTCTCCTTGGTGCAAACGCTGCTACCGGTCTATCGAAGATGTCCCACACATCTTCTTTACCTGCCCCATCTCCAACAGACTCTAGCAGACGGTTGGAATGAAAATTAGACTTCAAAAACATCTCAGTTGGCAGCAAGCCCTGCTGGGAGAAGCAATCGGCTGCTCCGCGACCCTCTGGAACGCCATCAGAGGGGAGGTCCTATGGAAAATCTGGCGGGAAAGATGTGCTCTCAACTTCTGTGACTCCCCCAAGGAGTGGTCAATTGAGAAATCATTATTCATCCTTGGCAAAAGGATTGTTAACTGCAAGAAATCCCCCCCCCCCCTTCAGGCATCATCAAGTTCTCCTTTTGATCAATAACAAGCTTAAACCCAAGTGGGCCCCGCATGAGGGTGACGAGAGGGTGATTAACCTTCTTTGTAACACCATCTAAGCTTTGTTAAAGCTTCCCGTGCTTTGTGGGATTTGGGGGGTCCCGTGGGCGCTAGTCCCCTTCTCTTGTACTTTTCTTTCTTTATTTAATTCAAGTCCGGGAGAGTAGGCTAATGCCGAACTTCCTTTATATTAAAAAGAAAAATTGTAACTCATATGCTATCATGTGCATTAATATAGGTGTGCAAAACTTTGAAGAACCATTTTTTATAGGTTTTTTCTAATAGGATTTGAAAATGTTTTTGAAGAAAATAAGATGATTGTCGAAAAATATGCCATGAGAATGGATCTATTTGGGGTATTCATAAATAAGAAAACAAAACATATGTTCCTTGAATAATATGGATGTATTTCAAAAAAGAGAACATTGGATGCTTGAAAACTTTAAACAAAAAAGTGAGGATCATACCCAAAATCTTAATCTTCATTTTGATGGCTAAATCTGGAATAATGTTAGTAGCTTTAACCAATATTCAATTGCCTTGATCATATAATCTTTTGTTGGTATATTGCCTCGAGGCAGACTAGGTAGAAATGGAAAACTTTACCATAGTTTTGGTATCCTATATTTTTCTTGAGCTTTTCAAACTATGGTTTTCAAACTATGGTTTTCAAACTATGTTTGAGCTTTTCAAACTATGGTATCCTATATTTTGCTGAGCTTTTCAAACTATGGTATCCTATATTTTCAAACTTCTATCCAATATCTCCTTCATGGTGCTACACAAAAAGAAGGATCTACCTACAATATATATGGTGCATCCCCCCAATGCGGTACTAAAGTTGTATTATTTTCCAAAATGTTCTTCCTACAAGCCAAGACCACAACATTGAATTCTTTTTGCCTATACTTGAATGTATTAAGTGAAAAATCAAGGTCTACATCGGGATTGTTCTAAGGAACTCATTTAGTATGTCATTGTCTTTTCTCTTTGATGATTCCAGAAGATGGTGAGTATGGATTAAAATAAACATTAAAAATATTTTCCCTTTGCATTTGCCACAAAAAAATTCATCATTTCATGTCCTCAAGTTCTTCACATCCTCTAATAGCTTCTTTCTGTTTTCAAAAGTAAATATAGTTTTGTGAGCCTTGTGTTTTCCACTTGTAGTACTATATTTCTTTTCAATCTTCTTATATTCTTCATCCGATCTTTATAAATTGTGGACAATTCTTGATTTGCAATCTCAAATTGTTGTAATTTAAATGTAAACAATTGTACCATGCTTGGAAGTATGCTATTTCTTTCATGTTTTCTTCTTGCTTTCTCTTTAGACCATCATCTCCCTTTTCAAGACTTGGTTTGCTTCTTGTGAATTCAATATTTCCATTTTTGCGAATTCTTATTTCTTTCCAATTTTAGCTATCATGCATTGAGTGTCCATAGCACCTTGCACCATCATTGTGACTCAAGTCACATCCACATTAAGACATTGTGTGCTTGGAATAGATGGTTCCATTGATGCTCCTCCCTTAATTCCTTCTTGTACATGGAAACTTCTTTAAATCATCTTTTGAATTTGACACTAATTAATAAGCAATGATTCCATACATGTGGATAAACCTAAAATAGTACGCATGATGGCCCATGACTACTTTTACCTCTTTCATATTGTTTGGCCTAGGGAAATCCAAGATCACCTTAGTTTTATCTTCTTAAATCAACACTCCATTTTTTTCAGATAACATAGCAAACAATTTTTCTCTATGCAACCATGAACATGCACTTCCCAAGGTTCAAACACAGCTCGTATTTCTTCAAGAGCTATTGCTAAAGAGTATTGTGGGGGACACCCACTTAGTTTTTACTATCTTGTAAGTGATTGCTTTCTTGCAAGTAATTTTTCTAACTCCTCATTTATCTTTGCTAGCTATACAAAATTGTATGTGTATGGTCTTTTCTTAGATGGTTTCAGACTTTGTGCCATTGGTATCATGAGAGAATATCTTAGGATCGACAACCTTCAACCCTTTGTAAGTCCATGTAAAGACATCTCTTTACTTTCTCAACAATTCTAATAATTTTTGTTGTTCTTCTTTGGATACATATCTAATTATGTAAAAGTGCATCTTTCTTCATCTTTCTCCCTTTTCACTAGCACTTTCTTGGTTTGTTCTTTGTTATTGTATGTTATTCCATCTACTACCTCTCCCTCAGGCATCTAAATAGCTATCTTCTACTCTTCTACTTCATATTTTTTGAAATTCTATGATGGCCCAAAGAACTCCACTTTATTGGCCTTTTTCTCCACCTGTTATTGTTTTGATATTTAATCCTTTAGACACTCCTCCAAAGCAAACACATTTGACTACATATTTGCATGAATTAAGATGAGTGCTTTCACTTCCTCTATGTACACCTCTTTTGAGTCAAACTGACGCTTCATTATGATGCACTCATGCTTCTAGTCTAGATATGATTCTCATTGGTATGGATCTTCTTCCCATATCATGAACATTAGGACCATGCCATAATCATCTTCATCTATACATTTTGTCATAGTCATTACCTATTTGTTTACACATACATCTAAAGTGGCTGAAATCTCCATCCATCTGTAGGCCTCAAAATCTCGTTAGAAAAAGTTTGCAATATATATGTGAGATCTTCTACTGGCCTCTCTCTCGTTAGTTTATAGGCATCAAATCATGAAGCACTTTTTCCTCTCTCTTGGTTGTCTTGCACATCCATGTGTGTATCCTTGTGCATCCATGATTGGTCACTTGAGTCTAGACTATGAAGAGAGACTTCATCCATCTCCTTATGTATTGAATTCCATTAGACAGGGGAGCATCTCTATATGAAAAAATGTGTAGGTGAAGTTGGTTAGTCATTCCCAGGTGTTGTGTGCATAAGGAATCTCGTCCTTGATCTTCTACCACTTTCAATTGTTGCATGAAGGGCCTCCCAAATTTCCCACCTTAGAAAATTGAAAGAAGTTAGGATTATTATCAAAATCTACCCCACATGTGGTTAATGTGACATTCTTTAATGCTCCTAGGGGATGTTCCACATGATAATCTACCAATTGCAACTTCATCTTTGTTGGTCTCAAGGCTAGATTTTTGCACCTTTCCCATATCTCTCTAGTTGCTATGCCTACTTTTGCAACAATGTCTAGAATAGCATTGATAATATATCCATTAATTAGATTATGCATGTATATTCAATAATATATGGATCTCAATAGATCTTGTACTCATAGTATTGCAACGTACATGTAGCTCCATAGTCACTGAGACATTGTCATAGCAATAATACTCAATGTATTCTTGTTCATAGGCTTGGTTAGCAAAGTTAGTGCTCATTGGAGGATTCACTGGCACTATAGCTCTTTCAACATTTTCCTCACATTGGGTGTGTTTATTTGGTACCACATTCTAAGGGTGTGGTGGTTCCTTTCCTAACACAAGTCAGGGCTCATGATAACTTTTTTGTCCATAGACTTAGTGGAGGTCCTTTATATTGGCACTACCTAGGAGCCTCCCTTGGTTTGCCTCAAGGAGGGTAGGGATATGGCATGCATTGAAATTTTTGAGTTTTCATTATCTATTTTATTTTTTAAGGACAATTACCTATGGTGTGATAGTAAAATGTTCTTCTATGTGATAGTATAGGGTTGCTGTTTCCATCTATGGTCTTCTATAAGGGAACACGTGTAGGTTGGAGGATCCATCCTATGGACAAACCTGGATTGGATGATCTCTACCACATTGCAGACACCTCATGAGCACCGTATCCTTGTAAGTTGAGTAGGGTACTACCTAGGAGAAACATGATTTTGCATCTCAATCTTTTTGGATACTAAGTCTGGAAACTCCTACATTGAGGGTGTATGTGAAGAGGCAACACTAGAAGAATCATTTGACCTTAGTGGTATTTGAGGAAGCTTAAGGTCCTTTTCTAGAACATCTTCTAGGTTGATACACTCTTTTAGACATGCATTTAAGGATTTTGGTCTCTTCACTAAACCAAAGTCCATATTCCTCCACTTAGTAATCCATCAAGGAGTAGAGATATCATCTTTGTTTCTAGGTAGTTGTTCTACTTCTAGGCACCTATCCACATATTTCGTGAATCTTCCTACCACTAACCTTATAATTTTATGGTTCTCTTGCTTAATGTTGTAGATTAAGGATGAAGTATTATGCATGATTCGTCTCTTAGAAAATTCTCCAATAAATCATACATTGGCAAAATTGGCTTAATTCAATGGTTGCAACCAAGATAAAGATGTACCTATAATATCAAGTCAAATGATTAATATTGATGGAGAATTCATCTACTTATTTAGTCCTCAATACATACTTGAATTACACCATATGATCACAAGGGTCTCCAAAATAGTCATAGTAGTTATTCATGCACTTAGCTACCTAAGATTGTTGGATTCATCTTTTGCCATGAACCGGCCTTGGGGAAACTTAGACCATTGGATGCATTGCTTGTCCTTGAACCCAAGTTGGTCTATTCGAAAATGGTGGTTGATTAGGACTAGGTCCTCCAACATAGCACTTGAGAGAAGTGAAGGAAATAGAATTTGAAGATGAGGAGGGAATTGCGAGGGTTTCCTTGTTTTCCACTACTCCCTATTGCAAGACTCAAGCTCCTAATTGGTTTCTATAAGGGAAACACATGTCAACCCATGCATTCGTATCTTAACCTCTTTGGCTCAGGAAAGTCTTTCTACTTCCTTCTTAATCTATCTTCGTATGTGATTCATGTTGTTTTCTCAAGGTTGCATATCTCATACATAATGGTGATATTAGGTAGGAATTTGACGATGGTGGGAGACACATACATTACCCTATATGTGACTTCTATTAAATATAGTTATATCATGTGATCATCTTGAGGAACATGATCACCTCTCAAGCTATTAATCACAAATAGACATTCCCTTTGGCATACTAACTTTTTCCTCACCCTCTCTAGGGTTGGTTGGTGGTGCATTATCCACAATTATGCCAATATCATTTGTTTTCTTGGGTTGGTTTGTAGTGTACATACTACACCTCTTGTCTATGTGCACGGAGTGAATTTGAGAAAGAGAAAACTCAAGGAACAAGTAATGCAAAGAGAGAGAGGGAGAGGGGAGAGAGAGAGAGAGAGAGAGAGAGAGAGAGAGAGAGAGAGAGAGAGAGAGAGAGAGAGAGAGAGAGAGAGAGAGAGAGAGAGAGAGAGAGAGGAGGGAGGGAGGGAGGGAGGGAGGGGGGGAGGGAGGGAGTGTAGCTCGTGTAAGCACCACATCCTTTATTTGTCAATCCACGGAGACGCGAGGACTTGTATGAAGACCATGAGCAAGTGAAGGCACAAGTGCGTGAGTGAAAGCACACAAACATGCACACACACACACACAAGGTAAGAGAAAGGAGTGGAACAATGGAAGCTCTTTGATTACAAAAGAACTCCCTTGCCAAAACTCAAATCTACAACAAGGTAACCCCAAAAATGAGCTCTCTAGCTCTTTTTTGAGTGGTTTTGGGCCTGTCGAGACCTAGTGTTTGGCCCAGCTAAAAATTAGGTTCTAGGGCTTATTTGAAGGCTCAAACGGAGTCCAAAAATTATGAAAATTGGTAGGATGGTACTTCTAATACTCCTCAAGCTCAAGGACTTCTCGGATTGAACAAAATAAGTTGCAAAACTTTGAAATGGTATTTACAATGGTTTTTAGTGATGTAGATCACTATTTTTACAGGGATTTCTTCTAAAAATTTGACATGTGCTTCTTCGAGCTCCCTACATGCTCCGTCTTCTTGTGTGTTCACCTCTTTGATGTACTCCTATGCTTTGTCCTTGACCTTGAGCTTTGTCCTTGACCATGAGCTTCAACACTCCCCCTCTCCGTCCCTGATAGACCCTTGTTGTAGTGGTTGTTCCATGTAGCGCTTTGAGAGGTAGAGTCCATCTTGTATGAACAAGAACCGTCTATCTTCTGAACATAGTAGGGTCGGTTGTCCGGTTCTTCATTTGTCACTGCAATCCTTTGCAAGTTGTAGTCCGTTGGTATGTGCTTCTTCCGTGGATTCCAACATGAATGTGTCGTTGTGAGCCTTCAAGAGTTGCTAGCTTTGCAAAATAGGTTATCCATGTTGATTGTGATCAACTGCTAGCTTTGACTTGCTTTCTAGGTATTGAGGTTGTCCCATTGATGTCCTCTAGAGCTCCCAAAGATGATGTTCATAGTAGTCATGCCAAGTACTTGTAACCTATAATAAATGATGGGTAAGTGTGCTTGTGCATGGGTTGAGGAAAATATGTGCCTTGTGCATGGCCTTGTAATGTAGCCCTATGCATGCTTACTTGGGGAATGCAATAAAAAGAACATGGTGCAAAAAATTAGGTCTTGAGTAAATTGCTCAAGGGTATGCTAACAAAGAGGTTTCCTAATCTATCAGTGTTGTCATGATACCCAAGTAGAGGATTCTTACCATGAAAGGTCGACCAATATTCCACTCTTCATGTTGTACTCCCATCATAGTGATTGACCAATGGCATATCTTTCGTGGTTGATGGATGTCCATCTTGATGATGTGCTGATGAGATTCTTTGGGTGCATGGTCTTGTCCCCTCTCTTCAAAGCAACATTTTCCAAATACTGGGAATTGAATTTCTTTATATTCCTTGACAAACAACATTGGGTAAATATCCCAAGATTATTTTCACTTATCCTCTTTAGCTCACCATAAGCACGAATCTTCTCACCCTAGTATACATACAAGGATTTGCAGGGTATCAGAACTACCCCTTGTAGATATCTCCTTGGATGCTCTCATACATACAATAGTTAAGCATCTCTCAAGTTGTGGACCTTCAACCTCTTCCCACCTACCAAGGTAAGGGGAAACAATAGTTGTGGATGCCATGTTCATGCCAATTTCTAGACATATACCAAATAAGGTAGCAATAATATCATCTTCTAGCCAAGACACAGTTCTATCAAAATTGATAAATGCCTAGTCATCAATAGTTCCACCTTCAACTAAGCATGATGCATTCATGTTCCATGAGCCAAACCTGGGAACAAGATCTCTCTCTCTCTCTCTCTCTCTCTCTTTCTCTCTTAACAATGTCACAAAGCAAGAAGAAAGAGGTTAGTATCAATAAAAATAGTTGACATATGTCAATGTGCACTTGTGCCTCAGATTCTCAAATGTGTCTATGCACAACCCTGTAATGTGTTCCTATATTAATTCATACTTTGGAAATGCATGAATTGAATGGTGCAAAAGATGGGGTTGTGAAAAGAGCACATGTTTTCGGACGTCGAGGCTTCCTATGCTACTTGTAGATGTTGATGCATTCTTTGCTGGAGGTAGCCATTGGATATCGAAATGATGAGATCAGTTGATGGTTGAATGACCACTGATCATTCCTCCTTATAGGCATCCATTTTAGAATAGTGTTCGACCATGCACTAATCACTTTTGGCCTCTTCATCTTGGGATGGCTTCCTAAGTATTATACCCCTTGTAGTTTGCTCTTGGGTTCTGTGGGGGCTACTGGTGCTTTTGGCTTCCAAACCCATACCCTTGATGATTGTCTTCTTACTATTGCCGAAGAGGTTAGTTGATCTTATTTGGTTCTTTGTTCCTAGTTCTTACCCTTGCATCGCCTTGGCTTCCTTGTTGAGACTTTTCTCATGTGGGAGAGCATAGGTTGTTGTGTATGTAAGAGCTTTTTGGGTACCCATATTTGTAATTGTCCGTATTGAACTGCAACTAATTTCTTAGGGACCCAAACTTGTCGAATACCTTGTGGTTGACCTTGTCCTAGTTTCTTCGTTTAACTTTTGGCCTGATTGACTTGCATGGATGGGAATTGTGGGGGCAAGGCGGGTGGTTGTCCTCCTTTTTGTACCCAGATCTACTTCATGCCCAAAATTGCTTTCTTGGTGAATGGTGTCTTTCTATTTGATATAGGAGTTGTCTTGAACTCTTGTGCTTGCCTTTGTGGTGGATCTACTGTGGCAACATTAGTCTCTGAAGAAGAAGAGAGATCCACTCGCCTTCGAGCCTGTTCTTCCTTGATTGACTTCTTCTGCATCATAGAGCTTTTGAAACATACAACATCTTCTTCTATAAGATTATTCTTAGAAGAACTAAGAGAATGTGTGACACCTGGATTTGTCAGCATGCAATTCTCTAATTCTAATGTAATGCATTGTTCATGTACCCAAACGTGAAGAAGTTGACTTTTTAGGTTTAAGTTGATGGCATGGTCATAGATCTATTCTTGACCCAAGACAAGTGGTGTCATAAGATCCTCATTTTGACACACTAGCATTTTAACTATGATTGGAACATCTTGAAGATAGACGGGAAGCTCTACCTTGCCCAAACAAGGGGTTTCTACACCTCCCAATCCTATGAGATAGGCTTCTATGGGATTGATGTTCAATTGCAAGTCTTGGCAGTATGAAAATCTAACTACACTAGTTGCTGCACTTGAGTCAATCAATGCCCTCACATGCCTTACATTCTCTTTGTGTCCTACCTCTAAGGTCACAAAGGGACGTCCGTCAATTATATCGAGAAGCAATTACACCTGATGTTTGGCTCATGGCCATGTGATATCTTGGGGCTTTAGGATTGACATCTAGGCCTAGTCACCTTAACTTATTTTTCCTAATGCCTCTCTAGCCTCTCCCTGTGCTTCTTCTCTAACCCTTATCTCTTCTTCTATTTGTTTCTTAGTAGTGTTGAGTCTCCTTAGCATATCCTCTATAAGAGATTCTTGATATAGCTTGACGACAACCACTAATATAGTTTGGCAAGATGTCACCCTCTAGAGTGGCCAATTGAACCACACCACTAGTGGAAATTCTATTAATGATCATGGGTCCATATCCTCTTTTTTCCAATTTACGAGCATGTTGTTTGAGTGTATAAACCAAAACAAGGTCACCCTCTTTCAATCCTGTATCCTTGATGTGTGCATAAAAATAAGCCTTTTGTCTTTTCTTTGCAGCATAGATGCCTGCTGCTTCTCGTAGCCTCGTCTAACCTAAGCAATCTAGATCAATGATCCTAGAGGACAACTTGTGTCCATTCCACTCATACTCTTGTGCTACTTTTAAATATGGGATTAGAAAATCTATTGGTAGCACAACATTTTGTCCAAAGACCATATGAAATGGGGTGGCATTGAGTACCGTTTTATAGGCAACTCGGTAAGCCCAAACAACATGATGAAGTTTTTTATCCCAATCAGAGCGTTTATTGTTTACCAGTTTTGTCAATACATTACATAGGATCTTATTTGTGCTCTCAGCTTATCCGTTAGCTTGTGGATGATAGGGGGCAAACTCCTTATGTATCACCAAGAATTCTTGGAGAAGATTTTCAATGACTTCATTCAAGAAATGTGTGCCTCTATCGCTTACTAACTCTACTGGTAACCCATATTTGGTGAACACATTCTCAAACAAGAACTTAGCCATCATTTGAGCATCATTCTTTGTCATGGATTTTACTTCTACCCACTTGTTAAGGTGATTTGTGGCTAGAATAATGTACTTTGCGTGGGAGTTTCTAGTTGGGAGGGTTAATAGGACCTACAAAGTCTATACCCCACTTTGAAAATGTGTGTCCTCCCATCATTTGCCTCAAAGGAATCTCATCTCTTCTAATCCGATATTGTGCACGTTGGCATGTGTCACATCTCTTCACATAGGTATGTGCATCCATATGAAGTGTGGGCCACCAAAGTCCTGTGAATAGAATGGTCTTAATTACTCGATCAGGCCCGAAGTGACCACCTTCAACACCATTATGTGCAGTTTCTAAGAATTTCAAATAATGTGATTCGTGAACACACAATCTTAAGTAACCATCTTTGACTCTTTGATATACGTTGTCTCCTATTAAGGCATAGTCTTGAGCCTCTTGCTCCATGCTCCGTTTTCTTTCTAGACTAGCCTCGTTGGGTAGTGTTCCCAATCTCATAAGTTCTACCAATGAAGTCCTCCAATTTGGAATTAATGACACATGATAAAGGGTAGCATGCTCCATTGGGGTTTTTCCTAGCACAAAGGACAATTCTTAATCCACTCATGTATTTCTTTATCCATACTAGGCCAATACACTCCTAAGAATTTTAGATTTTGCAATGTTTGCTGCTTAGAATAGTGATTTGCTAGCAATCCTTCATGGGCTTGTTGCAACCAACTGGTATTTTCATCATCCTCGACACAACAAGCTAGCACACCCTCTGTATCTTGTTTGTACATGTTTCTTGCCAATATTTGATAGTTTTGTGATTTTACAATTTCTTCTTTGTTCGTTCTCACATTCTTATTTGCAGGCCCAAAGGTTAGGACAGGTACCAACCTATTTGCCCATTTAGGAACAACTTCTAAATTGAACAGATAAGCAATAGGTAGGTCATCAGACACTCCTTGTGATGACTCTCCTGAAGTGATGCGAGAAAGGTGATCTGCCTTGAGGTAGGTTCTACCTTTCCTAACAACAACTTCAAAGTCATATTCCATTAGTAAGAGGAACCATCTTACTAAGCGTCCTGTATTGCAAGGTTTATTGACCAAATATAATAAAGCTTGATGGTCAGTGAAAAACTTGAACTTGTTGTCCAATAGATAGTGCCTAAACTTCTGCATAGCATATAACATGCCTAAGCCTTCTCTTTTAGTTGTTGTATAGTTTTGTTCAGTTGCATTTAGCTATCTAGATTCCATTCACCTAGGCAAATCTAGATTTCCTTCACCTGTGGGTTGTGCTAGAAGACATCCTATTGCATGATTGAATGCATCTACATGGACATGAAATGGTTTATTCCAATCAGGAGTGGTCAGCATTGGTGCTCTGCACGAACGTCTCTTCAACTCATTGAAGGAATTTTCACATTCATCGTTCCACTCAAAATTTGTCAAGAGAGCATAAAGAGGCATAGCTGTGATTGCATACATGTGGATAAACCTACGGTTATAACCACAATGGACCATAAAAGCTTGTACCTCTTTAACATTCCTTGGCCTTGGCAACTCTTCTATAGCTCTAACTTTATTCTCATCTATTGAGATTCCATTCTTAGAACAATACAACCTAAGATTTTACCTTGTCGTACCATGAACACACACTTTTCTAGGTTCATACACACTCGATATTCTCTACACTTGTTAAGGATTTGCTTGAGTTCAGGGATGTGGTATCTGTTGGGAAAGATGGATGGACACTCCAAGAAATGAGTAGGTACTACAAAATCCTATTTTATACCAACCCTCTTTCACTTTAGAGTTGAGTTGTAGACCCTCTTAGCTTTCCAATGACACCAAACAAGTGCCTATGTACTTTGGAAATCATTCAAGTAATGATTAATTCAAAATAGACTACTTCCCACTTCACAATCTAATGAAAACCTTCTATTTTGGTTCACACACCTGCTGCTTGTGAAGCTCAGTGCTTCCAGTTTTTTACATCCAATTGGTACATGTTCCAATTCTTAGATGCAGCCACACTTACCAATACCCTGATGGTTGGCATTTTGGCCACAGGTGAGAAGGTTTCTTCATAGTCAACTCATTGGGTTTGTGCAAAACCCTTAGCCACAAGTCTAGCTTTGTACCTACTTATTGGTCCATTAGAATTTCTCTGGATCTTATAGATCCATCTAGAACCAATTACCTTCATGGATTCCTTCTTTGGCACTAGCTCCCAAATATCATTCTCCTTAAGTGCTTCAATTTCTTAATCCATAGCTTCCTTCCATTCTGTCTTGGTCTTTGCCTCTTCATATGATGATGGCTCTTCAAGTGACAAATCTTTTGCAAGATAAATAGAATGCTTAGTAACTAAGGAAGTGTCATACCCATATCTGATTGTCTTCTTGCTTTCCCTTTGTGATTTTTTGATTGCTTGGTTGGATGATTTAGGTATATCCTCCAACTTCTTCATCTTCACTTTGCCTTTGGACTTCCATGCCTTGAATTCTTCTAGCTTGATGATGTCCTTATCATCCGATTTTATGTCTTCAATCTGATTTGGCTCCTCCTTGGTAAGGCTTGGAAATTCCTCTTCCAAGTCATAAGGCAATTTTACTTTCTTGCATTCACTTTCAAACCAATAATCATTCTCATCAAAGACAACATCTCTACTGACCATAAATACTTTGTTGGAAGGATTATAAAACCTATATCCTTTCTGATCCAAGTCATACCCTATGAAGATGCACTTCTCTACCTTAGGGTCTAGCTTACCTCTGATTTGAGAAGGGATATGCACATAAGCAACACATCCAAAGATCCTGCAATGATCAAGTGAAGGTCTTCTCCCATGCCATGCTTCATATGGGGCCATCCCATCAAGAGATTTTGATGGTAACCTGTTAACAAGATAAGTAGCAATAGATACACTTTCTACCCACAAATAGTTAGGTAGTTTTTTCTCATTAAGCATTGACCTAGCTGTTTCAACAATTAGTCTATTTCTCCTCTCTACCACCCCATTTTTCTTAAGGGTATACCTTGTTGTGATTTCCCTTTTGATTCCTCTATCCTGCAAGAATGCATCAAACTCATTTGAGAAGTACTCACCTCCTCCGTCTGACCTTATAATTTTTAGGCTTCTTCCTGCTGGATTTTCAACTAGTGCAAGATACTTCTTAAAGCAACTGAATACTTCATCTTTGTGCTTCATAAAATTTAAGATAGTTCACCTACTGAAGTCATAATGAAAGATACATAATACCTTGAATAGAAATTGAGGGATCCTTACTTGGTCCCCATACATCTGTATGGACAAGCTCTAAGTAGTCCTCATGCATGTAGCCTTTCTTTGAGAAGGGTAACCTGTGAGACTTTCCAAACTGACAAGCACCATATTTATAGATCATGTGTTTCTTGGATACATTTGGTATCCCAAGCACACACTGATCTCTACATATTTTCTTTAAGGTTCTCTCACCAATATGCACTAATCTCTATGCCAAATTTCAAGCTCTGATAATGTTTGGTCTTTGTAACTGTAAAGTGCAATATTCCTTTTATCTTCAAGTTCAAAAGTAAATATTCTACCCGTCTTTTCTCCTTTGGAAATTCTCATGAATCCATGTTGGGGATCCTCCACAAACGCTCCATATTCGTTGAACATGACCTGCAAACCCTTTTCCAAAATCTGTCCAACACTTATCAAATTTTTGGTAATTGTAGGTACATATAGAACCCTACTCAACAGATTTCTATTCCCATCAGAGGTTTTAACATTTCCTACCTTGATCACTGAGTGCTTGGTGTCATCACCTGTTTGTACCTGATGTTTTCCCTTAGGTTCCTCAAGGTCAAAGAGAAGAACTACATTGCATGCCACATGGTTTGAACATCTTGAGTCAATGTAGAAGAGATGGTCATCATTCATACCTTGCTTTGAAGTCATATTCATAATCAGAAGGGAATCCTCTTGTTCTTGTGTATGACTGTTGTAGTCTTTCCTTCACTTGTAGCCTCCTTGGTAGTTGTTATTGTAATTGTTGTTGTAGTTGTTATTGTAGCCTTGATGATGGTTGAATCTTCCTCTTGATTGTGTATATCCACCTCTTTGGAAACCTCTACCTCTATGATTCTTGAAGTTCCTATAACACTCATCTGTTGACAAACCACAAATATTACATGGGGAAGAGTTGCCCCTACCTTGCTTACCTCCTTTGCCCCTACCTCTTCAGTTTCTACCTCTCCCTGCATAGTTAGCTTGAGAGGTTGTACCGTCATCCTCAATCTTCTTGCTTTTCCCTTTCTCTCCAGGCTTTCCTTTATCTGTGTATAGGGCAGAAGAGCTATTACCTCTTGATGAATCTCCATTCTTGTTGAGCTTGGCTTCATGGATAAAGAGTTCCCCCATGAGTGTGGTAAGATATGGAATCTGCATGTCCATGTACAAGTCCATGGTAGTTGTGAAGCTCTCCCATTTGTCATATGCCTTAATGCCATTGATAACTTGTCTCACAATTTTCTCCTCCTCAATCTCCTCTCCTATGCTTGCTAATTGGTTAGCCACATCCTTGACTTTGGTCACATAATCTGAGATGCCTTGCTTGGGTTGCTTCCTTTGAGTGGTAAACTCAATCCACAATTGGTTCTTTCTAGCCCTTGTGTTGGAAGAAAAATATGAAGAGGATGTTTCCCAAGTCACTTGGGATGTCTTAGAGTTCCTAATGTGCACAAGAAGAAAATCAGAGATTGAGTTAAGTAAGTATGACCTTGGTAATGCATCTTTGGCACACCATGAATTGAGTCTTTCATGCTCCTCTCTTGTAGGTTTTCCTTTGCTTCTGAAAATGGGCATCTCCTCATCTCCTGAGATGTATCCATAGAGACTCCTTCCTTGAAAGTATGTCTTCATCCTCAAGGACCATGCTTGATAGTTGTTCCTGTCCAATTTATCAATGAAAGAAGGAAAACCATCTCCCATTTTACCTTAGCTTTGCTCTGATACCACTATTGGGAAAGATGGATGGACACTCCAAGAAATGAGTAGATACTACAAATTCCTGTTTTGTACCAGCCCTCTTTCACTTCAGAGTTGAGTTGTAGACCCTCTTAGCTTTCCTGTGACACTAAAAAAGTGACTATGTACTTTGGAAATGATTCAAGTAATGATTAATTCAAAACAGACTACTTCCCATTTCACAATCTAATGAGAACCTTCTATTTTGGTTCACACACCTGTTGTTGTCAAGCTCAGTGCTTCCAGTATAGTGGGAATTAGAAAAATTCCTTTTGGAGATATTAAATTAGTTTAAAGAGCTAATGATTCCACTTAAAATGATTCACTATACACAGACCAATAAATTTAGCAAGTGTAGCTTTACCCCCGATTTTTTAGGACCTCTGCAAAGAATGACCAGTGACCACTTCGGCGTGCTTTTCTCCCAATCCGCTAAATGGAATGTCTTCACAATTTTTCATCACGTAGTAGACTTAGAGATGATTCCAAGAAGCCATAGAAAATTGAAAATGATGGAGTAATGATTGAGATATGAGCAATAAAAATGACTATTCTGAGTGACAATGACAGAGAGATCAACATATGTAATTAATGATCTATTGTATTATAAGACAATGTTGTACATGATCATTGGCATGATAATCAATGCCCAATGATAGATAGAGGTGTAGGATATAGAGTGATCCTCTCTATTACATCAATGATAAACTCTAAGCTCAGTAATGAGACTCCCATATCCACGAGTTTTTGAATTGATCTTTATGTTGTTCTTCGAATTTGAATTTGAATTCAAGTTTGGCTCTCTCTAGAAAAGTGATCCCCTAATCTAGAAGATATTCTCTCCAAATGAAGTCGTAGCTTTTCCATCTAACTAACTTCATGAGTTTAAAGGTAGTTACAAATATTCCTCTAAGTCAAATAGACTTTTACAAATGGTAAAAGGTAAAGAATCCATAGCAATGGTTCTCATGGGTCTTCAATCAATTTCTCATGGAGGCCTCATGATTAGCCAAGTGTGTAGGCTTGGATCTTGCACCAATGTTATCTTCTTTCTTGGGAATGAGCACATAAATCTTCCACATATACTTCTAAGGTTTTTCGTAAGAAGTCTTTGAAGACATGACACATGAGCCTTTGGAATGTTGCAGGTGCATTGGTGAGCACAAATGGCATCACTCGAAATGCAAAGATTCCCCACTCTGTGGAAAAATCCATTTTGTATTGATCTTCTAGGGCTATGGCTACTTGATTGTAACCTGAAAATCCATCAAGGAAGCTATAAACCTCCTTGCATGCAACACACTCCAATAAATGTTCGGTGATTGGAAGCAGATAGCTATCTCTAATTGTAGTGGCATTAACTTTTTTAAGGTTAATACACACTCGTAACTTTGCATTCTTCTTTGGCACTACTACAATGGGGGACACCCATTCAATATGCTCAATCTAATAGATAAATCTAGCTTCAAGTAACCTCTCAATTTCTTCTTTTATTTTTGCAGCATAAGTGTCATTATATGTGTAGGGCTTCTGTTTGGTGGGCTTGGCATCATCTATCATGGGGATCGTATGAGAGTATATTTTTGGATCTACTCCCTTCAAGTCCCTATAGTGCCATGCAAACATGTCCCTATATTCCCTTAATAAAGCTACTAGCTCTGCTTCTTCTTCTAGATTTAGGTCTTCTCCTATGTACGTACATTGCTCTTCAATGGTTACACCAATTTTTGGTCTTTTCTTTATTGTCATATGTCTCCTGTAATGGCCTCTCTCTTAGGCATTTGTACCAAGATTTTCCAGTCTTCAACTTCATATATCTTGAAAATTTTTGGTACCTTGAACAATGATTCCTCCTCTTCTTGTTTCCTTGGTTTTCTTTTCTTTTTCTTTTGACCTTCTTCACTTCCATCCTTTGAATTTATAGTTTTGATACTCATGAGAGGTTCTTCTTCTTTCTAAGTAAATACACCTATGTCTTTTGGATAATGCTCTTCTGAGTTAAAGCAACTATCCATCACAATGGACTCTAGATCATTGTCATCCTTTTCTTCTTCCATGACATCACTAGGTTCACATTCTTCTAGTAGGGGCTAACACATGAACACAGAGATATCATAACCCTCCTCATCACAATGAGGTGTCCATTGTTCTTCATTGACAATAATGTCCATGCTGGCTACGATTTCTGCCCAACCATGAGGCTCAAATTCCTCATCTAGAAAGATCATAGGTATGTAGGTTGGGTCTCTAACTGGTTTGTCTTTGTGAGAAGTTCCTTCATCTCTCGCTTTTAGGCGTTTTTCCTCTTCCTCTACAACCTTGCACATCCACAAATGAGTATCCTCATGCATCCAAGATGGGTTAGATGAACTTTCAGAATGCACAAAGATTGAATCTTCTGGTGCCTTGTGGACATGACTCCACTCTAGGGGTGGTACATCTCTAAATGTATAATCCTTCAAATTGACCTTGGTGGTGACCCCTAAGTGCTGCAAGTACAAGGAGTTGATTCTCCAGTCTTGCACTATTTGCAGTTGTCATAGGAAGGGTCTTCCTAGGATCATCTCATAGACATTATTTTTTCAAAGTCACATATAGCAAAGGTGTGTAGCAAAGGCTATGGTCTGTATCATCCAAAGACGAAATACATTTTGGTTAGCCGTGATGTTGATTTTGTGGAAGATGCTATTCAACCTTTACCTCATGTACGAAGGAGACATTTGTTAGCTCCAAATAAATGTATGATACTTTGTTGCCTCTTTTTAGAGATGGACAATCTAGTGTTGGTACTAATGAGGCAACTTCTGAGCCTTTGCAGGTTTCATGTGATGATGCAGATCATTCCATTTTTTATGCAAATTTACATGATGCACTTGTTGATCAGAGAGCTGATATTGAGGAGGCAAAAACTATGCCAAAATGGCCAGTGCCAACTTTGCATGATAGAAAATTAGATGCACCTCTATCATACTGTACTCGTTCAGGCTCTCACAGTGACTCTTTTGCATCAGATTGCTATGCTATGGCTGCATCTAGTCTTTGTGATGAGAATGAGCCTATTTCATTTGACGAAGTACAAAAAACTCTAAAAATTGGATGACTACTATGCAATTAGAATATGATGCTATCATGAAAAATGGTACCTGGTTTTGTGTGACTTGCCTTCACACAAGAAGGCCATTGGCACAAAGTGGTTATACAAGCTTAAGCGTAAGCCTAATGGAACAATTGACAGGTATAAGGCTAGGCTCGTTGCAAAAGGTTGTGCATAAGAAAGAGGCATTGGTTTTGATGAAACCTTTGCACCTACATGCCGAATGACTACTGTTTCATAGCATTTGTGCACTTGTAGCTCATCATCGTTGGCATGCACATCACTTGGACATCGAAACAACATTTCTAAATGGTGACTTGCATGAAGAAGTGTATGTTTTTCAGCCCTGTGGCTTTGCGTAGAAAGGGCATGAAAACTAGGTATGCAGGTTGAAGAAGGCATTATATGGTTTAAAGAAAGCACTACATGCTTCGTATGAAAAGATACATGCCTATCTGATTGAACATGGTTTTGAAAACAATCCAATTGAAAGCACCTTATATGTTAAGCATGCTAATGATGTGCTTCTGCTTATTGTTGTGTATGTTGATGGCATGCTGCTCACTGGTCCTCATGACAAGCATATTGCTGATTTTAAGGCTGATTTGCATGCCTCATTTGAGATGTCTGATTTGAGGCAGTTGCATCATTATTTGGGCATTCAAGATATGCAAGTTGATGGTGGAATGACTTTGTGTCAAATGAAATATATTGAAACATTATTGTAGCGTTTTGGCCTTGATGACTATAAACATATTTCCACTCCTATGGAGACAGGTTAATGATTGATTCTTCATGATGCTGGAGATGCATTTGATGCTGTTCTCTATCAGCAGGCTATTGGATGCTTGATTTACTTATGCATTACTCGACTAGATATTACATTTGCTATGTCAAAGATGAGTAGATTTTTGCATTGCCCAGGTGTCAAGCATTGGTAAACACATTTTTTGCTACTTGAGTGGTACCCAACTACTTAGATTGTTTACCGCCAGATTTACATGCTTTTTCTGACTTTGACTTGGCTAATTGCTATGACACTCGTGTGTCGACTAGTGGCTTTTGCTTCATGCTTGGTAGCTCATGTATATCTTGGTTGAGTAAGAATCAGCCTATGGTGGCCACTTCAATTTGTGAGGATGAGTATAGGGCAGCGCTCACAGTGACTCTTGAGTGTGTGTGGCTTAGATTCCTAATGGCTAATTTGGGTGTTGGTCTATCTTCTACCACCACCATCTTCACTGGCAGTCAGAGCGCATTGGCAGTTGCAAGGAACCCTATGTTCCATGCTCCCACTAAGCACATTGAGATGCATTATCATTATGTTAGGGAGAGGTTCTCTGTTGGAGAGATCAGCTTGGCATACATGTCCATGCAAGAGAAGATTGCAGACCTTTTCATGAAGGCTCTACCTAGGGAGAAGTTTGAAGCTTTTTGCAAAGCTTTGGGCCTACTTCCTTTTGTGGATTGATTCCACATAGCTTGGCACTTCCTTATACATGAGTTCTAGCTCCTTGTTCACTGCATCACTCCTAGGGGGTATTTGTTGATATATTTAGGTAGTGATGTGTGTGAACACTCTAGCACTATTGAGGCACTTTTTTTTCCTCTTTAGGAGGTTCCCCCCCCTAAGAGGTCCCCCCCTTGTATATACACCTATTGCCTTAAAGGGCTACATATCTTTGTATATTCTAGTGGTAATACATTCAATATTGTGTGTTGTGCTCCAAGCTTCTGCTTCTTCCTTGTGCTATTTGTGTGCTTCCACAAATGTCTAACTCCAACAATAGATACTTTCACATATACATACACACACATATACATACACATGCATGCACATGCATATGCATACATACATTTATACATGCATACACACACATGCACATACATACACACATATGCATACACACACAAACACACATATACACACACATACATACACACATTTATACACATAAATGCACACATATATGATATGCATACACACACATTTACAAATGCACACATATGCATACACACACATACACATATAGATACTTGCACATATACAAATATACACATAAACATCTACATATAGATACTTGCACATATACATACACACACATAGACACACACACATACACTCACATGCATACATACACACATATGAATACACATGCAGATGCATACATACATAGACACATGCATACACACACATGCACATACACACGAACATATGCATACACACATGTGCATACATACTCACAAGCATTCGTACACACAACATGCATATGTATACATGAATACACACATGCATATGTATATATATATATATATATATATATATATATATATATATATATATATATATATATATATATATATATATATATATATATATATATATATATATATATATATATATATATATATATATATAAACACAAGCACATACACAAAGTAAATCAACTTGAGCCTTGAAAAAAAAAGCATAGTCAAGAAACCTCATCTCCCTTCACAATCATGTACAAGTAAGTAAAGTCAAGAAAGAGGGTTCTTGATGCTTCAAGAACCAACCCTGCACACATGCACATAAGGTATTTTCAACCATAATTTTTTTGACTTTCATACCCATATGCATTTGTCATATAGTTGAAATATATATACGCATTGCATCTAGTCCTCCCACCACCTACTAGAGAGATGTCTCTCCTCCCAACCTTATGCCTCTATATATAGCTACTCGAATCAACGATGACCATAATACATATAAAGATATATACAAATCATGTATATACACATAGATATATAAAAAACACATAGTTGGATACATATACATCACACATAAATGCCTACATGCGCACATATATACATATACATGGATACACAATTATAAACACACTTTGCATATATCACACAGATGCACATGCATACATACATGTGTGCATACTAACACATGCATACATACATACTAACACATGCATACACATACATACACATGAAACACACATATGTGCATACTAACACATGTATATATATAACACAAATGAATACACATACACACACACACATACATACATACATATATATATATATATATATATATATATATATATATATATATATATATATATATATATATATATATATATATATATATATATATATATGAAAGAAATTTCATCCTAAAAAATACAGCTATATATAAAATTTTACGCATACCCTTGAGCTTCATGTTCTAACTTAAAAGAACATGTTTTCATATCTATGGTGGGATTCACCTATATTCTAGTTTAATAAAGGAGAACCTATTGTCTGATACCCATTTAGATGATTCAAGTTAACGATCGATAACGATCCCTTTTTAATGGGAAATTTCTACCTTCATACTCAGCTCCAAATCAATCAACCTTCAAAATAACCAATAAAAATATAAAAAAATAAAAATTCATCATTATGTGCTTGAAAAAAATATTAAACTATATCATAAAAGTAAAATCTTTTTTTACCTATTTGCATCTCTTTTGTTGTAAGTATCCAAGGATCCAAGTCCCTCTTGATGCTTTTGTCTTGATGCCCACATCTCAACTAACAGAAGCTTCTTGTTGTATCAATACAATACAACTTCCTAAAGAAGATCTATGGATATGTGAAGTTTTATTGTATCGATACAACAAGAACCTTTTGTTAGCTGATATGCATTGTCTTGGATGTCATTGATCTTCACTTATTAATACCTTCTCAACCCTTGAATTATCATTAAGAACATAAAACCTTTTCCAACAATTATAATAGTTTTTAATTCACAATCATACACACACATACACATGCACAAACACAATCATGTTAGATTTTCACTTACAATCATATAACATACACACACATACACATACAGATATAGATAGTATTGTGAAGTAAGAATCAATATTGATTCAAACAATCACAATACATTTTTACTCACAAACATACACACACATACATATACTATTGTGAAGTAAGAATCAATGTTGAATCAAACAATCACAATAGATTCCATTCACAGTTATACACTCAGATACACATACATATACTATTGTGAAGTAAGAATCAATATTGATTCAAACAATCACAATACATTTTTACTCACAATCATACATACACATACATATACTACTGTGAAGTAAGAATTGACGTTGAATCAAACAATCACAATAGTTTTTAATTCACAAACAAAAATATTTTCCTTTATGATTTTAATACTAAAATACTTAATATTTATAGCAAGAGTTTATACCTTGTTCTTTCTATGACACTATAAGATCGTTAAAAAAAGTATCTCTTATGAAAAATAAGTCTAGTTGTATCCTTTTATACAACATTATTTGAATGAATTTGTTTCGATAAAAAAAGTATCCAATCAAACATATTTCGATCAAAAAAGATTTCGATCGAAAGTGCATTCAATCGAAAACTATTGAATTACCATGCAAAAGGTATTCATTCATGTCTAAAGAAGCTAATGTGGCACCAAATAATTTGATCAAATAATGAGGGTTTATCGTAAAATTCCATAATTATTCATGAATAAACAAATTGTCGAATAATGAATAATGCAACCTAGCATACACACACTTCACTTCACTTCATCTTTTCCCATGCATGTCCAAGATCCTGGCCTTGGATATACAACAAACTTTCCCACTCCCTCATACACATACTTTCAAACTTCTTGTTTTCCTTAGAGTGTCCTTGCACTTCATGTGGACTTGAAGAATCCTACACTCTAAGTGGATCCTATTTTTTCATATAGTGACCTTAGGAAATGACCTTAAACAAATAACATTTTTAATGAGGGGCCAAAACAAATACTTTCTATCACCATATATAGACTTTGCATTTCAACCTTGGGTCTTTCTCAATTGCACAAATAAGGGAGGGTTCACTCAAACCTTCCCAAAAACCTTTTAAAACCTACAATGAAACTCCATCAAAGGAAAATTATGAGCATCTCCTTGTGCACCACCTATGCACCCACTAACCTTGGCACACCCAATGGCGAGATTTGCACTAGATCTACACTCCTTTGTCAACTTAGCAATGGGATAGGCTCAACAATATGTATGTATGTATGCATTTATGTATTGTATTGTATGTATGTATGTATTTAAGATTATATGTATGCTGGTTAGTTTTTATTATATAATGCCATACAACAAAAGAAACTTTGGAAGCATTTTCCCTAATTGTGGAACTAAAAAAAATAACACATGGAGCATGCATCTATGTATGTAAGTATGCATACTGTATGTATGTATGTATGTATGTATGTATGTGTGTGTGTATGCATGTATGTATGTATGTATGTATGTGTGTGTGTATGTATGTATGTATGTATGTATGTATGTATGTATGCATGTATGTATGTGTGTGTGTGTATGTATGTATGTATGTATGTATGTATGTATGTATGTAAGTAAGCAAGTATGTATCTATGTATGTAGGTATGTATGTATGTAAGTATGTATACACATATGTATGTATGTAAGTGTGTATGTATCTATGTATGCAAGTAAGTAAGGAAGTATGGATGTATTTTTGTATGTATATATATATATATGTGTATTTATGTATGTATGTGTGTGTGTATGTATGTGTGTGCATGTGCATGTGTATTATACATGTATGTGTATGCATATGTGTGTATTTATGTATGTATGTATGTACGTATGTATGTATCTATATATCTATGTATTTATGTATGTATATGTGTGTGTCTCAGTAAGTAAGTAAGTAAGTAAATATGTATGTATGTATGTATGTATGTATGTATGCATGCATGCATGTATGTAAGGATGTAAGTAAGTAAGTATGTATGTATAAATGTATGTATGTATATATGTATGTATTTATGTATGTATGTATGTATGCATGTGTTTGTGTAAGTAAGTAAAAAAATAAGTAAGTAAATAAGTACATAAGTAAGTTAGTAAGTAAGTACGTAACTAAGTAAGTATAGTTAGTAAGTGAGTAAGTAAATATGTATGTAAGTAAGTAAGTAAATATACATGTAAGTAAGTAAGCATGTATGTATTTATTTATGTAAATATGTCTGTATGTAAGTAAGAAAGTATGTATGCATGCATGTATGTATGTAGTATGTGTGTATGTATGTATGTATGTAGTATGTATGTATGTAAGTATGAGTTATGTATGTATGTATATATCCAACTTTCATTCAAAATTTAAGAATACAAATACAGACGTGTCGGCTTCGATGACGGCAAACTGCGCAGAATGTCACCATAGCCAAAGCTTGCAGAACCTTGGATTTTTCCATCATTAGTAGCTGTAAGTAATGAAGGAATTGCTCCACTATCTATCATCATCAGCAAATCCATTGTCAACGTCACTATGAAGCAGTGAAAAGGCATTCAATGCTTGCACATCATCACCATCAACTCTAGAATTTGAGGGAGTGGATTTTTTGCTTGTTGTTCTCACTCACCTAGCTTCTCTAACAACTTACCTGAATGGAATCTAAAGAATGATCAATCCTGCAAGTCTACGTCACTAGATGAAGAAGAAGAAGCAAGGTGAAGATAGAAGTTTGCGGTCATGTAGTAGCACGCGGTTGTGATTATAGGTGCAAACAAGGCATGCGGTCATGAAGAAGCAGCTCTATGTCTGTCTAGTTGTCATTTTCCATAGCTCTCCATCTATCTTGTTGTCCACTTTTGGTGACTTTCTTTGCATCCACAAAGTGAGAATAGACCTCTTTAGAAGCTCACAGTGCTATACCTGATTGACGGCTCCAAGGGGCCATCGGGACGGCGCTCTGTATCAGAATCCCGATGGTATATAGGCATTATCACCGTCATGGTGGCACTTTGTTGGCATCGTGATGGTGCATCGTAGTTGCATTGCAATGGTCTATCCACATCATCATCGCGACCGTCTTTCTTCATTTTGTATCGCGATGGTCATGGGCCGCTGAGGCTCGGTGCATCGTGATGGCCCACGAAGGCGATGGGTTTAGGTGCAGGTCGTTTAAGTAATCACGAAGGTGTTTTTTAACTCTCTAAATTTTGCTTGGTTCGATTGAGCAATCGAAAAAACAAAAAAATCAACAAACCATAGAACACTTAAAGTAAATGAAAAGTGTAAAATGAAATCGTCGCCTAGAGACAGGGGTTTTCTTTGGGTGAGGGTCCGCATCGGCATCGCGATGGTGCAGCTCTTTTTGGTCATCGCAATGGATCATATTTGAATGCAATTGTCTCTACGAAGACCTTCATTTGAACCCTCGGTTAAAACTCCAATCTCACCTTTTCACTTGGCAATCACGTTTTATCTGCAAGGAGTCTTCTAAATTTATAAAATTCAATATCTTCGACTCCTTCTATGGCTCCTGTCATGGCATCCATAGCCCCCTCCCTCGTGATAAGCAACTTGGCACTGACCTAGGGGGTGATTGGTAGCTTGACCCCTATTTTGGAGGGGGGATCATGTGTTGCTCATGGGGCCTCCGAGGGTGTTGAGCCTCCCTTGGTCTCTCTTAGCAGAGCTGCAGTTCTGTCAATGCAAGAAGAGCTCAAGAAAGTTTGTCTCATTGGACAAGTGTTTGGCCCTAGGCCTCCGCTCAAATCAGTGTGCCAGTGGCTTCAAAAATAGTGGTTCCCCTGTGGTTTGATTGTTAGCAAGTGTCAATTCTTACTTGCTATTCATATGTTGCTAGTTTTTGATAATGAAGATATGGCATTCTAGGCCTTTAGTGTCGAAACTTGGCAATTCAGGTGGGCGACCTTGTGCCTGTTCAGATGGTCTCCCAATTTTTCTCCTGAAAAATCGAAATCTCTCCACTACCCTCTCTGGGTAGAGCTCACTAATCTGCCGTACTTCTTGTATAACTTTGTGTGGGACATCGTATCTCCAATCGACAAGCTGTTGGCTTCGCGAGAGGATGTTGGTGGTCTCATCTCTTTCAACGCTTGGTGGCATCCTCAAATCTGTGTCGAGGTTGACCTTGGCACGCTGCTTTCATCACAGATCAAAGTGGACCTAGGAAAAGGGGATGTTTGGGAACAAGACATTAATTAAAAAACCTACCTAACACATGTTTTCGTTGTGGCCAACAAGGCCATAAGATTGAAGACTGCCCACTTAAAAAAAACGGCAAACAAAAGCAAGAAAAACCTAGAAAAACTCAAGACATCAATGGGTCATTGGATCACCCAGCAAACAAAGAGGAAGTTAAAGCCTCCCAAAATCAAGAAATTGACTCATCTGGGTTCACGAAAGTTAGAAGAAGAAGGAAAAGAAGCCCTAGGGTGACCTTTGAGAGCGACCGCCTTCTAGAGACCCCCATGAAAGCAACTTGTACTACAATCTGGAAAAGGAGAATAATGAGCTTGATTACCCAGATTACCTAGGTAGGAACTAGTTTGAGACCCTTGACAACAAAGAAACAAATTAGGAGGGCTACACTACAAGCAAAGAAGATGGCTTTACCACTAGTAATGAAGACAATATGGATAGTGAAAGTTCCATCATTGGATCGACCATTCTGAAAATGGCTTCCTGCTCATTCCAACAACCTATTGAGGTACCCTGGAAAAGCCCCATCAAGAATAAAATACTAAGTCGGGACCCCCTCCCAATGAAAAAGAAAGACGAATCCAAGAGGAGAAAGGATAAGCCCCCCTCCCACAAGGAGGGTAACTTACGACAATGATCATCATCTCGTTAAATGCTAGGGGGCTGACTGACGCCTCAAGAGCGACCATCATCGGTTAATGGCTTCATGACATTAGCCTAAACCGTGACTTTATCTGTATTCAAGAGTCTAAAATTGATGGAGGAGGCCTCTAGAAATGTTTTAAACATGTCTCCGGCTCATCTCATGTCAGGATTCTACTTCGCACCCCGGGAGCCTAGTGGGACAGTAATTGGTATAAACTAATTCTACTTTGAAAAGCTTGAGAACTCCATTGAAGATCAAAACCATCGATGGATTGCCATTTCCTTCAGTGCCCCCTTTCGATTCACGTTAGTTTCTTTGTACGCCCCAAATGGGGAGTTGGAGAGACTAGACACCCGGGCCTCCTTAGTCTCGCTCCCCCACAACGTATTAATTTGCGGTGACTTCAACATGGTGGAGGACCTGGCAGACAGATGGAATAACAAGGGCCAATTCATTGATGGTCATGAGAAAGAAACTTGGGATGAAACAAGTTGCACTTGCATCTGGTCGAATTCAAAGATTTGAATGGCTTTTTGTGGTCAAATCTCCAAGTGGGTGAGGACTTTAGGAAAGCTAGACTCAATAGAAGCTACATTGCTCAGGGCATTATCCATCAGTGGGGCCGTCCTTCCCTTTCACAACACACCGACCTCGCCATCTCTGATCACTACCCGATCATTATCTCATTCCAACATACCACCAAAAACTAGAAGGCTCCTTGGTTTCATGCCTACTCGACTTCTTTCTCTCTCCCCTCTGTCCATCAAGAAATTGCTGAAGCATGGAAGGAGGCTTTTGCCACTTGTTTGGCCCCAACTAGGGGTTGGAGATGTGCAGTTCTAAAGTCACCGCAAATCATGATAAGAACCAAGAAGATGCTCCAGACTGTTGGGCAAGCATGTAGAGAAGCTCTTTATCACAGACTCTCGGGACTTGAGGAGGAAGTGAACAAGGGAAAAGCTCAATCCCAAAAGGGCCTATGTAGAATCAACGCACTACTGAGATATGAGGAAGAAACTCAAAGGAAAAATTTGCAAATTTTCTTTAAGGAGTGGTGGGCTCACAAAGCCGACAATCCCACCAAAGAGATATGTAGCATTCTTAAAAGAAAACAAAACAGAGAATCGATCCCCCTATTGCTAGACTCAAATGGTGATGTATGCAATATAGAAGAAGAAAATATCGAATTCATTGAAGAACATTTTATGAGAGTCCTGGGGATCTCGAATCTCCTCTCCCCTCATAGACGAGACTGCATGGCGGCCATCTCTAGGGTATCCTCTCATAGGATCCCACACAACCTTCACTCCTTGCTTGATGCCCCTATCTCGGAAGAAGAAATTATTGAAGTCAATGATGCCCTTCCCAGAGGGAAAAGGCCGGGGCCGGACATGCTCACTAATGAGTTCTTTAAGTCCTTCAAGTTGGTGATTGCTACCCCTCTTTGTTTGGTCTGGCAAGAGGTGCTTGAGTTTGGCATGCTTCCATCTTGTGTCAACAATGGCATTATCAAGCTAATCCACAAAAAAGGGGAAAAGAACAGAATTGAGAATTGGCATCGGATTACGATGCCTTAAGGAGGCTATAAGATCATTGCTAAAGTCATAGCCAAGAGAATTTCTGGCCAGCTGAGTGCTTGGCTAAGTGACGACCAAAAAGGCTTCATCAAAGGCACGTCAATTTTGGAAGCCATAATTGAAATTTGAGAAGGTCTCGACTTTGTGGATGATTCAAGACAAGATGTGGTTTTCCTCAAGATTGACTTTGACAAAGCTTATGATAGGCTTGAATGGGACTATATTTGGCAATCACTTAAAGATCTTGATTACAGCCATAAATTCACCAAGATGATATCGACCAATTTGGGAAAGGCATCGACTCAAATTAATGTTAATGATCAAAATTTGAAGGCGATCAAATTAAAACGATCGATCAGAAAAGGCTGGCTGTTGGCTCCTCTTCTCTTTGCCATCATCATGGAAGGGCTTAGTTGACTGGTGGAACAACAGGTGGAAGTTCGTAATATCAAAGGCCTCCTATTGCCCCGTAACCATGGCCATATCACCATGAGACATTTTGATGATGATATGAACACATTTGTCCACAATGACTGCACCAGCCTGGAGATGTTTTGGAGGTGCTTGGATACTTTCTATCAAGCCTCTAGATCCAAAATCAATCACTCAAAGATCACTTTTAGAGCTATTTTTGCGGTCCAACCCGACCTTCTCTTTGATCATGGCTGCCAAATCATTCCCGAAGGCCAAATTTTCCAGCTTCTTGGGATCCCCTTGGGCTTTGGTATCTCGTTCCAGTAGTGGTGGAACTGGGTCCTAGCGAGACTCAAAAGCAACCTAAACTATTGGAGAGGTATGCAAATCAATCTTGTAGGTTGTGCAATGGTTATTAATACATTCCTCATTTTTAGTCAACCATTTACTTCCTCTCTTGTTGGAGACCAAAAGAGCATAAGTTGTCCAAGCTGGAAAGTATTTGTAGAAACTTCTTTTGGAGGGGAGACCACAACAAGAGGGGAAATGGTCCATCTGCACTAGCCAAAGGGATAGTGGGGGCCTTGGTCTTCTGGACATTGGGTGCATGGCTAGTAAATTTACAGCAAAATGGATGATTAAGGCATGGTGCAATGGGGAGTCTTCATGGGCCAAATTGATCTTTAGAAACAAGAACATGTTGAATTTTGTGAAATTCCTCAACGGGAAGAATTTTAATATTTTGACCCTTTTGTTTTCCTCGATCCCGATTTTCCCAAAAGCCTTGAATCTTGTGTGCTCCCTATGGAAGAGTTGGAATAAAGTCAAAAGCTTCATAAGAATCAGGTGAAGATTGGAAGTGGGTGGCTGGTATCAGATAGGATGACTCTATCTGGTTTTCGATCCATGGCATCAAGAATGTGGAATCATGGAACATTCAAAGCCCTAAGAGGCTTAGGAACAAAGGCTTTGGAAAATGGAAACATCTCTGGAAACAAGACACCAACCATTGGATCAACTTCGAGGATATTGACCCTAGCATCAGCATAACCTATGAAGAATGGAACATTTTACAAAGCAAAATTCTTGCCTCGGGCTGCTCCAAATTCCATCTTCTCAGGGGCACGACTCCCTCTGCCCGTTGGCTCTCAGATGGCACCATGGTAATTGCCTAACAAAAATCCCAAATATTCTGAATATCAAAGAAAACACTGATTATCAGTTCAACCTCAATAGGAAGTGGTGCTTGTTGTGAACTCGACTACGGTGGGATATGAAGTTCATAGCTCTCTGGCACCCTCTCATAGAGGTCAAAAAGTCTATCCTCTTATGGCAAATCCTTCATTAGGGAATATGGAACAACTTAAAGGCTAGGAAAATTTGTGGGGCATTCCCCTGGTGCAAGCACTGTTGTTGATCCATTGAAGATGTTGTTCACATCTTCTTCACCTGTCCCAACTCCAATAGGCTTTGGCAGATTGTGAAAAAGAAAATTAGACTTGAAAAGCATATCAGCTAGAAACAAGCTGTACTGGGAGAAGCGATCGGCTGCTCGACGACTCTTTGGAATGCCCTCAGAGGGGAGGTCCTGTAGAAGATTTGGCGGGAAAGATGTGCTTATAACTTTGGTGAATCCTCCAAAGAGTGGTCGATTGAGAAATCGTTGTTCCTTCTCGGTAGTAGAATCGCCAACTATAAGAAATCTCCCCCCCTTCATGCATCATAAAATGCTCCGCTTGAACAAGCTTAAACCTAAGTGGGCCCCACATGAGGGTGATGCGAAGGTGATTAACCTTCTTTGTAATGCCAACTAGTCTCTGTAAGATCTACCCCTGCTCTATGGGACTTGGGGGGTCCCGTGGGGCACTAGTCCCCTTCACTTGTACTTTTCTTTTCCTTTTATTTAATACAAGTCCGAGAGAGTTGGCTAAGGACGAACTTCCTTTATATTAAAAAAAATTATGTATGTATGTATGTATATATTTATGTATGTATGTATATATTTACGTATGTATGTAAATAAGTAACTATGTATGTATGTGTGTATGTATGTATGCATGTAAGTAAGGAAGTATGTATGTATGTATATAATAAGTATGTATGTATGTGTGTATGTATGTTTGTAAGTAAGTAAGTATGTACGTATCTACGTATGTGTGTGTTTGATGTATGTATGTAAGTATGCATGTCTATATGTATGCTTAGGTGAAAAACCATTTAAACTAAATCTGGTATGGACTATATAAAATCATGAATCACTTTATCAAAGAGATTATGCGTAAAAGTAAATATATTAAAATATAAAACTAAACATTAATGAAAAAGAAACACTTGTATGATCCATAAAAAAGTTTGATTGCATTAATGAAATTAAGGTACACCATTATATCAAGCATTATAATCCAATTCTATACATTCTATCATTTAGGCATACAGAAAAGTATAGTCTATCATTGAAGGGGGTGACGAGCTCCTAGAACCGTCAAGATGAAGAGCACCGCCTTAACGTACCTACCAACCAACCGAAGCAATGAAGAGTACAAAATCTATTTCTAGTCCAATCACACCTTGACATGTTTATAAGCTTGAAACAAGAAAACGTGTCCCCCACTTGAACTAGTAAAGAAGCTTTTTATCCTTTTTTATCCATGGTAGTTTTAAATGGATCCGTTAATGCGTGTGGTCCTAATTATAGATACTCAAACTTTTTCAAGATCTAACATGTAGAGATAGAGGGATTTTGTGTAAGTTCAACTAAGAAACTTCCATTTTTCTCCTAAATGAATCAAGGCTTTATATATCTATTCGGATTATAACTCTCCTAAATACTAGGAATTCGGATTATATCTATGTGTGGTTGTCCTATGTAAAAACTGTTCTTGATGATAATACAGTAGTGTTTTGATGGAGAGTGACAAGCTATACCAAATTCATGAACGTTTGATTCAGCAAGATCCCATTGTGAGTTTATTGAATAAGAGTTGAAGTTTTGATTCAACCCACATGTCAAATAATTAACGAACTTGTATTATTTAATCGGTTAACAAACCACAACATCATGCATATGTATAATCGTGTATACGTACACGTAAAAGAAAAAATTCCAATGTGCAAAAATAAAGTATATTGACTCATAAAGCTACTGTTTATATATACGATTGTAGCACAATATATAAATATACTCTAAGTAATGGAATGCATAGAATAAATTATGAAAAATGGAAGCTTGCATTTCGTTCCTCCGTTCCTCAACAAGCCTTGAAAGAACGGTCTTATGAAGATTAATTAGCAAGTATTAATCATAATTTGTTCTACCTAATGAGTCTGGAAAAAAAATGAAAAAGAGGGCACTAAATTCATGTTAGGTTGTAGTAATATATACTTCAAATACGTCTCGCCCCTTGCATATATTTCCCGTCTTACTAAAGAAAATGCCCGCAAGCATGAAGGACTAGGAAGCAGTTTCGGAGTGCAGAATGTATTGAATAGGACCTATTTAGTTTCCACTCACATTATCAACCGACAGAGGAATTCACAAGTACATTATAAATAAGCCTGTTTACCTATCCGTGTATGAAGTATGTATGTATGTATGTATGTAAGTATGTATGTATATTTGTAAGTAAGTAAGTATATATATATATATGTATGTATGTATGTAAATAAATATGTATCTATGCATGTATGTATGTATGTATCCATGTAAGTAAGGAGGTATGTATGTATGTATATATGTAAGTAAATAATTATGTATGTATGTGTGTATGTTTGTAAGTATGTAGGTTTCTATGTATGTATGTGCGTGTGTGTTTGATGTATGTATGTAAGTATGCATGTTTGTATGTATGTTTAGGTAAAGAACGATCTAAAGTAAATCTGGTATTGACTATATAAAATCATGAATCACTTTATCAAAGAGATTATACGTAAAATTAAATATAAAATCATCTATTAAATTATAAAACTAACCATTAATAAAAAGGCAACAATTTCATGATCCACAACAAGTTTTATTGCATTAATGAAATTTAAGTTCATCATTATATCTAGCATTACAATCCAATTCCATACATTCTATGATTTAGCCATACAAAAAATATAGTCTATCATTGAAGGGTGTTAGAGCTGTCAAGATGATTATAGATATCTATGTATCTGGTCTATGTGTGGTTGTCCTATGTGAAAATCTTTTTGATAATAATATAGTAGTTTTTACCTATCCGTGTATCCCACAACCAATCACACAGATTGTATCTAGTTCTAGATATGACGAGACATTGTATATCTATTTCGTAAATGACCCAAAATATTGAGGATATGCAAACACAAAATAATCCCGATACGGTAATACCGAGGACAACTGAATACTTGCGTTTTTCCAGTTTAAGCTAGTCAGTCAGCAAAAGTGGTACGAGATATTTATAAAAGTGGCACATTGAAAACCCGAAATAAAGCAATAGCAATAGATGGTAAATAAAGCAAAAGTGGCACATATACATATACATATACATATACATATATATATATATATATATATATATATATATATATATATATATATATATATATATATATATATATATATATATATATATATATATGTATGTATGTATATATATATACATACATACATACATACATATATATATATATATATATATATATATATATATATATATATATATATATATATATATATATATATATATATATATATATGTATGTATGCATGCGTGTGTGCCGAAGTAAGTAAGTATGCATGTATATATGTATATATGTATTTTTATATATATATATATATATATACATATATATATATATATATATATATATATATATATATATATATATATATATATATATATATATATATATATATATATATATATATATAAGTATGTATGTATGTATGCTTGTGTGCCGAAGTAAGTAAGTATGCATGTATATATGTATGTATGTATTTATGCATGCAGACATGCATGCATGTAAGTAAGTATGTATGTACGTATGTATGTATGTATGTATGTATGTTTCCATGTGTGTGTGTACATAATTAAGAGATTTAGCTATGTATGTAAGTAACTAAGTAAGTGAATTAGTAAGTAAGGAAGTAAATATGTATGTAAGTAAGTAAGTAAGTGTGTATGTTGTGAATCATTGCTTGTAACATTGGATCATTTACCATCTGTAAAAGGTTAAATCATTGAGAATCTTGTAAAGCCAAAATCTCGTGGAGTTAGGAGAAGTATGAGCTATGAGTTTTTCATGAGAGAATATCTCCTCAATTGAAGGAATCACTTTTAGGTGGAATTAAGTTTGAATTCAAATTCAAACTTGGAGGAAAACTACTTATAAAAGGACTAGTAAAAAAGTCATGGAAGAAGTCGCCTCATTGAGAGCTCCTCCATTGATCATTTGTAGGATTTGAGTAGCTTACACCATAGCCGAATCATTCCTCTATCATTGGGCATCATAACAATGCCAATGATCTTGTATAATCATGTGCTATAATAAACATAGTTCATTGATCATCTCTGTCTACTTCTCTGCTATGACTAATCAAAATAGTGAACTTTGTTTGATCATATCTCAATGATTTCTCAACCATTTTGCATGATTTATAGCTTATTGGAACTAACTTGAAGTTTTTTTATGCTATCAAAGTTTCATTACATTTGGTTCATCCACTTGGGAGAAATCACCATCGAACTGCTCACTCGTCATCTACTGTTCAGTCCCTACAAAGTCGGGGGTAAGCTTTGGATTGCTAAATTTATTTCTCAGTGCATAGTTCATTATTTTAGATGATTCCACTTGCAATCACTAGCTATCTAAGCTAATTGAATTCCCTCAAAAGGAATTTAATCAGTTATTATTGTACAGTGAGCACTAAGCAAAAGAACCAACACGTGTGTGGATCAAAATAGCAAGTTTTGTGAGTGAAGTAGTCTGTTTTGGTTCAATTGTTTCAAGCATCTACTCCAAAGTACTTAGGTACTTTATTAGTGTCATTTGCAAGCTAAAACACTACAACACATCAATGGCATACCGATGGTCACGGGTAGGTGTCGGTATGACCATCGAAACATTTTGGAAAACTGACTAAGCAATGGATGCGTCAGTATAGCTGCATCGGTATGAGCGTCAATATAAGCGTCGATAATTTCCAGTAAATTACGATGCTTATACCGACGCTCATACCGACACCTTGTTTTAATGGGGCCTGAGAGCACAACTTTGACATTTCGGGCGTTTTGAAACTACATCTTCTACTATCGACTTCGTGCGTGTGAACAAGGGATCTCTATTTGTCACTCTTTCTCTCTCTTTCTGTCTCTCTCTCTCCCTCCCTCCCTATCTCTCTCTCTCTCCCCCTCCCTCTCTCTCTCTTTCTCTAAGCACACCTCTATTTTTCTAGATCTGAAGTTTTGGTAAGTATATCGCACATACTATAGCACTCTTTTTTCTTTGTTTATGTTTTTCCTTTTCAATACCTTCTCTCTTTAGTTTTGCAACAGATTTTGGGATCAAGTCTTTGGAAATTCGATGAAGGAAAACTTCAAGTGGATTTTGACGACAACGATTCAAACAATTACATCGATGTAAGTGATTGTTTTGTTTTTGATTGAGAGAGAGAGAGAGGGAGAGAGAGAGAGAGAGAGAGAGAGAGAGAGAGAGAGAGAGAGAGAGAGAGAGAGAGAGAGAGAGAGAGAGAGAGAGAGAGAGAGAGAGAGAGAGAGAGAGAGAGAGAGAGAGAGACATATACATACACACTCACATATGTATAAACACAGTCACATATACATACACACTCACATATACACACACACTCACATATGTACAAATGCTATGCATATATGCATATGCATACACATGCATATGCATACACATGCATATGCATACACATGCATATGCATACACATCCATATGCATACAAATATGCATATGCATACACATGCATATGCATACACACATGCATATGCATACAAACATGCATATGCATACACACATGCAATATATGCATACAAACATGCAATATATGCATACACACATGCATATGCATGTATGTATGCATACACACATGCATACACATACACACATGCATACACATACACACATGCATATGCATACACACATGCATATGCATACACACATGCATATGCATACACACATGCATATGCATACACACATGCATATGCATACACACATGCATATGCATACACACATGCATATGCATACACACATGCATATGCATACACACATGCATATGCATACACACATGCATATGCATACAAACATGCATATGCATACACACATGCATATGCATACACATGCATATGCATACACATGCATATGCATACACATGCATATGCATACACACATGCATATGCATACACACATGCATATGCATATAGACATGCATATGCATACAAACATGCTTATGCATACACACATGCAATATATGCATACAGACATGCATATGCATACACACATGCATATGCATACACACATGCATATGCATACACCCATGCATATGCATACACACATGCATATGCATACACACATGCATATGCATACACACATGCATATGCATACACACATGCATATGCATGTGTGTATGCATACACACATGCATATGCATACAAACACATGCATATGCATACACAAATGCATATGCATACACACATGCAATATATGCATACACATATGCATATGAATACACACATGCATATGCATGTGTGTATGCATACACACATGCATATGCATACAAACACATGCATATGCATACACAGATGCATATGCATACACACATGCATATGCATACACACATGCATATGAATACACACACATGCATATGCATACAAACATGCATATGCATACAAACATGCATATGCATACAAACATGCATATGCATACAAACATGCATATGCATACAAACATGCATATGCATACAAACACATGCATATGCATACACACATGCATATGCATACACAAATGCATATGCATACACACATGCATATGCATACACACATGCATATGCATACACACACATGCATATGCATACAAACATGCATATGCATACAAACATGCATATGCATACAAACATGCATATGCATACAAACACATGCATATGCATACACAGATGCATATGCATACACACATGCATATGCATACACACATGAATATGCATACACACATGCATATGCATACACACATGCATATGCATACACACATGCATATGCATACACACATGCATATGCATACACACATGCATATGCATACACACATGCATATGCATACACACATGCTTATGCATACACACATGCATATGCATACACATGCATATGCACACAAACATGCAAATGCATACACACATGCATATGCATACACACATGCATATGCATAAACACATGCATATGCATACACACATGCATATGCATACACACATGCATATGCATACACACATGCATATGCATACACACATGCATATGCATACACACATGCATATGCATACACACATGCATATGCATACACACATGCATATGCATACACACATGCAATATATGCATACACACATGCAATATATGCATACACACATGCAATATATGCATACACACATGCATATGCATAGACACATGCATATGCATGTGTGTATGCATACACACATGCATATGGATATACACATGCATATGCATGTGTGTGTGCATACACACATGCATATGCATACACACATGCATATGCATACACACATGCATATGCATACACACATGCATATGCATACACACATGCATATGCATACACACATGCATATGCATACACACATGCATATGCATACACACATGCATATGCATACACACATGCATATGCATACACACATGCATATGCATACACACATGCATATGCATACACACATGCATATGCATACACACATGCAATATATGCATACACACATGCAATATATGCATACACATGCAATATATGCATACACATGCAATATATGCATACACATGCATATGCATGCACACATGCATATGCATGCACACATGCATATGCATGCACACATGCATATGCATGCACACATGCATATGCATGCACACATGCATATGCATACACACATGCATATGCATACACACATGCATATGCATACACATGCATATGCATACACATGCATATGCATACACATGCATATGCATACACACATGCATATGCATACACACATGCATATGCATACACACATGCACATGCATACACACATTCATATGCATACAAACATGCATATGCATACAAACATGCATATGCATACAAACATGCATATGCATACAAACATGCATATGCATACAAACATGCATATGCATACACACATGCTTATGCATACACACATGCATATGCATACACACATGCATATGCATACAAACATGCATATGCATACACACATGCAATATATGCATACACAGATGCATATGCATACACACATGCAATATATGCATACACACATGCAATATATGCATACACACATGCAATATATGCATACACACATGCATATGCATGTGTGTATGCATACACACATGCATATGCATACACACATGCATATGCATACACATGCATATGCATACACACATGCATATGCATACACACATGCATATGCATACACACATGCATATGCATACACACATGCATATGCATACAAACATGCATATGCATACAAACATGCATATGCATACACACATGCAATATATGCATACACACATGCAATATATGCATACACACATGCATATGCATACACACATGCATATGCATACACACATGCATATGCATACACACATATATATGCATACACACATGTAATATATGCATACACACATGTAATATATGCATACACACATGCATATGCATACACATGCATATGCATACACACATGCATATGCATACACACATGCATATGCATACACACATGCATATGCATACACACATGCATATGCATACACACATGCATATGCATACACACATGCATATGCATACACACATGCATATGCATACACACATGCATATGCATACACAGATGCATATGCATACAAACATGCATATGCATACACACATGCAATATATGCATACACACATGCAATATATGCATACACACATGCATATGCATACACACATGCATATGCATACACACATGCATATGCATACACACATGCATGCGTATCCATGCACACATGCATATGAATACACATGCATATGCATACACATGCATATGAATACACATGCATATGCATTTTAACATCTCCATATTGGATCAGATGGGATCTCCATGTACACCTTGGGGAGCGCATGACCATGACGACTCCAAAATATATCACATACGTAATGGAGCTTTAGTCATGGATGCAACCGGAAAGTCCATGCTTTAGCGCATTGGAAAACTTTTCTCCATAGAGTTTGGACATTCTAAAATGTTCAAATAGAGCGAACAAGATAGGGATTCCAAAATTATATCACACAAACAATATATGAAGAGTACCAGCTAGCACCTGGACATCCTATTGTGAGTTCGGATTGGATTCCGCATACGACACGCGAGGTGGTGTCTCATCGACGGTCTGAAGCTCTCGATGCTTTCAGAGCAGGCTTACCGAAGCTTGTGTGGTTAGATGTCGAAGAGTGGGAATCGATTCAGGATGAGTAGCAAAATACTCCTGATCGATATCATCAACAACGAGATGCGGTGGCCACACGTTTAGATACGGTTGGAATGTGGCATTTAGGTAGCTGCGGATACGACAATATGTGTTACCAATTTGTAAGTATCATTTTAGTTATTGAATTTTTTTTGTGTTAAGCACATCATTTATGTTCATCTAACATTTTGCATATTTATTATAGGAGTTGGCAGTGGGTCCTCCTCCGACACGAACCGAAGAAGCTTATCGATATCATCATGGATTGGCTACATTGTTGCAGGACTTAGAGGGATGTGGTGCAATCATTTCATGGGAGAATCTATGATTAGGTAAACTTATAGCTTGGCTTCGTATTTTTAGTTGTTGTTTATAAATGTCATGTCAATTTGTCTCATTTTACACATATGCTTTGTTGCAAGATTGTAGGTGTAAATGTTTCGATCCCTTTGCGTATATGTATGATAGTGTGTTGCCACAATTTTGTATTACACTCCTATGTGGCAATGATGTACCATAATTTTGTATTCGATTTCTATATGGAAGTGCTTTGTCACATTGCCACAATTTTGTATTACACTCCTATGTGGCAATGATGTACCATAATTTTGTATTCCATTCCTATATGGAAGTGCTTTGTCACATTTTGTATTCGGTTCCTATATGGAAGTGCTTTGTCACACTCTTGTACATCCTTCATTTATGAAATATACAACTTTTTGTACATGATTCGTGGTTTATTTTTGCTCATATAAAATCATGTTTTGGTTTTCATTAGAGTACATAACACGTGTACTCGGTTTAGAATTGGGCAGAGTGTATTGTCTTTTGCTAAAAAACATCATGCTGTAGCAAAAGACAACACACTCTGCCCAAAAAAAATTGTGCAGATATGGTCGTCAGTATGGGCATCGCTACACCGAGTAAGGGCGTCAGTACACCCAGTATGGCATCGGTAAGGACGTCGGTATAAACACCTGTATTACCGATGCTTATACCGACGACTATACTGATGCCTATATCAACGAAGATACCGATGATTATACCGGCGTTATGTTTCCGATGCGTATACCGACTGCGACACCGACGTCGCGGGAAAATTATGCCCGTTCATTTTCCTCAGTAACAGCCTCGGTATAAGCTCGATATGTTGTAGTGAAAGGGCCTACTATCAAACTCTGAAGTGATGTAGGGCAGGTACAAAGCAGGTTTCGACAGTAACACCTCACTTGCTTGAGGTATCCATCCATCACTTTCAACAGTGGTATCAGAGCAAGTCAAGGTAAAATGGGAGATGGTTTCCCTTCCTTCATTGCTAAATTGGACAGGAATAACTATCCATCATGGTCCTTGAGGATGAAGACATGTCTACAAGGAAGGAGTCTCTATGGACACTACAACAGATCGGCCGTATACCGAGGTTTTTACCGAGGGAAATGAACATGGCTATTTTTGCCGCGACGTCGATGTAGCTGTCGGTATGCACGTCGGTACTATAGCACCGGTCTGGACGTCGGTATGAGCATTGGTATAAGCGTCGATAATTTCGATGCTCTTATCGACGCCCATACGACGCCTCTACTGGGTGCATCTTCGCGTATACCGGTGCCCGCTGGGTGTACCGACGCTTATTCCGATGACATTACTGGGAGTACTGTCGCTTATACCGACGACCATATCTGTAAATTTTTTTTTGGGCAGAGTGTGTTGTCTTTTGCTACAGCAACATTACCATGATGTTGCTTAACAAAAGACAATACACTCTGCCCAAAAAAAACCGAGTACATGTGATGTGTACTCTAATGTCAACAAAAATATGATTTCATAAAACAGAATATTATTGGACACAAAAGAGATAATCAAAATGAACCATGAACCATGTACAAAGAAAGTGATATATTTCATAAATGAAGCATGTACAAGAGTGTGGCAAACCACTGTCACGTATGACACTTTTACAAAATGTTGCAAAGCAATGCATTGCCATATAAAAATCAAATACAAAATTTTGGTGTGCCACTGCCATACACATGCAAAGAACGTTCCATATCAACAGTCCTGCAACAAAGAACAGAACAACAAGTAAAAACCAAATTTATAAATTAATCACCTCATTGCAAATGCTCCCATGAAACGACCGCACCCCGTCCCTCCAAGTCCTCCAATAGTGCAGTCAATCCGTGCTGATATCCATAAGACTCTTCCGTTCCTATTGGAGGACGACCCATTGCCAGCTCCTGCAACAAATATACAAAACATTAGAGGAACATACATGAGAAACTTAACACAAATAAATTCAATAAATGAAATGGTACTTACAAACTCATGATGCATCGTGTCATATCTGCCGCTGCCCAAATGTGACGGTCCAACCGTATCTAAACATGTGATTGTGGCATCTCACTGTTGACGATATCCATCAAGAGTCTGCTGCTGCTCATCGCGAATCAGATTCCACTCCTCAGCATCTAACCATACAGGCTTTGCTAAGCCTGCTCTCAAAGCCTCAGGAGCCTCTGATCGTCGATGGGACATCACCTAACGTGTGGTGTGCAGAATCCACTCAGAACTGATAAGAGACTATCCATCGGCTGGTCGGAACTCCTCATAAATCGTTTGTGTGATATAATTCTTCCGATCTTTATCCTGTTCACTCCATTTCAGCATGATGAAGTGTCCAAACTGTATGGAGCAAAGCTGTCGTATACGTGCATGCATTGCTTTGCCAGCCGCATCCATCACCGGAGCTCCATCTCGGATACTATACACCTTGGAGTCATCATGGTCATGAGCATCCCAAGGTATACGTGGTGTTCCACGTGGTGTACTACGTGGCATACCTACATCTAAGGTACTCGTCCTAGGAGTAGAAGCGGGCGAGACAACGTCTGTCACACAGCCTCCACAACAGCCACCTCCTCCAGACCTACCTGTAGATCCACTCCTAGAACCTCTTGCTCAAGAGCGTGACCTCGATCTACGAGACGGGCCAGAACCTGTATCGCGCTGAGGCGTCGAACGCACATGTCTACTACTAGACTGAGTAGGAGATGGCTGAAAAGATGGTCGTGGTGGAGTCACAAAGCTAGGAGACATACCTCCTGTGGGAGTAGCACCACTCGTAGTAGTGACACCGGTGGGAGTGAGGCCGGCAGGAGTAAGGCCGGCACGAGTGAGGCTGCCAAAAGTGAGGCCAGGAGGAGTGCTACCACGAGCGATCCAATACTATGATGTAGCGACCATATACGCGGGAGGTACCTGAGAGATAAACTCTAAAAACTGCTCCTCTGTCATGGAATGAGCAATGGCTGGAGGACTGTCTCCCATCGTGCTCTGTAACAAAAGAACTCAAATAATTAGTATGTGATAATAAAGCTAATATAGAGAATAAATATAAAAAAAACAAAAATTAGTACGTACAAGTGTTTTATTAAAAAATCCTCTAATCTAGCATCCTCTTGAAGATCCGATGCACTGAGAATATCTATCTCTATATTGATGGCTTCTAAATCGCTTGCTATGCTGGTTTCTTCCAGATCATCGTCTATTGCTTTGTCTTCTCGAACAATGACCTCTTCTTCAATGTCCTCTTCTTCTCGAACAATGATCTCTGAGTCCACTACAGATGGACTATCTTGTACATCTATATTCTCACAAATTTGTCTACTACATGGGGCGACTTGTAAAACAAATAGCCACTCTAGTTCTTTTGAATCTGGTATTAAAAACAACTTGCTCACAATGTTCGGGAAGTACAATTGTATCCCTTTCATCCGTCCATAATTTTGTGGAGTCCACTTGAAGCAAATCGCTTTTATCCCGCCTCACTATTGTGTTTCTTCTAGAGGTGACTACTTTGAACCATTTCACATCAAAAACAAAATAATCAAACTTCCTAAAAGATAGTTTCAAGCTCTTTCCTTTTCCTTGGTAAGCTCATACCTTTCTAACCACTTCTGCATAGGCTCAGAGTTAACTATGCAAAACTTCATTGCCTTCTCTCTAAAATCTGCATCCATTTTCCTTTGCAATCCTTTACCTTGTGGTTCATCACCTACAAGATGAACATCTTCATCATGGCTCCATAAGCGAGGCATTTCGGGATCCGACATACGTAGAAACTCAGTTATGAATACAAGAGACTCTTGTACAAGCCATCCCTCTGCCATGCTACCCTCTAGACGTGCTCTCTGTCGAACAAACCCTTTTAATGTCTTCATAAAGCGCTCTAAGAAGAACATCCATCAACTATGGACAGTTCCTGCTATTGCAACTTCATCTACCACATGAACTAGTAAATGAAGTTGAATAGTGAGAATACTTGTGGGAAAGTATTTCTCTACCTTACAAATAGCCTCGATAGCATTGAGTTTCGCACTCTCTATGCTATCTTTATTTATCTCTTTAGAAGAGATCCACTGTACTAAAGAACTAATTTTATAAATGGTTCTTCGTACATCCTCCGAAAGACAATCTTTTAGAGCTACACGGAGCACAAGCTGTAAAAACATGTGCGAATCATGAGACTTGAGCCCTCCAAGATCGTCATTTTGTATGAAAGCAGTCTTTAGACACCTCATGCATCCAGTAGGTGTCCGAAACTCTGAAATTGTTTTCTTCACTTGTTGCTTTTCCATCCTGCGAAGCACCCAAGGAGCTCTTGGTAATGATACTATTCCCGTTGGGCTTAGTAATTGCCCATAACTCTCTCATACGACCTCACTCTTCTAAGTCCTCCCTTTGTGCGTTGCTTTCTTTCTTTTCGATCAAAGTTTTCCAAAGAATCTCTCCCACATTCTTAAAAATATGCATCGGGTTTTCCAAATGATTGATCAACAATTCACTCCAATAAGGGAGTTCATGAAAAATAGAGAACCGCTTCATGCCAGTGACTAGATTTTCTGAATCCCACAGTTGTTTCCAATCGCTAGCTTTCATTTGGCGTTGCGCGTGTCGACCAATATGTCCTTCACGTAAAACATGTCCATGAGGCAAATATCTATGGTGTCCTTCATAGACAGTTTTATGTAGTGCTTTGGAATAGCGTGCTTCGAGTCGTGGTCCGCATAAGGGACAAGCATGGTAACCCAAAATCGAGAAACCTGAACATTCACCATAACCAAGCCAATCATGCATCGTCCACATAAGTATGCCTTGCACTCGCACGTCTCGTTTTCTTGTAGGTTGAGACATGTCATGCACAGTAATCCCATCCCATAAAATGCACAGTTCTTCCACATGTGGTGCAAGATATACATCCATGTTTTTTACCTTATACTTACCTGGTACAATAAGAGCTAATAATAAATGACCTTTCTTTGTGGCCAACCATGGTGGGATGTTATAATTCACCAAACATACAGGCCATTTGCTCCATGAAGAACTGTGTAAACCAAAGGGATTCACTCCATCCATAGCTAGGCCTAGACGTATGGACCGAGGCTCACTAGCAAACTCTGGCCACTTACTATCTATGTGCTTCCAAGCATCAGAGTCAGCAGGCACTCGCATTACACCATGTGTAGACCTACTCTTTGTATGCCATGACATTAACTCAGCTATAGATTTGCATCTAAACATGTTCTTAACATGGAATGATAGGAAAGTGGCGAAGAACCTTTGCGGGGATTGCTTCGCCTACAAGGTCTTCTCTAAATCTATTTGTCCACACTTTGGACATACGTGGAGATGCTCATATTCATTTCGAAAGAGAATGGAATCATTCGCACAAGCATGAATTTTAGTATAATCCATTCCAATGGACAAGTTTTTCTTCATCTCCACGTGTTGGAGGCATGTCATTGCCCTCTCAAAAAAATGATCTTTAAGAAGCTCGCAATAAGCAATTAAAATGATATTAGTAAATAAGGCTATTTTGATACAACAATGAAAGCCAATTTGTTCTCCACTTACCTGAACAATTCAGTGACACTACTATCAGACCATCCATAAATGGATTGCAGATTCAGCATCGCAAGTGACGCACATAGTATAGATATCTTTGCTCCATTGTAAAGTGGTAAACGAGATAGTCTTCGCATGTTTTCATATTCTTCATCGACTTATGATCGTGGAAATTCTGTTGTGTCCATGAAACTCTCAACATCTTCACCACCATCATGATCTTTGTCCATCTCATAGAATGCTTCGAGCATCTCTTCCATATGTTCATTCTGTGTAATACTATTAGTAATTGCTTGTACATCTAAGTCCTTCTTTGTTCTCTTTTGTCCACCAGAGGTTACCGATGCAATGTCGTTTGGGTCCATCTGCTCACCTGAGGGACCATGCGAATGGTAGCGTAGGTTTTCTAGTCGACTCTTATCCTATATATATATACATATATATATATATATATATATATATATTTATTTATTCAGATTTTTCCTTAAACCCTAAAACCCTAAAACCCTAATCCTAAAACCCTAATCCTAAAACCCTAATCCTAATCCTAAAAACCTAAAACCCTATTTTATATATATTTATTTATATATTCAGATTTGTTCTTAATTAGTCCTATTTTTATATATTTAATTATATATATTTAATTAAATTATTTAAAACACTAATACTTTTTATATTTATTTATCTATATACTTATCCTATTTTATATATATATGTATATATTTATTTATTCATATTTTTTTTTAAATTATTCCTATTTTTATATCTTTAATTATATATATTTATACAAATATATTTAATTAAATTATTTAAAACACTAATCCTTTTTATATTTATTTATCTATATAATTTATCCTATTTTTTATATATATTCATTTATTTATTAAGATTTTTTTCTTAAATCTTAAAACCTTAAAACCCTAATCCTAATCCTAAAAACCTAAAACCCTATTATATATATATATATTTATTTATTTATTCAGATTTTTTCCTTAAACCCTAAAACCCTAAAACCCTAATCCTAATCCTAAAAACCTTAAACCCTATTTTATATATATATTTATTTATATATTCAGATTTTTTCTTAATTAATCCTATTTTTATGTATTTAATTGTATATATTTAATTATATTGTTTAAAAAACTAATATCTTTTATATTTATTTATCTATATAATTATCCTATTTTATAAATGTATATTTATTTATTAATTCAGATTTTTTCCTCAAATCTTAAAACCCTAAAACCCTAATCCTAATCCTAAAAACCTAAAACCCTATTTTATATATATATTTATTTATATATTTTGATTTTTTCCTTAAACCCTAAAACCCTAATCCTAATCCTAAAAACCTAAAAACCTAATCCTAAAACCTTAATTCTAATCCTAAAAACCTAAAACCCTATTTTATATATATATTTATTTATATGCTCAGATTTTTTCTTAGTTAATCCTATTTCTATATATTTAATTATATATATTTAATTAAATTATTTAAAACACTAATACTTTTTATATCTATTTATCTATATAATTATCCTATTTTATATATTTATTTATTTATTTATTGAGGTTTTTTCCTTAAATCTTAAAACCCTAAAACCCTAATCCTAATCCTAAAAACCTAAAACCCTATTTTATATATATATTTATTTATTTATTCAAATTTTTTCCTTAAACCCTAAACCCTAAAACCTTAATCCTAATCCTAAAAACCTAAAACCCTAATCCCAAAACCCTAATCCTAATCCTAAAAACCTAAAACCCTATTTTATATATATATTTATTTTTATATTCAGATTTTTTCTTAATTAATCCTATTATTATATATTTCATTATATATATTTAATTGAATTATTTAAAACACTTATACATTTTATATATGTATTATATGCATGTGTATGTGTATGTGTGTATATATGTTATGTAGGTTTTAAAACCCTAAAACCCTAATCAGAAGGACTTAGACTTAAACCTAAAATACTAAAATGTAAATACTTAAACACCTATAAAAATCTAAATGTGTAAAATTTGTGTAGATATGTGTGTGTGTATGTATACTATTTTGCTATGTGTATGTATGCATGTGTGTATATGTGTATGTGTGTGTATGTATGCATGCATGTGTGTATATGTATATGTGTGTGTATGTATGTGTGTGCATGTATGTGTGTATGTGTGTGTGTATGTGTATGTATGCATATGTGTATATATGTGTGTGTATGTATGTGTGTATACATGGGTGTGTATGTATGCATGTATGTATATTTGTATGTGTGTGTATGCATGCATGTGTGTATATGTGTGTATGTAAGCATGCATGTGTGTATATGTGTGTGTATGTAAGCATGCATGTGTGTACATGTATGTGTGTATGTATGCATGTGTAAATGTGTAGATGTGTATGTGTGTGTGTGTATGTATGCTCTATTTTTCTATGTGTATGTATGCATGTGTGCATATGTGTATGTGTGTGTATGTATGCATGCATGTGTGTATATGTGTATGTGTGTGTGTGTATATGTGTGTGTATGTATGCTCTATATTCCTATGTGTATATATGCATGTGTGTATATGTGTATGTGTGTGTATGTATGCATGTGTAAATGTGTAGATATGTGTGTGTGTGTATGCTCTATTTTCCTATCTCTATCTTCCTTTCTTTTCATCATTCTTTATCTCTCACTCTCTCTCTCTCTCTCTCTCTTTCTCCCTCTCTCTCTATCTATCTCTCTCTCTCTTTCCCTCTCTCTCTCATCTCTCTCTCTCTCTCTCTCTCTCTCTTTCTCTCTCTTTCTCTCTCTATCAATAGACAATAAAACAATCACTTACAAGTATGTCCCTCTTTTGGATCATTGTCATCAAAGCGTAATGTAGGTCGTCTATCGTTGAATTCCAAACAATCGCCACCAAAGAACTTCTGCAAAATCAAAGAGGAGAGAAATTATAAGACCTAAAGCATAGAGAAAGACAAAGGCTAACAGTACGTGCACTACTCACCAAGATCTCAGATCTAAATCGAGGAAGAGTGTGTGTAGAGAGAGAGAGATCTTTGTGTGTGTGTGTGCACAAGACAATGTAGTTCGCAATTCGCTTCGCGCACGCAAGTTTGACAGAAGACAAACATTACTCAAACACGTGCAAAAAAGTGAAGTTTTGCTCTCGGTTCCCGGTATTTTTAAAACTCAGCCTTGGTATGGACGTCGGTATGGGCATCGGTAACTTCCAGTAAATTACCAAGGCTTATACCGACGCTCATACCGATGCTTATATCGATGCTTATACCGATGGCTGCGGAGCACGCCGACGATCCGTTTAAAACGGTCATACCGACGGTCACTTGACCGTCGGTATCTTTAAGTCATGTTTTTCGGCGTTTATACCGGCACCGCGAGTGACCGTCGGTATAAGCGGCGTCGGTATGCCCCTCATATGTTGTAGTGGGGTACATATGAGGAGATGAGGAGATGCCCATATTCAGAAGCAAAGGTCAAGCTACAAGAGAAGAGCTAGAAAGACTCAACTCATGGTGTGCCAAAGATGCTTTATCAAGGTCATATCTACTTAACTCTATTTATGACTTCCTTCTTCCTCACATTAGGAATTGTAAAACTTCCCAAGAGACTTAGGATACATTATCTTCATATTTTTCTTTCAATACAAGAGCAAGAGAAAATCAATTATGGATTGGGTTTACTACTCAAAGGAAGCAATCGAAGCAGAATGTTTTAGAGTATGTGACCAAAGTAAAGGATGTGGCTAATCAATTGGCAAGCATAGGAGAGGAGATTGAAGAGGAGCAAATAGTGAGACAGATAATCAATGGCATCAAGGCAGATGATAAGTGGGAAGCTTTCACAACTGCTACGGACCTACATGGACATGTAAATCCGAGATCTTACCATGCTCATGGGACAACTCTTTACCCATGAAGCCAAGCTCAACAAAAATGGATAACCATCAAGAGGTAACAATTCGTCTGCCCTCTACACAGATAAAGGAAAGTCTAAGGATAAAGGAAATAACAAAAAGGTTGAAGATGAACGTACTACTTCTCAAGCTAACTATGCAGGGAGAGGTAGGAATTCAAAAGGAAGGGGCAGAGGAGGTAAGCAAGGTAGGGGGAGACCTTTCAACTCTTCCCCATGCAATATATGTGGACTATCTAGATGAGTGCTATAGGAACTTCAAGAATCAAAGAGGAAGAGGATTTCAAAGAGGTGGCTACTCACAATCAGGAGGAAGGTTCAACCATAATCATGGCTACAACAACAATTACAACAACAATTATCAAGGAGGATACAAATCAAGAAAAGACTTCAACAATTATACAAAGGATCAAGAGGATTCTCTTCTCCTTATGAACATAACTTCAAAACAAGATATGAATGATGAGCACATCTTCTATATAAACTCAGGTTGTTCAAACCATGTAGCAAGCAATGTAGCTCTGCTTTCTAATCTTGAGGAGCCCAAGGGAAAGCACCAAGTGCGTCCCAGGTGATGATACCAAGCATTCAGTTGTCAAGGTAAGAAATGTCAAAACTTGTGATGGGAATAGAAATATGTTGAGCAGAGTTCTTTATGTGTCTACTATCACAAAGAATCTGATGAGTATTGGGCAGAAAGTGGAAAAGGGTTTGCAGGTTAGATTCAATAAATGTGGAGCTTTTGTGGAGGATCCCCAAGATGGATTCAAGAGAATTGCCAAGGGAAAGAAAACAGGAAGATGATTTACATTTGAACTTGAGGACACTAGAAACATTGCACTTTAAAATTATAAGGATCAAACATTGTATGAGTTAGAGATATAGCACAAAAGATTAGGGCACATTGGTGAGAGAACCTTGAACCAGATATGTAGAGATTGATGTGTACTTGGGATACTTAATGTATCCAAGCAACACATGATCTATAAATGTGATGCTTGTTAGTTTGGTAATTCACACATGTTATCCTTTACAAAGAAAGGCTATATGCATGAGGATTACTTGGTACTTGTCCACACAGATGTGTGGGGACCATGCAAGGACCCTTCAATCTCAGGATCAAGGTACTATGTGTCATTGATTGATGATTTCAATAGTGGACTATCTTGTATTTCATGAAACATAAGGATAAAGTGTTCAGTTGCTTCAAGAGTAACATGGAGAATAGCATCATTTAAATGGTGGTGCGTGCTCGATGCCCCATCCGACGAAATTCACGATCATGTAGCGATGAAAATGTGTCCCGTTAGCCGTCGTTATCCCTCGTATTCCTTGTAGTGTACATAGATCAAAGTACACACATCCAATTCTTAGCACGTCTTAGCTAAGGATGGGTAAGAGAATATAGCACGCAATAAGGGCCTCCATAAACATCTTTATATACTCTGCACAATTAAAATTCACGCTCGAATAATATCAGAACTGTAGCTAGCTCATATGTGTAAAATAAGCACCTCATTTCATTTGAAGGTGTTAGAGGATAGCCTTAAACCTCAATGTTTACGAACAAGGATTATGTTCAACGCAGCATTAATAGCATCAAGGGTCTCTCTTTGATTATGTTCGACGCAGAATTAATAGCATCAAGGGTCTCTCTCCTCACACTTGTTTTATCTGGTAACACAATATAGGTGTTATAGACAATATAGGTGTTATAGACAATATAGGTGTTGGACCATAAAATTCAACGACGATCTCTAAAACGGTGGTCACATGTTATGCAGAATGTAGGTGTCCATTACAAACAGAAGTCAATTCTGTTAGCTAGTTTTCATACCGATGTGTAAATTGCGCACCTGATTTCATATATAGCTGTTACACGAACAAAGATAATGTTAGAAGCACTAATAGCTGGTAGCACAATGTAGATGTTATACAACGGCCATAAAATTCAACGACGCGATCTCCAAAACAGTTGTCACATGTTATACACAATATAGGGTGTAAAATCGTATTCTACTATCACAATGTTTACCAACAACCATCACATCCTACCCATGTTGGAACTCATATTCTTCAACCGAGTGGAGTAAAACAGAAGACAATTCATACTTAGAGATAATAAGACAACAGTGTGACTGGCGTGATCAGAACTTGCAAGTGACCAAAACGACATAGATATCACAAGGGACAGGGATATCACATGTTGCAAGTGACCAAAAAGACATGGATATCACAAGGGACATTGATATCACATGTTGCTCGATATTCCATTCTAATCCCTCTTAAAATCCGAGTTTGGCACTAAAATTGAATCTAGAAATAAGCATGAGTCTCAGCTTCACGCAACAATACCAGTATTCGAGACAACAACGGAGGAGAGAAATTAACCCGACTGCTTTTCAACCAATGAGCAAAATTAAATAGATAGGTACATCATAGCGAAATTAGTATGACTACGAGATTGTGGGACGTAGCTAATGCAAGAACAGAGAACAAAAACGGCTATTAGTGTATAGTGATGAAACTAGTGATACTTTCATCGAGGCGATGCCGAGAAAGCAGATGAGTCTAGCATCTGAGAAGAGCGGTTATAGCCTTAGAGCTTTGCCATAGATCTGCCTTCCTTGAATTGCTCCTTAGTGATAAAATAAGTAAGTATGTGTGTATGTATGTATGTATGCATGCATGCATGCATATAAGTAAGTAAGTATGTATGTATGTGTCTATAAGTAAAAAAGAGCCTAAGTAACTAAGTGCAAGAGAACGAGAATTACGACCACCACGTGCTAGAGAGATGAATCTCCTCCCAACTAAATGCCTCTATATATAGCTCTCTCAAGAGGACTGCCTTCTTGGGTAGGTGGATACTAGCCAGCCATGTGTCGTCCATGTAACTGCATGTATGCCAAGTGTCACAGTTAACTCGAGTTAACTCAAGTGGATGCTTCTAGAAGGCTCTAGATCTCTTTGGGCAAAGTACTCTCCCCATGTACCCCATGGGGATTGAACCCAAGACCTCCACCTTCACATCCTTGAGACTTAACCACTAAGCTAAGTGGATCACTTGTTCACAAGAGCACAAGACCTCCTAGTAAGTCTAAACTCGAGATCTTTGGTCATACACACGGATGACCAAACGGTGTCCGATTTCAGATCCATCTGAACCAATCGGATCCCTAGATCATAGACTTACTTTATTACATTCTTCCCCCCTTGGAAAATATTTTCGTCCTCGAAAATAGAGCTATATATCTACTATAGATAATCCCCGAGCCTCATGTTCTAAAACATCATCCAACCACAAGATACTAATGTGGTAACAAACATTAGTGTGTCGACCCACTTAGGTTCTGTCGATGAGTTTTGTATTCAAATAATGCTTCTCTTGAGACTAAGTAGCTTAATTCCTAAGACTTACTTTGATATATCTTTTAGGAAAATATCTTGATTCCTAAAGATTACTTGGGTTTCTTCTTTAAGCTCTAATTAGCTTAAACAAAACCAAGCATACTTTTCTTATCCTCAAAAAAGTGCTAAATAAACTTTCCATACTCTTTGAAAACTTTGCATGTTGACTAGAGATGCAGTCATGGAATTTAGCATCCGACTCTTGAACACTAAAGGTCAAGTAATGCTAAAGTTTTTTCATCTTTTTGAGGTTCATCACTTGTCAAGATGAAATCAAAGAACAAAACTTCAAAAGTTCCATGTTTTTTTTTCAAATTTGGAACATATCAATTATCCTTTGAACTTGAAAGTATTCAACTTCTTAACAAACAATCATGTATATGTGAATGCCTGTTTCTTGTATGCAAATGCATGTGAGTACATGCACCTATTAGAATTCTCCTTTCATGCACCAAATTTAAAGCAAGAAATTCTTGAGCTTGACATGTGTGCATCCAATCATCCATGCACAAACAATCTATCTTCTACCTTACAAAAAGTTATAAATATACATGTGCACAGACTTGAGTGCATCCTATTCCTTTTTGCAAGCAAGAAGAAAATGTGTATGGTGCATGAAAACATTCTTTTGAAAGGAGAGATTGGTATAGCTCAGTGATGAGTAGCACCTCCTTTAATGTCAATCCGGGAAGATGTGAGGATGGTATGATGACCTCAAGCAAGTGAAGGCACAAGTGCGTGAGTGAGAAGCACACAAACATGCACACACATACACACACACGCGCACACACGACAAGAACAAAGAGAAGGATAATGGAGTTATTTTATATTACTTCCCAAAATGCTCATACAAGTCCAATTCTATTACAAGCTAACCTCAAAAATGAGCTCTCTAGCTCTTTTTATAGTTTTTGACTAGCTTTGGCCCTGTCCAGACCTAGTGTCCGGCCTACTTAAAAATTAGGTTCTAGGGCCTATTTGAGGGCTCAAATGAAGTCTAAAAATCATGAAAATTGGTATGATGATATTTCTAATACTCCTCAAGCTCGAGGACTCCTCGTCTTGCACAAAATGGAGTTACAAAAAGGTGAAATGGTATTTACACGGATATTTAGTGATGATAATCATTGCTATGAAGATGTTGTTTTGGAAAAATTTGAATAGCCTACTTGCCAAATCTTTGTTGACTACTTTGTCTGCTTGTGCCTTCTCTCCGCTCTGGCTCCCTTCTTTGGCTTCCTTATCTTGCGAGTCCTTGGGTGCTTTGACTGCTGCCAAAACCACCCCCTCTCTCGCGTCTATCATCTTTGACAGACCCTTGTTTAGCTGAGCGTTTGACATAGAATTCAACCACGTCTGACGCTAGATGGTGTTCTTCTAGCTGCAACCCTCGTGCTAAATCAGTTAGGAGGGCATCCCAATCCACTGGACCTGGAATGTCCAGATGTGGCACACGTAGTTGTTCTGAATGTAATGTTCGCTCCATTGCAAAGAGGTGGAATAGATGGGAGGGTCTGGGAACGAAGACTTTAGAGTGGTATTCCCAGAATCCCGTAATGAACATCTCTTCGAATATTTGCATGTAGCAAGCGAGGAGGTATTTAACTCATGCGTGCCATGCATATATCACCTGGATGGATGGAGTTGTACTCATATCATAGAACAAGTTAAGGTTACCTGCTGTGAATCCAACTCTTGAGAAATGTGGATCTTTAATATTTTTGAAGGTCCTGAAGGTTACCAGCATCAACTCGAATATTTTCATACACATTTGAGTCATTACATCTGGGATGTTTCGCATTCTGACTCCCCAGTGACGGATGGTAGAGAGCATGTAGCCCACCGTAGCTTGTCCTCGTGGTGGTTCCAGGTATACGTAATTGAGCCATTTTGCACAGCCTTTGACCTCCTTCACAGTGATGGTAAACTCAGGCCATGTGCGTCTTCTGAGTATGGGAGCATAACAGGGATTATACTTAATGAACAGTGGCATGTTATTCCAAGTTCGAACCATCTCAGGGTACGTTTCTAAGAGTCGTAGTCGCCAGGTAGGTTGATGAATGGATCCTTTTTTCGCACTCTCAAGGATATCATCAGGGCCGAATTGTGTGGCAAAGGTTGGAGCCTTGCCACATTGCCGTTGAATCTCTACGTTGTATTCTGCCAAGAGTACACAATACGGCACATACTGATCATCGTTGGTGCCTATCCATCTCTGATGAGACATACTTCGGAAGTATTCTGATTTGATAATGGTGTCCTCAATCTTACTTATGGACTCGATCTGGACGATGACTCGATCATCATGTGTATGGGCAGTCTTTTCAAGTTTCTGCATCCATTCTGGGGCTTCTACCTCTAGTGTGTCCAATCCCTCAGCGGTTCGTTGACCACCCAACATTGGCATAGGAACATATGGCTCTTCAGAGGACTCATCCACTTCAATGGGCACCAATTCATCTGGCTCTGGTTCTATGATTGGAGAGGGTTTTCTTTCATGCTCAAGTAGCTTCTTTTGCAATTCCTCCACCTGTTCCTTTAATGCCTTTACTTCCTCTGAAGTCGATGCTATCTCTATGACCTTGGGTTGCTCCTCATGTTCCCTGAGTTGGTCAAAGCACAACACCCATGAAGCACATTCTTCTGTTTCTTATTCCATCGTTGATGGGATGATCTAGTGTGGCATATTGATGGTGAGATTCTCTGTCTCTGCCAAGTACAAGCTGAACCATATCTTTTTAGGTGGCATTGTGAAGCGTTCTTGGGCGGGGAAAGCGAAGTGCTGCATGATTGTTCGTAGGTGGAGAGCGATGGTTGGTGTCATTGCTACCATGTCCTTCAATTTGTTGAGATCCTTGTGCTTCATCCTGCCTGGAATCATTGTTTCTTTCTCAGTGGGAATATGCATACCTTGCATCTTCAATGCTTCTCGTACTAGGTTGAGGGTCAGTTTGAATCTTTTGAGTTCGTGGCCTGGCATCAGTGAAGGTAGCACAAAAGTACTATCGCCTCCCTTGGCCCTGCTAGGGGTGATGGTACTGATAAAATAGGAACAACGCAGGAAATCTGGCTTAGGTAAATGTCCCCGGAAATAGCCATCCAAGCCCGCTTTGGTCCATACTTATTGCATCACTTCTGCATTCTGATATTGCTCAAATTCACGGGTGAAGAAATGATATCGTCCCCATTTGCCATTAAACTCAAGTTCTGCCTCCCAAAAGTAGGTGCCGTCTCCCAATGGCCCTGCGACATCAGTGAACCAATGTGCATGCTTCCCCACTTGAGAAGTGTGCCCCTCAGGCGGGTCCTGAATAGGGAGCACATGCACAGCTCTAAGTTCTTGAGGTCTTTCAGTGAGTTGTGGTTCCAGAAGGAGGGTTTCGATGTCCACTATTTGGGCGCTAGACCCTACCTGGGAGCTGGTGCCTCTAGTTTCTGCCATGTTACAACTTGCTTGCTAGTTCTGTGAGAATATAGAAGCATGCGTTAACATTGTAAAGGACAAGGTAGAACAATTTTTGTCCCCATTACAACATTAGCATGAGGTGAATGATGAGTTAGTGGATCAGTGAGTGCTCGATGATTGTGTGTGTTGTTAATCCTATGAGCTAAGTGAAAAGATGCAGTTAGTAGGTGGAGAGGAATGTGCAAATGGGATAGGGGGGTTTAATACAAGCTCTTGGCTGCCAAACACAATGAATGACTTTATGTTTTGGTTTTGTGGAGACTCTGGAGGGCTTTATGAGGGTGTCTGCTTGGAAATGAGGCGTATAGGGGCCCATTTGCCAGTGATTCCACTCATGCTCATGTGTAAATGTGCGTTTGTGTGTGTTGAATGAGAGTGGGCATCGGCTCTTTGAGTGAGTGAACCCTATTGTGTATGGTGCGATTTGTGTGTGACTAGTTGAGCCCGCAAGCAAGCCTTAGGCACCCAAATTTGTCTTGATCGTGGGCCAGCCTTCATCCACTTCTTGGGTACCCAGATAGATTTCACTTCCACAGAAGAGTTTTTGGAAGTCTTCTTATTAGTATCATGTCATTGATCACTAATAGGAAGTTGAGCTAGTTGTTGTGGCTTGACCGCAATGGGGCGCTCGCCTTTCCGCATCCACACTTGGTTTGATGGTTGAGGCATCGTGCTTCGTATTTTCTTTTGGCTTCGAGCATAAGTTCTCTGCTTCTTCTGCCTTTTATCTGTCTTTGGTTGCTGCATCCCGATGGACTTTGGAAAAGAAGGGAGTTCCATTGCATCCTTGACTTATGTGTTTGCGATAATCATCCCTCTGCATCACATAGTTTTGGACAAGAATAGCATGGTCATCTTCATGTGTACTCCTGGAAGGACCAGGAGCTTGTGCCTTTCCTAGTTCCTTGAGTGCACCATTGTCTAATTCAACTGTAATTCGACGCTGATTTACCCATACTTGAAGAAGTCCACTTCTTAGGTTTAGGTTGACCGCATGATCATAGATCCAGTCTTGACCCAAGACAAGAGGTTCAGTGAGATCCTCATCTTGACACACTAGTACTTTAACTATCATTAGAACATCTTGAATGGAGAGGGGAAGTTCCACCTCGCCCATGCAAGGGGTTTCCATGCCTCCCAATCCTACGAGATGCGCTTCTATAGGACTGATGCTTAATTTCAACTATTGACAGTAAGAAAGTTTAACCGTGCTAGTGGCTGCGCCTGAGTCAAATAAAGCCCTTACAGTCCTTGCACTCTTTCCTTTTCCTATCTCTAGGGTTACAAAAGGACGTCGATCAATTATCCTATGGGAGCTAATACCTGAAACTTCACACATTGCCACATGATATCCTTGAGTTGCATAGTCATCTGTCCTAAGCTGATCTCTACCCTGCCTTCTCAACTTCATCGTTCAGATGCGTTCTAAAGCTTCTGCTTGCGCCTCTTCTCGAATTCGCTTTTCTTCTTCCTTGCGTTTCTTGGCAGTGTTGAGTCGATTTAGCATCTCTTCAGTCAGGGGTTCTTGATATAATTTGACTCTACATCCGCTGATGTAATTAAGGAGAATATCGCCTTCTAAAGTGGCTACTTGTATTGCTCCACTAGTTGAAATCCTATTGATGATCATAGGTCCATAACCACGTTTTTCTAGCTTTCTCGCATGTTGTTTCAGAGTATATACCAAAACTAAGTCTCCGGCCTTCAATCCTTTATCCTTAACATGAGCATCAAAGTACACCTTCTGTCGTTTCTGTTGGGAGTGATGGTTGGATACACTCAAGAGATTGAGTTGAAGCTGCTAGACCTGCTTTGCTTCAGCCCTCCTTTGCTTCAGATATGCTTAGTACACTTGCTTAGCTTCCAAATGATACCAAGAAAGCATATATGTACTTTGCAAATGATATGTGTAGTGATCAAATCAAAACAGATAACTTGACACTTCAAAAATCCAAGAAAACTTGCTATTTTTGTAGTGATACCTGCTCAGTCTTTCACTCAGTGTGACCAGCACACTTACAATTGATCTAATTCCTTTTGGACATATTAAATTAGCTTAACAAGCTACCATTTGCAAGTGAAATGAGAAGAAATGATAAGCTACTCACTGAGAAATCAATTTAGCAAAATTATATGTACCCCCGACTTTTTAGGAACTCTGCAGACACAGACTAGTGTGCACTTCGAGCGAGATTTCTCCGAGATGGTTAATCCAATTGACTTGAAACTTTGTAGGTGTATAGTAGACTTTGAGATGAATCCAATGTGCTTTGAATCACTTGATTTGGTTCAGTAGATCCTGAGATATGCTCCTTTGAATTTGACAGACTTGGAGATGATGACTCAGAGAAACCAGATATTATAAATGTGTATACTTCTATTGATTGATGTAGTTGTACAATCTCATTAGCATGACAAGCATAGCTAAATGAGGTATTGTGGTGTAGGCTATGAAGTAGCACTCACACACAATGAGTTACAATAATGAAATGCCTCGGGGAGTGAGCTAAAAGTGAGTGACACACCCGCGACCTTTTTACATCATCTTTTATAGAGATTTAGTGATCATTTGAATTTGAAATTCAAATCTAAGCTCCCTAGAATCTCTCCTCTAAAAGTAGGGAGATATTCTCTCCAATTACACCATCCAACTTCCACGACTCTAATCAAGCAGGTGTGATCATTTTACATGTCAAGTCATTTAGACTTTTACAAGAGATAAAATGGTAATAACACATAGGCAAGTGTTCCTATGGTTCTAGCTTCTCATAATGATATCCTTCAAGGGTTCCAAGCCAAAGGTGAAGGCTTGAAATGCACCAACAGTTTCTTAGCTGCATATATTCCTGCGGTAGCCCTCAGTCTTGTTTCTCCTAATTGCTCAAGGTCAAGAATCCTAGAGGAGAGCTCATGGCCCGTCCACTCATGCTCTTGTGCTATTCTCAATGTAGGAATCAAGAAGTCCACAGGTAGCACCGCATTTTGGCCAAATACCATCTAGAAGGGTGTGGCTTGGAGTACCGTTTTATAGGCAACTCTGTATGCCCAAACAACATGGTGTAGTTGTTTGTCCCAATCAGATCGTTTACTATTTACCAATTTAGTCAACACATTGCATAGGATCTTATTTGCGCTCTCAGCCTGGCCATTAGCTTGTGGGTGATAGGGGGCAGACTTCTTATGTACTACCAAGAATTCTTGGAGAAGATTTTCAATAACTTCATTCAAGAAGTGAGTCCCTCTATCACTAACTAGCTCTATAGGTAGCTCGTATCTTGTGAATACATTGTCAAATAAGAACTTAGCCGTCATTTGAGCATCGTTCTTCGTGGTAGCTTTCACTTCTACCCATTTGGTTAAATAGTCTATGGCCACAATGATATATTCAGCATGTGAACGCTTGGCTGGGGGATTAATAGGACCTACAAAGTCTATTCCCCATTTAGAGAATGCACGTCCACCCATCATAGGTTTTAAAGACATCTCATCTTTGCGTATAGGATACTGAGTTCGCTGACAAACATCACATCTGTTCACATAGGTATGTGCGTCCATGTGAAGGGTAGGCCACCACATCCCTGCAAATAGGATTTCCTTGATCACCCGATCTAGTCCAAAGTGTCCTCCTGCTACAGCTTGGTGAGCAGTTTCCAAGATCTTGAGATATTCACTCTCATGGACACATAATCTAAGGTAACCATCTTTACCCCGCTTGTATAAATTATCACCAATAAGTGAGTAATCTACGGCTTCTTGTTCTAGACTTCTTTGTCTCGTCAAGGTCATATCTTGAGGGAATGTTTTCGTCCTCAAGAAGGCTACTAGTGGTTCACTCCAATCTGGCACTATGGAAACTTGATAAAGAGTGGCATGTTCCACAAGTGGTTTAGTGCAACAGATTGGGCATTCCTTGCACAACTTTTGGACATCAGCTTCCATAGTCGGCCAATGCACTCCGAGTCTCCTTAATGTCTATAGGGTTCGTTGCTTTGAGTAGTGTTGCTCTAATGCACCTACATGTGCTAATTGCAACCATTTTGTGTACTCATCCTCTTCCACAAAACAAGCTAGGATCCCTTGATCTGTATGCTTGTACATACTTCCTGCCATGATATGGTACTTCTGGGCTTTTACTACCTCCCTATCTTGAATGTTTATGACTGGGTGGTTAGGCCCGTATGTCAAGACTGGCACTAATGGCTTAGCCCACTGAGGTACAACTTCCAAATTAAACAAGTAAGCATCAAGAAGGTCATCTGATACTCCTTGTGCGGCTTCTCCAGATGTGAACCTAGAGAGATGGTCTGCTCTCAAGTGAGTCTTGCCTTTTCTTACCACAACCTCAAAGTCGTATTCCATTAGCAAGAGAAACCATCTTACTAAACGGCCTGTATTGCATGGTTTGTTTACCAAGTACAATAATGCCTGATGATCGGTAAAAAATTTAAACTTATTTGCAAGCAAATAGTGTCTAAACTTTTTAACTGCATATACCATGCTTAATCCCTCTCGTTCAGTGGTGGTATAATTTCGTTCAGTTGCATTCAACTGTCTACTAGCATAGGCAATTGGAAGATCCATATTACCTTCGCTCGTAGGTTGTGCAAGCACACATCCAATAGCATAATTGGATGCATCCACATCAACATGGAAGGGCTTATTCCAATCTCGTGTGGTCAAGATTGGTGGGGAACACAATCTCCTTTTGAGCTCATTGAAAGAGTCCTCACATTCATTAGTCCACTTAAAGTTGGTCAAAAGGCCGTACAGTGGCTTGGCAATGATGGCGTACATGTGTATAAAGCGTCGGTAATAGCCACAATGCCCCATGAAAGCTTCTACTTCCTTGGCAACTCTGCTATGGCTCTCACTTTCTCTTCATCAATGGATATGCCATTCTTTGACACTATGTGTCCTAGAATCTTGCCTTGCCTGACCATGAAAACACACTTTTCTAGGTTCAGGCAGACTTGATACTCTCGACATTTGTCAAAGATTTATTTGAGTTCAGGGATATGGGTTTGTCTAATGTTGGAATGAGCACAAAGATCATCCACATAGACCTCTAAGTTCTTCCTCAAGAACTCTTTAAACACGTGACACATCAGCCTCCGGAAGGTAGCCCGTGCATTGGTAAGCCCAAATGGCATTACTCTAAAGGCAAATATGCCCCACTCTGTGGCAAAAGCTGTCTTATCCTGATCTTCTGGTGCTATGGCCACCTGATTGTAGCCTGAAAATCCATCAAGGAAGCTGTACACTTCCTTGCCTACTACTTTTTCTAAGAGATGTTCAGTGATAGGAAGTGGATAGTTATCTCGAATCGTGGCTGCATTAACCTTCTTCAAGTTAATGCACACACATAGCTTCCCATTCTTCTTGGGCACTACTACAATGGGGGATACCCACTCGGTGTGCTCAGTTTCATAGATAAATCCAGCTTCCACCAGATGATCTATCTCTTCTTTGATCTTGGTAGCATAATTATCATTGTATGTGTATGGCTTTTGCTTAGAAGGTTTGGCATCTGAGGTCATGGGGATAGTGTGTGAGCATATGTCAGGGTCCACACCTTTCAAATCCTTGTAACTCCAAGCTAATACATCTCTGTATTCTCTTAGCAAGGCTATATTCGTGCTCTTCGTCTTCCGTCATGTCATGGCCTATGTACGTGCATCTTTCTTCTCCTTCTTCTATGGCTACGACTACTTTCTTGGTAGTTTCTTTGTTATCATAGGCCTCTCCTGCTTGTACCTCGCGTTTAGGCATCCTTACCATGACTCTTCTATCGTCTATCTCATACTTTTTAAAGTTTTCAAGGACCTCAAACAAAGATTCTTCCTCTTCTGGTGTGACTTCTCTCTTCTTTCTTTTCTTTCCTTCATCCTTAGGGGTCACTTGTGTGGCTAACCTTACATCATTTGTAAGCTCTCTGTGTCTCTAGGGTTGAAATTCTACTTCATAGAAGTATTCTTCATCTGATGCAAAAGGTGGGTCCATAATGATTGACTCTAGATCGGAGTCACTTGCATCTTCATATGCATAAGGGCTAGGTTCGCATTCTTCCAGAACTGCATCTCCTACGATTGGTTCTATGGAGAAGACTAAAATGTCATAGCCATCCTCATCACAGTGGGGTGTCCATTGTTCCTCATTGATGGCTACGTCCATTGTTGCTAAAATTTCTGCCTAGCCGCGAGGTTCAAACTCTTCATCAGGAAACACTACAGGTGCGTAGGCTGGGTCTTGAATTGACCTATGGGTTTCCTTAGCACCTATCTCTCTGGCCTTTTCTCTCTTCTCTTCTTCCACTCCCACTTTACACATCCATAAGTGAGTGTCTTCATGCATCCATAAGGATCCTGATCCTATGGAGTGCACAGACTCCGTGTCATCCTTGGCTTTATGTATAGGATTCCATTGAATAGGCGGTACATCTCTATGAGAGTAATCCTTGAGATCGACTTTGGTCGTAACACCTAAGTGTTGCAAATACAAGGAATTGGTTCCCCAATCCTGGACCACTTGCAACTGTCGCATAAATGGTCTTCCCAAAATCATCTCATAGGCATGGTTCTTGCTGAAATCACATATGACAAAAGTATGCTCAAACTCAACACCGCATGTAGTGAGAGTTATTCCTTCTAGCAAGCCTAAGGGTCTTTCTATGTGACCATCACCCATCTGCAATTTGATTCTCGTGGGCCTGAGTGTTGGCTTGCCCCAACGCTTCCATAGAGAAGTGGTAGCAATAGCAACTCCTGCACCTGAGTCTAGAATTGCCTTGGTTATGTACCCCTGATGGGTAATGGGAAGATAGGTGTTTCCTTCTTCACCTTCACTCATATCTCCTATCTTGTCTAGAGGAATTTCTGGCACTGTTCTATGAGAACCTACCTGGGAACGGGGTTTCACTACTTCTGGCACTTGGTTAGCTACATGTTTCCATAATTCTGGCCTAACTTTGAGTAGCTCTTCTAAAGTGAGGTTGCACTGCACCTTAGTGTTTTTCACTACCTTTGTATTCCTAGGTATGACTGAGTCTTCGTTTCTTACCATGACCGTGGGTGCTCTCATACAAGTAGACTTGGCTTCCCATGGGCCTGTGAAATGGGGTAATTCCTGTAGGGAGTTAGACTTGAAGTCTAACCTCTCTTGACTTTGTGCACTCTCTTGCTCTCCATAAATGGAAGGAATATCTTGTGGGAATTGATCATGCGTGTCATGCAAAAGTTCAATGGGAGGTGGGACTTCACCTTCTTTAGCCAATTTGTCTTCTTGGATCTCTCGTAAGAATTCTGGTGTGTACCTATTCATAGAAGAGGAGGTGTCTGGTTTAGTGGAATTGGGCACAAAAGCTTCCTGTGGGGGAAAGCTTATTCTTTTCCTTGCCTCATCTCTTCCTTGATTTTTTTCTTCCTTGGCAGATCTTGCAATTATGCTCTCTAACTTCTCTAGGAGTCCATCCAAGTGCAATTGTGTCTTAGCAAAGCCACATTAGTTGAAGAGGCGGCTGGCTTCAAACATGGTCTGAGCCAACGCGACCATTTTCGCACAAAGCTTGGTTCTTTCTATCCCTAGGTCAGCTCTAGGGTAGCACTTGTCATGATCCGTCACATTTGGCCCTTCTTGGATTCTGGCTTGATATGCCTTAAGCATCATGTCTATGTCTTCAGGAGTGGGGTCAGCTAATACTGATCCTACTCTAGGGGGTGGTGGGATGGTCTGAGGTAGGTGGACAGATGGTGGGTTAGATGGTGATGGAAATGAGGGTGGTGGTGGTATGTGAGAGTTTGTTTGAGAGGTGAGTTCAACAATTTTGGCTTTTGTTTCTCTTATGCTTTCTTCTAAGTCGCTCATCTTTTTAGACCATTGTCTTTTCATTGTCTCTCGACTATCCCTCCAGGCTCTCGACCGTTTCTTGGCTATGCTCTTAGTTTCACTAACCTCTGCACTCTTCTCTTGACCTACTCCTGGGTTCTGTTGCAAAGCCTGGGCTCTAGTGACCACTTGCACTGGTGCAGTGGAACTGACACTTCCTGTTGAGTCCACAACTAAGACAATAACGTTAATTGGAGTTATTTTTGGCATATTATTGGGATTCTTTAGGCAATATCGTAAGAGATGCTCCTTTCCGCAATCTTGACAAAAGCCATGTATTGTTACTGACAGTGGCTGTGTAGACGCAGGCATTGGGCAATCATGAATGAGGTGATCTCCTTGACATCTATAGCAAGGTCCCCTAAGGAATGGGGGTCTTACCTGCCTAGGTTGAGGTCTAGTGTTGGGATTTGTGTACATGAGATTTGCATACTCTGGCTCCCAACTAGGTTCACTCGGTTCTTCACTATAGTAGGATTCACCATGTTCAGGAGACTACATATAGTAAGCCTGTGGACTATCTATGTGAGTGGAATCAAAACTATGATCACTTGGGTCACTTTCTGAAAGCAACGGAGTCACTAGGACTATGGCTCTATTCAAATTTTCCTCAGCAGCTGCATACTTTACAGATTAGCTGGGGTTGGAGGTTGTTGAGCTAACACAGGTTGAGGCCTTTGTTGGTTTTGGTAGGGTTCTTGATAGGATTGCTGTGGTCTACCATATTGCTGTGGAGGGTATTGATTCTGGTATCTTCCCTGTTGTGGATAGGGCTGAGGGTAGGTTTGCCTAACTGCTTGCTTATTGTATGGGCAGTCTTGTGCTGTGTGATTTGTGTATCTCCATTCTATGGTGCAATATTGGCTGCTAGGGTTCACTTGGGGTTGAGCCATGATGGGACGTACGTTCGCCATATGGTCACCACCGCAAGTATAGAACCTCTTTACTGGGGCAAACCTTGGGATTTGTTTGCTAGTGACACCTAGTTTTTGAGCTACTTTCTCCGCAAGTTCCTCAATTGATGTGGATTGCGAGGAAGAGAGACTAGAGGCACTATCAGAATCTCTATAGATTTTGGAAAGCTCTAACTCCTCCCCTAGGTTATCCTCAATGTTGATGCACATGCGTACACACTCTTCTATAGTCCTAGGGTCCTTCAAGTACACATATGATCTCAATTTGGTACTTAGCAATCCATCCAAGAATAAAGCCACTTGTTTGGCTGGTGTGGGTAACTCAGGAACAGGGCATCTCTCAAGATATTGCCTAAATCTTCTTCCAGCAAGTCTCACGGTCTTTTGAGGGGTCTGCTTGAAGCTATGTATCAATGAGGAAGTATTATGCCTTATGCCACTTTTAGAGAATTCAGTGATGAAAGCCTCTAAGAGTTGGTCTATGCTCCTAAACTGTCTCTCATTCAATGGTTGAAACCACGTAAGGGCTGTGTTCCTAAGGGTTAGACCAAAGGCATTATATTGCGTGAATAGGTCCTCAACTTGTTTAGCTCTCAAGACTTGCCTAAACTCGGCCACATGATCATATGGGTCTCCTGTGCCATCGAAGTAGTTCTTCATGGACTTAACTAGCTAAGTCGGTCTCAAAGTCCTCGTGTGCTCTCTAGGTCTTGGTAGAGGGAATTCATCTCCATTCCTTTGGTTCCTTGGGGCTCTAAGTCTCTCAGGTTCCACTCTATTTGTTTCCGTTCTCATTCTTTCTCTTCCCACTAGGTTGGCAAAGCTTACCTCTAGTCTATCTCTATGTCTGTCTCTTTGATCTCCATGAGCTTGGGACGTTCCAGCTCCTGGGTGACCAAAGGACACATTCGATCTTGGTTGGGGGAAAATAAATTTGCCTATCATTTTCTGTAACCACAAAGACCCTCTCTGAAGCGTGATCTAAGTAGGTCACTCTGCCTAGGCTATCAGGATCTTTGAACTCATATATCATGATTGTTCCTACCTCATTTGGCTGATCAGATCTATACCTCCAAAAGGCTTCATCTGTCTCTCGGTTCAGGAGTCGATCTATGCTCTTATTGTCTTGGGGAATCCACTCTGGTGTGATAATCCTAGTGAGAACAGATTTGCCTTGGTGGGTTCTAGGTTCTACACCCATGTTTCCTTGCTCCAAGTCACCTAAGTCCGTTTCTCGGATCACATTCCCAAATTCATCTTTCCTATCTAGATGACTCGTGACTACATATATGGTTCCTTCCTTGTCTAGGTATGCTCCCTTTTCAAACTTGACAGCTGGGTGCTCTAGTCCAATGGATTGGTCAGGGTTTTTAATTTGGACCACAGATCTTCCTAGGCCGTCCTCATAGATGCAAGCACCTAATCGGTTGGTCCTAAGGTATTCGAGTTGCGTCTTGTAAGGGCCTTCTACCCTATGTAAATATGGAACTCCTGAACTTCCTGTAGGTCTCTCCATACCGTGGGATAACCCATCGCTAGTCTTAGAGCTAGGGTAGTACGAATGATGGCTCAACTGTTGGGCCCAAGACCTAGCAGTATGATTGACACTAGCCTCTGAGGATCTAAGACTTTGACTATCTCTTCCTAGGTGTCGTCCTGATCTAAGGTTCATATGCTTAGCTGAGCAATCCCAATTTTTACCCAAGGTACAACCTCGTTGCTGAGTTCTTTTGTATCAGTTACTTGATTCTTTTTAGTTGATTATTGTGCTTATGATCTTTTTTGATATCACGTCGTCAGGAACACTTGAGTTAATTTCAGCATTTGAATGTTGATCTTCTCACGTTAGGTTCTTTTCCTTTAAAGTTGCAGGTCACACACAGGTTATCTCTTGACTTGAACTTGATTCCTTAGATAGTCTTGACTTGTCTTGTGTCTATCGTTGCCCTGACTTAGTTCTAGAACTACTCGCACTTAGCCTAAGCTAGGAATGGACAGAGGGAGTTGAGAATTTCCAACCTTGAGTTTCTGTCCTTGTGTGTTGCCCTTGTGTGCCCAGGAAGCGTGTTCCCAAGCTTGCACTTACTCTTTCTTCGAGTACCCTTCGATGCTCTCAAAGAACCTGAAAAAGTCCCAAAGTTAGCTCAAGACTTAAATTAGATTGACAGACAGATCACTTTCATGCATGTAATTCACTAACCAACTTGCATTTTGCCTTTATGAAAAACAATCCCAAGGGACCCTTAGTTTTTTCCTGCCCCACGAGCTTTCCAACAAAACAAAAATCACAGCAATCGGATTTCGTATGAGAAAGTTATGCCAATTCAGGGTTTTGGGGCTAAAACAGGATTTAAAACAGGTTAACATGCAGACAGGACTTCTTGAAATGCTTTGGGTATTGGCCTCACAATGCTCTACTAACCCTTAAAAGCTCCCCACAAATTGCCAAAAATTAGTCCACTATTTTTGCCCTAAAAAAAATTGGCCGAATTTGCCCGTTAATCGAGATCGAAAGCTCTGTCAATTGCGATTGATATGTCAGTCGCGATCGACATGTCGGTCGCGATTGACTGGTGCGTCGTGGCTGTCAGTCGCGATTGATGGGTCAATCGCGATTGACACGTGGCCCGAATTTTCAGTCGATCGTGGTCAAAGGGTCGTTGACTCTATCGGTCGCGATTGATGGGTCGATCGCGATTGACAGGTCCGTCGCGTGGGGTCTATCGGTCATGGTCAAACACTTGTTGACTGGGTCAGTCGCGATTGACAAGTCCGTCAGGGCTGTCAATCACGATTGATGGGTCGATTGCGATTGATGGGTCGATCGCGATTGATGGCTCGATCGTGATTGACACGTGGCACGCTGTAATTGAGTCGATCGTGGTCAGTCGATGGTTGACTTTGTCCATCGTGATTGACAGGTCCATTGCGATTGATAGGTCGATCGCGATTGACAGGTCGGTCGGCAAGTGTCCGTCGTGGTTTGTCGATCGCGATTGACAGAAAACTGAGGAATTTTAAAATTTCAAGCACATAGTCATGAAGCTCTAGGCCTATACATCACATTTATGCACTTAGTTTTGCAAGAAGGTCAATTTTTTTGTCGGTCGCGATTGACAGAGGTCAACGCCTCGAGACCTGCACAGTCAAATTTTTTACCTGCTGAAGCTGGTGCAGCTGCTGGGGATGTTGGTTCCTGTAGAATTCTCAAAAAACACAGAAAAGCACAAGCACACAAATGCTCTCTCGCTCTCTCTCACAAGTGAAATGAGGGAAATGGTATGGATGGGTTGATATGACCAGAAACTGAAATTTCTCATGATGATGGAGATGGATGTGGAAGATGGTGAGGATGATGATGATGATGAGAAAAACAAAAGAAAATAGATAAAAGTGAAGAAAATACCTATGACTCCAATGCCTCAACTCTACGTCTTACCATCACACGCTCGTCCTCAAAGCTCGTTCCTTGGCAACGACGCCAAAATTTGGTGCAGCTCAATGATGAGTTGCACCTCCTTTAATGTCAATTAGGGAAGACGTGAGGATGGTATGATGACCTCGAGCAAGTGAAGGCACAAGTGCGTAAGTGACAAGCACACCAACATGCACACACATACACACACACGTGCACACACGGCAAGACTAAGAGAAAGACAATGGATTTCTTTTAGATTACTTCCAAAAATGCTCATACAAGTTCAAATCTATTACAAGCTAGCCTCAAAAATGAGTTCTCTAGCTCTATTTATAGTTTTTGACTAGCTTTTGGCCCTGTCCAGACCTAGTGTCCGGCCTAGTTAAAAGTTAGGTTCTAGGGCCTATTTGGAGGCTCAAACGAAGTCTAAAAATTATGAAAATTGGTACGATGCTACTTCTAATACTCCTCAAGCTCGAGGACGCCTTGGCTTGCATAGAATGGAGTTACAAAAAGGTGAAATGGTATTTACAATGATTTGTAGTGATGAGAATCACTGTTATGAAGATGTTGTTTTGGAAAAATTTGAATGGCCTACTTGCCAGATCTTCGTTGACTGCTTAGTCTGCTTGTGCCTTCTCTCTGCTTTGGCTCCCTTCTTTGGCTTCCTTGTCTTGTGAGTCCTTCAGTGCCTTGACTGCTGCTGCCAACATTGACACTATGTGTCCTAGAATCTTGCCCTGCCTGACCATGAAAACACACTTTTCTGGGTTCAAGCAGACTTGATATTCTCTACATTTGTCAAAGGTTTGCCTAAGTTCAGGAATATGTGTTTGCCTAATGTTGGAATAAGCACAAAGATCGTCAACAAAGACCTCTAAGCTCTTCCTCAAAAACTCTTTAAACACATGGCACATCAATCTTTGGAAGGTTGCAGGAGCATTGGTAAGCCCGAATGGCATTACCCGAAAAGCAAATATGCCCCACTCAGTGGCAAAAGCTATCTTATGCTGATCTTCTAGAGCTATGGCTACCTGATTGTAACTAGAAAACCCATCAAGGAAGCTGTATACTTCCTTGCCTGCTACTCTCTCCAAGAGATGTTCCGTGATAGGAAGCAGATAGTTATCTCGAATAGTGGCTACATTAACCTTCTTCAAGTTAATGCACACACATAGGTTTCCATTCTTCTTGGGCACCACTACGATGGGGGATACCCACTCAGTGTGCTTAATTTCATAGATGAATCCAGCTTCAACCAAGCGATCTATCTCTTCTTTGATCTTGGCAGCATAATTATCATTATAGGTGTATGGCTTCTGCTTGGATGGTTTGGTCACAGTGGAGCGTCCATTGTTCTTCATTGATGGCTACATCCATTGTTGCTAGAATTTTTGCCGAACCATGAGGTTCAAACTCTTTGTCAGGAAATACTACAGGTGCATAGGCTGGGTCTTGAATTGATCTATGTGGTTCCTTCGCACCTACCTCTCTGGATTTTTCTCTCTTCTCCTCTTCTACTACTACTTTGCACATCCATAAGTGGGTATCTTCATGCATCCATGAGGATTCTGATCCTATGGAATGCATCGACTCAGTATCATCTTTAGGTCTATGGATGGGATTCCATTGAATAGGGGGTACATCTCTAGGAGAGTAATCTTTGAGATTGACTTTGGTCGTGACACATAAGTGTTGCAAATACAAGGAATTGGTGCCCCAATCTTGTACCACTTGCAACTGTCGCATAAATGGTCTTCCCAAAAGCATCTCATAGGCCTGGTTCTTGCTAAAGTCACAGATAGCAAATGTGTGCTCAAACTCTACACCATAAGTAGTGAGAGTTATTCCCTTTAGCAGCCCTAAGGGTCTTTCAATGTGGCCATCGGCCATCTGCAATTTCATCCTAGTTGGCCTGAGTGCTGGCTTGCCCCAACGCTTCCATAGGGAAGTGGTAGCAATTGCAACTCCTGCACCTGAGTCTAGAATGGCCTTGGTTGTATATCCTTGATGAGTAATGGGCAGATAGGTGTTTCCTTCTTCTCCTTCGGTCATGTCGCCTATCTTGTCCAAAGGTATTTCTGGCACTATTCTATGGGATCCTACCTGGGAACGAGGTTTCACTACTTCTGGCACTTGATTGGCTACATGTTTCCACAGTTCCAGCCTAACCTTGAGTAACTCTTCTGCACTTTAGTATTCTTTACTACCTCCGTGTTTCTAGGTATGACTGAGTCTTCGTTTCATACCATGACCATGGGTGCTCTCATACAAGTAGACTTAGCTTCCCATGGGCCTATAAAGTGGGGTAATCCATGTAAAGAATTAGACTCAAAGTCTAATCTCTCTTGAGATTGTGCACTCTCCCGCTCTCCATAAATGGAGGGAATATCTTGTGGGAATTGATCATGCGCGTCATCCACAAGTTCAATGGGAGGAGGGGCTGCACTCTCTTTAGCCCATTTTTCTTCTTGAATCTCTCCTAGGAATTCTAGTGTGTACCTATTCATAGAAGAAGATGTGTTTGGTTTAGTGGAATTGGGCACATAAGATTCCTGTGGGGGAAAGCTTATTCTTTTACTTGCCTCATCTCTTCCTTGGTTTTTTTCTTCCTTGGCAGATTTTGCAATTATGCTCTCTAACTTCTCTAATAGTCCATCCACATGCAATTGTGCCTTAGCTCAGCAAGAGTAGTTGAAGAGGCGATTGGCTTCAAACATGGTCTGAGCCAATGCGACCATTTTTGTGCAAAGCTTGGTTCTTTCTATCTCTAAGTCAGCTCTAGGGTAGCACTTGTCATGATCCGTCACATTTGGCCCTTCTTGGATTCTGGCCTGATATGCCTTAAGCATCATGTCTATGTCTTCAGGAGTGGGGTTAGCTAATACTGATCCTACTCTAGGGGGTGGTGGGGTGGTCTGAGATGGGTTAAAAGATGGTGGATTAGATGGTGATAGGAATGAAGGTGGTGGTGGTATGTGAGAGTTTATTTGAGAGGTGAGTTCAAAAATTTTGGCTTTTGTTTCTCTTATGCTTTCTTCTAAGTCGCTCATCTTTTTAGACCATTGTCTTTTCATTCTCTCTTGGCTATCCTTGAAGGCTCTCGATCGTTTCCTGGCTATGCTCTCAGTTTCACTAATTTCTGCATTCTTTTCTTGGCCTAAACCTTGGTTCTCCAGCAAAGCTTGAGCTCTAGTGACCACCTGTACTGGTGTAGTGGAAGTTACACTTCCTGTAGCGTCTACTACTAACCCAATAACATTAATTGGAGTGATTTTTGGCATATTATTGGGATTCTTTGGGCAATATCGTAAGAGATGCTCCTTTTTGCAATCTTGAAAAAAGCCCTGGATTGTTACCGACTGGGGTTGTGTAGGTGCAGTCATTGGGCAATCACGAAGGTGATCTCCCTGACATCGATAACATGGTCCTCTAGGGAATGGGGGTCTTACCTGCCTAGGTTGAGGTCTAGTGTTGGGATTTGTGTACATGATGTTTGCATACTCTGGATCCCAACTAGGTTCACTCGGTTCTTCACTATAGTAGGATTCACCATGTTTAGGAGAGTGTATGTAGTAAGCCTGGGGGCTATCAATATGTGTAGAATCAAAGCTGTGGTCACTAGGGTCACTTTTTGAAAGCAATGGTGTTACTGGCACTATGGCTCTATTCAGGTTCTCTTTTGCAGCTGAATACTTTACTAGGATCACATTGGCTGGAGCTAGAGGTTGTTGGGCTAGCACTCGTTGAGGTCTCTACTGGTCCTGATATTGTGGTTGGTAGGTTTGTTGAGGCCTAGCATACTGCTGTGGTGGGTACTGGTTCTAGTATTTGCCCTGTTGTGGATATGGTTGAGGGTAGGTTTACCTAACCGCTTGCTTATTGTATGGGCAATCTTGTGCTGTGTGATTAGTGTATCTCCGTTCTATGGTGCAGTATTGGCTACTGGGATTCACTTGGGGTTGAGCCATGATGGGAAACACGTTTGCCATATGGTCACCTCCACAAGTATAGCACCGTTTAACTAGGGCAAATCTTAGGATTTGTTTGCTAGAGACACCTAGTTTTTGAGCTACTTTCTCAATGAGTTCCTCAATAGATGTGGATTGTGAGGAAGAGAGGCTAGAAGAACTATCTGAATCTTTGTAGATTTTTGAAAGCTCTAATTCCTCCCCTAGGTTATCCTCGATGTCGATGCACATGCGTACACACTCTTCTATGGTCCTCGGGTCCTTTAAGTACACATATGATCTCAACTTTGTAATTAGCAGTCCATCTAGGAATAAAGCCACTTGTTTGGCTGGTGTGGGTAACTCAGAAACAGGACATCTCTCTAGATATTGCCTAAACCTTCTTCCTGCAAGTCTTATCGTCTCTTGAGGGGTTTGCTTGAAACTGTGAATCAGTGAGGAAGTGTCATGCCTTATTCCACTCTTAGAGAACCCAATAATGAAAGCCTCTAGAAGTTGGTCTATGTTCCTGAAGTGCCTCTCATTTAGTGGTTGAAACCACGTAGAGCGGTGTTCCTAAGGGTTAGACCAAAGGCATTGTATTGTGTGAACAAGTCCTCCACTTGTTCAACTCTCAAGACTTGCTTAAACTCGGCCACATGATTGTATGGGTCTCCAGTGCCATCGAAGTAGTTCTTCATGGACTTAACTAGCTGTGTAGGTCTCAAGGTTCTGGTGTGTTCCCTAGGCCTTGGCAAAGGAAAATCCTCAGCATTCTTAGGTTCCTTGGAACTCTAGTTCTTTTTGGTTCCACTCTATCCATTTCTGTTCTCATTCTCTCTCTTCCCAATGGGTTGGCAAAGCTTACCTCTGGCCTATCCCTACTCGTGTCCCTTTGAGCTCCATGAGCTTGGGATGTTCTAGCTTCTGGGTGTCCAAATGAAACATTAGATCTTCGTTGGGGGAAAATAAAGTCTCCTTTCCAAGTGTAGGCATGCCTACCGGTGCTCCGTGACTACAAAGATCCTCTCTGAAGTGTTGTCTAAATAGGTCACCTTGCCTGGGCTATCAGGATCTTTGAATTCATAGATCATGATCATTCCTACCTCATTTGGTTGATTAGGCTTATACCTCTAGAAGGCTTCATCGATTTCTCGATTTAGAAGCAGTTCTATGCTCTTATTGTCCTGGGGAATCCACTCTGGCGTGATAATTCTAGTAAGCACTGATTTGCCTCGGGGGGTTTTAGGTTCTACACCCATGTTCCCTTGCTCTAGGTCACCTATATCTGTTTCTCGGATCACATTACCAAATTCATGTGTCCTATCTAGGTGGCTAGTGATTACGTATATGGTTCCTTCTTTGTCCAGGAATGCTTCATTTTCAAATTTGACTGCTGGACGTTCAATTCCAATGGGTTGGTCAGGGTTTTTAATTTGGACCACATATCTTCCTAGGCCGTCCTCATAGATGCATGCACCTAATCGGTTGGTCCTAAGGTATTCGAGTTGCATCTTGTAAAGACCTTCGACCCTTTGTGAGTATGGCACACCTGAACTTCCTGTGGGTCTTTCCATACTGTGGGACATCTCAGACTCACTAGTTTCAGAGCTAGGGTAGTGCGAATAATGGCTCAACTGTTGGGCCCAAGACCTAGCAGTATGATTGACACTAGCCTCTGAAGACCTAAGACTCTATCTATCTCTTCCTAGGTGTCGTCCTGATCTAAGGTTCATAAGCCCAATTGAATAATTCCCAAATTTCGCAAGTACAATTTTCGTTACTGAGTTCTTTTGTAATAGTCACTCATTCTTTTTTTAATTTTCCTTACGATGTCACTTCTTGTCCAATCAATCTTCATCGCAAGGAACTCTTAAGTTTTATCGTACTTTAAGTGTGGTCGCTTGATTTAAATTCTTTTCCCTTAGGTTGTTTCGCAAATGTAATCTCCTGGTACTTGCACTTGAGTGATTAGAGTTCTTGGACTTGGTCGTGCTTAACGTATCCCTAATTGATCAAAACCTCTATCCGTACGTAGCCTAAGCTAGGGATTCACAGAGTGTGTTGAGAATTTCCAACCTTAGTTTCTCTCCTCGGTTGTCCTTGTGTGCCTAGGAAGCGTATTCCCAAGCTTGCACTTACTCTTTCTTGGAGTACCCTTCGATGCTCTCAAAGGATCTGTAAAAGTCCCAAAGTTAGCTCAAGAATTGAATTCCATTGATACAACAGACCCTGTTCATTCATGCAATTCAGAGATCAAATTGTGCTTTGGCTTTATGGAAAACAATCCTAAGGATCCCTTAGTTTTTCTTCCCTCTAGGTATGGTCACTTCAAAATACTCTATCTAATAATCCTGATATTAATTTTACCATAACCATGGAAGTTTTGGTTGTACTCCCCACGAGCTTTCCAACAAAACAAAAATCATAGCAAACGGATTCTGTATGAGAAAGTTATGACTGTTCAGAGTTCTAGGTTTAAAACAGGGTTCAAACAGGCTCACAAGCAAACAAGACTTCTCAAAATACTTTGTGTAGTGGCCTCACAATGCTCTCACAAATTTCTAATGTTGCCCAAATAATACCCCAAAATAGACCAACTATCTTTGCCCTAAAAAATGGCCGAATTTTCCCGTCAATCGCGAAGTGGTCTGTCAATCGTGATTGATATGTCAGTCGCGATTGACGTGTCAGTCGCGATTGACAGGACCTTCGTGGCTGTCAGTCGCGATTGATGGGTCAATCGCGATTGACAAGTGGCCCGAAAATTCAGTCGGTTGTGGTCAAAGGATCGTTGACTCTGTCGATCGCGATTGATGGGTCGATCGCGATTGATGGGTCGATCGCGATTGACAGGTCCGTCGGGAGGGTTCTATTGGTCGTGGTCAAACAGTTGTTGACTGGGTCGGTTGCGATTGACAGGTCCATCGGGGCTGTCAGTCGCGATTGATGGCCCGTCGATCGCGATTGATGGCTCGATCACGATTGATATGTGGCGCATGCAAATTCTATCGGTTGTGGTCAGTCGGTCGTTGACTCAGTCGGTTGCGATCGAGGTGTCGGTCGCGATTGACGAGTCCGTCGGCTGGTGTCCATCGTCGTTTGTCGATCACTATTGACAGGTCAATCGTGATTGATAGAAAATAGAGACATATTAAAATTTCAAACACATATTTAGGATGCCCTAGGCCTACACATCATGGTGATGCACTTTGTTTTGTAAAAAAGTCAACTTTTCTGTCGGTCGCGATTGACAGAGCTCAACGCCTCGGGACCTACACAGTCACATTTTTTACCTGCAGGAACTGGTGCAGCTGTTGGGGATGCTAGTTCTTGTAGAAATCTCAAAAAACACAGAATAGCACAAACACACATACGCTCTCTCGCTCTCTCTCACAAGTGAAATGAGGGGAATGGTATGGGTAGGGTGATATGACCAAAAACTAAAATTTTTCGCGATGATGGAAATGGAGGTGGGAGATGGTGAGGATGATGATGGTGAAGAAAACAAAAGAAAATAGATAAAAGTAAAGAAATTACCTACGACTCCAACACCTCAACTCTACGTCTTACCATCACACGCTTGTCCTCAAAGCTTGATCCCCGACAATAGTGCCAAAATTTGGTGTAGCTCAGTGATGAGTAGCACCTCCTTTAATGTCAATCCGGGAAGACGTGAGGATGGTATGATGACCTCAAGCAAGTGAAGGCACAAGTGCATGAGTGAGAAGCACACAAACATGCACACACATACACACGCGCACACATGACAAGAACAAAGAGAAGGATAATGGAGTTCTTTTAGATTACTTCCCAAAATGCTCATACAAATCCAATTCTATTACAAGCTAACCTCAAAAATGAGCTCTCTAGCTCTTTTTATAGTTTTTGACTAGCTTTGGCATTGTCCAGACCTAGTGTCCGGCCTAGTTAAAAATTAGGTTCTAGGACCTATTTGAGGGCTCAAACGAAGTCTAAAAATCATGAAAATTGATACGATGATACTTCTAATACTCGTCAAGATCGAGGACTCCTCCGCTTGCACAAAGTGGAGTTACAAAAAGGTGAAATGGTATTTACATGGATTTTTAGTGATGAGAATCACTGTTATGAAGATGTTGTTTTGGAAAAATTTGAATGGCCTACTTGCCAAATCTTCGTTGACTACTTTGTCTGCTTGTGCCTTCTCTCCGCTCTGGCTCCCTTCTTTGGCTTCCTTGTCTTGTGAGTCCTTGGGTGCTTTGACTGCTGCCAACAGAGATGCACCAACAATCTTTTATAGATGCATGCCTTTGATTGTGTTTAATGAGTGTTTCAATATCTTTATGCTCTTTCATGTAGGTCTCCATAATTTGCATCAAGATTATCAAGAATGAAGTTTACTACAATACTTCAATGATAAAAATGCACCCTACATGAAAGAAGAGAGCAAAAACAAATATTGAAACTAATCATTAACTTGGAAAATACTTATCTCCCAACTAGCTACGTCCCTCCGTTGATTCTCACGAAGAGCCGACCTTCATAGCCATGCTCAGATCTCTCCAAGATCTTGAAGAGAGATTTCTTTTGTCGATCAAAAAGAAATGAAAATCGAAAGCATGATCATCCTTGCTCCGATCCGATGTTGCTTCACTTTGGCTTTGATCCCCAAAGACATCAAAGTATGCAGTAATGTTTGGTTGAGATAGCAACCAACTTGAGAGAATATACCAAAACTAAAGATCTTGGCTCGGCATACAAAGATGCGAAATCACCAATAGCGTATTACTATAGCACTTAAGATGCTTATGTGTCCCTGAAGAGCTCCTTGGGAGCATGTATGTAAAACTATCTGTTTCTGATAAGATAAGCCATGACAAACACCGAGTACTGGGTGGAGTGATGAAATTCAATCCCACCTTCCAAGAGTGAGGCGATGGCTTGAAGCCATTATCAAACACAATTGGTGCAGTGATATCATATGGTCCTTCCACGATCCTGAGTGGGGTTCAATTCCCTGTCTGCCACCAGCTCAAATTACATTCTTGTTTGGCTTGTGAAAATTTTAAACACCAGATATGTACACGACATAAAGACGCGTATGGTCTTCAGCTCAAGCTCGATCAATTGCCTTCTTCCTTACGCTTCTGATCGGTTAACTTTTACAGCGGCAAATATTGCAGAAGATAAACGCTATCCACAAAGGAGACTTGCTTTTTGTTCGTTTCAGCGGCGTCTCCAGCACCGTTTGCCCAGCTGATGCGCAGAAGCTGTTGATACAAATCATCAATTATTGAAAGCTTTACTTAAGCTAAATCGCACAAGCAAGTCGGTCAGAGCGAACGCTTAATGTATCCTGGTCAGAGTTCAATTCCGCCTGGATCACCTAGGCTACAATTGACCAAAGACGTTAAGAAATCTTTTGATTTTGAAAAAGAATATAGCTTCACGAAACTAACTCGAGAAAGAAAGATCATAAGCGCATGAATGCTATCCGGTAAGCAGAAATAAAGAGTATAAATGATCAAAAAATCATTTTATAAAGAAGATAATAAACCAACAAGCTTTCCATAAAAGCATCAGATATGTAGCTGGAATGATAGCACCACTGTGCGCTGTCTGTATGTTAGAATATAAACTCCTTGATAAAAAGTTTTCGACTTCAACAGTACGAACAATTGCGTTCTACAAAATTGTGTTCTAAAACCTCAGTACGAACAGTTGCGCCTCTTTCCTAACCTTTTTTGCTTCAGAATTCAAGCACGCGGAGATTAAAAATTGCTACAGTTCAAGAGCATATGCAGTAGCTAAAATAATATAATTATGTTGATGTGGGGCTAATCGAAGCATCCCGAGTCACGGGAATTAGAAGCTAGTTTTATGTTGTGCGTGAGAGCTTATCCTCGTGGTTAGAACTAACTCATACATGAACGATGGGATAGGTTCGATTCCTAGAATTAACGTTCACATCGCAGCTCTTTTTGCTAGATCGAATTATCAATTGAACAAATAACTACTTGCTAAATGAATAACATGAAAGAGGTCGTGGAATGAGAAAAAAGAACACTCCTGACATGGAAGTTTGAGGAAGATGATGAGCCATCAAGGTCACCATGAGAGCTTGCCCAGAGTTCTGATACCAATGCAAGAGAACGAGATTTACGACCACCACCACGTGCTAGAGAGATGACTCTCCTCCCAACCAAATGCCTCTATATATAGCTCTCTCCAGAGGACTTCCTTCTTGGGCAAGTGGATACTAGCCAGCCATGTGTCGGCCATGTAACTGCATGTGTGCCAAGTGTCCCAGTTAACTTGAGTTAACTCAAGTGGATGCTTCTAGAACGCTCTAGATCTCTTTGGGCAAAATACTCTCCCCATGTACCCCATGGGGATTGAACCCAAGACCTCCTTCTTCACATCCTTGAGACTTAATCACTAACCTAAGTGGATCACTTGTTCACAAGAGCACAAGGCCTCCTAGTAAGTCTAAACTCGAGATCTTTGGTCATACCCATGGATGACCAAACGGTGTCCGATTTCAGATCCGTCTGAACCGATCGGATCCCTAGATCATAGCCTTACTTTATTACACGAAGTAATTAAATAAGTACATAAGTAAGCAAGTAACTAAATAAGTAACTTAGTAAGTAAATATCTATGTAATTAAATAAGTAAATATGTACGTACCTAAGTAAGTAAGTAAGTAAGTAAGTATGTATGTATATATATATGTATGTATGTATGTACGTACGTATGTATGTATGTAAGTAAGATAGTATGTATGTACGTATGTAGTATGTAATATGTATCATGTATGTATGTAAGTATGAAGTATGTATGTATATATGTAAGTAAGTATATATGTATGTATGTACGTATGTATGTAACTATGTATGTATATATTTATGTATGTATGTAAATAAGTATGTATCTATGCATGCAACTAAGAAAGTATGTATGTATGTATATATGTAAGTAAATAAGTATGCGTGTATATATGTATGTTTGTAAATATTTATGTATGTATGTAACTCTGTGTGTGTTTGATGTATGTATGTAATTATGCATGTATGTATGTTTAGGTAAACAACCATCTAAACTAAATCTGGCATGGACTATATAAAATCATGAATAACTTTATCAAAGAAATTATACGTAAAAGTAAATATAAAGTCATAGATTTAAATATAAAACTAAACACTAATAAAAAGGCAACACTTGTATGATAAAGAAAAAGTTTGATTGCATTAATGAAATTCAAATACACCATTATATGAAGCATAACAATCCAATTCCATGCATTCTATCATTTAGCCATACAAAAAGAAAAGTCTATAAAGAGTACAAAAAACCGTGCTACATTGCTATTGCGATCACACGTTGACATGTTTATAAGCTCCAAAAAAGAAAACGTGCCCCCGAATTGAACTAGTAAAGAAGCTTTTTACCCTTTTTTATCCATGGTAGTTCTAAATGGATCTTTTAATGTGTACGGTCCTAATCATAGATATTCAAAATTTATCAAGATCTAAACATGTGGAGATAGAGGGATTTTGTATAATTATGATACAACTTAGAAACTTCTATTTTGCTCCGTTATAAATGAATCAAGGCTATAGATATCTATTCAGATTATAAATTTCTAAATACTAGGAATTTTAAATAGGTTTTTGCATAGAAACAGATGCATGTATCTGGTCTATGTGTGGTTGTCCTATGTAGAAATTATTTTTGATAATAATATAGTAGTGTTTTGATGGAGAGTAAGAAGCTATACCAAATTCATGAACGTTTTATTCAGCAAGATCCCATTGTGAGTTTGTTCAATAAGATTTGAAGTTTTGATTCAACCCACATGTCAAATAACTAACGAACTAGTATTGTTTAATTGGTTAACAAACCACATAGTGCATATGTATGATCGTGTATAAGTACACGTAAAAGCCAAATTTCCAATCTACGGAAATAAAGTTTATTGACTCATAGACTTAGTGTTTACATGTACAGTTGTAGCACAATATATAAGTATACTTTAAGTAATGGAGTGATATACAATAAATTATGAAAAATGGAAGCTCGCTTTTCGTTCCTCAACAAGCCTTGAATTGCATGGTCTTATGAAGAGTAATTAGGAAGTATTAATCATACTTTGCTCTACCTAATGAGTGTGGAAAAGAAAAAATGAAAAAGAGGAAACTAAATTCTCATTAGACTCAATTGCACAAATAAGGGAGGGTCTACCTGAAACTTAGCAAAACCCTTTTAAAGGCTACAATGAAACTCCATCAAAGGAAAATTATCAGCATCTCCTTGTGCATTACCTATGCACCCACTAACCTCGGCACACCCAATGGCCAGATGTGCACCAACTCTACACTCCTTTGTCAACTTAGGAGCGGGATAGGCTCAACAATATGTATGTATGCATGTGTTTATGTATTCAAGTATGTATGTATGTTTTTAAGTATATATGTATACTCATTTTGTTTTCCATATATAATCTCATACAACAAAAGAAATTTTGGAAGCATTTTCCCTATTTTCCCTAATTGTGGAAAACAAGATCACACATAGAGCATGCACCTATGTATGTATGTGTGTGTGTGTGTGTATATATATATATATATATATATATATATATATATATATATATATATATATATATATATATATATATATATATATATATATATATATATATATATATATATATATATATATATATATATGTGTGTGTGTGTGTGTGTGTGTATGTATGCATGCATGTATGTATGTATGTAAGTATGCATACATGTATGTATGTATGTATGTAATGTGTATGTATGTATGTATGTATGTATGTATGTATGTATGTATGTGTGTGTATGTATGTATGCATTTATGTGTGTATGTATCTATGTATGTAAGTAAGTAAGTATGGATGTATTTTTGTATGTATATATGTATGTATGTATTTATGTTTGTATGTATGTATGTATCTATGTATGTATGTATGTATGTGTGTGTATGTATGTGTGTGCATGTGTATGCACATGTGTATGTCTATGTGAGTGTTTATGTATGTATGTAAATATCTATGTATGTAGATATCTATGTTTGTATGTATGTATCTATGTGTGTGTGTGTGTCTGTGTGTCTAAGTAAGTATGTAAGTATGTATTTATGTATGTATGCATGCATGCATGTAAGTAAGTAAGCAAGTAAGAAAGTAAATAAGTATGTATGTATGTATGTATGTATGTATATATGTATGTATGTATGTGTGTGTGTAAAAGTAAGAGACTAAGTACGTAATTAAGTAAGTATGTAAGTAAGTAAGTAAGTAACTAAGTACGTAAGTTAGTAAGTGAGTAAGTAATTTAGTTAGTAAGTAAGTAGATATGTATGTAAGTCAGTAAATATGTAAGTAAGTAAGTAAATAAGTATGTATATATGTATGTAAGTAAGAAAGTCTGTATGCATGTATGTATGTATGTTTGTATGTATATAAGTAAGAAAGTATGTATGCATGTATGTAGGTAGGTAAATATGTAAGTATGAACTATGTACGTATGTATGTATGTAAATACGTATGTATCTATGTGTGTATGTATGCATGTAAGTAAGAAAGTATGTATGTTTGTGAGTATGTATGTATGTACATATACATGGTGATAGATGCACGTAAAGAGAACATGAAAACGATTATGTGCGCGCATACATATATACATATATGCACACAGGTAGACGCGCGCGCACACACACAAACACACACACACACTTACGTTTGATAATGAAAGAAACACATACGAAGAATGTGAAAAATACTTTAAACCAACATTGGGAATTCTGTGACAACTAGACTTCAGTGGTAAAAAACTCAATAATAATTTTTTTTTAATATAAAGGAAGTTCGGCAATAGCCTACTCTCCCGGACTTGAATTAAATAAAGAAAAGTACAAGAGAAGGGGACTAGTGCCCACGGGACCCCCCAGATCCCACAAAGCAGGGGAAGCTTTTACAGAGCTTAGATGACATTACAAAGAAGGTTAATTACCCTCTCATCACCCTCATGTGGGGCTCACTTGGGTTTAAGCTTGTTCTCGATCAAAAGGAGTACTTGATGATGCCTAAAGGGGGGGGATTTTTTACAGTTGACAATCCTTTTGCCAAGGAGGAATAACGATTTCTCAATTGACCACTCCTTGGGGGAGTCACCGAAGTTGAAAGCACATCTTTCCTGCCAGATTTTCCATAGGACCTCCCCTCTGATGGCGTTCCAGAGAGTCGCGGAGCAGCCGATCGCTTCTCCCAGCAGGGTTTGCTACCAACTGAGACGTTTTTGAAGTCTAATTCTCTTTCCAACCACCTGCCAGAGTTTGTTGGAGTTAGGGCAGGTAAAGAAGATGTGTGAAACATCTTCGAAAGACCGGTGGCAGCGTTTGCACGAGGGAGGGATCCGACAAATTTTGCTAGCCTTAAGGTTGGTCCAGATTCCATGATGAAGAATTTGCCATAAGAGGACAGACTTTTTGATTTCTATGAGGGGGTGCCAGATAGCCATGAACTTCATGTCCCACCAAAGCCGCGTCCATGACAGGCACCACTTTTTGTTGAGGTTAACCTGATAGTCGATCGTTTCTTTGATGTTCGGGATTTTTGATAGGCTACTCCCATTGTGCCATTTGAGACCAAGCGAGCTCGACATGTCGTGTCCCATGAGAAGGCGAACTTTGTGTCGGTCCCAGGCGAGACATCTGCTTTGCAAAGTGTTCCATTCTTCATGCGAAATGTTGATGCTAGGGTCAATATCCTCAAAGTTGATCCAGCGGTTGGTGTCTTGTTTCCAGAGATGTTTCCATTTTTTGAAGCCTTTGTTCCATAGCTTCTTGGCATTTTGAATGTTCCAAGATTCCACACTCCGGATGCCATGGATCGGAAACCAGATAGAGTCGTTTTGTCTGATACCGGCAGCCCACTTCCAGTCTTCACTTATTCTTGTGAAGCTTTTGACTTTATTCCAACTCTTCCAAAGGGAGCACACCAGATTAGAGCCTTTCGGGAAGACGGGGATCGGGGAAAACAGCAAGGTCAAGATGTCAAGATTCTTCCAATTTGGGAAACCCATGAGCGCCAACTCATTCTTGTTTCTGAAGATCAGCTTGGCCCACGAGGCCTCCCCGTTGCACCAAGCCTTAATCATCCATTTGGCCGACAGTTTGTTAGCCATGCACCCAATTTCCAAGATACCAAGTCCCCCACTATCTCTATGGCTGGTGCAGATGGACCATTTGATTTTAGGCACCCCCCTCCTATTGTGGTCACCCGTCCAAAGGAAGTTTCTACAAATACTATCCAGTTTGGACATATCATGCTCTTTCGGTCTCCAACAAGAAAGGAAATAAATGGTAGATGATAATAGGAACGTGTTGATAACCATAGCACGACCAGCAAGATTGATTTGCATACCTCTCCAATAGTTAAGCTTGTTTTCGAGTTTGGCAAGCACCCAGTTCCACCGCTGTTCCATAGAGACGCCAAACCCCAAGGGAATCCCAAGAAGCCGAAAAATTTGGCCCTGCGGAATGATTTGACATCCATGATCAATGAGAAGGTCGGGCTGTGACCCACCAATAGCTCTAAAGGCGGTCTTAGAGTGGTTGATTATGGATCCAGAGGCTTCACAAAAAGTAGCAAGACACTTCCAGAACGTCTCAAGGCCGGTACTATCATTGTGCACAAAAGCGTTCATATCATCGGCAAAAAGTCTCATGGTGATCTAACTGTGGTCATGCGGCAAACGAAGGCCTTTAATGTTACCAGCTTCCACCTGATGCTCCACCAGCCTGCTAAGCCCTTCCGTGGCAATGGCAAAGAGAAGGGGAGCCAATGGGCACCCTTGTCTGATAGATCTTCTAAGTTTGATCACCTTTGAAAGATTTCCATTAATGTTAATTTGGGTCGATGCGTTTCCGAGAAGGGTCGCGATCATCTTGGTGAATTTCTGACTACATCCAAGATCTTGTAGCGACTGTAGAATATAGTCCCATTCTAGCCTGTCGTAGGCTTTATCAAAGTCGATCTTGAGGAAAACTACTTCTTGTTTAGACTCATTTGCAAATTCAAGACCTTCCCAGATATCTATAATGGTTTCCAAAATTGACCTGCCTTTGATGAAACCTTTTTGGTCCTCGCTTAACCATGCACTCAAGTGGCAAGAGATTCTGTTGGCAATGACTTTGGCGATGATCTTGTATCCTGTTTGGAGCATTGTAATGGGACGCCAGTTCTCTATTCTGTTCTTTTCCCCTTTTTTGTGTACTAACTTGATAATGCCATTGTTGAGACAAGAAGGAAGCGCGCCAAACTTGAGTGCCTCTTGCCAAACCAAACAAAGAGGGGTGGCAACCACCAACTTGAAGGATTTAAAGAACTCATTAGTGAGCCCGTCAGGTCCCGGGCTTTTACCTGAGGGGAGGGCATCAATGACCTCAATGATTTCGGCTTCAGAGATAGAGGCATGAAGCAGAGAGTGAAGGTTGGGTGGTATCCTGTGGGGGGAAACCCTAGATATGGCTGCCATACAGTCCCTTCTATGGTGGGAGAGGGGGTTTGAGGTCCCCAGGAGTCTCGTGAAGTGCCCTTCAATGATCCCAAAATTCTCTTCTTCCGTATTGCATACATTGCCATTTGCGTCTAGCAATAAGGGGATCGATTCTCTGTTGTGTTTCCTTTTGAGGATACGGCACATCTCTTTGGTGGGTTTGTCGGCTTTGCCTGCCCACCACTCCTTGAAGAAAATTTGCAAATTTTTCCTTTGTATCTCTTCCTCGTATCTCAGCAGCGCTCTGATTTTTCGAAGTCCTTTCTGGGCTTGAGATTTTCCTTTGTTCACTTCCTCCTCGAGCCGCCAGAGTCTATGATATAGAGCTTCTCTACGAGCCCGCCGCACAGTCTCTAGCATCTTCATAGTTCTAATCATGATCTGTCGTGACTTATCGACCGCACTTCTCCAACACTTGGCTGGGGACAAGCCAGAGGCGAATGCCTCCTTCCACACATCAGAAATTTCTTGATGGACGGAGGGGAGAGAGAAGGAGGGCACACTGGCATGGAACCACGGAGCCTTACGGATCTTGGTGGGGGGTTGAAAAGTGATGACGATCGGGTAGTGATCAGAGATGGTGAGGTCGGTGCGTTGCGAGAGGGAAGGGTGGCCCCACTGATGAGTAAAACTCTGAGAAATGTAGCATCTATCAATTCTAGCTTTCCTCAGGTCCTCGCCTGCTTGGAGATTTGACCAGGAAAAGCCCTTCGAGTCTTTGAATTCGACCAAATCCAAGTGTAGTTTGGTTTTGTCCCACGTTTCTTTCTCCCGACTATCGATGACCCTACCCTTGCCCATCCATCTGTCCATAGGGTCCTCAACCATGTTGAAGTCACCACAAATAAGCACGTTGTGGGGGAGCGAGTCCAAGGAGGCCCAAGTGTTAAGTCTCTCTAACTCCCCGTTAGGGGCATACAAAGAAACTAAAGTAAAACAAAAGGGAGCACCGAAAGAAACAGCAATCCATCGATGGCATTCATCTTCAATGGAGTTCTCAAGCTTTTCAAACCAGAGTTGATTAATACCGATTACCGTTCCACCGGACCCCCGCTGATGCGCCGTTGAAATCCAAACATGGGTCGAGGAGACATGTCTAAGCCGTTTCTGGAGGTCTTCTCCGTCAATTTTAATCTCTTGAATACATATAAAATCTGGGTTTAGGCTAATGTCGCGAAGCCATTGACCAATGATGATCGCTCTTGAGGGGTCTGTTAGCCCTCTAGCATTTAGCGAGATGATGATCATTGTCGTAATGAGCCCTCTTTGCGGGAGGGAGCTTTGTCCTTTCTTTTCTTGGATTCATCTTTCTTTTTCGCTCGGATCGGATCCCGATTTAGCATTAGGTTCTTGTGGGGGCTTTTCCACGGTAACTCCATAGGTTGTTTTCCTTTGCGGGATGCCTCCTGCTGGGAAGAACTGGGCACCGTTTTCAGCTCCGTTTTCGGAATAGTCGATCCGATGATGGAGCTTTCACTATCCATGTTATCTTCGTTGCTAGTAGTAAAGCCGTCTTCTTTGCTTGTAGTGTAACCCTCCTGCAAGGTTTCTTTACTGTCAGGGATCTCTAGGCCTTTGACATCGGTGTCCACCTCAAGTAGGTTCCCACCTGGGTAGTCAAACTCATTGATTTCCTTTTCCAGATTGCAATACAAGTTGCTGGAGGGGGTAACTGACATGTTGTTTCGCTCAGAGGTTGCCCTAGGGCTTCTTTTCCTTCTTCTTCTGACTTCGATGAACCCGTCTGCATCAGCTTCTGGACCCTTGAATTCCTCAACTTTCGTCGAGTGATTCAATGCTCCATTGCTATCTTGAGCATTTTTGGGAGCTTCTTGATTTCTCTTGCTTTTTCGTCTCAAAGGGCAATCTTTGATCCTGTGACCTTGTTGGCCACAATGAAAGCACGCGTTGGGAAGGTTTTTGTAACTGATGTCTTGCTCCCATACATCCCCTTCACCCAAGTCCAGTTTGATCTTCGATGGAAGTGGCATACTGAGGTCAGCCTCGACACAGATTTGAGGGTGCCACCGAGCGTTGAGCGAGTGTCTTGCTCCTTTATAAATGAGGCCACCAATGTCCTTGCGTGAGGCCAACGGCTTGCCGATAGGAGAAACGATGTCCCACACGAAGTTCTACAAGAAGTATGGCAGGTTAGGGAGCTCAACCCAGAGAGGGTACCGAAGCGATTTCGATTTGTCGGGAGTAAAATCAGGGGACCATCTGAATAGGCACAGGGTCACCCGACCGAGTTGCCAAGTTCCGACACTAAGGGCGCGAAACGCCATATCTTCATTTTCAAAGACTAGCAACAAGTGGCTTGCCGCTAAGAACTGACACTTACAAACAACTAGCCCGCGGGGGAACCACTCGTTGCGAAGCCACTGTCGCACAGTTTCGAGCGGGGGCTTAGGGCCGAACATTTGGCCGACGAGGCAAACTTTCTTGAGCTCCTCCTGAGTTGACAAAATTGCGGATCTATTGAGGGAGACCAAGGGGGGTTCAGTACTCTCGAAGGCCCCTAGGGCGGCGCAAGAACCCCCCTCCAACAAAGAGGCCAGGTTATCGGTCTCCCCGGGAGGAGGGGCCAGGTTACTTCTCACAAGAGAGGGGGTCGCCAAATCCATGGCGAAAGAGGGACACTCCGATCAATGACACATTGCCAGACTTGTTCTCTTTAGGAAATTTCTTTTTAATTTTCTTTAAACTCCTTTAAACTCAACCAGGCAACAGGCGTTCCCCACCAAACTAATATCGTTATCTTTTCAGCAAAGAGTTAAATCAAAACTGGCGTGAAAAGGGGAGAGCTGAGGAAAGGGACGGGGCCCACTGTCAATCGTCGAGCAGGAATGGCTGCTGTCAATCGCCCAGCAGAAAGGCCCCCATGTCAATCGCGATGGACTATGAATCGATCGCGACGGGGCCCACTGTCAATCGTCGAGCAGAAATGGCCGCTGTCAATCGCCCAGCAGAAAGGCCCCCTGTCAATCGTGCAGCCACCCCAGTATCGGTCGCGACGGACCAGATCCACGATGGACACCTCCTCTGTCAATCGTGAAGCCACCACAGTATCGGTCGCGATGCCAGACCCATCTATCGGTCGCGAAGGACCAAGTCCACGATGGACACCTCCCCACGGATGCTTAGCAACTCAGTGCGGACGACTCGCGATGCGCAGCAGAACCTCTGTCAACGTAAACCTACTACACCTTGCTGCAGCGTTGGACGACAGCTAACCCACGAGTTCATTCAAGAACCAGCTTCAGCAGCTACACCTTACTGCAGCGACCGACAGCGACCGACGATAATTCTTTTTTCCATGGCGTCGTCGTCATCCTACAGCGCCATCGTCGCGAAAGCTTCATTCATCTTGAGGAATAACAGTTCCAAAACTCAATAATATTGAATGGAACGTGATGAGAGGTAATGAAGAGACAAACAGGTAATGGAACGTGAGAAGAGGTAATGAATAGACAATGTGAAAAATACATTAAATGAACATCGCGAGTTTTGACAGCTAGACTTCAGTGGTAAAACATTCAATAATATTGAATGGAACTTGATAAGAGGTAATGGAACTTGATAAGAACTTGATACTCTGCACAATTAAAATTCATAGTTGAATAATATCAGAACTTCAGCATGTGTAAATTAAGCACCGGATTTCATATGTAGGTGTTAGAGAATAGCCTTAAATCTCAATGTTCACGAACAAAGATTATGGTAGACGGAGCATTAATAGCATCAAGGGTCTCCATAAACATCTTTATATACTTTGCACAATTAAAATTTATACTTGAAGTCCAATCCCGCATAGTCTAGTGGTTGATGCTTTGAATCTCAAGGAGTAAGTCCTGAGATCAAATATTGGCTCACATATCCATGAGTTCCCAAAAGATGGGTGCCCATGAGTTCCCTAAGATGGGTGCCTAGTCTGTCTTATGAGGTCGGGTGTATGTGTCTTTCCACTTCATTCTACTATGAAAAATAAAATAAAATAAAAATTCATACTTGAATAATATCAGAATTGCAGGAGCTGGCTCGTATAAGTCAATTAAGCACCTGATTTCATATGTAGGTGTTAGAGAATAGGCTTAAATCTCAATGTTTACAAATGAAAATTATGTTAGACACAACATTAACTTCATCAAGGGTCTCCATAAACGTCTTTATATATTCTACACGATTAAAACTCATACTTGAAGTCCAAGCCCGCATAGGCGAGTGGTTGATGTTTTGAATCTCAAGGAGGAAGTCTTGATATCAAATATTGGCTACACATATCCATGAGTTTCCAAAACATGGGTGTCCATGAGTTCCCCAAGGTGGGTGCCTCTACCTTACAAGGTTGGGGATGTGTGTGCCTGTCCAATTCATTGTACTCTCAAACAAAATAAAATAAAAATTGATACTTGAATAATATCAGAACTCCCAAAGATGGGTGACCATGCGTTCCATGGTAACACAATATAGGTGTTATACAATGTAGGTGTTGGACCATAAAATTCAACGACGATCTCTAAAACGGCTGTCACATGTTATGCACAATGTAGGTGTCAAATCATATTCTAGTATCACAATGTTTACCAACAACCCTCACATCCTAACGATCTTGGAACTCATATTCTTCAACCGAGTGAAAGACGAGACAATTCATACTTGGAGAGAGGAAGACAGCAGTGTGACTAGGGTGATGATAACTTGCAAGTGATCAAAACGACACGCAGCTTGAATCGACGAATTGTCGTATAGCAGATATAGCACAAGAGACTGGTTGATTCAACATTATTTCGGGCATTCCAAAAGGACATGGATATCACATTACTCCTAATTAGGCACGTAGTTTCTGTTTTTTTGGTCATATATTTCTTCGCATTCTCCCATCAATTTGAGTTTCTCCTGCATCTAAATATTGAAATTAATTGTAGTACTAATGAACATAATTTAGTTGATTCTTGACGGATCATCGTGAGTATGAGTCTAATTTGGTACAAGTGTGATCCTCGATCAAAATAAGGAAACTTTTCATTTTTACAGTGTACCACTCACTTAGGTGATTTCAAATACAAGGCCGCTATCTCTAACCACCGTCCAATAGAAATCATATTTACACACAATTACATTTAATCCAGTGAGTCTAGCGCCTGAGAAAAGCAGTTACAGCCTTAGAGCTTTGCCATAGATCTGCCTTCCTTGAATTGCTCCTCCGTAACACCTCCATGTCGAAAAGGGCAAACGTCGTTAGCGTTCAAGAATAAGTAGGATTGCAAGGAAGAATTGAAGCTTACCTTTATCCATGGCGGCAGTCGCAGAAAACCCTCCCTGTACAGTCTTCAAGAAGTGATCATAATAGTTGGCCCCAGACCATTTCTGATGCGAAAGTGTTTCAACGTCATGTGCCCTCTCCTGTCTTTGGATCCTCTGCACGTAGGCCAGCATTCCGCGCTCCACGAAATCCTTGGCGAATGTGTCTGTGATCAGGGAGTTCGCATGAAAGACCCCGAGAGTGATGAACTGCCAGACGTACCCAAGCGTCGCTAGATCGGGGATGAAGCTCTGCATCTCAGCTTCTCTCATGTTGGCTGCGTCCCAATTGAACGACGGCGAGAGATTGTACGCGAGGAGAATGTCAGGGTGGACGCTCCTCACACCCATCGCAAAGTCGCGCGCTTGATCGTAGTTTGGTCCTGCCGACTCCATCCACAGCATGTCTGCGTGAGGAGCAAAGGCGACACCACGGGCGATGGCTGCGTGCGTACCACCCCCGAATCTATAGAAACCCTCGCGAGTGCAAGGAAGATCCCAATCCCAGAAAACGTTTCCAGCTCCAAGCCTCTCTGCCATAGCGCGCGCCTCATAGTGCGACAATGTGTCAACCTTTCCAAACCATTCGTCCAACCTGCGTTTCCGCTCGGCCTCGGAGATGGGCATCACTCTGATTTTGTGTGCAACAACGTCTCTTTAAGTGCAACAACGTCTTTAAAGAGACGGAGGTTGGCCCTCGTCATCCACCCATCTTCGATGGCTTGCAATTCTGCACCTGACTTCCCGGCTGCAGTAGCCTCGTTTAACAGGATCGCAAGGTGCTGACCATCGAGAGCAGAGTTCGTTGCTCCGAGAATGAAGCAATGATCCCTCTTGTCGATGTTACTCTGCAGAAGAGTAGCTGCTTCTGCGTCCGTCCTCGCAATTAACAGTGTTTCCGTGCCCATCACATCAAACTGGAGCCGGGCAGCTACAAGCCTGCTGATATGCTCCGAGGTAGCGACGAGTACCTTCCCCGACATATGGCCGCACTTTTTCGTCACGGACGCTTGATCCTCTAGGTGCACACCAGCAGCTCCTCTCTCTGCAAACAGTTTACACAGTTTTGCTGTGGCCGTCGCGCCGCCGAACCCAGTGTCGCCATCGACAATGAGAGGACGCAGATAGTCGATTAAAGGGGTACGTGCCCTCTCCTCTCTCGACATCGCCATGCGAGCTTCTCTCTGTTTACGGTCGTGGAACAGCTGCGCAAAGAAGAGCTGCTCGGCCTTGTTCGGCACCGTATCATACGTATAATCGGCGAGGTCAGGACCAGGTTCGTTGGTGGAAGTATGCGTTGAAGAGCACTGCCAGCCTGAGATATAGATCGTATCAAGGTACTTGCTCATCTGAGCAACCTGAACAGGGTCCAAGCATCCGAACGTCCTTGAGCATGTCCTGTTGGTCTGGTGAGCCTTCAATGTTCGCCATAGCTTTTTCGCCATCGCATCAGACGCATACTGCTGCGGCAGACTGCCCCTCAGGCGAACGACGTCTCTGGCCTCATAGGGACGGTGCGTATCTCTTGCACCTCGGTATTGAACATGACCTCTTCTTCCATGGCAAACATCTGCAGACATGCAACGGAGATCTCATTCCCTTATCTATATTAGCATCACGTTTAATCCAATTTGAAAGCAATGTCTTTCTGCTAGGAGCGCAGATAATTGACACCTACCTTAGCGGCCATCACTGTCGAACAGCTTCAAGCAGGTGCCGTTGAAAGCCTTAAGGACTCGGGGAAGATCTTCAGTCAGCAAATATCAAACAAAGTGCCAGAAGCATTAGAGCATTGCCAACCCCAAGTTTTTATATTGTGCGCTTGCCTGCGTTTTTTTTATTCTTGTTAACGTCTACGCATCCACGATCCACGAAAATCGAACTCGTATTGTGCGCTTGTCTGCGTTTTTTATATTGTGCGCTATTCTTAGACCTAAAGTTGCATTGTTAATAGGATCCACGAAAATCGAACTCGTATATATATATATGTTTTTCAATTTTAATACGAAGGAAACGTTTGTAAATCCTTATCCAAAATTAGATGATCATCAAAGACGTTTCTTGCTTTATAACACTACGCAGCAAAGCAAAGTAAATCCTCGCAAAGCAAAGTAAATCCGACATCACAAGGAAACCCACCTGACAACTTTTCTAAGTACACGATTGATTCATGCAGTCAACGATGGATCACAGACATCAGCCATTGCTTTGCACTTGAAAATGGAAATATCTCGCTCAAAATCTCAAAACGCTTCTTATCGGACTAAGCTAACAAAGAAATATACGGTTTAACACATAGCAATGAGAAATGTGACGCATATCCTGAGAGTTTTGAATTCAGAAATGTTATAGCACATAAACATGTACGAAACAAACAAGAACAAGAAATCCCAAGGCATATAGCACCCTATCAGGCATCCGGAAATTCCAAGGCATATAGCACTAGCAAGAAGCAAATTGACTTCATCCAAAATTTCATCCAAAATTGTTTGGAATACACTCAACGCAAGCTTTGGATGATTTTGAAGAGATTATCCCTAGACACCATGATGAGGAACAACGGCCCTCACTTTTAAGTAAAAGAGTCAAAGCATCGCATATGTGATGATGGCATCATCACATATGTGATGGTTTATTAATTCTGTTTCTAACTTTCATAAATAATTATCACTTATGCAACGATAAAGATCATCGCTCTCATTTGTAATGTGCAAGTAAAAAAAAAAAGAACAAAAAAAATGCAATCCACCTTTCTAGCATTCACGCCGTTAGGTGGATGCACGCAACAAGAATCAAAGAGGGTATCAACATAGAGACTATCGAATACATACATATACAGAGAGCTGATGTTATCAATACTAAAAAAAAAATACAAATACGAGTTAGTCAGAGAGAGAGAGAGTTAACTATATATATCCAATACATACATATAGAGAGAGATAATGTTATCAACACAGAAGAATACAAATACCTGTGACTAAGTTGGTCACAGAGAGAGAGAGATTAATAATTGATAAATACAATTGAACTATATGTATGTGTGTATTGTACTTTTATAAATATGTATATATGATGTCGATGCATGGTTTTATTGTCCAAGAGTTTAGAGAAGCATCATTTTGAGTGAAAATAGGTATCTGTGAGGATACCTATTACGCTATCTATGCTTCAAAGCTTCAGAGGGATTATCTACATTCTCCCATTAGTGTTATTATAGCATTTGGACACACAAAGACATTCAAAGAGGACCAAAAGGCACCATTGAAGGACTTGGACGAAGGAGCGCTACTAATTCAAGCTCAAGAGCACACAATGAACACAAGGGAAGTCTACTTGTGAAAAAGCAAAGCAACCACCCCATCTATTTTGGTATTTGTGAAGTAGAGAGGTACATATATTGATACTCTTCACTCTTATTACATCAAAGGGTTCTAGAAGAGTGCATTATAACAATTAATCAAAATATAGCACTCAGATTGAGTAATTAGATAAAAACAATTATCAACCATGGAAGTTTAGAATTTCTAGCTTCCTCACGGGAAAAGGTATATGGGGTCTTGTTAGTGGTATAGATGTTAGACTTAGATTGGGTGTGAATCCAACTCTTGATCAAATGAAAAGCTTCCGAGAGTCAAACGAGAGAGATAAGAAATTTATCTTCATCTTATCCTAGCATATTAACAGTGCAATGATAGGGCATATACAAGATCTAGACACTTCTCTGAAAGTAAAGGGAATCCTAGAAATACTGTACTATTCTTCAACCAAAGCTAGGAAGATTCATTTCAATAATGAACTCAATAACTTGAAGAAAACACTAGTAGCAATATCAATGACTATATTTTGAAGATCGACTAGCTGATGCATTGGGATCCATAGGTTGTTTACATAGACAATGATAATCTAGTTGCATACACTTTGAACGGGCTTAGGGAGGATGAGAATTGGAATGCTTTTAGCACCTCTATATATGTGAGAGATAATATTCTAATTTTCATCATATAATGGCCCTTATGGTTATTAAGGAGATGAACATTGGGGGCTCAAAGGCAAAGGGAAATAAGGCCCAAGAACTTTATGTAGATAAAAGAAGAAATTAAGGAAAACCTAGAGGACGGGAAGGAAGGGGATCAAATTGAGGTTCTGATCAAGAGCAAGGAAGCAAATTCTCTTCATCAAGAGGAAGCGAAAACTTTAGAGGAAAAGGAGGAAGGTACAACTGCAATCGAGACAATTCATCATTCATCATTCGAAGGACAAGTTAAATATGTATCTACTTGAATTGAGAGTGAAAGTATGAAGCTTTGATGTAGATGAGTGGCTACAAGACACAAGGGTCAAACACATGGTACATTGATAGTGGAAGCAAAAATAACATGAGCTGCAATAAGGATTTCTTTTGAGACACGCAAGGGAATCTAGAAAAACGAAGAGGTTAGTGCTAAGGTTACCAAATCTTTACAATCAAAATCTTAAGAACTTGCATGAAGCTTCTCAATTAAGTGAGCATACTAGATTACCTTTCAAGAAGAGCAAGTATGTGAGCTATCATCCACTTGAGCTAGTTCGTACATACGTGTGGGGACCAACAAATGAGAACTCAATCAGACGTAATAGATACTTTCTAACTATCATTGATGATTGAAAAAGGATGACCTGGTTTTATTGTATGAAGTATGAGTTAGATTTCTTTTATTACTTCAAAAATTTAAAAGCTATTTTGAAGAAGTAGTATGATAGGTATATGAAATGTTGAAGGCCTGATGGAGGGGGAGAATTCTTTGATTCCTTGGATTGAAATGGCATCAAGAGACAAACCTCATGTATGTACAAAACACAACAAAATGGTGTTGCAGAAAGGAAAAATAGGTCCATCGGAAAATGTGTTAGGGCTATGATGAAGAAAATAAGAATTCGTAATTGCTATTGGGCTGATGGAGTAACGAATGAAATATACATCATGAACACAATGCCCACATTAGGTATACATGCTACAACACCGTGTGAAGCTTGGTACAATAGAAAACCAAATGTTTCACACTTGAGAGTGTTTGGATGTACTTGCCTTGTGTTGATTCCCAGTGAAACTAGGAGAAAATTTGTAGATAAATTAGAGAGATGTGTATTTAAAGGGTGTGTAGGTGGAAAAAGGGGTATAAATGCTACCTCTCACATCTTGTATTCTCACCATTACATTGATTTGGATATTTATTGTTCAACTTTAAGATATCCCCCTCTTTTGCATAATGTGTTGCATTGAGCTCAATCCATAAATTTTCATCTTCTTCTATCTCTAGGATTTCATCTTTGCCCTCGCTCCTTGGATCACTAACTTGCTTGATGTAGGACTTGCTCAATTCCATGATTAGTGTTCACTCCAATGATTTGGTCCACTAAGGACTATTCTTTTTTGTTCTTCACCTCAAGTCCTCCTATCGTCATCTTCATTTGCCTACATAGATACATTTGCAGAATACAAAGGTAAAATTTCACCAAATTTGACATTCCTTGAACGTCTTTAGCTCTTTTCTCTGGAAGGTTAATGTATCTAGTTGAAAGACTTACCTATTATTCATTCATGGGTAGACATTATGCATATATTAGTAAAGTTGTTGAAGAACCCACATCCTTTGAAGAAGCTAATACATGTAGAGAATGGAAAGAGGCTATACATGAAGGTATTAAGGCTTTGGAGGAAAATAACACTTGGACATTAGTGCCAATGAGAAGTATATGAAGATAATTGGAAACAAGTGGGTATAAAAGGTAAAGAAGCATTCACATGGTAGTATTTTTAGGTATAAAGCTAGGCTAGTAGCTAGAGGCTTTGCTCAGACATATGGAGTAGATTATGAAGAAACCTTTTTCCCTATAGCTTAGATGACCACAAGAAGAAAAAATATTTCAATTTGAGCCAAGAAGCATCAGAAGATGTATCAACGTGATGTAAAGAAGGTGTTTTAGACGAAGAGCTAGAGGAGGTAGTATACATGGACTTACCATAAGGGTTTGAAGATAAAATCAGAGACGATTATGTTCTCATGTTAAAGAAGGCACTATATGGTCTCAAGAAAGCCCCAAGCGTATGAAATATTCAAAGTCTCATAGAGTACTTGATCAGTTGTGGATACATACAAAGCAAAGCCGATCCATCATTATTCTAGAAAAGCAGAGGTCAAGCATCTCTCTATTTATATGTGCATGTAGATGACTTGATTATTATAGGTGATCATCATGAAGAAGGCATCATGGACATCATAGAAAGGTTTCGGAAGGAGTTCAAGATCTCAAACCTTGGATACCTAAGCAATTTATTGCGTACTAAATTCATACATAAGGAGAATGGTATCTAGATTATGTAGAGAAAGCACATATTGGATGTATTGAAGACGTATGGACTTAGAGGGTGCAAACCATTGAGAAACCCAATGGAAGTAAATTTGAGATTGACTTCAATGGAAGGTAATGAGGTTCAAGATGCAATCTTATACAAGTCTATAGTGGGCTCTTTGAACTATGCTACTATATAGTTGGTGTCCTATCTCAATTCATGCACACACCTAGGGTTCTACATCTACTTGTAGCAAAAAGAGTACTTAGGAATCTCAAGGGTACTTTGAATGAAGCTTTTCTATCCTTCAAAGATTATTTTCATGTGAGAGCATATATAGATTCTGAATCGGCCTGATCCAAAGAAGATACGATGAGTACAAGTGGATACAGAATGATGCTAGACAAGAACATTATCTCATGTATGAAAAAGAAACAAATTAAAATTGCCCTATCTTCCACAAAACATGAATACAGAGCTTTGGCACAAGTAAGATGTGAGCTTATGTGGCTCAGTAAGCTTATGATTGGATTGAGTTTCTAGGTCGATCACCTTCCAATCATGTCTGATACCATGAGTAGTGTGTACCTATCTACCAATCCTATGTTCCATGCTAGGAGCAAGCACATATGAGTACATGAGCATTAACACTCAATCAAGGTAAAAAACTTCAAAAGCGGCATTGGATCGATGGCGCTAGGTTGAAGATTTAAAGCTTAACGCTTGAGGGGGTGTGTTGAAAATAAAGCTCCAACCTTAGGAGTTTGTGAACCCTTTTGATGGTTGACACTTGGAGCAATATGAAGCAAGAACTAGGGCACAAGAATTCCTACTCAATTTCGAAATTGAAGTCCCCCCATAATAGTAAATCATCACTATCACGTAGGTGTGATAAAGCCTACAATCCACGAAAAGTGTTGTATATCATTTAGGAAATCTTTTCAAAGTCTTGTAAACACACATTGTACTTTGAATTGTATAGATCTTGCATGTGTTATCTCCCGTAAGATTTGAATAAGCTGGTAGACCCCTTGTTAAGCAAGCCATCTACTTGCTTCGTGATTTTTATCAAACTTTGAGTTGCCATATCTCTTACCCAGATTTTCTTGTATAGGAGTTGGTTAGTTCTAAATGATGAGAAATTTTTCTTGATCATTTGTGTTCATTTCTTGTAATATTTGGTTTTTTAGAAAGCTACTATTGTCTTTTAAAGTTGATTTCAAGATCAAGTTTAAGACTACATAATTTGAGAGAACTTGATTATGGATTGAACATGTGTCTCTATGTGCATGCCTCATGAAGGCACAAATATTTGCTCTTAGAGGCATCGGTTCTCTGACTACGAGCAAGGATTTTGCATGAGTTAACTTGCATTAGAAAGATTGCATAGTGATGTTTTTACATACAAAAGCTCTTTGGTTCATTCTCCAAGAGCTCAAAGAACCATAATATTGAGTGAATAGAGGTATTTTTGAGCATACCCAGGAGACCATGTATGCTTCAAACCTGCAAAGCGAAGTTGTACATTCTCCCATCACCATTTTAGTTAACCTCTATACTACTACCTTGACTCAGTCTTTGGTAGTCTTGTGATGAAATCTATGGAGATTATTCCCCACTTGCCATCAAGAACATCATGTGGGTGAAGCAATCCTCCTATTTTAATATTTCGGCTTTATTGTACTATCATTGTTGCATTCAAGTGCATAATCGTGTACACCCTAATGATCTCAAGGAAAATGGGATTGTCTCTTCAAAAGATAATATGATGTATTAATTAAAAATATTTTGAGGAGAAAACTTCTCCTTTAAACAACAATTCATGATCTTGAATACTATATCTTTTTTAGTTGAATCCATCTTGAGTGTTTACAAATACCCCATTGTCATATGAAACGAGTAACAATAGATCCGAGATACTATTTGATTCCCAAATAAGAGAATAACTAGGATAGTTCTTAAAGTTCCATTTAATTAATTCAAGAAACTAATTAACGATTTGATTAAAGCTCACTAGTATCTATTTCAACCACAAATGGTTCATTTGTATACACTATCTCCAATCTAGGAGCTATAGCTGCTACTAATTTTATTTTCTCTATACTTTCACCTTGTTCCTTGCCCAATTGAAAGGTCTTGCATTTTAGTTTTTAATGTTCTCTTACAAGTATTACTACTTGAACATATTTTTTTATGAAAATATAATAAGATCTGGATACGTCAAGGAAGACCTATAGACTTCCGAGTTCCAATGATGTAGCCACTCAAGAATGGTTTGCACCCTTTTTTGGATCCATTCGTCTACCTTAGAAATGATATGTCCCAAATGAGAGACCTTTCTCTTTAAGAACTCACACTTGGACTCCTTTCTATAAACTAAAGTTTCTTTGAACTCTTATGTTTGGGATGGATAAGGGTCCATGTATTCAAATAATGGCATTGGCTCATTATTTGATTGAGGGGTTTAAGGTTTCCCATCATTTATCATGTGTCTATCTCGATTCTCTTTCACGTTTCTCTATCTCCATCTTCCCCTTGCTTCAACTACACATGCTCCTAGCTTTGGTCTCTAAGCAATAGGTTGAGGAGTTCACAAAGGAGAAGGAAATTGCAAGTTGACAACCATGTTTCCAAGATAAGAGCTCAATGTTTTTATCATGACTTGAGATAGAAAGGTTCAATTGAGTGTTTCAAAGTGATTTTTTGTAGCTTACAAAAGTACAAAATTATGTAGATCGATAAAATTTGATTTGGAATTATACTATGCCAAAAATTTGAAAAACATAGAGTAATCTACAATTTGGATTTTTAATCAATTGAAAGCAGGTCATACTTTTTCCCATAAATCAAGGGAAGATGTTGCACTAGACTAAAGACAAGAAAGCGTAGAAAGCAGAGGATAGAAGAGAAAAAAATCGCACCTCCAAAAATTTCAACAAATGACTCACACTACAACATATTCACCGTATACCGAGGCTTTTATCGAGAAATTTGAATGGGTGCATTTTTGCCCCGAGGTCGGTGTAAGTGTTGGTATATGCATCGGAACAAAAGCATCGATATAGGTGTCGGTATAGTCGACGGTATAAGCTTCGGTATAACTGTTGGTATAAGCATAAAAAATACTGACGCTCATACCGACACCTATACTGACGTCCATACCGTCGCCTGCTGGGAGTATCATCGCTTATACCGGTGACCATCCTCATAGTACCATCGCTTATACTTGCGAGTACATATGCAAATATGTTTTTGGGCAGAGTGTGTTGTCTTTTGCTACAACAACATTACCATGATGCTGTTTAGCAAAAGACAATACATTCTTCCCAAAAAGACTGAGTACATGTGTTGTACTCTAATGGTAACCAAAATATGATTTCATAAAGCAATATAATATTCAACACAAAAGAGATAATAAGAATGAACCATGAACCATGTAAAAAGAAAGTTATATATTTCATAAATGAAGCATGTAGAAGACAGTGTGGCAAACCACTGTCATATATGAGGCAAATACAAAATCTGGCAAAGCACTTCCATATAAGAATTAAATACATGCACCACTACCATATATGAGCCAAATACAAAATTGTGACACACCACTATCATACACATGCACAAAATGATCAAAACATCCATATCATTTGTTCTGCAACAAAGAACATTCATGAAATGAGATAAATTCACATAGGATTTACAAACAACAAGTAAAAACCAAATTGCTAAATTCATCACCTCATCGCAGATGCTCCCATGAAACGAGTGCAGTGCGTCCCTCGAAGTCCTCCAATAGTGCAACTAATCCATGATGATATCCATAAGCCTCCTCCATTCCTGTTGGAGGACGACCCATTGCCAGCTCCTGCAACAAATATACAAAATATTAGAGGAACATACATGAAATCCTTAACACAAATAAATTCAATAAACCAAATGGTACTTAGAAATTCGTGACGCATAATGTCATATCTTTCGTTGCCCAAATGTGACGGTCCCACCATATCTAAATGTGTGGTTGTGGTATCTCGTTACTGGTGATATGGATCAGGAGTCTGCTGCTGCTCGTCATGAATCATATCCCACTCCTCAACATCTAACCATGCAGGCTTTGCTAAGCCTGCTTTGAAAGCATCACAAGCCTCAGATCCTCAATGGGACATAACTTCACATGGAGTGTGCATGATCCACTCTCAACTGAGAAGAGGATGCCCATGTGCTGGTCGGAACTCTTGATAAATCCCCCCTGTGATATAATATTTTTTATCTTTATTTTGTTCACTCCATTTCAACATGATAGAGTGTCTTAACATGTTCCTAAAATGCATGTAAAACATTGAAAGGCCTTGTAAATGCAATAGAGAAGTCCTCTAGATGCATGAAGCCTAAAGAATCTAAATGCACTAGAGAAGTCCTCTAAATGCATGAATCCTCGTACAATAGTAGGAACTTAGTGATTTTTAGAGAAAGTGATGGTCCCTTGTACGAAAGGATCAAAATTAGGATACATGTATATAAGTCAATTGTGACTCTTTTGTAAGGAATTTTTGCCATAATCAAGAGCTAACTATTGAAATTTTGAATTTTCTTCTTCTTGCATGTTTGCCTTCTTCTCCATGAGCTTAAGTGTGTGCTTGAGGTGTGAAATGTGTTTATAGAGGTGTTTTCTACCCTTCCCCATCTCTTTCTGTTGTTCGTGTATGTCTGAGGTGTAGGAAGTCCTAAAGTGAGAGTAGGTGATTCTTGCCATTGCTTTTTTAAGAGGTTCAATGGTGATGCACCACTGCGCACTCTCCTTATCGAGAGCTCCATGATGATATTTTCAGAGTAGAAAACAAAGCTCCTAAGGCCGCATACAATTCTCCGCACAGACGGTGTAGAATACATAGAAAAACACAGTACACAGGGAGCACGAAGACAGCTTCTTAGGTCTTACAAATGTGGTCGAACTTATAGTCTGTGACTGACCAGGCCACTATATGTTTTATTAAAGAACATATACAAAGAAGTGTCCGGTGGCTATTTGGCCTTTCACATGGACACTAACGATAACAACCCACTAAAGGCCAATATGACCAAAGTAATCATGGGAGAAAAAATAAAGAATGATAAAGAATACCTGTGTGTAAGTATACAAGCTATACCTCCCACCTGATGGGCATGTTACACACTATACTAGTGACTGTGTAAGATCATGAATCAAGTAACCCTCATTAAGTGACAATAGTATCGAAAGCCATCATGTGGTAGAGCTTTAGTCAATGCATCTGCACCATTAACTTGAATGTGAACCTTCTCAAGAATAATGTGCTTAGTGGCTAAGAAATCTCTTATGAATTGATACCTCACCTCAATGTTCTTAGTGTTTGCATGATAGACCAGATTCTTAGCCAAAGCAATGGCACTCTGATTGTCACTGAGAAAATGAGGTACATGCTAAGGTAAACCCATATCAAAAGCAAGACCAGAAAGCGACAATGCTTCCTTACATGCCTCACTTGCTGCAACATACTCTGCTTCTATCGTGGAAACATCTGTACATTCTTGAAGACGATATCTCCAAGAGATAGCACCTCCAGCAAAATGAAAAATGTACTCTAATGTAGACTTAGGATTGTCTACACAACGAGCATAGTCAAAATCCGTGTAAGTGATAATGGATGATTTTCCTCTACCTAAGCATAGACACTTGTCCTTAGTGCCACTCAGATATCTCAAAATCATCTTGACCGCTTCTCAATGTTTCTTGCCAAGATTAGACATATATTTTCTCACAACTCCCACTACAAATGCAGTGTTTGGTCTTGTAGCTACCATAGCATACATGAGACTACCAACACGAGACTGATAGGGAATTTTGATCATGAATTCCTTTTCCTCATCTGATTTGGGGCAATCATCCTTGCTCAATTTTGCATATGTGGGTAAAGGTGTAGTCAATGCCTTTCCACCCTGCATATTGAACCTGTGAAGTACTTTGGATATGTACTCACTTTGAGACAAGTATATGCATCTTTTACTCCTATCAAGAGTAATGTGCATGCCAAGAATATGTCTGGCATCCCCCAAATCCTTCATATCAAATGTATGACTCAACTTCTTTTTGAGAATTGACAAGTTGTAAGAGGACTTCCCAACAATCAACATATCATCGACATAAAGTATCAAACATATCAAGCTGCCATTTGAGCATCTCTTTGTGTAGAGACAATGATCCTTATTGCTTCGAGAATAGCCTTGAGACTTCACAAAAGCATCAAACTTTTGGTACCATTGTCTAGGGGACTATTTAAGTCCATAAAAGCTATTCTTATGCTTACAAACTATACTTTCCTTGCGAGGAACTATATAACCCTCTAGTTGTTCCATATAGATCTCATCTGTAAGATCTCCATGCAAGAAAGTAGTTTTGACATCCATTTGGACTAGCTCTAAGTCTTCCATTTCAATGAATCCAAGAAACATCTGCAGGGAAGTCATCTTGACCACTAGAGAGAAGATTTCCTTGAAATCAACACCATGTTGTTGCTTAAAACCCTTTGCAACAATTCGTGCTTTATAATTTGGAGAAGCACTATTTGATGTGAATTTCAGCTTATATACCCATTTACATGGTAAAGCTTTCCTGCCATTTGGCAAAGATACTAAATCCAAAGTACCATTCTTGTGAATAGAATCCAAGTCACTCTTCATGGCACACTCCCACTTGACATGATCCTTTGTTTGCATAGCTTCTTTGTATCAAGAAGGCTCACTAGCATCTGTTAGCATAACAAAATCTAAACCTGGAATATATCTTTCAAGTGGATGTGAGACACGTGTAGAGCGTCTCAATGGTTCCTCAACACGAACATGTGCAAACTCATCTAATGATACATTATCTTGAACATACCTATGTGCAACATTTTTATGCATGCTAATTAGAGGACTAGTATCCTCAAACACCACTCTTCTCACTTCAATCTCCTTAATGGGCTATTTATGCATCTTAGACTCATTGAAAATGACATCACTAAATCTTATCACTCATCGTGTTTCAAGATCCCATAAGTGATATCCAAATTGTTCTTCTCTTTACAAATAATGAAGTCAATTGACTTATGTATTGACTACCTAAAACTCACGTTTGCTCTTACATGCATACTTGATGCCCGACAAAACTAAAAATTATAGTCTAATGAATACGTAATTTGATTCAAAATTGTTTGGAATACACTCAAGGGAACCTATGGATGATTTTGAAGAGATTATCCCTAGAAACCATGATGAGGAACAACGGCCCTCACTTTTAAGTAAAAGACTCAAAGCATCGCATATGTGATGATGGCATCTTCACATATGTGATGGTTCATTTAATTTCGTTTCTAACTTTCATAAATAATTATTACTTATGCCACAACGTATGTCGTATATGCCACAATAAAGAAAACATCACGTACTGTCATTTGTAATGTGCAAGCAAAAAAAAAGAACAAAAAAAATGCAATCCAACATAGAGACTATGAAATACATACATACACAGAGAGCTGATGTTATCAATACTAAAAGAAAAATGCAAATACGAGTTAGTCAGAGAGAAAGGGTTAACTATATATATCCAATACATACATATAGAGAGAGATAATGTTATCAACACAAAAGAATACAAAGTTAGTCAGAGAGAGAGATATTAATAATTGATAAATACAATTTAACTATATATGTGTGTAATGTACTTTTATAAATATGTATATATGATCTAGATGCGTGGTTTTATTATCCAAGAGTTTAGAGAAGCATCACTTTGAGTGAAAAATAGTTATTTGTGAGGATACCTATTAGGCTATCTATGCTTCAAAGCTTCAAAGGGAAGATATACATTCTCCCATTAGTGTTATTATGGCAATTAGACACACAAAGACATTCAAAGAGGACCAAAAGGCACCATTGAAGGACTTGGACGAAGGAGCGCTACTGCTTCAAGTTCAAGAGCACACAACGAACACAAGGAAAGTCTACTTGTGAAAAAGCAAAGCAAGCACCCCATCAATTTTCGGTACTTGTGAAGTAGAGAGGTAAATATATTGATACTCTTCACTCTTATTACATCAAAGGGCTTTAGAAGAGTTCATTAAAGCAATTAATCAGAATATAGCACTCAGATTGAGTAATTAGATAAAAAAAATTATCAACCATGGAAGTTTAGAATTTCTAGCTTCCTCAGGGGAAAAGGCATATGGGGTCTAATTAGTGATATAGATATTAGACTTAGATTGGTTGTGAATCCAGCTCTTGATCAATTGAGGAGGTTTCGAGAGTCAAACAAGAGAGATAAGAAAGTTATCTTCATCTTACCCTAGCATATTAAGAGTGTAATGATAGGGCATATACAAGATCTAGACACTTCTGTACAGGGAATCCTGGAAATACTATACTACACTTCAAGCAAAGCTAGGAAGATTCATTACAATAATGAACTCAATAACTTGAGGAAAACACTAGTAGCAATATCAATGACTATATTTTGAAGATCAAGTAGCTGATGCATTGGGATCCATAGGTTGTTTACATAGACGATGATTACCTAGTTGCATACACTTTGAACGGGCTTAGGGAGGATGAGAATTGAATGCTTTTAGCACCTCCACATATGTGAGAGATAATATTCTAATTTTCAGCATATAATGGCCCTTATGGTCATTGAGGAGATGAACATTGGGGGCTCAAGGCAAAGGAAAATAAGGCCAAAGAACTTTATGTAGATAAAGGAACAAATTAAGGAAAACTTAGAGGACGGGAAGGAAGGGGATCAAATTGAGGTTCCGATCAAGACCAAGGAAGCAAATTCTCTTCATCAAGAGGAAGTGAAAACTTTAGGGGAAAGGGAGGAAGGTACAACCGCAATGAAGACAACAATGAATCAAAAGGATGGTTTACATGTTGCAAGTACAATCACTATGCAAGAGATTGCTATTGAAGGGAAAAGAACAATTCATCATTCAAAGGACAAGGCAAGTATGCATCTACTTCAAATGAGAGTGAAAGTATGGTAGCTATAATGTAAATGAGTGACTACAGGACACAAGGTCAAACACACCGTACATTGATAGTGGGAGAAACAATCACATGAGCTGCAATAAGGATTTCGTTTCCAAAATGCAAGGGCATCTAGAGGAAGGAAGAGGTTAGTGCTAACGTTACCAAATCTTTTCAATTTGAATCTTATTAATGTGTGTGAAGATTCTCAATTGAGTGAGCATACTAGGTAACCTTTCAAGAAAAGAAATTATGTGAGCTATCATCCACTTGAGCTAGTCCATACAGATGTTTTGGAGTCCAACAAATGAGAACTGAATTGGAGGTAATAGATACTTTCTAACTATCATTGGTTTTTGCACAAGTATGACTAGGCTTTATTGTATGAAGCATGAGTTTGATGTCTTCCAATACATACATATATATAGAGAGGTGATGTTATCAATACAAAAAGAATGCAAATACTAGTTAGTAAGAGAGAGAGAGAGAAAGAAAGAAAATAATTTAACTATATATATCAAATACATACATATAGAGATAGGTGATGTTATCAATACAAATGAATAAAAATACCAGATAGTCAGAGAGAGAGAGATTAATAATTGATAAATACAATTAAAGTACTATATATCTATGTGTACTGTACTTATATATATATATATATATATATATATATATATATATATATATATATATATATATATATATATATATATATATATATATATATATATATATATATATATATATATATATATATATATATATATATGTGTGTGTGTGTGTGTGTGTGTGTATATCTATATATATATATATATATATATATATATATATATATATATATATATATATATATATATATATATATATATATATATATATATATATATATACATACACACACACATACATATATATATATATATATATATATATATATATATATATATATATATATATATATATATATATATATATATATATATATATATATATATATATATATATATATATATATATATATATATATATATATCCTATGGTTCAAGTTATTCCTCAACCTCCTGAAGTGAGTAGGATATTGAGACCTTACTAGTTGGAAAATGGCTAAGAAAACATTATGACGGGTCAGGAGATCTATATGATCACATGGCCAAGTTCAAACAAGTGTTGTGGGAAGAACACATAGATGAATCCTTTATTCAATATAAATCTTTAGACTTCCATTGACTCAAACATCCTTAAGATGGTTCCAACCCTTGGATCCCAATCAATTTACTGATATAGGGAAAATGTTAGAGGAATTCATTCATAAATTCACAAACAGAGGAATTAAACATAGCGCCTCTTCATTGATTCATAACTTCAAGCAAGCACCCAGTGAATATGTAAGATTGTTGGCTAGGAGATTTCATCAATCTGTGGATAGATTTCCTATGGTTGAGAGACCCACCCAACAAAACATGATATCATTATTCTTGGACGGTTAAACCAACAAAAACTTGAGAGCCTTGGTGTATGTGAGACACTTACAAACATTGGATGAGTGCCTACAAGAGTGCAAGGACCTTGAAGATAACTTTGAAGTTGCTTTGAAGATCCTAGTGACTTCAACCAAGTCTGATGATACTTCAACCAAGGCTTGGAACAGTGAAAATCCTTCATGCTCCAAATTGATTTTTAAAAAGAGATTCCGTTGCTCTTGTTGGTCTAACTAGATGGAAAGGTCTTGACTTACTGAATATTTTCTTATGTCCATTTCTAGTGTCTCCTAGAGGTTAAGATCTTGTATTCTCCTTATGGAGGGGTTGGAAATCAAGATGAAACCTTACCATAGAGTCAATAATTATTGGAAGTGAGCTGCTGACATTAGCCAACATGACTCAATTTGGTTCCCAATAACAAGAATCAAGGAAGGTGAATCACAAAAACTCCAAAGAGAAAAGAGATTATGGAAAAAAGGGTTTCACATGTGGAAGCATCTCTATAATCAAGATAGAAAACATTGGATTATATTTGAGGATATTGACCCAACCTGTAGAATCAAATTCAAAGATTGGTGGCTCCTAAGACACATAATTAATGCTTGGGAGGAATTTGAAGACTGGCCTCTTACTTGTTCAACATCCCCCGTGGTTGGAAGGTGGAAGACAAAAAAAAAACAACATGTTAGAGAAGGCTTAGAGTATCAATAAAAATCTAGACTATCATGGTGCACTTAATAGGAAGTGTCAAAACTCAACTCGGATCAAATGCTATTTCAAGTTCAAGGACTTGTGCCAGAAATAAGAAAGCAATCCTTATGTGGAAAATTCTCCACAGGGCAATTTGGATCAACATCAAAGCAAGTATAATTTGTAATGCACTCCAATGGTGCAAGTGGTGCAATTGTAGTAGGGAAGACTTAGCCTTTTTTCCTACCCAAAAAGTTCCATTATATGGTAGATCCTTATCTCAATTCTCACTCTACTAAACCAAATTAGATGGAAGTAGGATTTTCTTGGTGAAGCAATATGCTACTCGTCTACTCTATGGAATACCATTAGAAGCAAAGCTCCCTGTAAGGTTTGGAAGGAAAGATACACAACCAACTATGATAAACCTCCTATAGAGTGGTCTATCAAAAAATTCATAGGATGCTTAGGTAGAAGGATTTGCAATTGTAAGACCCCCCCCCTTTAGAAACCATAGGGTGAATCTTCTTTGTAATTCTTTGTAGTGCTCTTGTATATTTAGTATAGAGTACATGTGTGGAAGCAAAATGAAAAGAATAGTGTACTCACAAAAGGAAAGAGTGTGAGACTCAAAAGTGAGTAGACCATGAATTGAAAAAACTCACATGAATTAGAGTGATCTTGCCAAGAGCATGGAGTAGTCTTCTCAAGATTCTAACCAAGTACAAATGGGGGGAGAGGCCCTCCTAATATAGATTTGGAGGGGTCTTTCCAAAGTACATCAAGTGTGGGATAAGTCCCCTTGAACAAAAATGAATACACAGGTAGAAGAGAAGGGCAAGGTACCCAAATACAAAAGAGATACAATATAAAATGGAAATGGAGTGCCTCTTGGATACAAAATGGAGATGCACTCATGCTGATACAAATGGAAATGCTGTAGGAGAAATCATTTCATCAACACTCCCCTCCAAAGCTCCATTTTAGAGTGGCTGAATGTTGTAGAGGTCCAACAAGCATTAAAGTGGAACTAGAGGTAGAACCTTCGTGAAAATGTCCCCCATGTTCTCATAAGATGTACACTACTCCAAAATGATCTTTTGAGATATGAGATTCTCACAAATGAAATGGTACTATATCTCGATGTGCTTTTTTCGAGCATGGAACATTAGATTCTTGGCGATGGTCAGGGCTCACTAGCTAACCATGCAGATCCATGTTGGAGTAATCTACAAAACACCAATGTCATTTAATAAACATCAAAACCATATGGCTTCACATGCTACAAAGCTTGATGCTCAATACTTAGCCTTAGTGGATGATAGAGCAGGCTACTTCTTACTTGCCCAAGAGATAGCTCCTACACCAAGCAAGAATAGATATCTAGAAGTACACCAACAATAATCATGATCACTAGCCCAATCTAAATTTAAATATCTAGAGAGTTTGATGCCCCTTCTGTACCAAAGACCATGATGTGAGACAAGGAGAAGATATCGAAGTAGTCCTTGAGTGGCATCCCAATGTGTCTAACAAGAGTGATGTGCAAACTGAGTGAGTATCCCAACTGCATAGGCAATATCTAGTCTAGTGTTGGCTAGGTAAAGTAACAAGCCACAAAGCTCTCGATAAGTATGCACATCCACAAGTGATGATGAATCCTCTAGTGTGAGCTTGATGTTTGGATCAAGTGGTGTAGATATTGAGTAACATTGGTCCATGCTACATATAGAAAGAAGATCAAAGCAGTACTTCTTTTGTGATAAGAATATGCCTTCTTTTGTTTTTCAAACTTCCATACCTAAGAAGTAGTAAAGTAGGCCAAGATCTATCATGGAATACTCAAGGGGAAACGGATTGATGATGAATTGGATGTGTTCTTCATTTGAACCTATCAAGATCAAGTCATCTACATAGAGAATGATTATTGCAATTAAGAACTCTTTCTAATAGATGTATAAGTTAGCATCGGTAGTGATCCTTTGAAATCCTTTATCTTCAAGGAACTTGTGGATCTTTTCATACCAGTCCTTGGGATTTTTCTTAAGTTTGTAAAGTGCTTTGTGAAGCTTGTATAATTGATCCTTCTTTCCTTTAAACTTGAAACCTTTAGGTTGTTCAACATATACTTCTTCTTGAAGATCTCCATTGAGGAAAGCACTTTTGATGTCAAGCTAGTAAATGGGCCATTTGAAGTGTGCACTTAGTGCAAGAATGATTCTTATATTTGTAAACCTTGCAGTAGGGGCAAATGTTTCCTCATAATCAATGCCATGATTTTGCATATCCTTTAGCTAAAAGTCTTATTTTTTACTTTTCCAATGTATCATTTGATTTTGTACTTGACTTTGTATAGCCACCTTAACTGCTATGAGTTGATGATTTGAAGGCTTAGGAACAAGTGTCCAGCTATTGTCCTTTTCAATTGCATCCATCTCTACTTGCATTGATTTGTCACAGGTCCTTGAGCTTCTTTGTAATTGGAATTTGTTGAATCTGATGCGTAAGTGCATAATTCACATAGTGACTTTGTTCATGTTGATCTTCATTTGGCACATGTACAAAAGCTTCACTTATAAATACTCTAAAATAATTAAAATTTGGGTTGCATACATAGTAGGCTTCAAAAGAAGTCTTTCTGTTTAGTGCACTTTTGAAGCCTCTATTGATGACGTGCAGTGTGCACTGCAGTGTATACTGCTTCTGCCCACAATGTGAATGGTAATGCTTTGTTTTGAAGCATGGTATGTGCCATTTCTATTACAATTTGAATATTTCTACTTCATTTTGGGATGGAGTGTGAGGTTGAGTAGCTTCTCTCTTGATGCCCTTTTGCTTTAAAAAAGTATTGAAGTCTTGATTGATGAACTCACCACCTTCATCAAATCTAATAATCTTGATTGACTTGGATGTTTCGTTCTCAACTTGAGGTATCCATTCTCGAAACCTGAAAAAGCTATGTGTCTTGGACTTCAAAAAGTATACCCCAATGTATCTTGAGTGATCATCTACTAGGAGAAAGAAGTAGATGTACCCACATAGAGAAGGAGTATTCATGGGTCCAGAGAGGTCCATCTGGACTAGAGCTAAAGGGTTCCTAGTTCGAGTGGAAGCCTCCATGGGAAAAGGAGCCTTGTGTTGCTTGCCTTGAGTGCAAGCTTGGAAGATATCGTGTACGTGCCCAATATTGAGCGAACCCTTAACCATTCTTTTTATGGCAATCTTGGTTAAACATGAGGTTTCCCCTTATCTTTGGTGCCAGAGGCTAGAAGGGCATTCCTTAGACAAAAACCATTATAGCTTGTACAACCCTTTGTCTTCAACTCCTTGTGCAATGGTGTCTTTACATATAGGGTCAATCACCTTTAAGGATGTGTTCTCAAATAACACTTATTTGTCATGTTTGGTGATGGCCTTAACTGAGAGTAGGTTCATGGAAAACTTTGGGACAAACAATACATTTGATAATCTTTACACTCCCTATGATGGTAAATGATTTGAACTTTTCCTTTGACTTTGATAGGGATAATTTTTTCCTTGTGCAAGTAGACTTCACTAGTGTGATCTTTGATCTCTTGGAAGGTGTCACAATCTTTGAACATATGAGACCACTATAAAAAATCCACTCTTGACAGGAAATTGAAGTAATAAGGGCAGTGGCTTCTGTGGAGATAAATATGTCTTCACTAGAACAGTGAGACCTATGCTAAGATGATTTAGATTGGCTCCTGGAGCTAGAGTTTCTGGAGCTATTATTCTTTTTGTAGCAAAATTTCTCAAGGTGCCTAGTTTTACCACAATAACTGGAGCTAAAATTCTTTGATGAATTGCTTGAACTTTGTTAAGATGTGTCGTTAGAGTTGTGACTAGCATGTTTTGCCTTGTTGAAGGGTCCCTTGGCCTTCATCACAGTTTCTTGTTGATGCCAGCTTTGCTTGAGAGCCATGGAGGAGAGAAAGTAACCGAGCTAGTTCGCAAGTTAATACTTGGCCATGGTTGTAAAGGGTTATCACAAAAGTTTCGTAAGATCACGAGAGCTTATCGAGAAGGTGAATGGCCATGTCCTCACTAGAAACTTGTTAGCCACACCATGCTACCTTGCAATGATAGTCTTCAAATGTGGCAATAACTTTAGTAATAGTTTCCTAGGGCCCAATAGGTTGTGAAACTCGACCTCTAAGGTGTATATTTTTGAAGGAGTCTTTTCCTCATAACGGTCTTATGGGATCTTCCAAGCTTCATGGGATGTTTGAAGAGAGGTAATATGATCCTTGGTCAACTCATGACAAGCTAAAATTAAATATCCTTAAGCTCTCCTCTTTGAGATTTGAAAACTTGGAGGCTCCTAGATCACTTTCCTTCTCTAGCTCAGGCTTTATTCCTTCAACTACTTCATATAAGAGGTTGGTACAAAATTATGCCCTAGTTATATCCTTGCAAAGATTATTGTTGGTGTTGTTTAATCGCTCATTGTTTTGCATAAAGATTGGCATAAATGAAGGTAAGTACCATTTTCTTGAAGATCTCACATTGGAGATCATAGACATTGTTGCCATTGAAAAAAAGTCATAACACTTGCAAAATGAAGTGAGAATTTGCACAAAAGTTGAGATGGGGTAGGAGGGCTTAGAATATCCCTACACTTGATGATGAAAAACACACCCTGGAAAGGGTGGGCTTAGAGTAGCCCTTATCAAGGCACCAAAAGTGAGACAAGTGGACACAGAGAAAGGGATTAGAGTAGCCTGTTGTACACTAAACTAGCTTTAGAGTAGGGTTTGGAGAAAGCTCATGGGTGTGCTTAGAGTAGCCTCCAACCTACAAATGCACACACACACACATACACACACAGTTCTTCTTTTACTCTTGAGCTACAAAATGAAGGGGCACTTAGTGCCGAGTGAGTTCCAAAGGTGAGGATTACGCCCTTGGAAAAATAGAAAATGATGCCTTTGTTTCTAAATAAAATAGTAAGCAATCAATGCCAAAGGCGATGTTCCAAGGTGATCGCTAAACCCTTGGTAAAAGACAAGGGTATCCCCTTGGGGTTGAAGAATACAAATTGCCCCCTTATAATGTGGAGTGGCAATAATCTTTGGAGAGTGATAGCCAATAAACGATGAGCCGTTACTTAAGCTCATATATTGAAATGGTTCAATGGTTCATATAAAGATAATGGTTCAATGTAAAATGATGGCCAATAATGTCGTATGTCAGAGCTCAAAATGATTGAGCTATAAAGATCTATGTTTCTTCATTGAGCACAATGTGTTATGAAACAAGGTGGAATGAACATTCTTCTACTAGAACATTATGTCTTTGCATCAATCCACACAATGCCTCTAGCTCAATGTCTATTGGAAGCCTCCTAAATTATGGGAGCATGATTACTTAAAATTTGATAAGAAACATTCTTTGAATCATGAAGCAAAATCTGTAGAAAATTTAGATGATGCCTAAATTCAAGGAGGGTCCTTGCATGAGGAGACAATTGAAAGTGAGTGATGATTCATAGACATTAAAAGCTTGTGTTTTGAGCACCTAATTGACACATATGTCACTGATAGAGCAATGCATTAAGCATTGCAACATCACTGAGGATGCCTCAACACTTGAAAAGCTGAATATACTATTTGCACATATAGACACCTAGTGCACCTATAGCTCATGTAGTGTCATTCCATTCATATGCGAGATAAATACGTAAAGCTTTGCAACATTGATGAGTACAAGCATTCTCTTAAGAAGGATAAGGTCAATATATATTGGACTCAGTTAATGTTTAATCATAGTAAAGAGGATCCATGTGATGAGGATACTTTTGATAAATAAAACAAGTGATGTTACTTTAGTGGAGATATCATATCACCATTTTATGTTTGATTACAATAGAAGGGAAATGAATGAGAAGTATTGTGTTATTGATGCATGGGGTAGCGTAAGTTTCAAGAATATCCAAAGAAGAAGAAGAATGATGCTTTTGTTATCGCTACTATGGCTAGTGATGTGGATATGCACAAATATTATTTGATACTTCAGTGAAAAAAGAAATTCTCTTGTGGTTTAGATGCGGTTCTTGTCATATGGAATAGAAAGTATATAAATTTTCAAATGCTTAACCCGTAGTGATGAGATGTATTTTCATTAGATCATTAGTAGAAGTTCTTTAAAATATTTGATCCGTTCATAATGTCAGTAATTCTGAACTAGGTAAGAAGTTGGCTTATCTACTAGTTCATCTCTTTATACATACACTTTGAACTTAGTTGATAGGAAGAGAGAATAGTAGACTTATCCACAACAACTCAAAATAATAAACATGGATTGGGCTTTTAGGTCACTAAGTTTGTAATTTTGATTTGGTGATCAAAAAGAAATTATGTGCTAAGGGGAAACCCACAATATCCAATTTTGCTCATATCTATTGTTTTTTTATTGAAACTAGCATTCAAGTTTTTGAGATATAAATCTAAAAGAGTTAGTGTTGGCGAATGCTACCAATTGCTTTAAGATGGAGTATACGAAACCATTTCTTCTAAATTTTCTTTCATTAGTTGTGTCTGTGTATGATGAAAAAACATTAAGGAGGGATCCCTATTCTTAGAATTCAAAAATTAGCATAAAACATATAAGATGAGCCTAAATTGCATTTACGTGGTGACCATAGAAGCATGTTGAGCATTATTAGAGTTAGTGTCTATGTGAAAGGGCAATCGGCTTTTGGAAACTCTTGTGCATGCATGTTCTAATAAAATGCATGTTTACATAGTCATGTGCAAATAGTATTGAGATCAACCATTTTTGAAACGTGAATAGAATGAATGTTTGCTCTCTAATCATCTAGAATTTTATTTATTTATGTAATACAGGAGTATTATAGAGAGCAAGATATGGATGAGGTAGAGAGATAGACATAGGCATGATGATTTCGATTTTCATAGAGTGCTCACACCTCTACCCATGATGCCACTACAAATCATCAGATCATGTGGATGATCATGATGATAAGGACTTAAAGGATAATGTGGATGAGGATGATCATGATGATTGATATATTACATTGGATATATATTTTACATGGGTATACTTACTTTTTTTATATCTATTTACTTTCTCATTTGAGTTATGTTTTGAATTGTGTTTATGGTACTAATTAATGAAAAATCTTGTTTTAATGATTTTCATTGTTGTTTATATTTAACATGTGATTCATTACTTTTATTATATAGTTCATTCATATTATATGTGTGTTTGTGTGTCTATATGTATGTATGTGCATGTAGTGGTGTGTGTATAAAATATATGTATGCACATCTAGGTATATATCTATATTTATATAAGTGTGTATATGCATGTATATGTGTATATCTGTGTGTGCATATATGTGCATATCGAAATGTTTTACACATATACATGTGTGTATGTGTATGTGTATGTGAATGTGTATGTATGTATATGTGTATGTGTAAGTGTATCTGTGTATGTGTGTGTGTGCATATGTATGTGTATGTGTGTGTATGTGCATATGTATCTGTGTGTATAAACATGAGCGTGGATGTTCATGTATATGTGTATATGTGCATATGAATGAGTAAGTGTGAGTATGTGTATGTGTATGTGTCGGTATATATGCATGTGTATATGTGTGTGTATATGAGTGTGTATATGTATGCATGTGCATGTGTATGTGTAAGTTTATATGCATATGTGTGTGTATGTGCACGTATATGTGTATGTGTGTGAATATGTATTGTAATAAAGTAAGTCTATGATCTAAGGATCTGACTGCTTCAGACATATCTGAAATTGGACACCGTTTGGTGAGTCATGTGTATGGCCAAAGATCTCGAGAGTAGACTTAAGCATAAGTTTATATGCTCTTTTAAACAAGTGGTCCACTTAGCATAGTGGTTAAGTCTCAAGGTTGTGAAGGAGGAGGTCTTGGGTTCAATCCCCATGGGGAGCATGGGTAGAGTGTTTTTCCCAAGGTGCTCTAGAGCTCTAACTCAAGTTAATATGAGTTAACTTGGGTCTAGCGAGACTTAACTCAAGTGGTGAGTACACCAACCACTAGTAGACTCTAGTGGAAGGTACTAAATTAGTGGTTGAGATCACTTCATCAACAAGTAGAATCTAGTGGAAGATATGAAAGGAGTGGAGGAGATTGGACATGCACTTGTGGATTCTTGTTACATTTGTGGTCCTTGTTGATTCGAGCAACTATATATACAGACATAAGGTTGGGAGGAGATTCATCTCTCTAGCATGTGGTGGTTGTAACTTTAGTCTCTTGCATTGGTATCAGAGCTCTAGGCATGCTTTCATGGTGACCTTGCTAGGCTCATCATCTTGCTCAAGGTTCCATGGTGGCCTTGATGGCCGTCACCCTTTTCACAAGCTCCTATGGAGAGCTTAGATATTGATCTTTCCTATTTAGAGAGACGTATATGATAGCTTGTTTCACTACACATAACCAAGCACCCTCGTGTATGTGAAGAACTTATTTTTTCATCCAGAATGGCTGCATCCATCTCTCCGTACATTTGTGTGTTTTTGTTCTCTCGAAAACGGTTTTCCAAAATGCAATCAACAATTTTCGCACACTATAGGGAAATGAGTTTCAAGCTCACGCCATTTAGATGATAAAGAGATGTTGCAACAGACATGCCTGATGGCTTTTGGTGATTGTATTTTCGATCCATCAATTTATATATATTCTACCAATATATGTTAAAGTTTTCATTCTAGGAGCGGAATTTGAACCCAACTGCACTGTCCACGGGTGCTACAGTCATTTCTATGCTCTATTTCTATCAAAAGGATGTGGAAGATATTCCATATTCAAGATGTGGAAGCGCAGGATTCAAACTCGAACCAACAATCAAACTGCGATAAACTCATCTCGTAACCAGAAGTGCTTCGATGTTGGATCGCACTGCCCACTTTCATCGCGCTGGCCATTTTGTTACAGAGAAGCAAAAGCATATCTACTTTTTGACTTATGTGCATCTGAGTTGGATGCGAGGATCGAAAGCAGGTCACGTGGTGTCAAAGCATTCGTTCCATCCACAACAACAAGGTGCAGATACATTGCATATACTATTTTATGCAGGCAATCGTTGAATCGATCTAACAACCTCTCGTAGATACACATTGGCGAAGACCAACACACATATATGGCTGAAGGAATGCTATAGTAAATTTATTATACATTTTTGATCGGTTCAAAGTAGCAACAGAAAAAAGGTTCCCTGACAAAGACGGAATAAGGATTGAACCGGACACCTACCAACCTTAAAAGATTGTTCTAACCAAGTGGGAGACAACCCCTTAATCGTGATTTAATCATGATAATAGATATTATATCTAAGGACTAGCACTCACGGCTGGTTTGGCATGTACCCATCATTTCAAGCAGAAGGCAGCTGTATTATCTCCCATTCTGTAGAGGTAGCTGTATTGAAACCTATGACCTAGTGGACAGAACAGGTTCTACAAAACATCGAGCATGCGAATGGAACCCATGCATCACTACGCTGAACGCCATTTGGTTCTCTACATTGGATGCTGATTTTAGCAAAGTGTGGGAAAACAGGGATCTCGTTAAACAAGATAATAAGATTCAACTTCCCAACCTGGAGATTGGGATGCGCACGGAAAACGGCCCATAGATTACGATGTCATTCGACCATGATAGAACGCTTACATTTTAACTCCGATTCTCAAAGTCTAAACCTCTTTAGAATAAGCATGCCCGCATATCCATCTCATTTGAGATCCAACGAATTAAAGCCATGATCTCGACATTTAGAAGTAATGGTCTTCAAGGAGGAGCACATAGTTTTCTCATGGACCAAAGGATGAAGAATGTCTCTTTCGAGGATCAATGGAAAGACGTAGCTTAATTGGGAGATAAGTGTTTTCTAAGTTGATGTTTTCATTTGAATATTTGCTTTGCTCGATGCTTTCAGATAGAATGCATTGCTATTATCATTGAAGTAGGGAAGGAATCTTAATATTTGAAAGCATTATATGCAATGTAATGAAAGCAAAAGAGAAGAGCATTGCAGTATGGAAACACTTATTAAGCATAGGCATGAATCTACGAAAGAATGTTGGTGCATTTCTCATTTTCAAAGAATGTTTTTATGCACACAAAATGTTTTCATCTTGCTTGAAAAAGATAGTTAATGCTCAAGCTTATGCACATGAACGGTTATATCTTCTTTAAAATAAGCCACCAAGTAGAATGTTTGTGCATGGATGATTGGGAACATGCATTTTCAAGCTCAAGAATTGCTTGATTTAAGTTTGGTGCATGAAAGGAGAATGCCAACATGTACATGGAGTCACATGCATTTGCATGCAAGAACTGACATTTGCATATGCATGATTGTTCGTTAAGTAGTTGAATACTTATATTTTTGTTACCTCATTTTTCTAACTCGACTTAGATAGCCATGAAAATAGCAAACTAGGTAGTTGCAAGGCTCCTGGCTGCCATGAAACTCAAGTAACTAGTTTTTTTTCCTAAACGTGATACTTAGCTATCACAAATTAGGAGTCTTGATTAGGAAAAGTAGGCTCTTTGAATGTCAAGTATTGAATTTTCTTGCTTATTGGACTAGCAAGAAAATAGGAATGCTTGAACATTTCCATAATGACTCTAAGTTTCAAAGAAAACTTAGAGAATCTTAACAACAAGCCTAGATGTAGTCATTAATTTGGACTTAAGAAATCATGCATTCAAGTAGGCTGATGAAGTTTCCTTTGGAAGTTTTATCTCATTCTATTCTGAGGCGTGAAAAGAATCAAATAAGATCAAATGAAGCTAAAATCAATTGAACTTTCAAGTTCAAAGGATAGTTTATATGTTCCAAATTTGTAAAAATCATATAATTTTTAAAGTTTTCACTTCGAATTCTATCCCAAGGAGTGATGGAAATCAAAGGTTGAACCTTAGCATCAATTGAACTTTGACATTCAAATAGAAGGATGTTATATTTCATGATGATTGCATCTCTGGTAATGATGCAATTTGCTAAGCAATCATGGAAACTTAAAAGAACCCTTTTAGAGAGTCAAGTTTTGGTTTCATTTAAGTGAAGTGAAGCTTCAAGAGGAAACATTATCAATCGATCCTTAGAAAATGAGAAAATTGCAAAAAAAATGCATTGAACTGTGAACTTTTCATTTAGGAATATAAAGTTTGAAGATATGGATCTCCAATCCATGGACTTTTCCTAAACAAGCTATAAAGTTTAAACTTATGTGTTCATAGTAGCATTACTATTGGGTCAATTGTCAATAGATGCTTGGAGTTTAAAAATAATTTTGATTACCAAAATATGTTTAAAGTACTCTAGTAACATCTTAAGATTGACCAATAATAATAAATAGTGTATCAAACTCAAGAACACGAATCAATATCACATAAATGAAAGTTCAAGACAAACTTTCATAATGGAATGGGAAACCATATCCAAAAGGTGATATTTATTCTCTAGTTTGATACTCAAGAAATGAGCACAACTGAATTAGTAAAGTTTGTAGATACTCAGCATTGCAAAAGATTCCAACATGAATTATTTTACAAGTTATTTGATTCCCTATAATGAATCTCAAATCCTTGAAGAATAACATTCTCCGAAGTAGTGAGAAAATTTTTTTTCAAACTCATTAGACAACAAGTAGTTTCCCTAGAAGTCCCAAACCACCATAGTGGTACTTAAAGTCCAATGGTTGATATCATCTGGAAGTATATCAAAGACTCTTAGCTTTAGAGTCTGAAAGGCATTAGTACATGCTTGGACTTTGAGTAGGGAAAAGATCTCTAAAATCCCATTGGTAAGCAAAGAAGCTTTTGATAGATGAAGAGATCATAAAGAATCCATCAAACGAGCGATAAGTCTTTATTATTGTTGCAAGATCAACTAGACTTGATCCCACTTGGAAAATATGTATCCAAGAATTTGCAATTGAAAATACTTTGATGTTGCCCAAGTATCGACAATCGAAATAGTAAGTTGTTCAAAGTTTGAACATAATAAAAATTCCAAGTATGTAGTCTAAAACTGTGATGATGGTAATTAAGTCTGTGGAAGGTAAACATAAAGCTTACCTATCCTTAAAGGGAATTCTTAAAGGTGAAATCCCAAAGCATGAGTGGATGCTTAGACTTAAGCAATAGAAAGATTCCTGTAAATTCCCTAGGGTAGCTACTTAAAAGCTTTTGTTAGAAGGAATCTAAAGATAAGTAGTAAACCACCCTTGCCGCTACAAATTGGTGCAGCATAAACAATTAGACTTGAATTTGACAAATTGAAGAACTTAGAATGATAATTGATTTTCTTTTTGAAAACCCTAGTAAAGAAGAATGGATATTCTATCAAAGGTTTTCAATTTTCCTATGAAAAAAACACGAGATCATGAAATGATCATGTAGAGGAATCAAAACCTAGAATATCAAGTTAGAGGTAATGCCTAGAACTTCAAAATTCTTGAAGTAAAAAGGTACTCTATCAAGAAATGTTTAGACTTTAAGATTAGTATCACTCACCCATCAATGTGAATATAAAATAGGGTGGTATGGGACACCAGATTTTATACTCAGATTGATGTAGGAAAGATGGTATGGGACATCGAACCGTGGATGATAATTATCTTTTAGTCCTAGAACAAATCTTGATGTTAGATTTGATCTTCAAGGGAATTAAAACTTCCAAGGATAAGTTTAATTCAAGGACGATAAAAGTATGATCTCAAGATACTTCAAGATCAAGTTTGTAAGAAGATACGAAGTAAGTAACTTCCAAGATCTTCTTAAAACACTTCTAGCTAAAGTGTTGATGATTCAGAAATATTTGATAAATTTTTGAAAGAGTAAGACTTTGACTTTGAACTAAACCATGATAGCCTGTAAAACCCTTTGTCTTCAATTCCTTCTGCAATGGTGTCTTTAGATATAGGTTCAATTACCTTTTAAGATGTGTTATCAAATACACTTGTTTGTCATGTTTGGTGATGGCCTTAACTGAGAGTAGGTTCATGGAAAAATTTAGGACAAACAATACATTTGATAAATCTTTACACTCCCTGTGATGGTAAATGATTTGAAGTTTTCCTTTGACTTCGATGGGGTGAATTTTCTCCTTGTGTACGTAGAATTCACCAATGTGATCTTTGATCTCTTGGAAGGAGTCACAATATTTGAACATATGAGATGTGGATCCACTGTCAAAAATCCACTTGATAGAAAATTGGAGTAATTAGGGCATTGGCGTCTTTGGAGATAAATAGGTCTTCACTATAATAGTGAGACCTATGCTGAGATGATTTAGATTGGTTCCTGGTGCTAGAGTTTTTGGAGCTATTATTCTTCTTGTAGCAAAATTTCTCAAGATACAGAATTTTACCACAATAATTGGAGTTAAAATTCTTTGATGAATTGCTTGAACTTTGTTAAGGTGTGTTGTTAGAGTTGTGACTAGATTGTTTTGCCTTGTTGAAGGGTCCCTTGACCTTCATCATAGTTTCTTGTAATGATTCCAGCTTTGCTTGAGAGTCATGGAGGAGAAAACGTAATCGAGCTTGTTCGCAAGTTAAAACTTGGCCACAATTATAAAGGGTTATCTCAAAAGTTTCATAAGATCACGAGAGCTTATCGAGGGTGAATGGCCATGTCCTCACTGGAAACTTGTCAGCCACACAATGCTACCTTGCACTGATAGTCTTCAAATGTGGCAATAACTTTAGTACTCGGATCTTGGGGCCTAACAAGTTGTGAAACGCGGCCTCTTAGGTGTATATTTTTGAAGGAGTGTTTTCCTCATAAAGGACTTGTAGGATCTTGCAAGCTTCATGGGATGTTTTACGAGAGGTAATATGACACTTGGTCAACTCATCACAAGCTAAAATTAACTATCCTTAAGATCTCCTCTTTGAAATTTGAAATCCTGGAGGCTCCTAGATCACTTTCCTTCTCTAGCTCAAGCTTTATCCCTTCAACAACTTCATATAAGAGGTTGGTATAAAATTGTGCCCTAGTTATATCCTCCCAAAGATTATAGTAGGTGTTGTTTAATCACTCATCTTTTGCATAAAAATTGGCAGAAATGAAGGTAAGAACCATTTACTTGAAGATCTCACATTCGAGATCGTAGACATTGTTGCCATTGGAAACACGTCATAACACTTGCAAAATGAAGTGAGAATTTGCACAAAAGCTGAGATGGGGTAGAAGGGCTTAGAATAGCCCTACACTTGATGATGAAAGAGACACGTTGGAGAGGGGGGGCTTAGAGTAGCCCTAAGCTTGGCACCAAAAGTGAGACGAGTCAACACAGAGAAAGGGATTAGAGTAGCCCATTGTACACTAAACTAGCTTTAGAGTAGTGTTTGGGGAAAGCTCCAGGGTGGGCTTAGAGTAGCCTCCAACCCACAAATGCACACACACACACACACACACAAACCTCTTATATTTTGTGAGAGAACCATCTGAAAGAATATTTTTTGATAATCACTCAAGTAAGTTGAATATGATTTACTATATCTCTCATCCAAATTGTTGCTAAAAAGCATGGGGCTCAAAACCATGTACTTATGGAAATTATGAAGCACATGTGTTCTATGCTTTATTATGAAAAATAATGATGATTCCTAATGAGAACAAATGGATGCAATGAAACATATACATTATTGACGATTTCGATGAGTCAATCCCTTTGATACTTGTTGTAATGGTGGCCACAGATCTCGTGTCTAGAATTTTTTTGTCAAAGACTTTGAGCTTTTCTGCCTCCATTAGTGCCAAAGCGATCGCAAGTCTGCCAGCTCTTGCAAAAGCAAAGGTTATATGCTATGAAACTCTAGTCCTGCATATTCTCATTGTTTCGAGCTAGAGAACTAGGTTGATGATGTTGATCCTTGTGTGTAAAAGTTTTTGGCACACAGAGTAGCACCATCAACCTAGTTGCAAGGCCATTTATAGCATAGAGTTGCATGTTGTTGTTGCACTTCTCTCATGGATCGAAGCTTGAATTGTGGTGTTGTCTTTTAGCCCTATTTCCCCTCTCGTGGGCTCCTCTATCTTGCTTTTGCCACTGTTTTCTACCATCTCCTCATCAGTAAACTTGTAAGGACTTGATTAAGCATAGACATGCACCTAAATACAAAGCATAGACATGCAGCTCATTTACAATGGTTGAATTGTGATAGCGTTGAATGAGATTCTCCGATCCTTCATAGAGGAGAATTTTTCAACAGATGGTTTGATATGGACATAATGGAAATGAAGTGCTAGCCTAGGATGTAGTACAAAGATAGGATACATACTCATTATGTGCATGAAAAACCAATGTATGTTGTACCTCTATATTCAATGAATAGTTTCTTAAAGATATTCATCAAATAGGCCATATTCATCAAATAGGCCATGAATAGTTGCTTAATAAGTGTTTATAAACACTTCAAACAACTTGAGATCAATTAGAAACTCCATGAAATGTGATCATGCCAAATGTTTCCACAAAGAGTTTGTCAAATGCAACTAAGAGAAAGCTTGAGAGGGTAGGAAAATTGGGATAAGGGGTGGTAGAATGATGAAAAGGGTGGAAGGGAAATGGGTGTGGTATGACCCAAAAGAGTATAAAGTGATTGCAAAAATGCTTCTCCAAAGGCGTGAAGATGAGTACCACCAATACTCAAGCACCACCAGTACTCAAGCACCACCACCACCAAAATGACCACCAAATGCACCACCAAGACCTCCACCTAATGCTCTAATAACATGTAGAGAGTACATGTGTAGAATCAAAATGATAAGAAGAGTCTAGTCACAAAAGGAAAGAGTGTGAGACTCAAAAGTGAGTAGCCCATGAAGGGGGAAAACTCACATGGACTAGAGTGAGCTTGTCAAGAGCATGACGTAGGCTCCTCAAGATTCTAGCAAAGTACAAATGGGGGGAGAGGCCCTCCTTAAACAGAGTTGGAGGGGGCTCTCCAAATTACATCAAATGTAGAATAATTCCCCGTGAAGAAGAATGAATATAGTGGTAGAAGCAAATGCCAAGGTAGAAAAGTAAAAAAGAGATACAATATAAAATGGAAATGGAGTGCCTCCTTTATACAAAATGGAGATGCACTCATGTGAATACAAATGGAAATGATGTATGAATAAAATTTTCTAATGACAATGAAATAAAAATTTGAGAGGGAAGTGATTGAAAATTTTAGACAATCATGAGGAAATTTTTAAACAACTATGGATGCAATATGATGGTGAATAATGTCGTATGTTTGAGGCAAAATGATAACGATATAAAGATCTATGTTTCTTCATTGAGCACAATGTGTTATGAAACAAGGTGGAATGAACATTCTTTTAGTAGAACAATATATCTGTGCATCAATGCACACAATGCCTCTAGCTCAATGTCTATAGGAAGCCTCCTGAGTGATGGGAGCATGATGACCTAAAACTTGATAAGAAACATGCTTTGAATCATGAAGCAAAATCTGTGGAAAATTTAGATGACGCCTAAATTCAAGGCAAGTCCTTGCATGAGGAGACAATTGAAAGTGAGTGACGCCTCAGAGACATTAAAAGCTTTTGTTTAGAGCACCTAATTGACACATAGGTCACTCATAGAGCAATGCATTAAGCATTGCAACATCACATAGGATGCCTCAAGACTTGAGAAGCCATTTATACTATTTGCACAAATAGACACCTAGTGCACCTATAGCTCATGTAGTGTGATTCGATTCATATGTGAGATAAATGCTTTAAGCTCTGCAACATTGAAAAGGATGACACAAAAAGGATTTAGTACATGTGCTTTGGAAAAATAGTCAACAAGATAAAGTAGTGCCTCATAATCAGAAGAGTTCAAAGATTGCCTCATATTTTTTCCATTTGGGTAAGTTCATATTGGGCTTAGGGGATATGTTTCAATCTGTAATTAGAAAGGAGCAATGCTAGAAGTAGTTGAGATGATCTTTAGTGGTTTGATGAGTAAAAGCATTCACTTAAGAAAGATTAGGTCAATATATATTGGACTCAATTAATATTTAATCATAAATATAAGTAGAGAGGATCCATGTGATAAGGATACTTTTGAGAAATAAAACAAGTGATGTTACTTTAGTGGAGAGATCATATCACCATTTTATGTTTGATTACAATAGAAGGGAAAATGAATGAGAAGTATTGTGTTATTGATGCATGGGGTAGCGTAAGCTTCAAGAATCCAAAGAAGAAGAAGAAGAATGATGCTTTTGTTAATGTTTCTATGACTATTGATGTGGATATGCACAAATATTATTTGATACTTCAATGAAAAAAGTAATTCTCTTCTGGTTTAGATGCGGTTCTTGTCATATGGAATAGGAAGTCTATAAATTTTCAAATGCGAAACATGTAGTGATTAGATGTATTTTCATTAAATAATTATTAGAAGCTCCTTAACATATTTGATCCATTCATAATAAGAGTAATTCTGAACTCGGTAAGAAGTTGGCTTATCTACTAGTTTATCTGTTTATACATGCACTCTAAACTTAGTTGATAGGAAGATAGAATAGTAGGCTTACCCATACGATCTCAAAATAATAAACATGGATTGGGATTTTAGGTCACTAAGTTTGTATTTTTTATTTTTTTGCTCGAAACAAAGTTTCGTGCTAAGGGGAAACCTATAATATCCAATTTTTCTCATATCTATTGTTTTTTTATTGAAACTAGCATTCAACTTTTTGAGAGATAAATCTAAAAGAGTTAATGTTGGTGATTGCTACCAAGTTCTTTAAGATGAAGTATAAGAAACCCTTTCTTCTAACTTTTCTTTCATTAGTTGTGTCTCTGTATGATGAAAAAACACAAGGAGGGATCCCTATTCTAAGAATTCAAAAATTTACATAAAAGATATAAGATGAGCCTAAATAGAATTTAGGTGGCAACCATAGAAGCATGTTGAGCATTGTTATAGTTAGTGTCTATGTGAAAGTGCAATTGGCTTCTGGAAACTCTTTTGCATGCATGTTCTAATAAAATGCATGATGGGAGACTCATGTGCAAATAGTATTGGGATCAACCATTTGTGACACGTGAATAGAATGAATCTTTGCTCTGTAATCGTCTAATTCTTTAAATTTTCGTTTTGTCTACATACACATGTATAGAGAGTGTTTTTAACATTGAATAAAAAAGATAAGCTAATCTTAGAGGATTGGAAAGCTACCCTTCAAGAGTATTAGAGAAATTTTGCATGCAAAAACACATGCCATCAACAATCTACACAATGCATAGACCTTGGTATAGCTTTTCATTTCCTTGTCATCCTTTTCACCAAAGTCACTGTTGGATCCATAGGCTATGCATAAGGAAGGGCCTTAAAAATCAAGGTTTATAAAGGAAAGACTTCCCAAGAGGTCACCCATCCCTCTTCATTGTAGCTTGCTTAACTAGTAACTATTGGCACTAAGGTAAAGCCACTTGGACATTTGGGAGGGACAAAATATGAGATTATCCCTATCTTGAATATCAATCATCCTTCAAAGCTCTCTTTTTTTCCTTAAAGGACTTGTTCGATGCATTTTTGCGTGATTTTTGGATCCATCTCAAAGTTCTTGGGTGCATAGGTTTAAGGACTTCAAGGAGATTGTTTGTGCTTCATCTACCTAGAATTTTCAGCTTTCTTGGAGTTTTTCTTGTCATACACTTCAGCTAAAAGGTTTCTTGAATATTTATTAATGGTGGGGGTAGTTGCAATTATCAATAGTCCATTGACACTTTTCATCTTGATTTCTAGGAGTGTTTTGAGCCTTTCCTAAGTTTGATCTTCCAAACCCTTTCACAACCCTTTCAAAACCTTCAATGAAACTCCATTAAAGGACAATCATGAGAATCTCCTTGTGCACTACCTATGCACCCAGTAACCGTGGCACACGCAATGGCCACATGCACTACTCTACCAACTAAGCACCTAGATGGGCTCAACAATTTCCCACCAACCAATAGCATCACCATCCCAACAATCATAATCTAGAAACAATAAAATACATTGGCACCACTCAAACAACAATTGATAGACTAATAAGCACTGAGGAAACGTTCATATATTTCACTAATCGGAACAGAAGGGATCAATTTTAGAAAGTGGGAAGCAAATCTAGAGCAAATAATCACTCATGAGGATGAAATCTACTTAGGGGAAAAGGGTGAGTGATCAAGGGTGGGGAATAGGGGGTAAGGGAGGGATAGGAGTGAGTAGGGGACTAGAGGAGGGGAAGGGATGGGATAGAAGGCAAGGGGAGGAAAAATGATGGAATAGGGGGCAAGTGAGGGCAAGGGATGGAATAGTGGCTCCGGAGGCGGTAAAAAATGAAGAGAATAAATGAAATGCAATGATACAAGGGGTGCACATGTAAAATTTGGAACACATGGCTATATAGAGAGAAAATAGACCATGTGGAACATGTGCGAGAAAAAAAGAATAGGTGCAAAAAGGAAAAAATGGAGAGGTTTTGACCAAAAGAAGGAAAAATGATGGGAACACCCAAAATTTCTATCCATCTTGATTAATACAAACATATTAGTTCTTTGATGAAACACACAAAAGAGGATATGTTTGTACTCACAAGAGATTATACTTTAAGACAAAAAGTACACATAAGAACAACAAATTATTTCAACTATTGTGCACATAGACAATCTCTGTGTAGCTTCTTCACCTTCAATCAATGACTTGCCTATGTGAACCTTTGCATTCAAACCTCCTTTCAAGATGAACCACTCATTACTCCCAATTAATGAATTGCAACTCCTTAGTAGCACTACAAACACACTCTAGTTTATCTTCATCCATGGATGATATTGGCAGGAAACAAGCAAGGCATGCTAGAGAGGACACCATTCTCTCTAAACTTCACTTTGTTCTCTAACTCTCACATATTTTTGTGGAGTCTTCTACACAATTCACACACACTTGCCAATTGTCTTTCTTTTCTATGCTTACATTTACTTAGCATATTCCTTTTTGTTACTCTCTCTTTACTTTGCTTGCCAACTCACTTGTGCATACACACACTTCCCTTCACTTCATCTTTGCTCATGCATGCCCAAGATCTTGTCTCCTCTTTTGTGTGTTTCATGAAAGAGCTAATATTTTTGTATTAATCAAGCTGGATAGAACTTTTGGGTGTTCCCATCATTTTTCCTTCTTTTGGTCAAAACCTCTCCATTTTTTCCTATTTGCACCTATTCTATTTTTCTCACACATGTTGCACACGATCTATTTTCTCTCTATATAGCCATGTGTTCCAAAGTTTACATGTGCACCCCTTGTATAATTGCATTTCATTTATTCTCTTCATTTTTTACCCCCTCCGGAGCCACTATTCCATCCCTTGCCCTCATTTGCCCCCTATTCCATCATTTTCCCTCCCCTTGCCTTCTATCCCATCCCTTCCCCTCCTCTAGTCCCCTACTCACTCCTATCCCTCCCTTACTCTCAATTCCCCACCCTTGATCACTCACCCCTTTCCCCTAATTAGATTTCATCCTCATGAGTGATTATTTGCTCTAGATTTGCTTCCCACTTTCTAAAACTGATCCCTTCTATTCCGATTAGTGAAATTGATGAATGTTTCCTCGTTGCTTATTAGTCTATCAATTAATGTTGTTTGGGTGGTGCCAATGTATTTTATTGTTTCTAGATTATGATTGCTAGGATGGACAAGCTATTGGTTCGTGGAAATGGGAAATTGTTGAGCCCATCTAGGTGCTTAATTGGTAGAGTTGTGCATGTGGCCATTGGGTGTGCCAAGGTTAGTGGGTGCATAGGTAGTGCACAAGCAGATTCTCACAATTGTCCTTTAATGGAGTTTCATTGAAGGTTTTGAAAGGTTTGTGAAAGGTTTTGGAAGATCAAACTTAGGCAAGGCTCAACACACTCTTAGAAATCAAGATGAAAAGTGTCAATGGACTATTGATGAGTGCTACTACCCCCACCATTAATAAATATTCAAGAAACCTTTTAGCTGAAGTGTATGTCAAGAAGACCTCCAAGAAAGCTGAACATTTTAGGTAGATGAAGCACAAAGAATAATCTCCTTGAAGTCCTTAAACCTATGCACCAAAGAACTTTGAGAAGGATCCTTAAATCACGCAAAAATTCATCGAACAAGTCCTTAAAGGAAAAAATGAGAGCTTTGAAGGATAAATGATATTCAAGATAGGGATAATCTCATATTTTGTCCCTCCCAAATGACCAACTGGCTTTACCTTAGTGCCAACAGTTACTAGTTAAGCAAGCTACAATGAAGAGGGATGGGTGACCTCTTAGGAAGTCTTTCCTTCATAAACCTTGATTTTTAAGGCCCTTCCTTATGCATAGCCCATGGTCCAGTAGTGACTTTGGTGAAAAGGATGACAAGGAAATGACAAGCTATACCAAGGTCTATGCATTGTGTACATTGTTGATGGCATGTGTTTTTGCAAACAAAATTTCTCTAATGCTATTGAAGGGTAGCTTTCCAATCCTCTTAGATTAGCTTATCTTTTTTTTTCAATGTTGAAAACACTCTCTATACATGTGTATGTAGACAAAACGAGAATTTAAAGATTTAGATGATTAGAGAGCAAAGATTCATTCCATTCATGTTTCACAAATGGTTGATCTCAATACTATTTGCACATGACTGTGCCATCATGCATTTTATTAGAACATGCATGCACAAGAGTTTCCAAAACCAATTGCACTTTCAAATAGACACTTACTCTAACAATGCTCAACATGCTTCTATGGTTGCCTCCTAAATTCTATTTAGGCTCATCTTATATCTTTTATGCTAATTTTTGAATTCTTAGAATAGGGATCCCTCCTTAATGTTTTTACATCATACACAGACACAACTAATGAAAGAAAATTTAGAACAAAGGGTTTCTTATACTTAATCTTAAAGAACTTGGTAGCAATCACCAACATTAACTTTTTTAGATTTATCTCTCAAAAAGTTGAATGCTAGTTTCAATAAAAGAACAATAGATATGAGCAAAATTGGATATTGTAGATTTGCCCTTAGCACGAAACTTCTTTTTTAGCACCAAATCGAAATTACAAACTTAGTGACCTAGAAGCCCAATACATGTTTATTATCTTGAGCTCCTATGGGTAAGCCTACTATTCTCTCTTCCTATCAACTAAGAGAGTGTATGTATAAAGAGATAAACTAGTAGATAAGCCAACTTCTTAACCAGTTCAGAATTACTCTTATTATGAATGGATCAAATATTTTAAATAACTTCTACTAATTATCTAATGAAAATACATCTCATCACTACAGGTTTTGCATTTGAGAATTTATATTCTTTCTATTCCATATGAAAAGAACCGCATCTAAACGAGAAGAGAATTTCTTTTTTCATTGAACTATCAAATAATATTTGTGCATATCCACATCACTAGTCATAGTAGCAATAACAAAAACATCATTCTTCTTCTTCTTCTTTGGATTCTTGAAACTTACGCTACCCCATGCATCAATAACACAATACTTCTCGTTCCTTTTCCCTTCTATTGTAATCAAACATAAAATGGTGGTATGATCTCTCCACTAAAGTAAAATCACTTGTTTTATTTCTCAGAAGTATCCTCATCAAATGGATCCTCTTTACTTATATTTATGATTAAGTATTAACTGAGTCCAATATATATTGACCTAATCTTTCTTAAGAGAACGGTTTTACTCATCAAAGATCATCTCAACTACTTCTAGCATTGCTCCTTTCTGAATACAGATTGAAACATATCCCCTAAGCCCAATATGAACTTACCCAAATGGACAAAATATGGGATATGGTATGGTACGTTCAATAGAACCACTCTATCCTTATTTGTGGACTCTTATGTGAACTCCTACTTTTGGCTCAAAAAGGAACATGCATCTAAAGTGTGAAGTGGAATCATCAAAAGGAATTAAGTTATTATGGAAGAGTGCTTTGAGTGCTTTGAACTCTTCTGATTATGAGGCACTACTTTAGCTTGTTGCTTATTTTTCCAAAGCACATGCAATAAATCCTTTTTGGGGCATCCTTTTCAATGTTGTAGAGCTTAAAGCATTTATCTCACATATGAATCGAATCACACTACATGAGCTATAAGTGCACTAGGTGTTTATATGTGCAAATAGTATAAATGGCTTTCCAAGTCTTGAGGCATACTTTGTGATGTTGCAATGCCTAATGCATTGCTCTATGAGTGACCCAAGTGTCAACTGGGTGCTCTAAACAAAAGTTTTTAATGTCCATTAGACGTCACTCATCTTCAGTTGTTTCCTCATGCACTACTTTTGATTATGAGGCACTACTTTATCCTGTTCATTATAGTTCCAAAGCACATGCACTAAATCCTTTTTGGGGCATCCTTTTCAATGTTGCAAAGCTTAAATCATTTATCTCACATATGAATGGAATCACACTACATGAGCTATAGGTGCACTAGGTGTCTATATGTGCAAATAGTATAAATTGCTTTTCAAGTCTTCAGGCATCCTCTGTGATGTTGCAATGCTTAATGCATTGCTTTATGAGTGACCTATGTGTCAACTAGGTGCTCTAAAAAAAAAGCTTTTAATGTCTATGAGGCGTCATTCACTTTGAATTGTCTCCTCATGCAGGGACTTGCCTTGAATTTAGGCATCATCTAAATTTTCCACAGATTTTGCTTCATGATTCAAAGCATGTTTCTTATCAAGTTTTAGGTAATCATGCTCCCATCACTTAGGAGGCTTCCAATAGACATTTAGCTAGAGGCATTGTGTGCATTGATGCAAAGATATATTGTTCTATTAAAAGAATGTTCATTCCACCTTGTTTCATAAGACATTGTGCTCAATGAAGAAACATAGATCATATCTCAATCATTTTGACCTCAAACATATGACATTATTGGCCATCATATTGCATCCATAATTGTTTAAAAATTTCTTCATGATTGTCTAAAATTTTCAATCATTGACCTCTCAAATTTTTATTTCAATGTCATTAAAACATTTTATCCATACATCATTTCCATTTGTATTCACATGAGTGCATCTCCATTTTGTATAAAGGAGGCACTCCATTTCCATTTCCTTGTATTTGGTTTCTATTTTTTTACCTTGCCATTTGCTTCTACCACTGTATTCATTCTCCTTCAAGGGGAATTATTCTACATTGGATGTAATTTGGAGAGCCCCCTCAAACTCTGTTTAAGGAGGGCCTCTCCACCCATTTGTACTTGGCTAGAATCTTGAGGAGCCTACTTCATGCTATTGTCAAGCTCGCTCTAATCCATGTGAGTTTTCCCCCTTCATGGTCTACTCATTTTTGAGTCTCACACTCTTTCCTTTTGTGACTACACTCTTCTTTTCATTTTGCTTATACACATGTATTCTCTACATCTTATTAGAGCATTAGATGGAGGTCTTGGTGGTGAATTTGGTGGTCATTTTGGTGGTCATGGTGCTTGAGTATTGGTGGTGATCCTCTTCACTCCTTTGGATAAGCATTTTTGCAATCATTTTATACTCTTTTGGGTCATACCACGCCCATTTCCCTCCCTCCCTTTTCATAATTCTACCACCCTTTACCCCAATTTTCCCACCCTCCCAGGATTTCTCTTAGTTGTATTTGGCAAAATCTTTGTGAAAACATTTGGCATGATCACATTTCGTGGAGTTTCTAATTGATCTCAAGTCGTTTGGAGTGTTTATAAACACTTATGAAGATTTGCCTTCAAGCCTTTGGTCCATGTAGTGGCATATTTGGTGGACTTTCCATGTGCATAAATTATGGCCATCCTAAGTAGAATATAGCTTTGTCATGAACGATTGGAGTGTGCAAGGAATGTATGGCCTATTTGATGAATATCTTTAAGCAACTATTCATTGAATATAGGAGTACAACACACATTGGTTTTTCGTGCACATGATGAGTATGTATCCTATCTTTGTACTACATCCTAAGCTAGCACTTCATTTCCATTCTGCTAACATCAGAACTTCTATTGGTGAATATGCTAGCACTTCATTTCCATTCTATCCATATCAAACCATCTGTGAACAAATTCTCCTCTACGAAGGATAGGAGCATCTCATTCAATGCTATCACAATTCAACCATTGTAAATGAGGTGCATGTCTATGCTTCCTACTTAGGCGCATATCTATGCTTAATCAAGTCCTTAGGAGTTTACTAATGAGGAGATGGTAGAAAAAACTGGCAAAAGCAAGATAGAGGAGCGCACGAAAGGGGAAATAGGGCTAAAAGACAACAACACAATTCGAGCTTCGATCCATGAGAGAAGTGAAACAACAACATGCAACTCTATGCTATAAATGGCCTTGCAACTAGGTTGATGGTGTTGCTCTCTGAGCTAGAACCTTTTACACAAATGGATCAACACCATCAACCTAGTTCTCTAGCTCAAAACACTGAGAATATGCAAAACTAGATTTTTAGTGCATACAACCTTTGCTTTCGCAAGAGCTGGCAGACTTGCGATAGCTTTGGCATGGAGCCACCATTACAATAAGTATCAAAGGGATTGATTCATTGAAATTATCAATGATGTATATGTTTCATCGCATCCATTTGTTTTCATCAAGAATCGTCATTATTTTCCATAATAAAGCATAGACCACATGTGCTGCATAATTTCCATAAGTACATGGTTTTGAGCCCCACAAGTTTTACCAGCAATGTGGATGAGACATAAAGTAAAAGGTATACAACTTACTCGAGTGATCATCAAATAATTTTCTTTCAGATGGTTCTCTCACAAAATATAAGAGGCATGTGTGTGTGTGAGTGTGCATTTGTGGGTTGGAGGCTACTCTAAGCCCACCCAAGAGCTTTCTCCAAACCCTACTCTAAAGCTAGTTTAGTGTACAACAGGCTACTCTAATCCCTTTCTCTGTGTCGACTCGTATCACTTTTGGTGCCAAGCTTAAGGCTACTCTAAGCCCCCCCTCTCCATGGTGTCTCTTTCATCATCAAGTGTAGAGCTATTCTAAGCCCTCCTACCCCATCGCAAATTTTGTGCAAATTATAACTTCATTTTGCAAGTATTATGACTTGTTTTCAATGGCAACAATGTCTACGATCTCGAATGTGAGATCTTCAAGTAAATGGTACTTACCTTCATTTATGCCAATTTTTATGCAAAACAAAGAGCAATTAAACAACACCAAGTACAATCTTTGGAAGGATATGACTAGGGCATAATTTTATACCAACCTTTTATATGAAGTCGTGGAAGGAATAAAGCATGAACTAGAGAAGGAAAGTGATCTAGGAGCCTCCAAGATTTCAAAATTCATAGAGGAGATCTTAAGGATATTTAATTTTAGCTTGTGATGAGTTGACCAAGGATCATATTACCTCTCATAAAATATCCATGAAGCTTGGAAGATCCTACAAGACCTTTATGAGGAAAAGATTCCTTCAAAAATATACACCTTAGAGGCCGCGTTTCACAGCCTGTTAGGCCCCAGGATCCCACTACTAAATTTATTGCCACATTTGAAGACTATTAGTGCAAGGTAGCATTGTGTGGCTGACAAGTTTCCAGTGAGGACATGGCCATTCACCTTTTCGATAAGATCTCGTGATCTTACGAAACGTTTGAGATAACCCTTTATAACCGTGGCCAAGTATTAACTTGCAAACAAGCTCGGTTATGTTTTCTGCTCCATTAATCTTAAGCAAAGCTAGCATCATTACAAGAAACTATGATGAAGTCCAAGGGACCCTTCAACAAGGCAAAACAATCTAGTCACAACTCTAACAACACACCTTAACAAAGTTCAAGCAATTCATCAAAGAATTTTAGCTCCAATTATTTGTGGTAAAATTGGGCATCTTGAGAAATTTTTCTACAAGAAGAATAATAGCTCCAAAAACTCTAGCACCAGGAACCAATCTAAATCATCTCACCATAGGTCTCACAGTTATAGTGAAGACATGTTTATCTCCATAGAAGCCAATGCCCTAATTACTTCAATTTTCTATCAAGAGTGGATTTTTGACAGTGGATCCACATCTCATATGTTCAAAGATTGTGACTCCTTCCAAGAGATCAAAGATCAAAGATCACACCATGGATTGGAGATCCGTATCTTGAAACTTTATATTCCTAAATGAAAAGTTCACAGTTCAGTTCATTTTTTTAGGAATTTTCTCATTTTCTCAAGATCGATTGATAATATTTCCTCTTGAACCTTCACTTCACTTAAATGAAACCAAAAGTTAACTATCTAAAAGAGTTCTTTTAAGTTTCCATGATTGCTTAGCAAATTTCATTGTTACCAAAGATGCAATCATCATGAAATATAACATCCTTCTATTTGAACGTCAAAGTTCAATTGATGCTAAGGTTCAACCTTTCATTTCCATCACTCCTTGGGATAAAATTCAAAGTGAAAACTTTAAAAACTATATGATTTTTACAAATTTGGAACATATCAACTATCCTTTGAGCTTAAAAGTTCAATTGATTTTAGTTTCATTTGATTTTATTTGATTCTTATCACGCCTTGGAATAGAATCAGATAAAACTTCCAAAGGAAACTTCATCAGCCTACTTGAATGCATGATTTCTTAAATCCAAGTTAACGAGTACATCTAGGCTTCTCGTTAGGATTCTCTAAGCTTTCTTTGAAACTTAGAGTCATTATGGAAATGTTAAAACAACCCTATTTTCTTGCCAATCCAATAAGCAAGAAAATTGAATACTTGACCTTTGAAGAGCCTACTTTTCCTAATCAAGACTCCTAATTTGTAATACCTAAGTATCACATTTAGGAAAAACAAACTAGCTACTTGAGTTGCATGGCAGCCAGGAGCCTTGCAACTATCTAGTTTGCTATTTTCCTAGATATCTAAGTTGACTTAGAAAAAGGAGGTAACAAAAGTATAAGTATTCAAATACTTAACAAATAATCATGCATATGCAAATGTCTGTTCTTGCATGCAAATGTCTGTTCTTGCATGCAAATGCATGTGAATGCATGCACTTGTTGGCATTCTCCTTTCATGCACCAAATGTAAATCAATCAATTCTTGAGCTTGAAAATACATGTTCCCAATCATCCGTGCACAAACATTCTACTTGTTGGCTTTTAAAAAAAAAAAGATATAACCGTTCATGTGCATAAACTTGAGCATTAACTATCTTTTTCAAGCAAGATGAAAACATTTTGTGTGCATAAAAACATTCTTTGAAAATGAGAAATGCACCAACATTCTTTCCTAGATGCATGCCTATGCTTATTAAGTGTTTCCATACTATGATGCTCTCCTATTTTTCTTTCATTAAATTGCATATAATGCTTTCAAAATTTAAGATTCCTTCCCTATTTCAATGATTATAGCAATGCATTCTATATGAAAGCATCAAGCAAAGCAAATAGTGAAATGAAAACATCAACTTAGAAAACACTTATCTCCTTATTAAGCTACATCCTTCCATTGATCCCGAAAGAGCCATTCTCCATCCTTTGGTCCATGGAAAAACTATGTACTCCTCCTTGAACACCATTACTTCTAAATTTCCATGAGCATGGCTTTAATTCTTCAGATCTCAAATGAGATGGATATGAGGGCATGCTTATTCTGAAGAGGTTTAGACTTCAAGAATCGGAGTTAAAATGTAAGCCTTCTGTCATGGTCGAATGACATCCTAATCTATGGGCCAGATGAGTTGAATTTGCTGCACGCATCCCAATCTCCAGGTTGGGAAGTTGAATTTTATTCTATTGTTTAACGAGATGTCTGGTTTCCCACACTTTTCTAAACTCAGCATCCAATGTAGAGAACCAAATGGTGTTCAATGTAGTGATGCATGGGTTCCATTCGCATGCCGGACGTTTTGTAGAACCTCTTCTATCCACTAGGTCATAGGTTTCAATACAGTTGCCTATACAGAATGGCAGATAATACAGCTACCTTCTGCTTGAAATGATGGGTACATGCCAAACAAGCCGTGAGTGCTTGTCCTTAGATATAATATCTATTTTCATGATTAAATCAGGATTAAGCGCTTGTCTCCCACAGTCTTCAGTAGGAGAGATCTTGACTAATTGCTCCGCGTTGGAGGATTCCGCCATTTTGAGATAGGGACTCTGCAAAGATCCCGAATTGTTCACTCTTGCTTGAAGAGTCGTACTACTGAATCGAGCGCCAACGTTGCACAGGTTGGGCATGCAGGCGTAGAACAATCTTTTAAGGTTGGTATGTGTCGGGTTCAATCCCAATTCTGTCTTTGTCATGGAAACCTTTTTTCTGTTGCTACTTTGAACCGATCAAAAATGTATAACAAATTTACTATACCATTAGTTCAGCCATATATGTGTGTTGGTCTTCGCCAACATGTGTCTGCGAGAGGTTGTGAGATCGATTCAGTGGATGAACGATCGCTTGCATAAAATAGTATATGCAATGTATCTGCACCTTGTTTTTGTGGATGGAATAAACGCTCTGACACCACATGACCTACTTTGGAGCCTTGCATCCAACTCAGATGCACATAAGTCAAAAAATAGATATGCTTTTGCTTCTCTATAACAAAATGGGCAGTGCGATCAAAGTGGGCACTACGATCGAACATCGAAGCACTTCTGGTTACGAGATGAGTTTATCGCAGTTTGATTGTGGGTTCGAATTTGAATCCTACGCTTGGCATCTAGAATATCATCCACATCCTTTTGATAGAAAAGAGCATAGAGATGATTGTAGCACCTATGGACAATGCAGTTGGGTTCGAATCCCGCTCCTAGAATGAAAACTTTAACATATATTTGTAGAATATATATAAACTGATGGATCAAAAATACGATCACCAAAATCCATCAGGCATGTCTGTTGTAGCATCTCTCTATCATCTAAATGGTGTGAACTTGAAACTCATTGCCCTGTAGCATGCAAAAATTGTTGATCGCATTTTGGAAAATCGTTTTCGAGATAACAAAAACACACAAATGTACGGAGAGATGGATGCAGCCAGTCTAGATGAAAAAATAAGTTCTTCATATACTCGAGGGTGATTGATTATGTTTAGTGAACCAAACTATCATATACATCTCTCTAAACAGGAAAGATCAATATCTAAGCTCTCCATGGGAGCTTGTGAAAAGAGTGAGAAGGCCATCAAGGTCAGCATGGAACCTTGAGGAAGATGATGAGCCTAGCAAGGCCACCATGAAAGCTTGCCTAGAGCTCTTATATCAATGCAAGAGACTAACAATTACAACCACCACATGCTAGAGAGATGACTCTCCTCCCAACCTTATGCCTGCATATATAGCTGCTCGAATCAACAAGGACCACAAATGTAACTAGAGTCCACAAGTGCATGTGCAGTCTCCTCCACTCCTTTCATATCTTCCACTAGAGCCTACTTGTGGATGAAGTAGTACCTTCCACTAGAATCTACTAGTGGTTGGTGTACTCGCCACTCGAGTTAAGTTTCGCTAGACCCAAGTTAACTCACATTAACTTGAGTTAGAAGGCTCTAGAGCTCCTTGGGCAAAACACTCTCCCCATGCTCCCTATGGGGATTGAACCCAAGACCTCCTCCTTCACAACCTTAAGACTTAACCACAAGGCTAAGTGGATCACTTGTTTAAGAGAGCACATAAACTTATGCTTAAGTCTAGTCTCGAGATCTTTGGCCATACACATGATTGACCAAACGGTGTCCAATTTTAGATCTATCTCAACCAGTTGGATCCTTAGATCATAAAATTACTTTATTACAATACATGTACACACACATACACATATAAATGCACATACACACACATACACATATACACTTACACATACAAAGGCACATACATACATATACACACTCATATACATACACACACATATATACACATATACACACATATACACATGCATATATACTGACACATACACATACTCACACTTACTCATTCATATGCACATATACACATATACATGAACATCCTCGCTCACACTAATACACACACATACATATGCACATACACACACACATACACATACATATGCACACACACATACACACATACACCTACACATACACATATACATACATACACATTCACATACACATACACATACACACATGTATATGTGAAAAACATATCTATATGCACATATATACACACACAAATACACACATATACATGCATATACACACTTACATAAATATAGATATATGCCTAGATGTGCAAACATATATTTTCTACACACATAACTACACACACATACATACATATATGCACACAAACACAGATATAATATGAATGAAATATATAATAAAAGTAATAAATCACATGTTAAATTTAAAAAACAATAAAAATTATTAAAACAAGACTTTTCATTAATCAGTACCATAAACACAATTCAAAACATAACTCAAATGAGAAAGTATATAGATATAGAAAAAGTAAGTATATGAATGTAAAATATATATCCAATGTAATATATCAGTCATCATGATCATCCTCATCCACATCATCCTGTAACTCCTCATTATCATGATCATCCGCATGATCTGATGTATTTGTAGTGGCATCATGGGTAGAGGTGTGAGCACTTTGTGACAATCGAGATTGTCGTGCCTGTGTCTCTCTCTCTCTCCACCTCATCCATATCTACCTCTCCATAATACTCCTATATTACGTAAATAAACATAAATAAATAAAAATCTAGATAATTAGAGAGCAAACATTCATTCTATTCACGTTTCAAAAATGGTTGATCTCAATACTATTTGCACATGACTATGCCAACATGCATTTTATTAGAACATGCATGCACAAGAGTTTCCAAAGCCAATTGCCCTTTCACATAGACACTAACTCTTACAATGCTCAACATGCTTTTGTGGTTGCCACCTAAATGTGATTTAGGCTCATCTTATATCTTTTATGCTAATTTTTTAATTCTTTGAATAGGGATCCCTCCTTAATGTTTTTTCGTCATACATAGACACAACTAATGAAAGAAAATTTAGAAGAAAGGGTTTCTTATACTCCATCTTAAAGAAATTGGTAGCAATCACCAACATTAACTTTTTTAGATTTATCTCTCAAAAAGTTGAATGCTAGTTTCAATGAAAAAACAATATATATGAGAAAATTGGAGAATTTCTTTTTTCACTGAAGTATCAAATAATATTTGTGCATATCCACATCACTAGTCATAGTTAAATAACAAAACCATCATTCTTCTTTTTCTTCTTCTTCTTCTTCTTTGGATATTCTTGAAAC
>CM035432.1:144572428-144602428 GCA_020310875.1 Ceratopteris richardii
GCCCAAACCTTGTCATCTCAACAACCTGCACTCCTCAAAAAGTAGTGTCAATCATCCATGCACAAACATTCTACTTGCTAGCTTTTTTTTTTTTAAAGATATAACCATTCATGTGCATAAACTTGATCATTAACTATCTTTTTCAAGCAACATGAAAACATTTTGTGTACATAACAACATTCTTTCAAAAGGAGAAATGCGCAAACCTTGTCATCTCAACAACCTGCACTCCTTAAAAACTAGTGTCAATCAACTATGCCACCCTTAGCCTCTTTGGTTTGATGAAGCACAAAATTTAGAAAATTGGATGGCTGCTATGCAATCTGAATATGATGCTATAATGAAGAATGGTACTTGGTCTTTATGTGACTTGCCTCTTGGCAAGAAGGCCATTGGGACTAAGTGGGTATGCAAGATGAAGCGTAAGTCTGATGGTACAATTGACACATATAAGGCTAGACTTGTTGCAAAGGGTTATGCACAGGAAAGAGGCATTGATTTTGATGAGACCTTTGCACCTACTTGCCGAATGACTACTGTTCGTAGCATCTGTGCACTTACAGCTCATCATGGTTGGAATGTACATCAGTTGGACATTAAAACAACATTTCTGAATGGTGACTTGCATGAAGAAGTGTATGTTTTTCAGCCCCGTGGCTTTGTGCAGAAAGGGCATGAAAACTAGGTGTGCAGGTTAAAGAAGGCATTATATTGTTTTAGGCAAGCACCACGTGCTTGGTATGAGAAGATACATGCATATCTAATTGCACATGGTTTTGAGAATAGTCCAACTGAAAGCACCTTATATGTTAAGCATGCTAATGATGTGCTTCTGATCATTGTTGTCTATGTTGATGACATGGTGCTCACTGGTCCTATTGAGAAGCATATTGTTGACTTTAAGGCTGATTTGCATGCGTCATTTGAGATGTCTGATTTGGGGCATTCGCATCACTATTTAGGCATTCAATTTATGCAAGTTGATGGTGGAATGGCTTTGTATCAAATGAAATAGATTGACACATTATTTGCAGCATTTTGGGCTTGAAGACTATAAGCCTATTGCCACTCCTATGGAGATAGGTTTACGGTTGAGTCTTCCTGATGCTGGAGATGCATTTGATGTTGTTCTCTATCAGTAGGCTATTGGATGCTTGATTTACTTATGCATTACTCGGCCAGATATTTAGTTTGCTATCTCATAGATGAGCAGGTTTATGCACTGCCCAGGAGTCAAGCATTGGCAGGCGGATAAGTGCATATTTCGCTACTTGAGTGGTACACGGCTACTTGGGTTGTTTTATCCCAAGGGGGGATCACTACCGCCAGATTTTCATGCTTTTTTTGACTCTAATTGGGCTGGTTGCTATGACACTTGTGTGTCTACTAGTGGCTTTTGCTTCATGCCTCGTAGCTCATGTATATCTTGGTTGAGCAAGAAGCAGCCTAATGTGGCCACTTCCAGTTGTGAGGCTCAGTATAGGGCATCTTTCACAGCCACTACTGAGTGTGTGTGGCTCAAACGCCTTAGGGCTGATTTGGATGTTGGTCACTCTTCTGCCACCACCATCTTCACTGACAGTCAGAGCGCATTGGCAGTTGCGAGGAACCCTGTGTTCCATGCTCACACTAAGTACATTGAGGTGCATTATCACTATGTCATAGAGAGGTTCTCTGCTAAGGAGATCAGCTTGGCATATGTGCCCACGCAGGATAACATTGTAGACCTTTTCACGAAGGCTCTGCCTAGGGAGAAGTTTGAAGCTTTCCGCAAAGCTTTGGGCTTACTTCCTTTTGTGGAGTGATTTCCACATGGCTTGGCACTTCCTTATACATGAGTGCCAGGTCCTTGTTCACGGCATCACTCCCAGGGGGGATTTGTTGATATATTTAGGTAGTGATGTGTGTGAACACACTAGGACCGTCGGGACACTTTTTTCCCTCCTTAGGAGGTTTTTTCCCCCCGGCTTGTATTATGCCTATTGCCCTAATGGGCTACTTATCTTTGTACATTCTCTAGTAATACATTCAGTATTGTCTGTTGTGCTCCAAGCTTCTTCTCCTTCCTTGTGTTGTTCACGTGCTTCCGCAGATGTCTATCTCCAACGAATTGATCAAGAAACTCTCATCATCCCTCAAAGCTAACTAACTCCTACACATAGAAATTTGAGTGATATTTTCATAAAAGTCCTCAAGCAAGTAAAGGGCCTACTTAGAGAGGAATCTAATAGCTTATAGAAGCCATATGAGAGATGACACATGTGGGATCTATACAATTTGAAGTAAAATAATTGTTTATAAGACTTTGAAAAGATTCCCAAAATGATGGGGAGCTCTTTTCCTAGATTGTAGGCTTTATCATACCTAAGTGTGATAGGTGATAAATGATTGGTATGAGAGGGATAAAATGTGAGTATAAGTTCTCCTATTTGATGCCTTGCATCATACTGCTCCAAGTGTCAAACATCCAAAGGATTCACGACATCCTAAGGTTGGAGCTTAATTTTCAACACATGGGCTAATTTTTTCCAATACACACATCTCTATGATCCTTGAAATGGATAGAATTTTTGTAGATCATATATTTGGATTATATGTTCTTTCTTAAGATATTTTTTTGGATGGGGATAGAGAATTCACTAGAAATCTCTAAAGAGCAATCTTGAAAGAATTGAATAGAAAGACTAAATTAAGTACAACCAACCATCTACAAATGGATGGGCAAACCAAAAAAGACTAACTATATATTAGAATATATAACTTTATCTTATGTGAGTGATAACAGAACTAATTGGGAAGAATATTTCACCATGTAGAGGTCAGAGCTCATTGGCATTCTGATGTGGAGGAAAGCTCTCAGATGCAGCTTCAAGGAATGTTCCGTTCTATTTCTTGGACATAATTGTGTCTGGGCAGTTGATGCTTTCAGATTGAAGTTGGTGCTTTCGGTATTTCGGGCGGATGGTTGCTTTCATTCAGTTGATTGTTTATCTCTCGTTTTTCTTATTCTCTCGATCTCTCTCTTTTTCCCTCTCTCTACGCCACCTTCTCTCTCCTTCTTTCACTCTCTTTCTCTCTCTCTCTCCCTCTCTCTCTCTTTTTCTCTCTCCTCTCCGCCACCCCGAGTGAACACCTCTCTCTCTCTCTCTCTCTCTCTCTCTCTCTCTCTCTCCCTCTCCCTCTCTCTCTCTCTTTTTCTCTCTCCTCTCCGCCACCCCGAGTGAACCCCTCTCCCTCTCTCTCTCTCTCTCTCTCTCTCTCTCTCTCTCTCTCTCTCTCTCTCTCTCTCTCTCTCTCTCTCTCTCTCTCTCTCTCTCTCTCTCTCTCTCTCTCTCCCCCCTCCTTCTCTCTCTTCCCCCGCCCTCCCAGCTTCCCCGCCCCGCTGCCCTCTTCCCTCGCCACCCGCAGCCCCCCGCGCCCCGCTGCCCTCTTCCCCCGCCACCCGCAGCCCCCCGCCCCCCGCTGCCCTCTTCCCCCGCCATCCGCAGCTCCCCGCCCCGCTGCCCTCTTCCCCTGCCACCCGCAGCCCCCCGCCCCCCGCTGCCCTCTTCCCCCGCCGCCCGCAACCTTCCCCGCCCCGCTGCCCTCTTCCCCCGCCGCCCGCAGCTCCCCGCCCCGCTGCCCTCTTCCCCCGCCACCCGCAGCCCCCCGCCCCCCGTTGCCCTCTTCCCCCGCCGCCCGCAGCTCCCCGCCCTGCTGCCTTCTTCCCCCGCCACCCGCAGCCCCCCGCCCCCCGCTGCCCTCTTCCCCCGCCGCCCGCAGCCTTCCCCGCCCCGCTGCCCTCTTCCCCCACCGCCCGTAGCTCCCCGCCCCGCTGCCCTCTTCCCCCGCCACCCGCAGCCCCCCGCTGCCCTCTTCCCCTGCCGCCCGCAGCCCCCCGCCCCCCCGCTGCCTTCCTCCCCCGCCCCCCGCTGCCTTCTCCCCTCCGCCGCCCGCAGCCCGCACTCCCCTCTCCACCTCCACCCACCCTCTCCTGCCCATACCCGCCCTCACCCCCGAGATCCGCTCCCCACTCCTCACAACTCCGCCCCCCCGCCCTCACAAACTTCCCCCCCGCTCCCCTCAGAGTTCTGCCCCTTACCCCTCACCCGCCCCTCACCCCCACGCACATACTCCCACACACACCCCCCACATACACACACTCACATGCACGACCATACACACTTCTTCACACACACTCGCCTTCACACACACATGCACACATACACACAACCACACATACACACACACCTACATATTCTCACTCACATACACATGCACACACCCGAATTTACACACATACACACCCACACACATGCACACATACACACTCACACACACACACTTCCACACACACCCTCAAGCACGCACACACACCGGCTCACACACACACCCATATACACACCCATGCATTCACACACACACTTCCGCACATACGCACTCACACACACACTCACACACACATTCTCACACACACATGCACCACACCCCCACACAATCACACACACACCCATGCGACATACACACACCCCCCCTCACACACACACACACACAAGGTGGACAATGTGGTAACCAGATAGGCCCGAAGTTTTGGGAAGTGATATGCGATGAGCATGGCATTGACCCCACGGAAGAGATGGTGGCGATTCCGATTTGCAATTAGAAAGAATCTATGTCGATTGCAATGAGGGTAGTGATGGTCGCTATGTTCCATAGGCAGTCCTAATGGATCTGGAACCTGGGACCATGAATAGTGTCAGAAGTGGAGCTGGAAACAATTGGGTCAAGGGCCACTATACGGGAGGGGCCGAGCTGATCAATTCCGTGCTTGATGTTGTATGGAAGGAAGCTGAGAGCTGCAAATTGACTCCAAGGTTCGTGATGTCGTATCATACACTGTGCTCATTTTCAGATTGTGAATGTGGGTATAGTGGCAAATCATTCAGTGCTATGATCCTATGGGAAGGGAGGGAATCTTTCCAGAGTCTGTTACCTACACATGCATCTTGAAGGCCTGTGCTATTTCAAAGGGAACTGATAAGGAAAAGCAAATCTATGAAGGATTGAACAAGGGCATGGGGGCCTACTCCAGATACCTCAAGGTGTTAAAAGTGAAAGTGGATAAACAAATGTTGCCGCCAACCATTCACGGTGACTACCTATTTTTGTGGATCCAACTCAAATCAAGTGGAATATTTGACCTACCCCCCAATTTTGGGTGATTAACCGGCGCGTGATCAGTGGACGTGAAGATTCAGCAAGGCTCTCTTGGTCTATTGAGGCCTATAAAAACAAGGGATTTGTGCTCATTGGGGTACACACTTTTTGGTATATTTTTTTTGGAGTTACCTTGACGCGTGTATACGTGCAGAAGTTCTCTCTTGCACTTGGTGGTTTCAAGCCTATTGTAGGAGCTACTCTGTAGTGTGGATATAGAGGGCGGGCTTCTCAGTGAAGGGCTATGAGCACTATAGTGTAAGAGAGTGTGAGACACTATTGGTGTTAAGCTCTATTCTCTTGAGCGTTTCCTGCATCATTTGTATTGATCTGTATTTATCTGCATAGAGTACCACAAAGCTCTGAGCATTAGTCTTTTTGAGCATTTCCTTGACAAACCTTGTAATCATCTGTTTCGATTCAAGAAGTGTATGGTCTTCCTTGGTCACTGGTTGCCCATATTTTTTGAAGTATTTACCACCCTGTGCAATCCTTGTTTTCTACCTGCTCACAGAAATGTTAAAGGGTATACTTCCCTAAAGAGAACCCCCCTTGAGTAGGCGATGTACTGGAAGTGTTAATCTTTAATCTTTACTCTTGTTAAAAGCGGATACCCCAGTACCTCCTTTACAGTTTGGCACGCCCGGTGGGACCTTTGCATTTCTGTGAGAGGTGTTTTTCCCTATTGCAATTGCGAATAGGTACATGACCCATACACGAGCAGATAAGGAATCTCTTCGTGTTCGAAGGAGCCTTAACAAGTTAGCAATAACCACGGCTAGTGAGTCTACCTCCCCTCTTTCCTCCCTAAATTTATCTATTGATTTGGGTGCGACACCATTGTCAAAAGAAGGGTATAGGAGAACTCTAGACTTCTCCTCAGATACGTCAGAAGAGACACCAGTCCAAATGGAGGATCTTTCTCATCTACTCTCCAGGATCAACATCAAGTTCCCTACCTTCAAGGGACACGCTTATGAAGATGCTGATGATCATGTGAGGAGATTTATCTCTTTATGTCGTGGGCAAGGTCTGCAGAATAGAGAAGATGCAATGTTAGCACTTTTTCCATCCACATTGGAGGGTCTTGCAGATAAATGGTATAGTCAATACGCAGATGGCCATTTCACTACATGGGAGGCTCTGAAGGCGGCTTTCTCACAAACATTCCGACCAAGTGATTCTTCGGAAAGGGCTCTAGATCAGCTAGAAAATTTGAAGCTGAGATCAGGTGAATCTTTTCATGAACTTCACACTAGAACAAAAGCACTTGTTGCACGTCTGCCACATGCTCCAGGTGACTTTTTGGTTAAAAAGTGGATAGAGAAGGCTCTGCCCAGGTCATCTCAGTAGAAGCTTCGTGAGTCTCTTAGATTGGATGCCACCCTCAATGATTTTGTTGCAGCGGCATCACGCATTGAAGAAGCAAGGCAACATTTTGAAGGGGATACACAACCTAAGTATGCTGTAGACCTGGATCATATTGAGCAACTGAGGAGGGAATTGGAAGCATTAAAGATGCAACAAAATCAACAAGAAGAGAAGGTCTTGCCGCCACTGCGTCGCACTGATGATGAAGTAGCCCAACTTCGCCGTGAGTTAGAAGATTTGAAGACCACTCAAGATATAAGGAGACAAATTTGGTGTACAATCTGTAACAACAATGGACATTCCAACGCTAATTGCCCTATTAAGGTAAGCTGTCAATTTTGTGGAAAAGATGGTCATGAAGCCAGAGATTGCTATTACCTCAAGGGTACACAGCAGAGAGGTAACCCTCAAACTTTGGATTCGTACTATGCTAGTACTTCAAATACATCTAATAGAGAGGAGAATAGGCCTGCAAAGCCTAGATATAATAGACCCTTGATGTGCTATCGTTGTGGTGAATATGGTCACATGCAAAATAGGTGTTCCCTCCCAGAAGATGCACCTCCTTGTCAACATTGTCCAGAGGCCAAGGATCATTATACCAAAGATTGCCCAAGAGGTCGTCCTGCTCCAATTCATATGATTGCAGTCTCTCCACATGAAGAAGGAAAAACCACTCAGACTTATGCTGTTTCATCCTCTACAATGCCCATGATGACTAGAGCTAGGCAAGCAGCTGCAACCCAGAGAGATGAACAACAAGGAATTCAGGATAAAGAGGAAGAAAAGGAGTCTGGATGGAAGGACCAAGCACAAATTGAAGGAGCTTATAATAAGATGACTACTTCTCTAAAGGGCCAACCAACAAGTCTGCAAGAAAACACTCAGGAGGTAAACATTGAACAGATCTTGAAAGGTATTCATCACAAGGTTAGTCTATATGAACTTATAAGGATGGATTCAAAAATAAGGAGTGACTAACTGAAGATTATACACTCTGCTCACTTGGTCCAATCACCTAGTATAGATGGTTTCATGGTTGATTTTCCCCCTGCACCCTTAGCAGACTACCAAAGCTCAAGATTATCTGTTTGTATAAAGGATGAAGCTCTCACAGGTGTGATCATAGATGGAGGCTTTGGTATCAATTTAATGCCAGATTTTACCATGAAGAAGCTGAAATTGAACCCCACCAAGTTGGCACCATTCACGGTTACATTGGTAGATCAACATCGGGTTGCGCCACTGGGCATTATTGAGAAGGTACTGATGGTAGTACAGAGCTGCCATTTTGTTCTAGATTTTGTTGTTATTACACTTCCACAGGAGACTTCTTACCCTCTACTCCTGGGGAGACCTTGGCTAAGACAAGCAAAAGCTTTGCAAGATTGGGGAAAAAATAAACTATGGATTTCAACAAATACCAATAGCCAACTGCAACTACATTTGGAAGAAGGATTCAACTTAGGAAAAACTACTGGATATACTATGGACACTCAGGTAATGCCCTCTCTACCCCAAGAAGAGGATACATTGTTAAATTGGATGATGGGAAGTGCAGAGTGTTGCACAGTGGAGATCAATGAAATTGAGGAAGAAGTTGCAGAAAAGGGCAATGAAGACCACAAGGTGTTGGAGAATGAGCAACTGAAGGAAAATACAAGCCTTGAAGGAGCAACCAATATAAAAGTATCAAAGAGGGAAGATTATGAACCTAAGAGCAGAGAAGATCTCCCTTTTGCAGATATACCTCAAGGTTGGATGAAAGAACATGTTGCAGAATATAAATTAAAATCCACTCCTGCATATAGTGGAGATGATTTCTCAAGCAAGACCAATTCTAAAACATTGGTTCAAGAAGTAAATTTAGGGGAAGAAGAGAACCCTCAAATAGTTCACTTGGCATCCTGGTTGTGGCATTATCCTCCTTTGCTACAAAAGGTAACTTCTTTGCTTTTTACTTACAAAGGTGTCTTCGCATGGTCCTACAAAGATTTAACAGGAATACCAGAAGAGCTTGGGTTACATCGGATACCCTTAGTTGAGAGAGCCGCGCCAGTAAGAAGTAGGCCATATCGACTCAATCCGAAGTATGCAGAGGCGGTAAAGGCAGAGATTACAAAACTAGAGGAAGCAGGTATAATTGTGCCAGTAGAACATTCCAGGTGGCTCTCCTCTATGGTTATTGTGCCCAAGAAAAATAGCGGAAAAATAAGAGTATGTGTTGATTTCCGTGCTTTGAATAAAGTAACTATTCAAGATGGATTTCCTCAGCCCTTCACAGAGCAAGTGCTTGAGGAAGTAGCTGGTCACACTTTGTATAGTTTCTTGGATGGGTTTAGTGGCTACAACCAGATAGTAATTCATCCTGATGATAGGGACAAAACAACCTTTGTCACTCCCTGGGGCACTTATGTCTATACTCAAATGGCTTTTGGTTTGAAGAATGCACCGGCTTCATTTAATAGAATGATGTATCTGATATTGGGCAAATGGTTAACAACCTTTCTACGCATTTTCATGGATGACTTTTCAGTATTTTCAGGTACAGATAGAAGGGCAACAGTCCAAGATTTCCATGACCATTTGGAAAATCTAAAAGAAATTTTTGAGCAATGTCTCAAAACAGGTTTGAAATTGAATCCTGATAAATGTCACTTTTTGGTCACTAAGGGCACTCTTCTTGGTTACATAGTATCTGCTGAAGGCATAACTGTTGACCCTGCAAAGGTTACAGCTATTCTTTCCATGCCAATTCCACAAAGCCCAAAGGAAGTGCAAAGTTTCTTGGGCCATGCAGGGTATCACAGAAGATTCATTAGGATGTATTCGGAAATTGCTAAGCCCTTGTCAAGGCTTACCAGTAAAAAGATCCCTTTCTCATGGAGTGCTGAAGCCGACAAAGCATTTTGTGAATTAAAGTTGAGGCTATGTACTGCTCCACTTTTAAGTGTTCCTAATTGGTCATTGGAATTTCATGTACATACAGATGCTAGTCTTCATGCTGTTGGTGCAGTTCTAGCTCAACCATCATCGCACAAAGTGGATAGACCTATCTCTTATGCAAGCAGACTACTCAACCAAGCTGAAAGAAATTACAGTACAACGGAAAGAGAAGGTTTGGCTATCGTATTTGCTCTTCAGAAGTTCCGGCATTATCTCCTTGGTGTACATTTCATTGTTATTTCCGATCATCAGCCCTTGAAGTATTTGATAAACAAGCCTAGAGTAGCTGGAAGGATTTGGAGATGGTTACTCCTATTTCAAGAATTTAATTTTGATATTCATATTAAGCCAGGAAAAGAGCACTACATGGCAGATCAAGTGTCTAGGACGGCAATGAGCGAAAAGGCGACAGGTATTAATGATGAATTGGTGGATAGCAATCTTTTTCTAGTAGCAATCCGGACTGGTTGGTATGATGAAATTCTCCATGTTCTGACTACTGGAAAGATCCCAGAACACTTGACATCTGTAGAAAAGAGAAGATTGCTCCTGAAAACCAAAGCATATTCTCTTATAAATGGAAATTTATATAAATACTGTCAAGATGATATATTGAGAAGGTGTGTCTATCCAGAGGAAGTAAATCTTCTGGTGGAGGCTGCACACAGTGAAGGACATCTAAGGGGGGAAGAATTGGCTCATAGAATCATCCACAAAGGTTTATGGTGGCCTCACATTTTCAAGGATGCAATCAAGTTTGCTAAAGAATGCCACATCTGCCAGAGATGTGCTCCCACGCCAACCAGATTGAACTTCCAACCATTAGTCATATCTACCGGATGGCTTCCATTTGAACGATGGGGTCTTGATTTCATAGGGCCAATTAGCCCAACTGGGCAACCAGGAGGTAAAAAGTATATTTTGATGGCCACATGCTATGCCACTAAATGGATAGAGGATAAAGCCACTGTGGACTGCACGGCCTTAACAGTAGCTAAATTTATGTATAAACGTATTTTCTCAAGATTTGGTTGCCCACTGGAAATTACTAGTGACAGGGGCACACATTTTGTAAATCAATTGCTCCAGTTTATATTTGACAGGTACAAAATCTTCCATAAAAAATCTTGTGCCTACTATCCAAGGGCAAATGGCCAAGCAGAGAGTTCCAATAAGATTTTGATTGGACTGCTTCGCAAATTATCTTTCAATCATCAAAGCTCCTGGCCGCTAGCATTGATTGGTGCAATCTGGGCTTTCAGAACCACGAAAAGGGGAACCACAGGCGAGACTCCATTTCACTTAGTTTATGGGAAAGAGGCATTGGCACCATTTGAGTTTATCATAAGAAAAGAAATAGGAATCAAAGCCATTGGAATTGAACCCCCATTCAGAGATTGGTGGCATTAGAAGAATACAGAGAAGGAGCAATGCAAAAACTTCAAGTAACACAAGAAGAGCGCAAGAGATTGCATGACAGGTATCTGAGATCCAATGAAGTTCAGGAAGGGTCTATGGTTTTAGTGCATCAGGTTCCAGCAATTTCAACTAAATTGGCACCCAAGTGGATAGGACCTTATAAGGTAATCAAGGTATTGCCACATGGCGCAGTGCATCTGGAAGATCTGCAGGGTAAAAGGATTCCTCTGGTCAACATCTCCAGGGTGAAGAAGTATCTGAACTAGGTCAAAATGGAAGCATTCCACCCCTTGTACATACCATGTTTCTTTTCAGTGATTGCAGAATAACTAGATCTCATTGAAACGAGTAGAATAAGGAAGAAATTGCACCAGGGACGGTGCAAAAGCTTGATGTGGGGGTCTGTAGAGGTCAGAGCTCAATGGCATTCTGATGTGGAGGAAAGCTCTCAGATGCAGCTTCAAGGAATGTTCCATTCTATTTCTTGGACATAATTGTGTCTGGGCAGTTGGTGCTTTCAGATTGAAGTTGGTGCTTTCGGTATTTCGGGCGGATGGTTGCTTTCATTCAGTTGATTGTTTATCTCTCGTTTTTCTTATTCTCTCGATCTCTCTCTTTTTCCCTCTCTCTACGCCACCTTCTCTCTCCTTCTTTCACTCTCTTTCTCTCTCTCTCCCTCTCTCTCTCTTTTTCTCTCTCCTCTCCGCCACCCCGAGTGAACCCCTCTCTCTCTCTCTCTCTCTCTCTCTCTCTCTCTCTCTCTCTCTCTCTCTCTCTCTCTCTCCCTCTCTCTCTCTTTTTCTCTCTCCTCTCCGCCACCCCGAGTGAACCCCTCTCCCTCTCTCTCTCTCTCTCTCTCTCTCTCTCTCTCTCTCTCTCTCTCTCTCTCTCTCTCTCTCTCTCTCTCTCTCTCTCTCTCTCTCTCCCCTCCTTCTCTCTCCTCCCTCGCCATCCCCGCTTCCCCGCCCCGCTGCCCTCTTCCCCCGCCACCCGCAGCCCCCCGCGCCCCGCTGCCCTCTTCCCCCGCCACCCGCAGCCCCCCGCCCCCCGCTGCCCTCTTCCCCCGCCGCCCGCAGCTCCCCGCCCCGCTGCCCTCTTCCCCCGCCACCCGCAGCCCCCCGCCCCCCGCTGCCCTCTTCCCCCGCCGCCCGCAGCCTTCCCCGCCCCGCTGCCCTCTTCCCCCGCCGCCCGCAGCTCCCCGCCCCGTTGCCCTCTTCCCCCGCCACCCGCAGCCCCCCGCCCCCCGCTGCCCTCTTCCCCTGCCGCCCGCAGCCCCCTGCCCCCCGCTGCCTTCCTCCCCCACCCCCCGCTCCCTTCTCCCCTCGGCCGCCCGCCGCCCGCACTCCCCTCTCCGCCTGCACCCACCCTCTCCTGCCCATACCCGCCCTCACCCCCGAGATCCGCTCCCCACTCCTCACAACTCCGCCCCCCCCCCCCCTCACAAACTTCCCCCCCCCCGCTCCCCTCACAGTTCTGCCCCTTACCCCTCACCCGCCCCTCACCCCCACGCACATACTCCCACGCACACCCCCCACATACACACACTCACATGCACGACCATACACACTTCTTCACACACACTCGCCTTCACACACACATGCACACATACACACAACCACACATACACACACACCTACATATTCTCACTCACATATACACGCACACACCCGAATTTACACACATACACACCCACACACATACACACTCACACACACACACTTCCACACACACCCTCAAGCACGCACACACACCGGCTCACACACACACCCATATACACACCCATGCATTCACACACACACTTCCGCACATACACACTCACACACACACTCACACACACACATTCTCACACACACATGCACCACACCCCCACACAATCACACACACACCCATGCGACATACACACACCCCCCCCCTCAGACACACACACACACAAGGTGGACAATGTGGTAACCAGATAGGCCGGAAGTTTTGGGAAGTGATATGCGATGAGCATGGCATTGACCCCACGGAAGAGATGGTGGCGATTCCGATTTGCAATTAGAAAGAATCTATGTCGATTGCAATGAGGGTAGTGATGGTCGCTATGTTCCATAGGCAGTCCTAATGGATCTGGAACCTGGCTCCATGAATAGTGTCAGAAGTGGAGCTGGAAACAATTGGGTCAAGGGCCACTATACGGGAGGGGCCGAGCTGATCAATTCCGTGCTTGATGTTGTATGGAAGGAAGCTGAGAGTTGCAAATTGACTCCAAGGTTCGTGATGTCGTATCATACACTGTGCTCATTTTTAGATTGTGAATGTGGGTATAGTGGCAAATCATTCAGTCCTATGATCCTATGGGAAGGGAGGGAATCTTTCCAGAGTCTGTTACCTACACATGCATCTTGAAGGCGTGTGCTATTTCAAAGGGAACTGATAAGGAAAAGCAAATCTATGAAGGATTGAACAAGGGCATGGGGGCCTACTCCAGATACCTCAAGGTGTTAAAAGTGAAAGTGGATAAACAAATGTTGCCGCCAACCATTCACGGCGACTACCTATTTTTGTGGATCCAACTCAAATCAAGTGGAATATTTGACCTACTCCCCAATTTTGGGTGATTAACCGGTGCGTGATCAGTGGACGTGAAGATTCGGCAAGGCTCTCTTGGCCTATTGAGGCCTATAAAAACAAGGGATTTGTGCTCATTGGGGTAAACACTTTTTGGTATATTTTTTTTGGAGTTACCTTGACGCGTGTATACGTGCAGAAGTTCTCTCTTGCACTTGGTGGTTTCAAGCCTATTGTAGGAGCTACTCTGTAGTGTGGATACAGAGGGCGGGCTTCTCAGTGAAGGGCTATGAGCACTATAGTGTAAGAGAGTGTCTTGGATTTTCTTTCTTTCTGTGAGACACTATTGGTGTTAAGCTCTATTCTCTTGAGCGTTTCCTGCATCATTTGTATTGATCTGTATTTATCTGCATAGAGTACCACAAAACTCTGAGCATTAGTCTTTTTGAGCATTTCCTTGACAAACCTTGTAATCATCTGTTTCGATTCAAGAAGTGTATGGTCTTCCTTGGTCACTGGTTGCCCATATTTTCTGAAGTATTTACCACCCTGTGCAATCCTTGTTTTCTACCTGCTCACAGAAATGTTAAAGGGTATACTTCCCTAAAGAGAACCCCCCTTGAGTAGGCGATGTATTGGAAGTGTTATTCTTTAATCTTTACTCTTGTTAAAAGCGGATACCCCAGTACCTCCTCTACACACCATTTTTAACTTTTTATATAATATTGCTAAGCATTCGTAAAGGCGATACGTAAGTCTACTCATGTTTATGTACAAATTTCAGCCTAGAGCTCCATATGCACTAGGATTGCAACATGAAAAAGTTCACATTGCAAAGGATTCTAGAGAAGATATGAGTTATATGCTAAAGTTCGAAAAGGATAGCATTAAAAAGTTCAAGATAGAGGTACAACTTATGAAAATCCTCAACCAAGAGATATAAATTTTGAACCAGGACAGAAATTAAATCTAAATGTGCTAGCTAGATATAAAACCATGAGAAAATAACCATATCCAAAGCTATCACCTCAGTATTGTGGTCGATTTATGACATTGAAGGGGATAGGTTAGAAAGTCTATCACCTCTAACTTCTCAAAAGTAGTCAAATTTATACACTCTTCCATGTATTTCAATTGAAAGAGAAGCTTGGAAAGTTTGATCATCAAATCTTAGGTGATGAGATTTTTAAGGCTATCTTGGTTCACTTTGTTATCCATGATCTAGACATACGGAGAGACAAAAATTGTAGATGACTTTGTGCATTGTCCATATCGTCCATCGGTAGAAACATTTAGAGATGCTTTTTCATTTGCCTTCCGATGCCATTTGAGGATAAATTCAAACTAAGGATAATGTATTATCTATATTCTAAGGTATAAAACCTTAGAGATGGGATGTGTGGCAAGGATTCCTTGCATCACAAACCACCATTTCTTAAATGAGCGTGGGCAAAAGAGGTGAGAAAGGTAAGGAGGAACATGCATACATACATATATGCATACGTACATGCATGCATACATACATACATATATGCATACATACATGCATGCAAACACACATATATACAACTTCTACCAATAAATGAATAATCGGTAAGTCTTTCAACTAGATACATTAAGCTATCACATTTTCTTATCTCACCATTTTATTGATTTGGATATTTATTGTTGACCTTTGATATCTCCCCCTTCTTTGCATAATGTTTTGCATTGAGCTCAATCCATAAATCTTCATCTTCTTCTTTATTTGGGATTTTATCTTTGCCCTTGCAACTTGCGTCACTAAGTTGGATTGATGTACGACTTTCTCCATTCCATGATGAGTGGTTACTCCAATCCTTTGGTCCACTATTCACTATGCGTTTTGGTTCTTCACTAAGTGAAGTCTTCCTTTCTCCATCTTCATTTACCTACATAGATACATTTGAAGAATAAAAAGGTAAAATTTCATCAAATTTGACATCCCTTGAACCTCTTTAGCCCCTTTTTGTGGGATTATAGCATTTATACCCATTTCTTTCATTTGCATACCCTATATGCACACATCTCTCTAATCTATCATCAAGTTTTCGCCTTAATTCCCTCGTAATCAACACATAAAAAGTACATCCAAACACTCTTAAGTGTGAAACATTTGGTTTTCTATGGTACCTAGCTTCATAGGGTGTTGTAGAATGTATACCTAATGTGCACGTTGTATACCTGATTTGGGTTTCGTATACCTAATGTGGGTGTTGTGTTCATGATGTGTATATCATTGGTTGCTGCATCAACTCAATAGAAATTAGGAATTCCCATTTTCTTCATCATATCCCTAGCACATTCTTCCGTGTACTTCCTTTTCCTTTCTAACACACTATCTGATTGTGTTGTGTGCTTACATGTGGTTTTTCTCTTGATGCCATTTGACTCCAAGGAGTCAAACAATTCTCCCCCTCCATCAAACTTTAACCATATACCTATCATATTCCTTCTCTAAAATAGCTTTGAGCTTCTAGAAGTAATAGAAGACATCAAACTCATGCTTCATAAAATAAAGCCCACTCATACTTGTGCAAACATCAATGATAGTTAGAAAGTATCTATTACCTCCAATTGAGTTCTCATTTGCTAGCCCCCAAAACATCTGTATGGAATAGCTCAAGTGGATGATAGCTCACATAATTTCTCTTCTTGAAAGGTTACCCAGTATGCTCACTCAATTGAGAATCTTCAAACACATTCATAAGATTCAAATTGAAAAGATTTGGTACTGTTAGCACTAACCTCTTCCTTTCTCTAGATGCCCTTGCATTTTTGAAAAGAAATCCTTATTGAAGCTCATGTGATTGTTTCTCACACTATCAATGTACCATGTGTTTGACCTTGTGTCTTGTAGTCACTCATCTGCATTATAGCTACCATGCTTTCACTCTCATTTGAAGTAGATGCATAATGACCCTGTCCTTTGAATGATGAATTGTTCTTTTCCCTTCAATAGCAATCTCTTGCATAGTGATTGTACTTGCCACATGTTAAGCATCCTTTTGAGTCATTGTTGTCTCAATTGTGGTTGTACATTCCTCCCATTTTCTCTAGAGTTTCCGCTTCCTCTTGATGAAGAGAATTTGCTTCCTTGGTCTTGATTAGGACGTCAATTTGATCCCCTTCCTTCCTGTCCTCTAGGTTTTCCTTAATTTCTTCCTTTATCTACATAAAGTTCTTGTGCCTTATTTCCCTTTGCGTTTGAGCCCCCAATGTTCATCTCCTCAATGACCATAAGGGCCATAATTATATGCGAAAAATTAGAATATTGTCTCTCACATATATAGAGGGGCTAAAAGCATTTCAATTCTCATCCTCCCTAAGCCCGTTCAAAGTGTATGCAACTAGGTAATCATCATCTATGTAAACAACCTATGGATCCCAATGCATCAACAACTTGATCTTCATAATATATTCATTGATATTGCTACTAGTGTTTTCTTCAAGTTCATTATTGAAATGAAGCTTCCTAGTTTTGGTTGAAGTGTAGTATAGTATTTCTAGGATTCCCTGTACTTTCACAGAAGTGTCTAGATCTTTTATATGCCCTATCATTGCACTGTTAATGTGCTAGGATAAGATGAAGATAACTTTCTTATCTCCCTTGTTTGACTCTCAGAAGCTCCTCAATTGATCAAGAGTTCGACTCACACCCAATCTAAGTCTAACATCTATACCACTAATAAGACCCCATATGCCTTTTCCCATGAGGAAGCTAGAAATTCCAAACTTCCATGGTTGATAATTGTTTTTATCTAATTACTCAATCTCAGTGCTATATTCTGATTAATTACTATAATGCACTCTTCTAGAACCCTTTGATGTAATAATAGTGAAGACTATCAATATATTTACCTCTCTACTTCACAAGTACCAAAAGATGGGGAGGCTTCTTTGCTTTTTCACAAGTAGACTTCCCTTGTGTTCATTGTGTGCTCTTGAGCTTGAATCAGTAGCGCTCCTTCGTCCAAGTCCTTCAATGGTGCTTTTTGGTCCTCTTTGAATGTCTTTGTGCGTCTAATTGCTCTAATAACACTAATAGGAGAATGTATATCTTTCCTTTGAAGCTTTGAAACATAGATAGCGTAAGAGGTATCCTCACATATACCTATTTTCACTCAAAATGATGCTTCTCTAAACTCTTGGAGAATAAAACCATGCATCTACATCATATATACATATTTATAAAAGTACAATACACACATATATATAGTTCAATTGTATTTATCAATTATTAATATCTCTCTCTCTCTGAATAACTGAGATTTGTATTCTTTTGTGTTCATAACATTATCGCTCTGTATATGTATGTATTGGATATATATAGTTAACTTGTATTTATAAATTTTTCTTCTGTCTCTACCTGTGACTAACTCGTATTTGCATTTTTCTTTTTTGTATTGATAACATCATCTCTCTCTGTATATGTATGTATTGGATAGTCTCTATGTTGATACCCTATTTGATTCTTGTCTCGTGCATCCACCTCCCGGCGTGAATGCTAGAAAGGTGGATTGCATTTTTTTTGTTCTTTTTTGTTAACTTGCACATTACAAATGGCATCATCACATATGCGATGCTTTGAATCTTTTACTTTAAAAGTGAGGGCCGTTGTTCCTCATCATGGTTTCTAGGGATAATCTCTTCAAAATCATCCAAAGGTTGCGTTGATTTTATTCCAAACAATTTCGGATGAAATTAAGTATTCATTAGACTATAATTTTTAGTTCTGTCCGGCATCAAGTATGCATGTAAGAACAAACATGAGTTTTAGGTAGTCAATACATAAGTCAATTGACTTCATTATGTGTAAACAGATTTTTAGCGAGCTGAAGTTGTAGTTTCGTTTCAAGTAGAGATTTTTTTTTTTTTGTAATTCGTATTTTTTTTAAGGAAGTTCGGCCTACGCCTCATCTCGCTTCCTTGAATTAATAAAAGAAACAAATATAGAATGAATGGCCTTAGTGCCCTTGGGATCTCCTTTATCCCACAAAGCAAGCGTAGGATAGCCCGGAGAGCTCGATTTGCCTCTTGCAAGTGCTATAGGCCTTGGAATTTCTGGATGATGGAAGGGGGTCCTTGGGATCTTCCGAGGTCATTAGAGGTATTTCAATATGATGACCATTGTCATTTTTTCTGTCAGATGGCGGCATTGAGCTCTCCTTACACAAAAGCTAACAAGAGTGGTCACTGTATCCCAAGCTAACACCAGAAATGAGTGGGGCATGGACCAATGTCCCCAAAATACATCATATATGTTCCACCTTAATCCTCCGCTCTACATCCAGCATCAAGTATGAATGTATGAACAAAGATGAGTTTTAGGTTGTCAGCAAATTTTTTTTGTTATTCGTGTTTTTTTTAAGGAAGTTTGGCCAACACCTCATCTTCCTTCCTTGAATTACTAAAAGAATGAATATACAATGAATGGCCTTAGTGCTCTTGAGATCCCCTATATCCCATGAGTGCTATTGAGATCCCCTATATCCCACAAAGCAGGGTTAGGATGGCCTCGAGAAGTCAATTTGCTTCTTGCTAGTGCTATATGCCTTGGAATTTCTTGATGCCTGATAGAGTGCTATATGCCTTGGAATTTCTTTCCATTTCCATTTTATATTGTATCTCTTTTTTATTTTTGTACCTTTCCATTTGCTTCTACCATTGTATTCATTCTCTTTCAAGGGGAATTATTCTACATTTGATGTCATTTGGATAGCCCCCTCCAGCTCTGTTTAAGGAGGGTTTCACCCCCCATTTGTACTTGGCTAGAATCTTGAGAAGCCTAGTTCATGCTCTTGCCAAGCTCACTCTAATGCATGTGAGTTTTCCCTTTTCATGTGAGTTTTCTTTTGAGTATCACACTCTTTCCTTTTGTGACTACACTCTTCTTTTCATTTTGCTTCTACACATGTACTCTCTACATGTTATTAGAGCATTAGGTGGAGGTCTTGGTGGTGCCTTTGGTGGTCATTTTGGTGCTAGTCGTGCTTGAGTATTGGTGATGCTCCTCTTCACTCCTTTGGAGAAGCACTTTTGCAATCATTTTATACTCTATTGGGTCATATCACGCCCATTTCCCTCCCACCCTTTTCATCATTCTACCACCCTTTAGCCCAATTTTCCCACCCTCCCAGGCTTTCTCTTAGTTTCATTTGGAAAACTCTTTGTGGAAACATTTGGCATGATCACATTTCTTTAGGTTTCTAATTGATCTCAAGTTGTATTAAGCATCTATGAGCACTTATGAAGATTTTCCTTCAAGCCTTTGGTCCATGTAGTGGCATCTGTGGTGGACTTTCCATGTGCATAAATTATGGCCATCCTAATTAGAATTTAGCTTTGTCATGAACGATTGGGATGTGCAAGGAATGTATGGCCTATTTGATGAATATTTTTAAGAAACTATTCATTGAATATAGAAGTGCAACACACATTGGTGTTTCGTGCACATGATGAGTATGTATCCTATCTTTGTACTACATCCTAAGCTAGTATTTCATTTCCATTCTGCCAACATCAGACCTTCTATTGGTGAATATGCTAGCACCTCATTTCCATTTTATCCATATCAAACCATCTGTTGACAAATTCTTCTCTATGAAGGATCGGAGCATCTCATTCAACGCTATCACAATTCAGCCATTGTAAATGACGTGCATGTCTATCATTCCTACTTAGGTGCATGTCTATGCTTAATCAAGTCCTTAGGATTTTACTGATGAGGAGATGGTAGACAATACTGGCAAAAGCAAGATAGAGGAGCCCACGGAAGGGGAAATAGGGCTAAAAGACAACAACACAATTCAAGCTCCGATCCATTACAGACGTGCAACAACAACATGCAACTCTAATGGCCTTGCAACTCGAGTTGCTTGGAAAACTTGATCTTTGTAACTCATCACACAGTAGGTAATCATGGAGATGATGGAGAGAGGCTTATACACAGAACTTTACTCAGTTCTTCTCATAACTATAAAAAACTCAGAAGTTTTACAAATGCTTTCTCACTCAGAGAAGCCCGACTATACTCAGTCATACAAAAATGAGTTCTTCTCACTTTCTCATTGTCTTCCTCCTTCTTCTTCTCTCTCTCTCTCTACGCGTCAGTTAATACTAACTAACTTATATAGATTTTCTCATTCCCGTAACTTTTGAAAAGCTTCTAGAACTAAAGTGAACTAACTTTACAAGTATAATACATTTGTGAATTTGTCACTTCACATAGGCATGGGGTTTTCTTCCTAAGATTTGACCTTCAAATATATGTCCAGTTAGTGATTGTTACTCCAACAGCTCCCCCTCAATCACTAATTGACATTCCCTGTTTCTTCATATCTTCTTCTTTTCTTTTACTCCTGCCATGCTTTTGAATCTGCTGGTCTTCACACCATCCAAGCTCTTTGTCATTATGTCTGCTAACTGATCTTTAGTAGAAATGTACTCCACTTCAATCTCCTTCTCCATTACCTTTTCTCTGAGAAAATGATATTGTATTTCTATGTGCTTTGTCCTTGCATGAAATACTGGATTCGCTGCAAGATAAAGTGAACTCATATTATCTCCATGTATTGTAGGTGTACCTTGATCAATGCCTAAGCTCTTGAACAATGTCTGCATCCATATGATTTCCTTAGCTGCTTCCACAAGTCCTTTGTACTCTGCTTCAGTTGATGATAATGCTACTGTATGTTGTTTCTTTGAACACCAACTTACAAGCTTATCACCAATATATATCATGTAACCATGAGTTGATCTTCTGTCATCCTGGTTACCTGCCCAATCTGAATCACTATAGGCTCTCAACTTCAAATCTGATGTAAAAGGATAATATAATCCTTCCTTTATAGTTCCTTTGATATATCTGAGAACTCTTTGACCTGCAATCCAATGTGGGTCCTTTGGACAATGCATGAATTGTGACAAAACTCCCACTGCATAACTAAGATCAGGTCTTGTTAGTGTAGCATAAATCAAACTACCCACAAGAGATTGATACTTCCTCATATCTTTGTAGTCTGCACCATCATATTTACTGAGCTTGTGATTAACTTCAAGTGGAGTTGAAGCTTCTCTGCAATTTTCCATATCAAACTTCTTCAATAAATTCAGAAGATACCTTTCTTGTGATACATATATGCCATGATCTGTATAAGTAACTTCCATTCCAAGAAAGTATGATAACTTTCCTAGGTCACTGATCTTGAATTCTTTTTCAAGTAATCTCTTTACCTCCTTGATTCCTTCATCTGAAGTACCTGTGATTATAATGTCATCTACATAAATACAAATGTAGATTGTACCTTCCTCTGTTCTTTTGATAAGTAGACTTGAATCTGCTTTTGAACTTTGATATCCAAGATCATTGAGATACTTCACCAGTCTATAGTTCCAAGCTCTTGGAGCTTGCTTCAATCCATACAATGCTCTTCTCAACCTGCAAACAAAATTTGGATACCTGGAATCTATAAACCCTTGAGGTTGTTCCATGTATACCTCATCTGATATGTATCCATTCAAGAATGCATTCTTTATATCCAATTGACTTAGGGTCCATCCTTTTGAAGCTTCAATAGCAATGATTGTCCTTATAGTTGACATCTTAGCTACGGGACTGAATGTCTCATCATAATCTATGCCATAGGTATGGGCATAGCCTTTCACCACCAATCTAGCTTTGTATCTGGCTATACTTCCATCTGCAAGCTTCTTCACTCTATAAACCCATTTATTTCCAATTACTTTCTTACCATTTGGTTTAGGAACAAGTTCCCATGTCTTGTTCTCCTCCAGTGCATTGAACTCTTCCTTCATTGCTTCTTCCCATTGCTTCTTACCTTTAGCTTCATCATAGTTCTGGGGTTCTTCATCATCTTTGACCATATATGCATAGTTCTTCTGAGTTATGTAAGAAGTATCATAAGAATACCTTTCTGGTTGTCTCCTTGTCCTGCTTGACCTTCTTGGTTCACATTCTTCATAAGTTTCTGGATACACCTCTTCATCAAATATAGGAGCTTCTTCATTCATTCTTGTTAATCCACTTCTGGATGTACTTGCTTGCATATAGTCTTCATCTCTATTCACCTGCACAATTGATTTTCCTTTCTCACATCTTCTTACCTCTTCTTCAAATTCTTCAGCTGTATGACTTTGATCTGCATACCAACTTTTCTGTTCATCAAATGTAACATCTCTAGAAACAATAAATTGTTTGGTTAGAGGATTCCACAATCTGTAACCCATCTGCTTTTCATCATAACCAATGAACACATATTTTTCTGCCTTTGGTTCAAGTTTATGCCTAAGTTGTGATGGCACATAAGCATATGCAATTGATCCAAACACTCTACAATGATCTAGTGTTGGTTTCTTACCCCACCAAGCTTCATATGGAGTCATTCCATTCAGAGCTGCACATGGTAATCTATTCACAAGATATGTAGCTGTATTTACAGCCTCAGCCCAAAGATAATTTGGACAATTCTTCTCCTTTAGCATAGCTCTAGCAAACTCAACCAAAGTCCTGTTCCTTCTTTCTGCTACACCATTTTGTTGTGGTGTATACCTGCAAGTTATTTCTCTCTTAATACCTGCATTCCAAAGATAATCATTGAACTCTTGGGAGAAGTATTCTCCCCCTCCATCAGACCTCAGTCTCTTAAGCTTTTGACCTGTGACTCTCTCTGCATATGCATGAAAATGCTTGAAAGCTCCAAACACTTCTGATCTTTCCTTCAAAACATATAATGTTATCCATCTTGTAGCATCATCAATGAAAAGAACATAATACCTTGAGCCACTGATAGATCCTTCTTTTGTTGGTCCCCATACATCTGTATGAATGAGCTCAAGTACTCCATCATGTTTGAAACCTTTCTTTTGAAATGGTAACCTGTGTGCTTTACCCATTTGACATGCTTCACATTTATAAACCATATGTTGACTTTGCACATTTGGTAATCCTAGTACAGACTGATTAGCAACCATAGCTTTAATTCCTCTTTCATTGAAATGACCTAATCTCTTATGCCAGAGATCAAGTTCTGTAATCACTGCTTCACCATGTGTGAGCAAAGCTTGACCAATGTTTCCTTGCACTCTTAAAGTAAAGAGTCTACCTTCTTTCTTACCAGAAACAATCTGATTATATCCATTCTCTGGATCTTCCACAAATACTCCTTCATTTGTAAACCTGACTTGAAAACCTTTTTCAACTATCTGTCCCACACTAATCAAGTTTTTAGGTATTGTTGGAACATACAAAACATTGGTTAGCAAATCTGCTCCACTCTTGCATTTCACTTTTCCAATTGAATGTACACTATGTCTTGTATTATCACCAGTTTGAACTGTGTGACTTGAAATACCTTTTTCCAATTCTGACATCAATTCTATGTTTCCTGACAAATGATTAGAACATCCAGAGTCAATGTAAAATACCTTTAGATCTTCTTTATCTGATGTGTTGATTGAGTTCATCATCAATGATGTATGACTTTCATTCTGTGTGTCATTTGCATAGTTGTAGTAGGTGGTGTTGTAGGATTGATTCTGTCCCCAACTTCTTCCTCCACCTCTACCATAGCCTCCTCTTTGACTTTGTCTACCTCTTTGGAAATTACTTTGATATCTTCCACCTCGACCTCTGCTATTGTTGTTTTGATTCTGGTTTGATCCTTGTTGGTTGTGCCAACAGTCATGAGCCAAATGATTACTCAATCCACAGATCCAGCAAGCCTTCTTGTTGTTATTTTGATTACCTCTTCCTCTTCCAAAACCTCTTGCTCTTCCTCTGCCAGTGCCTTTACCTCTTGCATAATAAGCTTGAGAACTAGACTCCTCTTCATCCTTTGCTTTACCTTTATCTCCTTCTCCCTTCAAGTCTTGCTCATATGTGAGCATCAAACCAAGCAACTGGTTCAAGTCTGGAACATAATGATTTAATGAAAGTTCTGTTGATAAGACAAAAGGTTTCCACCTTTCATCCCCTCTCAAACCTGCAAGTAATTGAGCAATCAATCTGTGATCTTCAACATCTTCATCTATGGATCCAAGACTATCTGCTAGATCCTTCATCTTAGTGACATAATCACTAATGGTTTGACTTGGCTTCTTCTTGAATGTTGTAAACTCTGACCATAGACTTGCTTTCCGTGCTTTAGTAGTGCTTTGGAAATGATACTCCAATGCATTCCATATATCTTCTGATGATTCCAATCCTCTGATGTGTGGTAGCAAATGATCTGAGATTGTATTGTAGATGTAGGCTTTTGCACTTGCATCCTTCTTCTGCCAATGCTTTAAAGCATCAAGTTCCTCTTTCTTTGGTCGGCTTTCATCTTCAAATACTGGCTTCTCTTCTTCACCTGTTACATATACCATGAGATCCTTACTCATAAGTAAGGCTTCCATTCTCATTACCCATGCGGGGTTATTATCTCTGTCCAGTTTTTCAATGGAGATATGATCTGCCATAGTTCTTTCCTTCTGCTGCAACCTGTGAGCTTAAAGGATAAAGGATAATACCTTTTGAAGTTCTTTGTGTATGAGGATACTTCGAAAGTAATCTTTTGATGCCTTGTGTCTTCAAATGCTTCACCTTTCAAACTTTAATGGAAAACTTTACAAAACTTCTCGTACCTTTGTCGTCTTCTGCTCTCGAGAATCTTTCTGCTCTGATACCACTTGTTGATGTATGAAACACCACAAGAAATGAATTAAGGTGACACTAGAACACCTCTATGGTCACCATTAACTCATTGCCACTCCAAACTTTGAGAAATGATAGCCTAAAGTGAGAACTTTGCTTATACAGAAATTCCTAGTCACTGAAATGACATACCTTCAGTATTTTGCTAATTTCTCCTAGCTCAAGTATTATTTCTCCATGAAACTTTATAGGCTGAAACTAGAAGAGTAGAGCTTTCCAACAAGCTATCATATGCATCAAACGGATCTCTAGAACTCAAGTTATGGCTCTCACAAGATGACCCTGTATGACCTTCCAAAATTGGAAATATTACCTGTTTTAGTAAGAGCGCTTGTTTAAAATTAGAATTCGATGCCTAGCATCGACTTGCAACGAGAATTCGATGCCGGGCATCGACTTGGGATGTTTTTGGCCACTTTTCAGCAGGGATTCGATGCCGGGCATCGACTTCCCGCATAAAGTCTTGATCTTTTGGACACCAAACCTATAGGTGATTTCATGCACACTTAGAATATGACTTATCAACTGGAATTCGATGCCAGGCATCGAGTTGCTCCAACAACATCATGTTTTTCAAACACTTCAGTACTGAATGAAAAATATAAAAGAAAATATGACTTATCAACAGAGATTCGATGCCAGGCATCGAGTTGCTTGGAAAACTTGATCTTTGTAACTCATCACACAGTAGGTAATCATGGAGATGATGGAGAGAGGCTTATACACAGAACTTTACTCAGTTCTTCTCATAACTATAAAAAACTCAGAAGTTTTACAAATGCTTTCTCACTCAGAGAAGCCCGACTATACTCAGTCATACAAAAATGAGTTCTTCTCACTTTCTCATTGTCTTCCTCCTTCTTCTTCTCTCTCTCTCTCTCTATGCGTCAGTTAATACTAACTAACTTATATAGATTTTCTCATTCCCGTAACTTTTGAAAAGCTTCTAGAACTAAAGTGAACTAACTTTACAAGTATAATACATTTGTGAATTTGTCCCTTCACATAGGCATGGGGTTTTCTTCCTAAGATTTGACCTTCAAATATATGTCCAGTTAGTGATTGTTTCTCCAACAGTAAAGAGCTTTTTAGCCAACTCAGGTTGTATTTTTAGCCAACTGAGGTTGTATTTTCGTTTTTTTGTTTTTTGTTTCTTTAGGAAGTTCGCTAACAAACGTTCTATTATCTGAGATTTTGAGGGAGATAGAGCTAGAACTTATGAAAATCCGCAACGAATACACATACATTTTGAACTAGGATAGAAATTAAATATAAATGTGCTAGCTAGATATAAAACCATGAGAATGGAACCATATCCAAAGTTATCACCTCGGTATTGTGGTCCATTTATGACACTTAAGCGGATAGATTAGATGGCCTATCACTTCTTACTTCTCAAAAGTAGTCAAATTGATCCACTCTTCCATGTATTTCAATTGACTACTTTTTTTTAAAAGGTTGCACATTACAAATGAGAGTGATGATCATCAAGTCAGGTTGTGATGTTTTCTTTATTGTGGCATATGCGACATATGTCGTGGCATAAGTGATCATGATTTATGAGAGTTTAAAAAAAAAATTAATGAACCATCACATATGTGATGATGCCATCATCACATATGCGAAGCTTTGACTTTTTTTACTTAAACGTGAGGGCCGTTGTTCCTCATCATGGTTTCTAGGGATAAACTTATCAAAAACATATTCCAGAGGTTGTGTGGAGCATATTCCAAACAATTTTGAATCAAATTACGTATTCATTGGACTATAATTGTTAGTTTTATCCGGCATCAAGTATGAATGTATGAACAAACATGAGTTTTATGTTGTCAGTATATAAGTCAATTGACTTCATTTGTAAAGAGACTTTTAGCCAGTTGAGGTTATAATTTCGTTTCAAGTGGAGAGAATTTTCTTGTAACTTATGTTTTTTTTTTTTTTGGTTTTTTTAGGAAGTTCGGCGGATGCCTCATCTCCCTTCCTTGAATTGACAAAAGAAAAAAGTACAAGGAATGGCCGTAGTGCCCTTGAGATCCCCTATATCTGACAAAGCAGGGGCAGGACAGCCTGGAGAAGTCCATTTGCTTCTTGTTAGTGCTATATGCCTTGGATTTTCATGATTTCTGATAGAGTGCTATATGCTTTGGAATTTCTTGATGTCTTATAGAGTGCTATATGCCTTGGAATTTCTTGTTCTTGTTCGACGTTTCGTAAATGTTTATGTTCATTCTGTAGCTTATGTTTTGGAATTTCTTGATGTCTTATAGTGTGCCATATGCCTTGGAATTTCTTGTTCTTGCTCGTTTCGTAAATGTTTATGTTTATGTTCTTCAGGTGCTATACGCCTTGGAATTTCTTGATGTTTGAAAGAGTGCTATATGCCTTGGAATTTCCGGATGCCTGATAGGGTGCTATATGCCATGGGATTTCTTGTTCTTGTTTGTTTCGTACATGTTTATGTGCTGTAACATTTCTGAATTCAAAACTCTCAGGATATGCGTCACATTTCTCATTGCTATGTGTTAAACCGTATATTTCCTTGTTAGCTTAGTCCGCTAACAAACGTTTTGAGATTTTGAGGGAGATTCTCATGTGCAAAGCAATGGCTGATATATGTCTGTGATCCATCGTTGACTGCATGAATCAATCGTGTACTTAGAAAAGTTGTCAGGTGTGTTTCCTTGTGTTTACTTTGCTTTGCTGCGTAGTGTTATAAAGCAAGAAACGTCTAATTTGATGATAATTTTGGATAAGGATTTACAAACGTTTCCCTCGTATTAAAATTGAAAAACATATATATATATATATACGAGTTCGATTTCCGTGGATCGTATTAACAATGCAACTTTAGGTCTAAGAATAGCGCACGATAAAAAAAACGCAGACAAGCGCACAATACAAGTTCGATTTTCGTGGATCGTGGATGCGTAGACGTTAACATGAATAAAAAAACGCAGGCAAGCGCACAATATAAAAACTTGGGGTTGGCAATGCTCTAATGCTTCTGGCACTTTGTTTGATATTTGCTGACTGAAGATCTCCCCCGAATCTTTAAGGCTTTCAACGGCACCTGCTTGAAGCTGCTCGACAGTGATGGCCGCTAAGGTAGGTGTCAATTATCTGCGCTCCTAGCAGAAAGACATTGCTTTCAAATTGGATTAAACGTTATTGACGTGATGCTAATATAGATCAGGGAATGAGATCTCCGTTGCATGTCTGCAGATGTTCGCCATGGAAGAAGAGGCCATGTTCAATACCGAGGTGCAAGAGATGGAAGCATGGTGGACATCCGATCGCTTCCGTCTGACGCACCGTCCCTATGAGGCCAGAGACGTCGTTCGCTTGAGGGGCAGTCTGCCGCAGCAGTATGCGTCTGATGCGATGGCGAAAAAGCTATGGCGAACCTTGAAGGCTCACCAGACCAGCAGGACATGCTCGAGGACGTTCGGATGCTTGGACCCTTTTCAGGTTGCTCAGATGAGCAAGTACCTTGATACGATCTATATCTCAGGCTGGCAGTGCTCTTCAACGCATACTTCCACCAACGAACCTGGTCCTGACCTCGCCGATTATACGTATGATACGGTGCCGAACAAGGCCGAGCAGCTCTTCTTCGCGTAGCTGTTCCACGACCGTAAACAGAGAGAAGCTCGCATGGCGATGTCGAGGGAGGAGAGGGCACGTACCCCTTTCGTCGACTATCTGCGTCCTCTCATTGCCGATGGCGACACTGGGTTCGGCGGCGCGACGGCCACAGCAAAACTGTGTAAACTGTTTGCAGAGAGAGGAGCTGCTGGTGTGCACCTAGAGGATCAAGCGTCCGTGACGAAAAAGTGCGGCCATATGCCGGGGAAGGTACTCGTCGCTACCTCGGAGCATATCAGCAGGCTTGTAGCTGCCCGGCTCCAGTTTGATGTGATGGGCACGGAAACACTGTTAATTGCGAGGACGGACGCAGAAGCAGCTACTCTTCTGCAGAGTAACATCGACAAGAGGGATCATTGCTTCATTCTCGGCGCAACGAACTCTGCTGTCGATGGTCAGCACCTTGCGATCCTGTTAAACGAGGCTACTGCAGCCGGGAAGTCAGGTGCAGAATTGCAAGCCATCGAAGATGGGTGGATGACGAGGGCCAACCTCCGTCTCTTTAAAAACGTTGTTGCAGACAAATTCAGAGTGATGCCCACCTCCGAGGCGGAGAGGAAGCGCAGGTTGGACGAATGGTTTGGAAAGGTTTGGACGAATGGTTTGGAAAGGTTGATATATTGTCGCACTATGAGGCGCGCGCTATGGCAGAGAGGCTTGGAGCTGGAAACGTTTTCTGGGATTGGGATCTTCCTCGCACTCGCGAGGGTTTCTATAGATTCGGGGGTGGCACGCACGCAGCCATCACCCGTGGTGTCGCCTTTGCTCCTCACGCAGACATGCTGTGGATGGAGTCGGCAGGACCAAACTACGATCAGGCGCGCGACTTTGCGATGGGTGTGAGGAGCGTCCACCCTGACATTCTCCTCGCGTACAATCTCTCGCCGTCGTTCAATTGGGACGCAGCCAACATGAGAGAAGCTGAGATGCAGAGCTTCATCCCCGATCTAGCGAAGCTTGGGTACGTCTGGCAGTTCATCACTCTCGGGGGCTTTCATGCGAACTCCTTGATCACAGACACATTCGCCAAGGATTTCGTGGAGCGCGGAATGCTGGCCTACGTGCAGAGGATCCAAAGACAGGAGAGGGCACATGACGTTGAAACATTTTCGCATCAGAAATGGTCTGGGGCCAACTAT
>CM035432.1:144609928-144677428 GCA_020310875.1 Ceratopteris richardii
TCTCTTGTGAGTACAAACATCTCCTCTTTTGTGTGTTTCATAAAAAAGCTAATACTTTTGTATTAATCAAACTGGATAGAACTTTTGGGTGTTCCCATCTTTTTTCCTTCTTTTGGTCAAAACCTCTCCATTTTTTCCTATTTGCACCTATTCTATTTTTTGCGCATATGTTCCACATGGTCTATTTTCTCTCTATATAGCCATGTGCTCCAAATTTTACATGTGCACCCCTTGTATCATTGCATTTCATCTATTCTCTTCAGTGTTGACCCCCTCCCAAACCACTATTCCATCCCTTGTCGTCATCTACCCCCTAGCCCATCATTTTCCCTCCCCTTGCCTTCTATCCCATCCCTTCCCCTCTTGTAGCCCCCTACTCATTGCTATCCCTCCCTTACCCCCTACTCCCCACCCTTGATCACTCACCCCTTTCCCCTAACTCGATTTCATCCTCATGAGTGATTATTTGCTCTAGATTTGCTTCGCACTCTCTAAAATTGTTCCATTTTGTTACAATTATTGAGATTGATGAATGTTTCCTCAGTGCTTATTAGTCTATCCATTGATGTTGTTTGGGTGGTGCCAAAATATTTTACTCGGCTGAAGAATATGAGTTTCAACATCGTTAGGATGTGATGGTTGTTGGTAAAGATTGTGATACTAGAATATGATTTGACACCTATATTGTGCATAACATGTGACAACCATTTTAGAAATCGTTGTTGAATTTTATGGTCCAACACCTATATTGTGTTACCAGCTATAACAAGTGTGCGAAGAGAGACCCTTGATGCTATTAATGCTGTGTCAAAAATAATCGAAGAGAGACCCTTGATGCTATTAATGCTGCATGGAACCTAATCTTTGTTCATGAAAATTGAGATTTAAGGGTATCCTCTAACACCTACAAATGAAATCAGGTGCTTAATTTACACAAATGAGCTAGCTACAGTTCTGATATTATTCAAGTATTACTTTTAACTGTGTAGAGTATATAAAGATGTTTATGGAGGCCCTTGTTGCTTGCTATGTTCTCATACCCATCCTTAGCTAAGAGGTGCCAACAATTGGATGTGTGTACTATGATCTATGTACAGTACAAGGAATACGAGAGCATAGCGAAGTTTAACGAGACACATTTTGGTCACCACATCATCGTGAATTTCATCGAATGGGGCATTGAGTGTGCACCATCATTTAAACAACGCTATTCTCGACATTATTCCCAACATTATTTTTGACATTTCGAGCAATGTTCACGAGAGCATCACTACAATAGTGTCAATTGTGTGAATTAAAAAGGCAACATCACATATGCAATGCTAATTTGCATCACTTATGCAATGCAACTGGACATGGATGTTCAAAAAATTGCATGATCGCATACACGACACTATGATCGCCAGTCACATTGCTTTCTTATTCTATCTAAGTATGATATGTCTTCTGTTTTACTCCACTCGGTTGAAGAATATGAGTTCCAACGTCGGTAGGATGTGATGGTTCTTGGTAAACATTGTGATAGTAGAATACGATTTTACACCCCTACATTGTGTATAACATGTGACAAATGTTTTGGAGATCGTCGTTGAGTTTTATGGCCGTTGTATAACACCCACATTGTGTTACCAACTATTAATGCTGCGTACTCTAACATAATCTGTGTTCGTGTAACACCTATATATGAAATCAGGTGCGCAATTTACACATCGGTATGAAAACTAGATAGCAGAATTGACTTCTGTTTGTAATGTCATTGTGTGTAAATATGATTTCTATTGGACCGTGGTTAGAGATAGCGGCCTTTTACTTAGAATCACCTAAGTTTCCTTATTTAATTCGAGGATCACCATTGTGCTAAATTAGGCTCATACTCACCATGATCCGTCAAGAACCAACTAAATTATGTTCATTAGTACTACAATTAATCTCAATATTTAGATGCAGGAGAAACTCAAATTCACGGGAGAATGCGGAGATGATGCTACAACTGTCAAAATATATGACAAAAAAAGAGAAACTACGTGCCTAATTAGGAGTAATGCGATATCCATGTCTTTTTTGGAATGCCCGAAATAATGTTGAATCAACCAGTCCCTTTTGCTATATCTGCTATACGATCGATGCCTTGTCGATTCAAGCTGCGTGTCGTTTTGATCACTTGCAAGTTATGATCACGCCAGTCACACTGCTGTCTGATTCATCTCTCTAAGTATGAATTGTCTTGTCTTTCACTCGGTTGAAGAATATGAGTTCCAACATCGTTAGGATGTGAGGGTTGTTGGTTAACATTGTGATACTAGAATATGATTTGACACCTATATTGTGCATAACATGTGACAACCGTTTCAGAGATCGTCGTTGAATTCTATGGTCCAACACCTATACTGTGTTACCATGGAACGCATGGACACCCATCTTTTGGGACTTCTGATATTATTCAAGTATGAATTTTTATTTTATTTTCTTTGAGAGTACAATGAATTGGAAAGGCGCACACACACATACCCCCGACCCTGTAAGGTAGAGGCACCCATCTTGGGGAACTCATCGGCACCCATCTTTTGGCAACTCATGGATATGTGTAGCCAATATTTGATCTCCACACTTCCTCCTTGAGATTCAAAGCATCAACCACTCACCTATGTGCTTCAAGCATGAGTTTTAATAGTGTAGAGTATGTAAAGATGTTTATGGAGACCCTTGCTGTGTTTAACATCATTTTCGTTCGTGAACATTGAGATTTAAGCCTATTCTCTAACACCTACATATGAAATTAGGTGCTTAATTGACACATACGAGCCAGCTGCTGCAATTCTGATATTATTCAAGTATGAATTTTTATTTTATTCTTTTTCAGAGTAGAATGAATTGGAAAGACACACACACCCCACCTAGTAAGGTAGACTATGCACCCATCTTGGGGAACTCATGGAAACCCATGTTTCGAGAACTCATGGACATGTGTAGCCAATATTTGATCTGAGAACTTCCTCCTTGAGATTCAAAGCATCAACCCATCATGTATATGTATATATGCACGCGTTTATTCCAACAAAAAAACAAACAAACACCTGTGAAAACATTTCTACGTATTCAAGGCCACCTATTTGGGAAGCTCCGAAAGATAGCCAAGTTTTGATATCCCAGTTACCTTGAATAAGCACTACAAGAAATAGGGGACGTCGCTTATGCGATGATAGCATCACATAAGCGACGGTTCTATTTTCGATTTTTTTTAAGGGGATCCGTCGCATAAGCGATGCCTGCGTCGCTTATGCGATGCCAAATCTCTGCGTCGCACATAGCGTCGCCACCTAGCGACGTTATTTGCGACATCGGCAAACTGGATAGCATCGCATATGCGACGTCCTTTCCAAAGCGTCGCATAAGCGACGCTCTAGAATGTTTAAAAAACAAATTCGATTTCTCCCGAAACTTTTGTGCCGAGATCTGGAAGACAGCAAGAGAACGAGACAGAGAGAGAGAGAGAGAGAGAGAGAGAGAGGGAGAGAGAGAGAGAGCGTGAGAGAGAGAAAGAGACACGCAAAGAGAAAGACCAGGTATGCGCACACACACACACACTTACACACACATACATATGCATACACACACACACACATATACACACATAGACACACACACACACATCCACATAGACACACACACACATACACACACAAATACACACACATACACACATAATAGTGCATACACACACATATACATGCATACACACATAGATATACATGCACACACACATATGCATACATAATGCACATGTAGACATACACATACATAATGCATACACATGCACACACATATACACATACACATACACACACATACACACATACACACACATACACACACACATACACACACATATATGCATACACACACATAGAGAGACATGCACACACATACACATACATGCATACATATGCATACATAATGCATATGCATATGCATACATACATACATACTTACATGCATACACACACATATGCATACATAATGCACATGCATACATACACATACATAATGCATATGCATACATAATGCACATGCATACATACACATACATAATGCATACACACACATATGCATGCATAATGCATACACACACATACACACATATGCATACATACATGCATACACATACACACATAGACACATACACACATATAGACACATACACGGACATAAACAGATACACACTCATAGACACACACACATACACATAGACGCGCACACACATACACACACATAGACACATACACACATAATGATGCATTCACACACATACACATGCATACACACATACAGATGCATACATACATACACACATATTGATGCATTCACACACACATACACATGCATTCACACAGGGATACAGGTCTTAAATATGACCTTTCCCCTTGGTGTAGAGTACACATATTTAGAGCAATGTTCACGAGAGCAATGTTCACGAGAGCATCACTACAATAGTGTCGGTTGTGTGAATTAAATAGTTTTTAGAATCAGCTAAGTGAGTGGTACACTGTAACCATGAAATGTTTCCTTATTTAGTTCGAGGATCACCACTGTGCCAAATTAGGCTCATACACACCATGATCCGTCAAGAACCAACTAAATTATGTTCATTAGTACTACAATTAATCTCAATATTTAGATGCAGGAGAAACTCAAATTCATGGGAGAATGCGGACATGATGCTACAACTGTCAAAATATATGACCGAAAAAAGAGAAACTACGTGCCTAATTAGGGGTAATGCGATATCCATGTCTTTTTTGGAATGCACGAAATAATGTCCCTTTTGCTATATCTGCTATACGATCGATGCCTTGTCGATTCAAGCTAGGTGTCGTTTTGATCACTTGCAAGTTATGAGCACGCCAGTCACACTGTTGTCTGATCCTCTCTAAGTATGAATTGTCTTGTCTTTCACTCGGTTGAAGAATATGAGTTCCAACATCGTTAGGATGTGAGGGTTGTTGGTTAACATTGTGATACTAGAATATGATTTGACAACTACATTGTGCATACGAGCCAACTACATACTAGAATATGATTTGACAAGTACATAGGAGCCAGCTGCTGCAATTCTGATATTATTCAAGTATGAATTTTTATTTTATTCTTTTTCCGAGTAGAATGAATTGGAAAGACACACACACCCCACCTGGTAAGGTAGACTATGCACCCATCTTGGGGAACTCATGGACACCCATGTTTTGAGAACTCATGGACATGTGTAGCCAATATTTGATCTGAGGACTTCTCCTTGAGATTCAAAGCATCAACCTATCATGTATATGTATATATGCACGCATTTATTCCAAAAAAAAACAAACAAACACCTGTGAAATGTTTTGTGTGTATTCAAGGCCACCTATTTGGGAAACTCCGAAAGATAGCCAAGTTTTGATATCCCAGTTACCTTGAATAAGCACTACAAGAAATAGGTACGCCCCCGAATTGAAAAAAAAACGAGCACCGTCGCTCATGCAACGCTAGCATTGCATAAGCGACGGTTCTGTTTTTGAATTCTTTTTTTAAGGGGATACGTCGCATAAGCGATGCCTACGTCGCTTATGCAATGCCAAATCTCTGCATCGCACATAGTGTTGCCACCTAGGGATGTTATTTGCGAATTGGGAAAATTGGATAGTGGTGATGCGAGGTCGTTTCGAGAGCGTCGCATAAGCGACGCTCTGGAATGTTAAAAAAAAATTTGATTTCTCCCGACACTTTTGTGCCGAGATCTGGACGAGAGCAAGAGAACGAGAGAGAGTGAGAGAGAGAGACAGAGACAGAGAGAGAGAGAGAGAGAAAGAGACACGCAAAGAGAAAGACCAGGTATGCGCACACACACACACACACTTACAGACACATACATATGCATACACACACATATACACACATGGACACACACACATACACACACATATACACACATACACACATATACATGCATACACACACATATACATGCACACACACATATATGCACACACTTATGCATACATAATGCACATGCAGACATACACATACATAATGCATACACATGCACACACATATATACATACATATACACATACACACACATACACACACATACACACACATACACACACACACATACACACACACATATGCATACACACACACATACACATACATGCATACATATGCATATGCATACATACATACATACTTACATGCATACACACACATATGCATACATAATGCACATGCAAAGATACACATACATAATGCATATGCATACATAATGCACATGCATACATACACATACATAATGCATACACACACATATGCATACATAATGCATACACACACATATACACATATGCATACATACATGCATACACATACAAACATAGACACATACACACACATAAACAGATACACACTCATAGACACACACACATACATATAGAGGCGCACACACATACACACACATATACACACACATACACAGACATATACACACACATACACACATAGACACATACACACATAATGATGCATTCACACACATACACATGCATACACACATACAGATGCATACATACATACACACATAATGATGCATTCACACATATACACATGCATTCACACAGGGATACAGGTCTTAAATATGACCTTTCCCCTTGGTGTAGAGTACACATATTTAGGCAGTGTAGTTGTGCATGACAGCGAGATAATGCAGTGTCCTATTGGCAATAAATGGTTAACAGATTGCCATACGGGAATTGTCCTAAGTCTTTGCTATCAAAAAGGGACTGAAACTGCTCTTCAATTCCTAACATGCCTTCAAAATGTTCTGCATGAATGGCTTTTCCAAGCAGGGTTCAGTGTTGGCTTGAAAGACATGTACTTAACAGATGAAATCAGAACATATAAAAAACTTCTTGAAGAAGTTCATATTGTTGTAGATGATGGCAGATTTTCTTCTCAAAGAGTTCTCACTTTGGAAAGGCAAATCCGATTAGTCCTATCACGAAAAGAGGAACTCATTCCAAGAACTTTTATCAATCCATGTCATAGTGATATCCTTGACTATGGTTACCAAGAAAATTTTATTAGCTTAGTTGAAGAAATCAGTGCTAGAAGATCAGCAATTTTTGAATTTCAACGTGTTCTTGGGGAAATACCAACCGTTGTTGAGAGGCATAGATGTCCATATATCCAATTCCATGATGGCAATGATAAGGGATGGAAGCAAAGGATCATTGTCAAACTTGATACAACAGTTTGCATGCTTAGGTTTATAGTCTGTAAACGGAGAGGAGTTGTTCATTTTTTACTTTCATGATGGTTTGGCAATAATTCATTCTTGCTTTTTGCATGGTTTAACCTCCAGAGACTTCCTTTATCATTTAGTGTCTTCCCAAAAACCTAGAAAAGGGTATGGAGCAGAGGGGCCTGGAGAACTTTTTCGAAAATGTATGTATGGGTTAAGGGAAGTGTATTTAGCATATGATGGTTCTTTTCGGACACGAACAGACAATCATGTAATACAATTCAACTATGAAGTTTTGGAGAACATCGAAGAGGCAGACTCGAAATCAAAGGATCCGCAGAGTACTGGCCTTTGTTCAGAGCCTGTTGGTGTACTGGCCGTGACATCATTGATTAAACCAGCTTATAGTTATGCATTTCGCCAGTTTGCACCAACAAAGAGTAATGCCATTGAATTGCTAAAGGTAATCATTGACAATTATGATCTCTTCTTATAGTTTTGATTTTAATGTAATGTTGTTAAAACATAATTGGTTTTTGAGGTAAGACAAAACAAAGAAAACTCTAGGAAGCTCGATCATCATGATTTGTTTTCCCTTCTCATTTTCTAGGGGACCCTTCTAAGATGCTCCAGCACATCTTTGAAAGGCATAGATCACAAATCCATTCTTGCCATTTCTTCGAACACAATAAAGAGGAAAACTGATCCAGCAAGGGTAGCACTACAGATTCAGAGACATCTTCACTATTTCACACTTGGAATGTTACCAGTTAAGACCATGATAGAGTTACGTACCATCATCAAAATGTTTGTTAGCCCCTTTTTTTCTTTAGTTCATAAAATACTATTTTAAACAGCTTGAAGAAATCATGCAATTTTATTGCAACACATACACATACACACACACAAACATACACACATAGACACATACACACATAATGATGCATACACACATATACACATGCATACACACACATATGCATACATACATGCATACACATACACACATAGACACATACATACACACATACATACATATGCATACACACACACATAGACACACACACACATACACATAGACACACACACATACACACACATATACACACATACACACATAATGTTGCATACACACATGCACACATAATGCATCCATGTATATGCTCCTCAATCAGTTTTAGCCAAGGCTGAGATTTCTGAATTGTTGGATTTAAGTCATCAGTTAATATCTACCCAAGGAGGCCAGCTTTACTGAAATTATCTCAGGATGGCATCCTTTCAAGCCATTTGACTTTAGAAAATCATTTTTGGCTGCTAAAACATGAACTTCAAATGTTAAACATGTATTGTGAATCTCCTGCTCCCAGGCCTACAATAATTAAGGCACCGGGTATAAAAGCTCCTTTGTGGACAGGGATACAGATCTTAAATATGACCTTTCCCCCTGGTGTAGAGTACAAATATTTAGGCAGTGTAGTTGTGCATGACAGCGAGATAATGCAGTGTCCTGTTGGCAACAAATGGTTAACAGATTGCCATATGGGAATTGTCCCAAGTCTTAGCTATCAAAAAGGGACTGAAACTGCTCTTCAATTCCTAACATGGCTTCAAAATGTTCTGCATGAATGGATTTTCCAAACAGGGTTTGGTGTTGGCTTGAAAGACATGTACTTAACAGATGAAATCAGAACATATAAAAAACTTCTTGAAGAAGTTCATATTGCTTAAAAAATATAAAACAACAAAAACCCATTATTACCTGTTTGAATGTACGAAATGAAATTTCGTAGATACCAACAATAGTTCCTATGTAACCTGCAATCCTCAACATCTTCTCCTTTGTCCCCTGACATGGACCCATGTTTTAAAGCCATAACCTGTCAACTGACACTCAACGAGTTTCTCATGAAAAGAGATATAATCTTATCTCTCTGCACATGATTTAGCTCAAATCGGATTTTCTCCTGTGAATATTTCACATAATTCGCTGCTAATGCTCCCTTGTATATGCTTTCTGTCAATGGTGCACACTGACATCTCACCCGTATCTGTGCCTCCATGTAAACAAAACCTCATTACGCCTCAGACTGTGACCTAATGTAATATCAAAGATTATTAAATCTAAGCAAAGAACCTGAGCTGGAAACTGTGTCTTCTGCCTTCCCATCAGTCCAGGCATATGGATTGATCTTCATCTCTCCATAGTTGTCTGTCTCAAAAATACCATGCAACTTTTTATCAATGTAATTAAACAAAAATAGTGGCATCCCTGGTCGGACATTCTTTACATAGCTGATATGAGAAGCTCCAAGGCATGGACATGCACAAAAGCTAATGATCAAGCTACTGTTCATGCATAAGGACGTCCGTAAAATAAAACCAAGCCCAAGATTCCAAGTAAGCTTTAGATTCAACATTCTTCTCTGCGTTCGCATGAAAGCCATACCAAAAACATGCACACACATGAACATGTAGTAATATGTGGAGGGAGGGAGAGAGAGAGAGAGAGAGAAATAAGGGCACAGAAGGAGATGGTGTCCATATGACCAGGACGTGGAAAAACATACTATCGAATGCACAGTGGAATCTCAAAATGAGAAATCCAAACCATGATATGATGCATTATCGTTTAAAGGGAGAGATGTATATCTATGATAGAAAGTAAGAGGATAGATAAAGTATACCAAACACAAGCTGTGTGACGCATTCATTGTAAGTCACATGGTCACAGCCAAAAATCACAGCAACAAGCTCCTCCGCCGCAAGGTTCAAGAACGGGAGCGGTGATGAAGGAGGATGGCTAGCCCCAAAGGAAGGAGAATGAAGGCCTTTGTATGTTTTGGCCTTACGTCCAGCTCCCATGACAGAAGCACTCCGCTGGCAATGAGAGTTGTAAGAGTAATTTTAAAGTTTGTTGGAAAACGTTAATTACAAATTTATGTAATGAGATCATATGCTACATGTGTATTAATTACAATAATACTTTCATAATAACAGTTTTTATGAATGAAGGCATTCTATGGCTATTGTTCATGCATAAGGACGTCCGTAAGATAAAACCAAGCCCAGGATTCCAAGTAAGCTTTAGATTCAGCATTCTTCTCTGCATTCGCACGAAAGCCATACCAAAAACATGCACACACATGAAGATGCAATAATATGTGGAGGGAGGGAGAGAGAGAGAGAGAGAGAGAGAGAGAGAGAGAGAGAGAGAAGGGCACAAAAGGAGATGGTATCCATATGACCAGGACGTGGAAAAACATACTATCAAAAGCACAGTGGAATCTCAAAATGAGAAATCCAAACCATGATATGATGCATTATGGTTTAAAGGGAGAGACGTATATCTCTGATAGAAAGTAAGAGGATAGATAAAGTATACCAAACAGAAGTTGTGTGACTCATTCATTGTAAGTCGCATGGTCACAGCCAAAAATCACAGTAGCAAGCTCCTCCGCCGGAAGGTTCACGAACGGGAGCGGTGATGAAGGAGGACGGCTAGCCCCAGAGGAAGGAGAATGAAGGCCTTTGTATGTTTCGGTCTTACGCCAGCTCCCATGATAGAAGCACTCCGCTGGCAATGAGACTTGTAAGAGTAATTTTAAAGTTTGTTGGAAAATGTTAATTATAAATTTATGTAATGAGATCATATGCTACGTGTGTATTAATTACAATACTTTCATAATAACATTTTTTATGAATGAAGCCATTCTGTGGGTAGAATGTTGACACCAATGGATGAAGATATTAAAGATATTTGTGATTTACCATAGTTTCCATTGATTTTTCTTTTAACAATCACCTTGCAACTACAAAAACTAGGCTGTTATGCACACATTGACAACTATGACTAACGATTTAAAATGGGGGGATTGAAACTCCAAACAATTTTAGATTAAGCAACTTGTTCAAATTTTCCTCTTGCATAATTTCACTTTGAATAAATGTATAGTAATCTAATTGAAGTCTCAATTAAGAAGTAGACATATGTTTTTGACACCAGAAAAAAAATATAAGTTCAGTACCTTTCGCTATTGTGCATGTCGATGATTCCAAGGGTGAATAAATGAAGAGAGTTCTTGTACCTTTCGCTATTGTGCATGTTGATGATTCCAAGGGTGAATTAATGAAGAGAGTTCTTGAATATCAAACCTCATATTCATACTAGCTAATGACACCCAATATGTTGTTTTTTTTAATTTAAATATTTTTAAAAATTCTCTTTGGAGTTCTCCAAATATCATGACACCTATATCCATGTAAGCAACTACTCATGAATTATGAACCACTCTAGTAAATTGTGGATGATTGAAATCTTAACCAATAATATCGCAATAAATATGCCGATGCAAAGCTACATGTACGTAGTGTTATTTTCTCCTTTCTTTCATTCATGTTGTATTCTCAAGATGTAGATATATAGATGTTGGAAAACTTGAACTTTTGTAACATTTCAAGAACTAGAGTCAACAATTAGAACCAAGAAGAACATTTCACTCAAAGTACTTAGGGTTGACTTCATATTATGCTTGGGCTATCAAGCAACAACGAGAAACAATCATTTCAAATCATTCACAAGAAAACAAAGCTTAGCAAATTAAATAACAAAATATTCTTCATGTATTACAAATAAGATAATAATATGATAACAATGTTAAGCATCGAGCTCTATAATTCAAACACTACAACATATGAGCGTGTCTTTATGTTATATGTATGTATATATGTATATGTATACATATATGTATGCGTATATGTTTGCATGTATATGTGTATGTGGGTATGTGTACGTGTATGTGTGTGTATATATGTGTATGTATTCTGATTTTTTTTTCTGTTTGAGATTAAATTAACAGGAGATATTGTACGGTGGAAAAAAATAAGAGGCGACCTAACATACCACCTAAGACGTGGTAGTTTTTTCATAGACAGCTACGTCTTCAGGAGTCATTTCCTCAGCAGAAGGTACACAAATTAATAGTTTATATTTATATTTTTTATATATTTTAGTAATTTTTTACATTTAATTTATGTATTTTTTTCTTAAATAAACAGGCTGTTGCAAAGAAGAGAGTGGAGTCGGGCCACACATCGCACCTAGGCCAAATGGGTACGTGCATGTATATGTGTATATGTAAGTACGTGCATGTGTGTGTGTGCATGTGTATATGTGTTTTAATACTTTAATTATATAATTCATTCATATGTGTGTACCTAAGTGTATATGTATATGTGTGTATATGTATGTATGTGCATGTGTATGTGTGTGTATATGTATGTATGTGCATGTGCATGTGTAAGTGTATATGTGTGTATGAGTATGTGCATCTGCATGTGTATATGTGTGTATATGTATGTGCATGTATATGTGTAACTCTATGTGTATATGTGTATGTGCATGTATATGTGTATATGTAGGTATGTGCACGAGTGTGTGCATGTGTATATGTGTGTGTACATATGTGCATATATATGTGTATATATGTGTATAATGTATGTATAGGCATGTGTATATGTATGAAACATGCATGTGTATGTGGATGCATTTCCATTTGCATCCATGTGCATGCATGTGGATGTGCATATACATGTATTTGCATATATGTTAATGTGTGTATGTATATATATATATATATATATATATATATATATATATATATATATATATATATATATATATATATATATATATATATATATATATATATAATGCATGCATGTAAGTCTTTTTATGTGGTTGTAGAAATGTTTGTGCATATGCATGTGTATATGTGTGTATGTCTAAGTGTATGTGCACATGTATCTGTGTGTATATATGTGTGTGTATGTGCATGTGTATATGTGTATATGTGTGAAAGTGCATCTTCATCATGTATAAGTGTATAAGTGCATATCAATAAGTGTGAGTATGCTATCTAATGCAAATAACACAATTCAAATGATATACAAAGAATAGAAATTGTACTTACAATAGTTAGCCATACTTTTTGCTTGGTTAGCTTCTTGAATAACGTGCAATAAAGAGAGAGAGAGAGAGAATTCAAAGAGAGAAAGATGTAGAAAGAGAGAAACAGAGACAGAGGGAGACAATAAGAGAGAGCTTAGGCAAAACAACAATTCAGCATATACTTGTTTCAGTTCATAAGCGCAATGCAATTGCGAACGTTGGAGAGCTCTTTGATCAGATGCGTGAAAATGCCGATAGAAGAGCTTCCAACGTTTTAATTTTTTGCCATCAACAGACCGTCGTGTAAGCAATGCTAGGCGTCTAGTTGTGTCACATAAGCGACATGTTTGAGCGTCGCTTATGCGATGCCAAAAAGCATCACTTATGCGATGTAAGGAAGCATCGCTTATGCGACGCTATCTAAAACCATCGTGTTAGCGACCCTCGTAACGAGGGTCACAGACCCCGTCATGCCACAAGTCGCAAAAAACGTCGCTTGGTTCGTTGTTTAATCGATGGTCCGTGCACAACGCTCATTACGACGCATTTTGCAATTTTATAGCGACGAAATTGTGTCACCTTAATCGTCGCTATATGCCCGTATTCCTTGTAGTGAAGTTACTCACTAAGAAATGCAAGCTTCCATTTTTCACAAGATTCTCAAGCTATCTTAGGTGCAAAGCTTTGGCATGCATGCTTTGGTCATCTAAGTTTCGCCAACTTTCTACACCTGAAGAAATTTTAAATGATGTCCTCTCAGCCCAAACTTGAGGCACTTTGTAAAAATGTCTCTCAGGGTATATCAATTGAAACATGAGATAAAACATCAATGTACACTGCCATGTACACTCCAACAAAATGAACTTGCTAAAAGGAAGAACAAGTCTCTCATGGATATGGTGAGATGTATGGTCAAAATTCAATTACCACATAGCTTTTGGCTTGAATTTGTTATGTGTGCAAGCATATGTACTTAACAGGTCTCCCAACAAAGCACTACAATCTATGACTCCATATGAGGCTTGGCATGGTCACAAACCATCTATTGCTCATCCACTTGTCTTTGGTTGTTTGGCATATGCATTAGTGGTTGAACAACAACACAAGAGATTAGATGATAAAGTAGTGAAATGTATTTTTGTTGTGTATAGTTCTAAAAGAACTATTGCCTATATCATCCATAGACTGAATGCATTTTGGTTATCCTTGATGTTGTTTTTCTAGAAGATATAATACAGCCATTACTTTCATATACCAGGCACACTTTGGTTAGCTCTAACGATGTGTATGACACTTTTTTGGTTCTTTTTACAGGTGGACAGTCAATTGCTGGCCCAAATAATCCAATTTCTCATCCTTTATAGGTTCCATGTGATGATGCACATTCCATTTCTTATTCAAATTTACATGACGCACTTGCTAATGAGAGGATTGATATAGGGGAGGCCAACACTATGCCTAAATGGCTAGTGTATAATTTTAGAGATACCAAATTAGATGCACCTCTAGCATATCATACTCATTCAAGCTTTCGTAGTGCTTCCTTTGTGTTAGATTTCTATGCAATGGCTGCATCTAGACTTTGTAATAAGAATGCGCATGTTTTATTCGATAAAGCACAAAATTCAAAAAAATGGATGGTTGTTATGCAATAATAATATGATTCTCTTAAGAAGAATGGTATCTATTCTTTATGTGATTTGCCTCAACGGAAAACATCCATTGGCACTAATGGGTATACAAGCTGAAATGTAAAACTGATGGAACATGTGATATGTATAAGGCTCGGCTTGTTGCAAACGGTTATGCTCAAGAGAGAGGCATTGATTTGATGACACCTTTGCTCCCACATGTCGAATGAATACCATTCATAGAAATTTGTGCACTTATAGCTCATCATGTTTGGAATACATCAGTTGGTGTTGATATATTTAGGTAGTGATGTGTGTGAACACTCTAGGACTGCCGGGGCACTTTTTTCCCTCTTTAGGAGGTTTTTTTCCCCCGGCTTGTATATACGCCTATTTCCCTAATGGGCTACTTATCTTTGTACATTCTCTAGTAATATATTCAGTCTTGTGTGTTGTGCTCCAAGCTTCTTCTTCTTCCTTGTGCTGTTCGCGTGCTTCCGCAGACGTCTAACTCCAACAATTGGTATCAGAGCAGGTTGTCGCTTCTTCTAGGGCGCCGTCGACACTCCTCCGTTTGCAGTCTCAGATTTGCACGAAATTTGGTGAGCATACTCAGGGTGTTTCCGAGATCTGAGCTCGTTTCGGCCTCCGAACGCACTATCGCAGCGCTTGTGCAGGCTATTTCGTCCTTTTGTGCCAAAGGTATATACTAGTTTCTGTTCGCCAGTTTAAGCGTCTCGAAGTCTGGTACAGGTCTAGCAGAACTCGTTTGGGCAGTTCCGTTCAACTTTTTTAGATACAGTCAATTTTCTGCATCAAGGTATTTTAGTCACCGGCCATGGCTGAAAGCAGTGATGTATTCGGTATGTTGGCTGTTGAGGATAAGTTGGATGGTACCAACTACCCATTATGGGCTTATATGATGCGACATGTACTGGTTGCAAAAGGATTGTGGAACATTGTGCAGGGTGTTGAAAGACGTCCTGTTACACCTGTAACGACAGGTACTGCAAATACAGGTGTTGGAGCTGATGAAGATGGTATCGAAGATGATATTCCGCAGATTCCTGTTCGTGCTGCTGTTTCTGTTGCACCTACTGCAGAGCAGATTCGTTGGGATGGCAGAGATGCCCAGGCACATGCATTGATAGCTTTATCTGTCAAACGTGCCATTATTCCTCACATTCGCTCTTGCAGAACAGCAAAGGATGCTTGGGATACACTTACCACTTTGTACCAGGCTAGGAATGAGGCTCGTGTTGCTTACCTCCGAAAACAGTTGGAGAGTGAGCACATGAATGAAGGTGATTCTATGGACAGTTTTCTTACAAAGATGAAAGACCTGAAGGAACAATTGATTTCTGCTGATGAGGTTATACCAGATAGCTCACTTGTGCAGACCGTTCTGAATGGTCTTCCTGATTTATATCAAAGTTTTGCCTCTACTCTTCGGTTGATGATGAAAGGCAATCCGAATGCCTTGTCATTTGAGGAATTAGTCTCTGTTCTATTGCAGGAAGATCAGTCCAGGCAGAACAGGTCCATTATGCGTGTTGCAGATCAAGCTTTACTGGCTAGTCAGAAGGGCAAAGGAAAATGGAGCTCTTCTACTAGTAAGCAGAAATCTGCAAATGCTGCACATTCAAAGAACCAAGACAAAGATGAGAAAAAATCAGAAAAGCAGAAATTGTTTTGTAAGTACTGTAAAGGCAATGATCATATCATAAAGAACTGTCCAAAACTGGCTGCTAAAGAGGCAAAGAAGAAAGAGGCTGGAATGGTTGTTGCAGAGGCCTCTACACCAAAAACAGAGTCTGCAAATCTTGTGCAGGAAGAACAATGGGCGTTTACTACTGTCTGCAGTTTTGACCCATCTTCTCCTGATCAGTGCATGTCTGCAGTAGACTCAGATGTTTGGTACTTTGACAGTGGGGCGACCAAACATATTACCTCGCAGCGCAGTTTCTTCTCTTCACTCGAGCCTGTCCCTACAGGGAATACTGTCACATGCGCCAATAACTCCTCTTATCCTGTTATGGGAGTTGGTAAGATCATTCTGACTACTGCTGATAGTAGTTCTTTCACTTTGTCAGATGCTTTATTTGTGCGAGGGATCAAGAAGAATCTGTTATCAGTTTCTGCATTAGCCAAGATTGGCTTGGTTGTGAAATTTGTTGATGATAGGTGTACAGTCCATGATCTCTCAAATGGCAATGTGATTATTGCTTCTGGCATTTTATGTCGTGGGCTGTATAAGCTCATAGACTATGAAAGATCTGTGAATGATTCGGCATGTGCAGTTCATGATTCTCAGTCTATGTCAGATGCAAAGCTTTGGCATGCACGCTTCGGTCATCTGAATTTTGCTAGTTTGTTACGCCTACAGAAATCTGAAATGGTGTCCTCTTTGCCCAAACTTGAGGCACCTGGAAAACATGTTTGTGAAGGCTCTATTTTGGGAAAAATGCAGCGTTCTTCCTATCAAAAGATGGTTCAGTTCGGGCTACGCAGAAATTGCAGCTTGTACATAGTGATGTCTGTGGTCCTATGCAGACACCCTCTTTTGGAAATTACCTTTACTTCGTGACTTTCATTGATGATTTTTCGAGGCATGCATGGGTATATCCACTCAAAGCAAAGTCCGAAGTGTTCATGTGCTTCAAACAGTTTTTGGTTTTGGCTGAAAATCTATCAGCATGTAAAATGGGCACCCTCCGTTCTGATCGAGGGGGGGAATATATGTCTTCAGATTTTAATGCATTTCTGGCTGAACGTGGGATAAAACACTAGTGTACAGTGCCGTATACACCTCAACAGAATGGAGTTGCTGAACGGAAGAACACGTCTCTCATGGAGATGGCGAGGTGTATGGTCAAGAATCAGGCTTTACCTCATAGTTTCTGGCTTGAGGCTGTCATGTGTGCAGCATATGTACTGAACAGGTGTCCCACTAAAGCGTTGTAGTCTATCACTCCATATGAGGATTGGCATGACCGCAAGCCATCTGTTGCTCATCTGCGTGTTTTTGGTTGTTTGGCATATGCATTAGTGCCTGAACAACATCGCAGAAAATTGGATGATAAGGCAGTAAAATGTATTTTTGTTGGGTACAGTTCTGAAAGTAAAGGCTATCGTCTGTATCATCCACATACTAAACGCATTCTGGTTAGCCGTGATGTTGTCTTTGTGGAAGATGCTATTCAGCCATTGCTTTCATGTACTAAGGAGACATCTGTTAGCTCCAAAGACATGTATGATACTTTGATGCCTCTTTTTACAGGTGGACAATCTAGTGCTGGTCCTAATGAGGCAACTTCTCAGCCTTTGCAGGTTTCATATGATGATGCATATCATTCCATTTCTGATGCAGATTTACATGATGCACTTGCTGATGAGAGAGCTGATATTGAGCAGGCAAAAACTATGCCAAAATGGCTGGTGCAGACTTTGCGTGACAGCAAATTAGATGCACCTTTGTCATATCGTACTCGTTGAGGCTCTCATAGTGCCTCCTTTGCATCAGATTGCTATGCTATGGCTGCATCTAGTCTCTGTGATGAGAATGAGCCTGTTTCTTTTGATGAAGCACAAAATTCAGAAAATTGGATAGCTGCTATGCAATCTGAATATGATGCTATAATGAAGAATGGTACATGGTCTTTATGTGACTTGCCTCCTGGCAAGAAGGCCATTGCCACTAAGTGGGTATACAAGCTGAAGCGTAAACCTGATGGTACAGTTGACAGGTATAAGGCTAGGCTTGTTGCAAAGGGTTATGCGCAGGAAAGAGGCATTGATTTTGATGAGACCTTTGCACCTACATGCCGTATGACTACTGTTCGGAGCATTTGTGGACTTGCAGCCCATCATGGTTGGAATGCACATCAGTTGGACATTAAAACAGCATTTCTGAATGGTGACTTGCATGAAAAAGTGTATGTTTTTCAGCCCCGTGGCTTTGTGCAGAAAGGGCATGAAAACCAGGTGTGCAGGTTAAAGAAGGCGTTATATGGTTTAAAGCAAGCACCACGTGCTTGGTATGAGAAGATACATGCCTATCTGATTGCACATGGTTTTGAGAACAGTCCAACTGAAAGCACCTTATATGTTAAGCGTGCTAATGATGTGCTTCTGATCATTGTTATCTATGTTGATGACATGCTGCTCACTGGTCCTATTGAGACACATATTGCTGATTTTAAGGCTGATTTGCATGCCTCATTTGAGATGTCTGATTTGGGGCATTTGCATCACTATTTGGGCATTCAGTTTATGCATGTTGATGGTGGAATGGCTTTGTGTCAAACGAAATATATTGACACATTATTGCAGTGTTTTGGCCTTGAAGACTGTAAGCCTATTGCCACTCCTATGGAGACAGGTTTACGATTGAGTCTTCATGATGTTGGAGATGCATTTGATGCTGTTCTCTATCAGCAGGCTGTTGGATGCTTGATTTACTTATGCATTACTCGGCCAGATATTCAGTTTGCTGTCTCACAGATGAGCAGGTTTATGCATTGCCCAGGAGTCACGCATTGGAAAGCGGTTAAGCGCATCTTTCGCTACTTGAGTGGTACTCGGCTACTTGGGTTGTTTTATCCCAAGGGGGGATCACTACCGCCAGATTTGCATGCTTTTTGTGACTCAGATTGGGCTGGTTGCTATGACGCTCGTGTGTCCACCAGTGGTTTTTGCTTCATGCTTGGTAGCTCATGTATATCTTGGTTGAGCAAGAAGCAGCCTACTGTGGCCACTTCCAGTTGTGAGGTTGAGTATAGGGCAGCTTTCACAGCGACTGTTGAGTGTGTGTGGCTCAGATGCCTTATGGCTGATTTGGGTGTTGGCCAGTCTTCTGCCACCACCATCTTCACTGACAGTCAGAGCACATTGGCAGTTGCGAGGAACCCTATGTTCCATGCTCGCACTAAGCACATTGAGGTGCATTATCACTATGTCAGGGAGAGGTTCTCTGCTGGGGAGATCAGCTTGGCATATGTGCCCACGCAGGAGAACATTGCAGACCTTTTCACGAAGGCTCTGCCTAGGGAGATGTTTGAAGCTTTCCGCAAAGCTTTGGGCTTACTTCCTTTTGTGGAGTGATTTCCACATAACTTGGCACTTCCTTATACATGAGTGCCAGCTCCTTGTTCACCGCATCACTCCTAGGGGGGATTTGTTGATATATTTAGGTAGTGATGTGTGTGAACACTCTAGGACTGCCGGGGCACTTTTTTCCCTCTTTAGGAGGTTTTTTTCCCCCGGCTTGTATATACGCCTATTGCCCTAATGGGCTACTTATCTTTGTACATTCTCTAGTAATATATTCAGTCTTGTGTGTTGTGCTCCAAGCTTCTTCTTCTTCCTTGTGCTCTTCGCGTGCTTCCGTAGACGTCTAACTCCAACAGTTGGACATTAAAACTGCATTTCTAAATGGTAACTTACATGAAGGATTGTATGTATTGGAGTCTCGTAGTTTTGTGCAGAAAGGACATGAAAACAAAGTATGCAAGCTAAAAAGGCACTATATGGTTTGAAGCAAGCACCACATGCTTGGTATGAAAAGATGTTGGAGTTCGAGGTCTACAGATGCACATGAATAGCAGAAGGAAGAAGAAGATGCTTGGAGCACAACACACAATACTAAATGTATGACCACTAGAATGTACAAAGATAACTAATCTGTTAAGGCTACATGCATATATACAAGCCAGGGAAAAAAAACTCTTAAAGAGGGAAAAAAGTGCCCCGATGGTCCTAGTGTGTTCACACACATCACTACCTAAATATATCAAAAAATCCCCCTACGAGTGATGCGGTGAACAAGGAGATGCCACTCATGTATAAGGAATTGCCAAGCTATGTGGAATCAATCCACAAAAGGAAGTAAGCCCAAAGCTTTGTGGAAAGCTTCAAACTTCTCCCTAGGCAGGGCCTTTGTGAAAACAACTGCAATGTTCTCCAATGTGGGCACATATTCCAAACTAATCTCTCCAGCAAAGAACCTCTCCCTGACATAATGATACTACACCTCGATGTGCTTAGTGTGAGCATGGAACACAAGGTTCCTTGCAACTGCTAATGTGCTATAACTGTCAGTGAAGATGGTGGTGGCAGAAGATTGACCAACACCCAAATCAGCCATAAGGCGTCTGAGCCACACACACTCAATAGTTGCTTTGAAATCTGCCGTATACTCAGCCTCACAATTGGAAGTGGGCACAGTAGGTTGCTTCTTGCTCAACCAAGATATGCATGAGCTACCAAGCATGAAGCAAAAACCACTCGTGGGCACACAAGTGTCATAGCAACCATCCTAGTGAGAGTTAGAAAAAGCATGTAAATCTAGCCATAGTGATCCCTCCTTAGAATAAAACAATCCAAGTAGCTGGGTACCACTCAAGTAGCGAAGGATGTGCTTAACCATCTGCCAATGCTTCACACTTGGGTAAACCTGCTCATGTGTGAGATAGCAAACTGAATATCACACCAAGTAATGCATAAGTAAATCAATCATCCAAGAGCTTGCTGATAGAGAATAGCATCAAATGCATCTCTAGCATCATGAGGGCTCAATCTTAAACCTTTCTCCATGGGAATGGCAATAGGTTTATAGTCTTCAAGCCAAAATGTTGTAATAATGTGTCAATATATTTTTTTTGACACAAGGATATTACGCCATCAACTTGCATAAATTGAATGCCCAAATAATGATGCAAATGCCCCAAATTTGACATCTCAAATGAGGCATGCAAATCAGCCTTAAAATCAGCAATATGCTTCTCATGAGGACCAGTGAACAGCATGTCATCAACATACACAACAATGATCAGAAGCACATCATTAGCACGCTTAACATATAAGGTGCTCTCAATTGGACTATTCTCAAAACCATGTGCAATCAAGTAGGCATGTATCTTTTCATACCAAGCACATGGTGCTTGCTTCAAACCATATAATGCCTTTTTCAACCTCCACACTTGGTTTTCATTCCCTTTTTGCACAAAGCCATGGGGTGGAAAAACATACACTTCTTCATGCAAAATTGCAAATCACCATCCAAAAATGGAGTTTTGATGTCCAACTGATGTACATTCCAACCATGATGAGCTAGAAGTGCGCAGATGCTATGAACAGTATTCATTCGGCAAGTAGGGGCAAAGGTCTCATCAAAATCAATGCCTCTTTCTTGAGCATAACCCTTTGCAACAAGCCTAGCCTTGTACCAGTGTCATATGATATTCAAAAGGTTAGGATTACCTTTTGGACAAGGATGCCATATGACAGCATATGGGTATTATTTACCATCTGGTAGAAAAGACATGAGGAAAATCTCATATATGAGATAGTATCTAAGTAAGATATGGATCTCTTATGAAGTGATGGTCGCTCCGCAGCTGGGAGGAGAACCAAGAAAAGACTCTCTATGTGTGCATCGGCAGCCCGCAAAACAGAAGGTGTAAAAGAGTTTCTTATAGTGGTATCAGAGCGTCGATCCCAACCATCCACGCACACGGAGCTGTAGAGGGCTTGAACTCCCGACCTGTCGTTTGGAGGCAAAGGCCTTTTCCAGTAAGCCAAGGCACTTTGGATGCTTGTCTTTTACAATATGTCATGTTATTTTTTCGAGCTGTAGCTCACTTTTGGGAGACAAATGGACTCTATAAGCCTATAACATATATGCTACCCCAATGACCTCCGAGCGAAGAGCTTCACCTGCGAGCAAAGATCTTCATACATTATCCACAATAATGGCAAAGCTATGTATTTTGGTGTTCATCAAACCATTTTGATTCATGCAATTGAGAGAGAGCAGAAAGTAGCATATGATTGAGACTTTTCTCATGAAGTGGTCCCACATAAACTAAAGCTTCAAGACAATTCACTATAAAAGTCATTGGCCACGAGATGTAGCACTTGTGGGGTGTCCAAACTGTGGAAGTATCATTGACGTGCTGTTCACATCTACCCAGAGTTGTGAGAGAATGAGGAAGATGGATCTCACCTCACAATCTAGAGGAACTTCTCCTCTGCATGGTCAAGAGGATTTCTTAAACAGGATCATTTGCATGGGATTTCTGGAGAAGGGGAGATACCGCCTCAAGCACAGGTATGAAAACTTTGGTTATTTTTAGGAATTTAAAAGATAAAGGTCTGACTCTTTGAGAAGAGCAAGGGTTTGAGCATCAAGATGTTTGAAGAAAAATATAGGTATGGAGAGTATGAGGTATATAATCTCATCTAAACTCAAGAAATCCCTCAAAATGGAAGAAAGCATAAGCTTAAGGTACCTCCAAAGTAGCCTATTTTTAATATTTTTAAATAAATTTTAGGGGCTATTTTGGATAAGTAGCCATTTTGGGAAGGGGAAAAGAAGATGTATTTTTCATAAATTGGTAGGAAAAATCATACACACATATAGTATAATATATGGACTTTGATATGTCATCAAAAAATCCAAAATATAGCTCAGTATGATGGGAGTTTGGAGCTCCACAATACCCCCTTCCATCACAGTTTGAGAAAAAATTTCAGCATCTGAATCTAAGAAATTCCCATCTTGGAAGAGGGAAAAAGAGGTGCAAAAGTTATGGATGGATGGGAAAAAGTATATTTACTGAGAGTATGGTGTATGGACTTTATATTGGAATCATTAGATTTGTTAAAATGATAAGTTAGTTAGGAATTTTAGTTCGTCAAAAACCCCGTTCTCGCACTTTTTGGAAAAATTTCAGATGTTAATTTTTGTCAAACTCCACTTTTGGGAGTAAGAAAAGAGACCATTAGGAGGCTTCCCATGGAGTATTTATACATACATGAAGTATGATGTATGTATTACCAAGGAAAATAAGAAAACCCAAGAAAAATGCACATTTGGAGTGGATTAGAAGCTTGTTAAAAGCTCCCATTTAAGTTTTTGCATAAAGGTATAATCTTGATTTAGACCTCTATTGGGGAGCGAATTAGCATGCACGAAGGGAGGATTTGGAAAGGTGAAAATAGGCCCAAGCATCTTCATATATCACTCTCTGAGGTTATGGAGAGAATTTTAGGATTTGCTTCATGGAAGAATGGTTTTGGGCACCCCAAAAATCATATTTTCATACTTTTTCCAGCCCCTCCAACAGTCCACTAGTTTAGCATGTCCCATTTGGAATGGCCATATCTTGGGCTAGAAAACTCCAAATTGGACGTGATATCACTCGTTTCGAAGAGCACAAGGTCTACTTTCAGTTTATCGAAAGAAAGTTTGGAAAATAAGTATTTTTGCAGGTCTGAACAGATGTGCAAAGTCTGAACAGTTTTTGGCAACTACCTTTTGGGACCCATATCTTTCAAACCAGGAAGGCGATTAGAGTAATTTCACATAGAACTCTTTGCACATGCTATATATTTCAGTTTATGATCATTTCCAAGTCCTAAAATGGTTTTTCACGTCTAAATAGGGATTACAAATGCATTTTTGAGTAAATTTTGCATTATTCTAGTAATCATCTGACCATGCTTTATGTTTTGGGAAGTGGTCCGATGTTTCTGGACACTTCAAAGCTTATGCTAGGACCTGAGGAGGAAGGTTCATAGGTCTCGAAGTTCATCGAGAAGGATTGGATGCATGAAATTCCAATACCAAACCATTCAGGGATGTATGCTTTATGCTTCAGGCATTTTACTTTATGTTATGGCATGTTCTGTATGTACATGCATAAATTGGATTGCATACATCAAATCTTGATCATTGTTTAAATTCTTAAAGTATGAATCGACATGCGAGAAGTACACTTTTGATTGTTTGCAGGAAACAGGATTGCAGAATGGCTATGCAACAGAGAGAATGGTTGCTAGCATTTGTTTTTATGTTTTGTAGGTTATGGAGTCCATATATGAGTTTATGGCGTGCATGCCATGGGCCGGTCAACCCTATGTTGTTGGGTGGCCTGTATGCCACTCAACTTATGATTAACTTGTTTTTGGGATTCCATTTCCTATGGAAATGCTGTCGAAATTTTTCCTACCGCATGGCATTATATACGCACTTACCTTTAGCTAAGAATGTTATGGCATGGTAACATGCTTTTCTCCAAAAATCAATAAGACCTAGGCGTGCTTGTAAGCATGTATTTGATGGACTTAGGACCACCATAGTAGTATACATAAAGCAACTTCAGTAGTAATAGGATCCCTACACATATTCCTTGTGGATTTAGGCCATAGGATTGCTAAAAGAAGGAGCTACACCTTCACCATTAGTAATGTGCACAAGCAATCCTATAGGTTTTAGGAAGTCGCATACAGGTACAGGAGATATATATATGATACTCTCCAAACAAGTGAAGATTTACTTATCTTCACAAGAGTCTCACAGTATGATTAGGAGACTATGGGGTATTATTAGGAATACACAAACAGTGACTAGTTTCACTCATGCACATCACTTGACCAAGAAGTGAAGCGTTCCTGCTACACTACTCAGGAAGCCAAATAGATGGGATCACACAGATGGGTTTGAGAGAGCATTGACGAGTGCTTATGTGATTCGAGTGATGGTTAGGAAGGCCATAGGCATGGCACTAGCTCTATGGTTTAGAGCATAGATCCCTTAGTTAAGAGTAGTTGGGGTACCCAATACACACACACACACACATACACACACACACACACACACACACACACACACACATATATATATATATATATATATATATATATATATATATATATATATATATATATATATATATATATATATATATATATATATATATATATATATATATATATATATATATTGGGATCTATAGAGAGGTACTTAGATTTAGTCTTGGTACCTAGGAACAAGTTGGTTTGGAACAGAAAGGGATATCCATTGTCACATATTGACTAGAACCAAACTAACTAGTTCAACAACATGGGACTCATTAGAGTCCACTCACATGATTTTAGGATATGGGATTCATTAGAGTCCACCTATATATTCCATTACATATATATGGAATATATATTTTGTTTAGTGTACGTATGACACCGTCAATTGGAAGAAGTTTTCACTTGTATGGGATGGTGGAAATGACTTCCCTTTGAGCACTCTTCTTCTATGGCCAGGAAGAAAAGGACTCATCATTCATGGCTTCATGTCTCACTAGATCAAACGAGAGCTCTTAGTAGACATCTCCTTAGGATTGGGATTTATCCTTCATAGTTTAGAGAAGATTTATTCTTCCAGTAGAGAATGTGATAGGTGATTTTATCACCATGGATATCACATACTCATGTTGTGGTTTTCAGGAAGGATAATTCCATTAGTTTGAGTGGATCGTATAGATCCATGCATAGAGTGGTTAGCATAGATAGCTCCTTAGTATGGATACACATGTGTTTATGTATCATGTCATATCATTGCTGACCATTTTTAGCAGAGGGCTTTGACCCTTGTTAGGAATTAAGTTTCTCCACTCTTCACTACATACACCTTCATTAATCAGGCGAGATTTGTTCTCCATCTTCATAGGAATATATGTAATGAAGGATTATGCATTACTTATGGAAGAAAGGACTCAATAAATTCATGAGTTTCTCTTTTAAGGAAAGGAGAAAGTGGGAATCAGCTCAGAGATCCATGAGAGATCTTACTTTAGTTCAGTGGTCTCACTTTAGCTCCTACTCTTTGAGAGAGAAAGAAGGAAAGGAAAACATGATTTCTTCATAAGAGAAGAATAGATTATTTTTTCCTTTAGAGAGAAGAGGTGTTTAGGAAACATCTCTTAGTCTATATTTCGGAGAAAAGGTCTATTCAAGAATTTTGGGAATTATTCAGGTCTCATCAGGGCCTAAATTTCAAGGGCAAGACAAAATGTCATATGACAGGAAAAATTTCGATTCTACCTTTCATAAGAGAAATTTTGACATGTTTATACAGGGCATATACATATAATATATATACAGATATATAAAAAATGATAGGGAAATTACCAATCAGAGCTTGTCATTTGATAGACACTTTCAAAAAACACCTGTTTTGATAGGCAAAATGGCCAATGGTAGGCAAAATGCCTGTCAATTTTAGGCCCTGGGTCTCATTGGTAATACTTACTATGATAACTTCTTAGTTTTGTGACTAGCCTTGATACTCCACTTATAATACAATTAGGCTTAATGTTAAAGTGTCAATTTAATAATCCAATCAAGAGGTAATAATATGATGTAGTGCGTGGAAGGATATAAAAAGGCCTTAATTTTATACCAACCTCTTATATGAAGTAGTTGTAGGAATAAAGCGAGAGCTAGAGAAGGAAAGTGATCTAGGAGCCTCCAAGATTTCAAATCTCAAAGAGGAGAGCTTAAGGATAGTTAATTTTAGCTTGTGATGAGTTGACCAAGGGTCATATTACCTCTCTTCAAATGACCCATGAAGCTTGGAAGATCCCACAAGACCGTTATGAGGAAAAGACTCCTTCAAAAATATACACCTTAGAGGTCGAGTTTCAAAACCTATTAGGCGCTAGGAAACCATTACTAAAGTTGTTGCCACATTTGGAGAGTATCAGTGCAAGGTAGCATGGTCTGGTTGACAAGTTTCCAGTGAGGACATCGTCATTCACCTTCTCGATAAGCTCTCGTGATCTTATGAAACTTTTGTGATAACCTTTTACAACCATGGCTAAGTATTAACCTGTGAACAAGCTCGGTTACTTTTTCTCCTCCATGACTCTCAAGAAAAGTTGGCATCCTCAGAAGAAACTGTGATGAAGGCCAAGGGACCCTTCAACAAGGCAAAACATGCTAGTCACAACTCTAACAACACATCTTAACAAAGTTCAAGCAATTCATCAAAGAATTTTAGCTCCAATTATTATGTGAAAACTAGGCATCTTGAAAAAATTTGCTACAAAAAGAATAATAGCTCCAAAAACTCTAGCTCCAAGAACCAATCTGAATCATCTCAGCATAGGTCTTACTGTTTTAGTGAAGACCTATTTATCCCCATAGAAGGCAATGCCCTAATTACTTCAATTTCCTTTCAAGAATGGATTTTCGATTGTGGATCAAGATCTCATATGTTCAAAGATTGTGACTGTTGTCAGGATCTTGCTCACGCACATATAGAGATTATGGGCACAGAAAACACACAGAGAATAGACGCAACAAGAGACGAGACAGAACGCAGTATTGGGTGCAATCTCCCCCCATGCACTCTGTTTCGACATTCCACAGAGTGCATGTATTTATAGGAATTTTGATTACGTCGAAAAGAGTGGTTACAAGAGGGCGGCTTCGAAAAGCAGGCGTGAAACTAAAAGTTGATAACTTTTACTGAAAGCCATTGCTTTCAATAACAGAAACTACGGTCTTCAATGACGCTTATTCTGACCATTACTTTTCTAACAATAGAACCTTCTACGCGGGTTTATTTACAAGCTAAATAATAATTATTCCGATTATTGATGTTCGCCCTTTCACGCCTTGCACGCTCCTCACGAACCTTCAGCTGCTATATCAAAAACATCAAAAACATATTAATACATTAATAATATAATACTTTAACAATGCATTGTTCAATAATATACAACATGCCTCTCAGTTGACAAGCAACTGACCTCAGTTGATAAAATAATTTAACACTCTAACAATTACAATACATTGTTCAACATATTCCATGTTACTGTTACAATCCAACAATGCATTGGCTATTCCATATTTCAATCCAACAATGCATTGGCTATTCCATATTTCAATCCAACAATGCATTGGCTAACATATTCCATGTTACAATCCAACAATGCATTGGCTATTTTATATTTCAATCCAACAATGCATTGGCTATTTTATATTTCAATCCAACAATGCATTGGCTAACATCTTCCATAATACTTTAATAATTTAACACACTCCAACAATTACTTGTTCAACATATGCCCCTTAGTTGAAAAGACAACTGACCTCAGTTGATAAAATAATAAACATGGATAGCCAGTCACATGTTTCATCACTGAATAAAGAAAATAGGCATGTGCCATGTAAAAATACATGCATGGAAATGTTCATGGAGGTGTTAAGTTATTAAGAGTATCTGTAAGATGCTGACATAGTCTTTCTAATGAATTTGGGCAAGAAAAACTTGAATATGCTCCTATAAACTAAATTCAATATGTAAATGCATCACAATTATCAAACATGTAAGCTAAACTATAAAGGTAAGAATGAATCTTTAAACTCTTCTTGAAAAGCCTTCCAGGTGCGTGGACAATCTGCACGACGAGAAAGTTCATTCCACCATAACTGCGCTCGTCCTACCAAATAATTGGTGGCAAACTCAATTTTCTTATTTTCTGAATATAACCCATCGGAAAAGAAATCGTTGAATAGGGATAACCATGATAAGACAAAGCGGCCATCTATTCGTCCGTCGAATTGAAGCATAGCATAACGTCCTTGTATGATTTGTTGAAGTGTTTGAAGTTCTTGGTTCATAATCTCTAACTCTTGCTCGAATGAAACTCCAAGTAAAGGTGAATTACCGTAATCCGCCATGGTGCTCTTGGATCCTTGCTCTCAACCTTGCTTGGTATCTTGAACACTCAATCAAGTGCCACCCAAGGATTTTGAAGGAATTCACACTTCCAAGCTAGCTCATTGGAAAGTTCGTTCCGAAAGCTTTCCAACGGTATATTACACGCCTCAATCTGACCTACGGATTGAAAGTTACACTTGATTCTTTGTTGGGTCCATCCTTGAAATTGCCGCGAGCGCCTTGCACAAGTACCAAAGAAAGAGAACTTGAATAACAACTCCAAGAGATGGTGGAGTGGTCAAAGTACTTCCCTTGAAAGTAGGAGGTTGTGGGTTCAAATCCTCCTACCTTAGGGACTCTAAACCTCTCTATTACCACTCAAAAATTAAAATTGCCTCGCGCGTAGCCAACGGCTACCAAGGGAGCCTTAGGTGCCAATGTTGCCAATGTATTGCCTAAGTTATTGCCTAAGTTCTTTGCCTTATTGCCGGAGTAAACCAAAGGAGTAAACCAAAGGAGTAAACGTAGGAGTAAACGTAGGTGTAAACGTAGGTGTAAACGTTCTGGAACAGGAACAAGAACAGAAGCAGAAACGGAAACGGAAATCGGAATCGGAATTCAGAACAGAAGCAGAAGCAGAAACCGAAGACGGAAACAGAAACGGAAACGGAAGCGGAAACGGAAATCAGAATCGGAATCGGAATTCAGAATCACGAACAGAGAACAGATCTGTATTAACGCGTGCAGAGCTCTCATAGGAAATCGGAATCGGAAACGGAAACGGAAACGGAAATCGGAAATCGGAATCGGAATTCAGAACAGAAGCAGAAGCAGAAACCGAAACCAAAGACGGAAACGAAAACGCAAACGGAAATCGGAATCGGAATTCAGAATCGCGAACAGAGAACAGATCTGTATTAACGCATGCAGAGCTCTGATACAACTGTTGTCAGGATCTTGCTCACGCGCATACAGAGATTACAGGCACAGAAAACACACAGAGAATAGACGCAACAAGAGACGAGACAGAACGCAGTATTGGGTGCAATCTCCCCCCATGCACTCTGTTTCGACAGTCCACAGAGTGCATGTATTTATAGGAATTTTGATTACGTCGAAAAGAGTGGTTACAAGAGGGCGGCTTCGAAAAGCAGGCATGAAACTAAAAGTTGATAACTTTTACGAAAAGCCATTGCTTTCAATAACAGAAACTACGGTCTTCAATGACACTTATTCTGACCATTACTTTTCTAACAATAGAACCTTCTACGCGGGTTTATTTACAATCTAAATAATAATTATTCCGATTATTGATGTTCGCCCTTTCACGCCTTGCACGCTCCTCACGAACCTTCAGTTGCTATATCAAAAACATCAAAAACATATTAATACATTAATAATATAATACTTTAACAATGCATTGTTCAATAATATACAACAGTGACTCCTTCCAATAGATTAAAGATCACACTCATGAAGTCTACTCGCACAAGGAAAAAATTATCCCTATCGAAGTCAAAGGAAAAGTTCAAATCATTTACCATCATAGGGAGTGTAAAGATTATCAAATGTATTGTTTGTCCCAAAGTTGTCCATGAACCTACACTCAGTTAAGGCCATCACCAAACATGACAAACAAGTATTATTTGATAACACATCTTTAAAGGTGATTGACCCTATATGTAAAGACACCATTGCACAAGGAGTTGAAGACAAAGGGTTGTACACACTATCATGGTTTTTGTCTTAGCAATGCCCATCTAGCCTCTGGCACCAAAGATAAGGGGAAACCTCATGTTTAACCAAGATTTCCACAAAACGAATGGTTAAGGGGTCACCCAAGATTGGGCACGTACATGATATCTTCCAAGCTTGCACTCAAGTCAAGCAACACAAGGCTCCTTTTCCCAAGGAGGCTTCCACTCAAACTAGGAACCCTTTAGCTCTAGTCTAGATGGACCTCTGTGGACCCATGAATACTCCTTCTGTATGTAGGTACATCTACTTCTTTCTCCTAGTAGATGATCACTCAAGATACATTGGGGTATACTTTTTGAAGTCCAAGACACATACCTTTTTCAAGTTTTCGAGACTAGATATCTCAAGTTGAGAATGAAGCATCCAAGTTAGTCAAGAATATTAGATTTGATGAAGGTGGTCAGTTCATCAATCAGGACTTAGATAATTTTTCAAATTGAAAGGGCATCAAGAGAGAAGTTACTCATTATCAGACTCCATTCCAAAATGAAGTAGGTGAAACAAAGATTCAAAGTGTAATAGAAATGGCACATACCATGCTTCAAAACAAAGCATTACCATTCAAGTTTTGGGCAGAAGCAGTATACACTACAATGGACACTGCACATCATCAATAGAGGCTTCAAAAGTGCACTAAACAACAAGAATTCTTTTGAAGGCTACTATGAATGCAATCCAAATTTCAATTATTTTAGAGTATTTATAAGTGAAGCTTTTGTACATGTGCCAAAGGAAGATCAAAGCAAGTTCCAATCTAATTCAAAGAAACATCTCTTCATTGGCTATAGTGAACAATCTAAAGCTTATAGATTGTAAGATCTTGAGAACCACTCCATCACCATTTCAAAAAATATCAACTAAAGATCCAAGTGCAAGTTTGAGTCCACCCATCTACACTTGAGGGAGACACGATCTTTTCTAATGGCAACTCATAGGCAAGACTTTTCACCAACCTAGAAGATATCAAAGGCTCATTGAAAAGCACCAACATGAACAAAGTCACTATGTGAATTATGCACTTACACATCAGATTCAACAAATTCTAGAGCCTTCCAATTACAAAGAAGCTCAAGGAATTGGGAAGAAGCAATGCAAAGAGAGATGGATGCAATTGAAAAGGATGATAGCTAGACACTTGTTCCTAAGCCTTCAAATCATCAATTCATAGCAGTTAAGGTGGCTATACAAAGTCAAGTACAAAATCAAATGGTACATTGGACAAGTACAAAGCAGGACTTATAGCTAAAGGATATGAAAAACCATGGCATTGATTATGAGGAAACATTTTCCCCTACTGCAAGTGTTACAAATATAAGAATCATTCTTGCACTAAGTGCACACTTCAAATGGCCCATTTACCAGCTCCACATCAAAAGTGCTTTCCTCAATGGAGATCTTCAAGAAGAAGTATATGTTGAACAACCTAAAGGTTTCAAGACGAAAGGAAGATCAATTATACAAGCTTCACAAAGCACTTTATAAACTTAAGCAAACTCCCAAGGACTGGTATGAAAAGATCCACAAGTACTTTGAAGATAAAGGATTTAAAAGGAGCACTACCGATGCTAACTTATACATCTATTAAAAAGAGTTCTTAGTTGCAATAATCATTCTCTATGTAGATGACTTGATCTTGATAGGTTCAAATGAAGAACACATCCAATTCATCATCAACCAGCTTCCCCTTGGGTATTCCATGATAGACTACTTCTTAGGTATGGAAGTTTGGAAAACAAAAGAAGGCATATTCCTATCACAAAAGAAGTATTGCTCTGATCTTCTTTCTATATGTAACATGGAACAATTTTGCTCAATATCTACACCACTTGATCCAAACATCAAGCTCACACTAGCGGATTCATCATCACTTGTGGATGTGCATACTCATCGAAAGCTTGTTGGCTCATTACTTTACCTAGCCAAAACTAGACTAGATATTGCCTATGCAGTTGGGATACTCAGTCAGTTTGCACATCTACCTTGTGAGACACATTGGGATGCCACTCAAGGACTACTTCGATATCTTCTCCTTGTCTCACATCATGGTCTTTGGTACAGAAGGGGCATCAAACTCACTAGATATTCAAATTTAGATTGGGCTAGTGATCTTGATTATTGTTGGTGTACTTATGGATACCTATTCTTGCTTGGTGTAGGACCTATATCTTGGGCAAGTAAGAAGTAGCCTATAGTTGCTCTATCATCCACTAAGGCTAAGTATTGAGCATCGAGCTTTGTAGCATGTGAGGCCATATGGTTTTGATGTAGTCCAGATATAGTACCATTTCATTTATGAGAATCTCATATCTCAAGAGATCATTTTGGAGTAGTTAACATCTTAGGAGAACATGGGGGACATGTTTAGGAAGGCTCTACCTCTAGTTCCACTTAAATGCTTGGTGGACCTCTATAGCATTCAACCACTCTAAAATGGAGCTTTAGAGGGGGGTGTTGATGCCATGATTTTTCCTACATCATTTCCATTTGTATCTGCATGAGTGCATCTCCATTTTGTATCCAAGAGGTACTCTATTTCAGTTCTATTATCTCTTTTGTATTTGGGTACCTTGCCATTTGCTTCTACTAGTGTACTCATTTTCCTTCAAGGGGAATTATCCCACACTTTGATGTACTTTGGAAAGCCCCCTCCAAATCTATATGAGGAGGTCCTCTCCCCCCATTTGTATTTGGTTAGAATCTTGAGGATACTACTCCATGCTCTTGGCAAGATCACTCTAATTCATGTGAGTTTTTTCAACTCATGATCTACTCACTTTTGAGTCTCACACTCTTTGCTTTTGTGAGTACACTCTTCTTTTCATTTTGCTTCCACATGTGTACTCTATACAGAATATATAAGAGCACTAGAAAGAATTACAAAGAAGATTCACCCTATGGTGTCTAAAGGGGGGAGGGGGTTTCTTACAACTGCAAATTCTTCTACCTAAGCATCCTAAGAATTTTTGGTAGACCACTCTATAGGAGGTTTATCATAGTTGGTTGTGCTTTGCTTCTAATGGTATTCCATAGAGTAGAGGAGTAGCATAATGCTTCACCAAGAAAAGTCTGCCTCCATCTAATTTGGTTTAGTAGAGTGAGAATTGAGATAAGGATTTACCATGTAACGGAACTTTTTGGGTAGAAAAAAGCCTAATCCTTCCCTACTACAAGTGCACCACTTGCACCATTGGAGTGCATCACAAATTTTACTTGCTTTGATGTTGATCCAAATTGCCTTGTCGAGAATTTTCCACATAAGGATTGCTTTCTTCTTTCTTGCACAGGTCCTTGAACTTGAAATACCATTAGATCTGAGTCAAGTTTTCACACTTCCTATTAAGTGCACCGTGACAGTCTAGATTTTTATTGATATTGTGAGCCTTCTCTAACATGTTGCTTTTTTGTTGTCTTAGACCTGCCAACCAGGGGGGATGTTGAACAAGTAAGAGGCCAGTCTTCAAATTCCTCCCAAGCATTATTTATGTCTTAGAAGCCATCAATCTTTGAAGTTGATTCTAGGAGTTGGGTCAATATCCTCAAATATAATCGTGTCTTCTATCTTGATTCTAGAGATGCTTCCACATGTGAAACCCTTTGTTCCATAATATTTTTTCTCTTTGGAGTTTTTGTGATTCACCTTCCTTGATTCTTGTTATTGGGAACCAAATTGAGTCATGTTGGCTAATGTGAGCAGCCCACCTCTAATAAATTATTGACTCTATGGTAAGATTTCAAGATTTTCCAACCCCTCCATAAGGAGAATACAAGATCTTAACCTCTAGGAGACACTAGAAATGGATAGAACAAAATATTGAGTAAGTCAAGACCTTTCCAATCTGATTAGACCAACAAGAGCAAGGGAATCTCTTTCGAAAAATCAATTTGGAGCATGAAACATTTTCATTGTTCCAAGCCTTGGTTGAAGTATCATCAGACTTGGTTGAAGTCACTAAGATCTTCAAATCAACTGCGAAGTTATCTTCTAGGTCCATGCACTCCCGTAGGCACTCATCTAATGTTTGTAAGTTTTTTCACATACACCAAAGTTCTCAAGTTTTTGTTGGTTTAACCGTCCAAGAATAATGATATCATCTTTTGTTGGGTGGGTCTCTCAACCATAGGACATCTATCCACAGATTGATGAAATCTTCATGCTTGATCCCTTGGGGGAATACTCGCAAACCCATGTAGTTTAGTCTAGATCTCTCTAGATTAGAAACTACCCATATCTTCTTTTATTTTGATCCAAATAAGTGGCTCTATAAGAGTCTTCAAGAGCATACAGTTCATAATGGTAATGATATTTCCCATTATGGGTGAAGTGGCTTGCAACAATTAGTTAGTTCCAAATATTAGGTAAAACTCCATGAGATCATCATCATGAGGGATTCTATATCCTCTCCAAATATTCACTACTATTGATCTTCCTCTTGGGGTACTCACAACTTCTCTATTGTCAATCCTAGTTGGATTATTTGGTTCCTCACTTTGTCCTCTATCATTGATCCTATCAAGATGCTCTATCACTAAGTACAATTGTCCTCGTTTGTCCATGTAAAATTCTTCTTCAAATTTCACCTAATCTTTGCAAAACTTGAGTCAGCTGAATTCTTGATTCTTACAACCAACCTATTGAGACCATGTAAGTAAATGGGAACTCAATGAAAATTTTTTAAGACATACTATAGTGAAGTCATATATTCACCTTCTATCATAGACATGAGTTCCGTTGAATGGATCGAGTTGTGCATCTCTTCAAAAGCCATGATTAATTCTCCCTTTGAATCACTGAAAGTGTGAGAATAAGTAGAGTAAATGCTTCTTTGGGATGCACTCCCTATAGAGGATACCACACTTTTTTGAATCCTTAGGACAGGTTTGGATTGTAGGTTCATTCACATCTATGAGATTTTTCAAGTTTTGTGTGACCCTATAGCCTCTATGTTTATCTTTGAGTATCCTCTCAAGTCTCGAAAATAGCCTTGATTGATATTTGAGCAATGAAACTACACAAATTCCAATTCAGATCCAATTAGGTTTTGCTTATCAATTTCCAAGATACACGATGATAGGTTTAGAAGATATGATACTTGGGTGCTTGGTGGGATTATCACGATACAAGACACTTGATGGGTGTCACGATACATGATACTCCAGATGAAATGATACCATGATACCTGAAGTTTCCATGATATAGGATACTTGTCCCACAATATGATACCTGAGCCTTGGCGATATAGGATATAGAACATTCCATGATACATGATACTCGATACTAGGGGTACACAATACAGGATACTCATTAGACATGATACGATACTAATTACACATGATCAACAATACACAATACGCCATACTAAGGTACACAATACCTCGGCTCAGACAATACACGATACATGTCCCAAATCACTAACACATTATACTTGACATATTGTCCATACAAGATACTCGAGATGATAGTACCCAACTAGGAAACACGTTATATTTCTATATTACGATACACACTAGGGGTAGGTATCGGTGGTACATGATATGTGCCAAGTATCGATGACACATGGGAATTCCCTCTCACGATACCAAACTCAACTGGTTGTGATACTTGGACTTTTCTAAGTCCAAATAAAAAATTTCTTATGTTTGTGGGTTCCTTGTGCTCTTTTTGTCACCCTTATGTTCCTGTAGCTAAAATATGTCTTAAAATCACCGAAAATGTACCTCATGATACTCGATGGGTGTTGATTCACCCCATGTGAGTGATCAAGCAAGAAAATTATATGTTCATAGTGAAGATCCACTCAAAGGGTAATTATCTAAATTTTTTGCTCTAAATTCTAGCTACATTCTAAGTTCTAGGTGATACCAACTCTGCAATACTGCTTATCCTATGCTCTATCCATGATACCTACACTAGTAAGTGACTTGAAATGTGGTGATTTTTGGTTTTTAGTCTCTAGTCAAAGCTAGTGACTCACAAAAAAAGGAAAGATTTTTTTTTTAATTTTTTCTTTTGGTTTTCTGAAGTGTTGGTTGTCCTATCCTAGTGCTAAGCTCTCTCAGCTACCTCCTAACCCTAGTTTGTTCACTCCTAACCTAATCCAAAAAACTTATCAATCATAGACTAAGTGTATGAAGTAACAAGTGCAAGTGATTTGTGACTTGGCAAGCTATTGAATTTTACTTCCTCATGATCATTACCTTGAAACAAAACTTTAACCATCATGTAGGCACCTTGACTTAGGCCTTCATCCCTCGAAATTCCACAAAAAATGTGTGTACCTAGAGTCACAAAATCTTAGGGATTTGTGACAAAAGAGATTATACCTCAATCATCCAATAAATGCATTTAGTGTTGGTTTGATAAACACATTAAATTATCAAACCAAGAGCCATCCGCCTCATGTGACACCTCTTACACCAAAGTGTGTACCGTGATACTAGGTGTAGCACTAGACATGATTCATGCTCGAACATGTTAATAGTTGGTTCTTTTTGAAGATCTCAACAAGACACATCAAATGGTTGTAGGTTTAGCCTGATCAATCTCTGTTCTTCTAGTTATGGCCCAAAAATAGTGGCAAAAAGTCCTTACAAAAGAGTCACAAGTGACTTATATACATGTATCCTAATTTCGGTCCTTTCATACAAGGGACTGTCACTTTCTCTAAAAATCACTAAGTTCCTACTATTGTACGAGGCTCCATGCATCTAAAAGAATCCTCTAGTGCATTTAAATTCTTTAGGCTTCATGCATCTACAAGAGTCCTCTAGTGCATTTACAAGGCCTTTCAATGTTTTACAATGGATTTTAGGAAAGAAAAGTGAGCCATTTGTTGAGATTTTTGGGGGCATAAGTTTATTCTCTTCTATCGTCCGCTTTCTACCCTTTCTTCTTTAGTCTAGTGCAACATCTTCCGTTGAGTTATGGGCAAAAGTATGACCTACTTTCAATTGATTTAAAATCCGGATTTTAGATTACTCTATGTTCTTCAAATTTTTGGCATAGTATAATTCCAAATCAAATTTTATTGATCTACACAATTTTGTACTTTTCTAAGCTCCAAAAAATCACTTTGAAACACTCAATTGAACCTTTTTATCTCCAATCATGAGAAAAACATTGGCATCTTATCTTGGAAAGATGGTTGTCAACTTGAAATTTCCTTCTCCTTTGTGAACTCCTCAACCTATTGCTTAGAGACCAAAGCTAGGAGCATGTCTAGTTGAAGCAAGGGGAAGATGGAGATAGAGAAACATGAAAGAGAATCGAGATAGACACATGATGAATGATGGGAAACCTCAAACCCCTCAATCTAGTAATGATCCAATGTCATTATTTGGATACATGGATGCTTATCCATCCCCAACATAAGAGTTTAGAGAAACTTTAGTTTATAGAAAGGAGTCCAAGTGTGAGTTCTTAAAGAGAAAGGTGTCTCATTGGGAAATATCATTTCTAAGGTAGACGAATGGATACAAAAAAGGCTGCAAACCATTCTTGAGTGGCTACATCACTAGAACTTGGAAGATTTATAGGTTTGCCATGACGTATCTAGATCTTATTATAGTTTCATAGAAAAATATGTTTAAGTAGTAGTACTTGTAACAGAACAACAAAAAGTAAAATGCAAGAACTTTCAATCGGCCAAGGAACAAGGTGAAAGTATAGAGAAATAAAATTAGTAGTAGATATAGCTCCTAGATTGGAGATAGTGTATACAAATGAACCATTTGTGGTTGAAATAGATACTAGTGATTATGATGTTAGTGAAATATTGATACAAGATGCAGGTCAAGCAATGGATTGAGCTTTACTCAAATAGTTAATTAGCTTCTTGACTTAATTAAATCGAACTTCAAGAATTATACTATTTATTCATATGACAATGGAGTATTGGTAACACTCAAGATGAATTCAAGTGAAAAAGATATAGTATTCTAGATCATGAATTGTTGTTTAAAGGAAAAGTTTTCTCCTCAAAATATTTTTAATTTATCTTTTTAAGAGACAACCCTATTTGCCTTGAGATCATTAGGATGTACAAGATTATGCACTTCAATGCACCAATGATAGTTCAATAAAGCGGAAATATTAAAATAGGAGGATTTCTTCACCCACATGATGTTCTTGATGGCAAGTGGGGAATAATCTCCATAGATTTCATCACAAGACTACCAAAGACTAAGTCAAGGTAGTAGTAGAGAGGTTAACTAAAATGGTGATGGAAGAATGTACAACTTCCCTTTGCAGTTTTGAAGCATACATGGCCTCATGCATATGCTCAGAAATACCTCTATTAACTGAATATTATGGTTCTTTGAACTATTTGAGAATGAACCAAAGAGCTTTTGTATGTAAAAACATCACTATGCAATCTTTCTAATGCAAGTTTACTCATGCAAAATCCTTGCTCGTAGTCAGAGTACCAATGCCTCTAAGACAGAATATTTGTGCCTTCGTTAGGCATGCACATAGACACACATGTTCAATCCATAATCAAGTTCTCTCAAAATATGTCGTCTTAAACTTCATCTTGAAATCAACTTTAGAAGACAATAGTAGCTTTCTAACAAACCAAATATTACAAGAAATGGATACAAAATAATCAAGAAACATTTCGCATCACTTAGAACTAACTAGCTCCTACACACAAGAACCTGAATAAGAGATATGGAAACTCAAAGTTTGATAAAAATCATGGAGCAAGTAGATGGCTTGCTAAACAAGGGTTCTATCGGCTTATTCAAATCTTATGGGAGATAACACATGCAAGATCTAATAAATTCAAAGTACAATGAGCGTTTACATTTCTTTGAAAAGATTCTCTAAATGATATACAACACTTTTCCTAAATTGTAGAATTTATCACACCTAAGGCTGATAGTGATGATTTACTGTTATGGGGGGACTTCAAATTCTAAACTGAGGAGGAACTCTTATGCCGTACATCTTGCTTCATATTGCTCCAAGTGTCAACCATTCAAAGGGTTCACAAACTCCTAAGGTTGGAGCTTTATTTTCAACACTCCCCCTCAATCTTTAACCTAGCTCCATCGATCCAATGCTGCCTTTGAACTTTTTTACCTTCATTGAGTTCAATTCTTAGAGGACATGTCGGTGCACTATTCCTTGGTACTTATGTGTTGAAATTATATCTCCTTAGCTAGAACTTTTTTCCTTGATCTAGTGCTCATATACTCATATGTGCTTGTTCCTAGCATGGAACATATGATTGGTAGATATGTACACACTACTCATGGTATCACACATGATTGGAAGGTGACTGACCTGGAAACTCAATTCAACCATAAGCTTCTTGAGCCACATAAGTTCACATCTTACTTATGCTAAAGCTCTGTAATCATGTTTTGTGGAAGATGGGGCAACTCTAATTATTTTCTTTTCCATTCATGAGATAATGTTCTTGCCTAGCATCATTGTGTATCCACTTGTACTCCTCTTATCTTCTTTGGATCGAGCCCAATGAGAATCTATATATGCTCTCACATGCAAATAATCTTTGAAGGATAGAAAAGCTTCATTCAAAGTACCCTTGAGATTCCTAAGTACTCTTTTTGCTTCAACTAGATATATAACCCTAGGTGTGTGCATGAATTGAGCTAGGACACCAACTATATAGTAGCATAGTTCAAAGAGCCCACTATAGACTTGTATAAGACTGCATCTTGAACCTCATTACCTTCCATTGAAGTCAATTCATATTTACTTCCATTGGGTTTCTCAATGGTTTGCACCCTCTAAGTCCATACTTCTTCAATACATCCAATATGTGCTTTCTCTACATAATCTAGATACAATTCTGCTTATATATGACTTCATTACCTAATAAATATCTTAGGTATCCATGGTTTGAGATCTTGAAATCCTTCCTAAACCTTTCTATGATGTCCTTGATGCCTTCTTCATGATCACCTATAATAATCAAGTCACCTACATACACATATACATAGAGAGATGCTTCACCTCTGCTTTTCTAGAATAATGATGGATATGTTGTGCTTTGTATGTATCCACAACTGATCAAGTACTCTACAAGACTTTGAATATTTCATACCCTTGTCGCTTGCTTGAGACCATATAGTGCCTTCTTTAACATGCGAACATAATTATCTCTAATTTTATCTCCAAACCCTTATGGTAAGTCCATGTATACTACCTCCTCTAGCTCTCCATCTAAAAAACATTCTTTACATCAAGTTGATACATCTTCCGATGCTTCTTGGATGCAATTGAAATATTTTTTCTTCTCATAGTCATCTAACCTATAGGACAAAAGGTTTCTTCATAATCTATCCCATTTGTCTGAGCAAAGCCTTTAGTTACTAGCCTAGCTTTATAGCTAAACATACTACCATTTGAATCACTAAGTTGGTTTGATGTAAGACTTCCTCCATTCCATGATTAGTGTTCACTGCAATGATTTGGTCCACTAAGGACTACGCTTTTTGGTTCTTCACCTGAAGTCCTCCTATCTTCATCTTCATTTGCCTACATAGATACATTTGAAGAATACAAAGGTAAATTTTCATAAAATTTGACATTCCTTGAACATCTTTAGCTCCTTTTTGTGGAATTATAGTGGACGTACTTGCATACTTGACGTACTTGCCACATGTAAATCATCTGTTTGAGTCATTGTTGTCGTGATTCAGGTTGTACCTTCCTCCTCTTCCTGTAAAGTTTCCTCTTCCGCTTGATGAAGAAAATTTGCATCCTTGGTCATGATTAGGACCTCAATTTGATCCCCTTCCTTCCCTTCCTCTACCTTTGCCTTAATATCTTCCTTTACTTACATAAACGTCTTGGGCCTTATTGCCCTTTGCCTTTGAGCCCCCAATATTCATCTTCACAATGACCATAGGGGCCATTAATTGTTCAAAGTCTGAAGATTATCTCTCACATATATAGAGGTGATCAATGCATTCCATTTCTCATCATCTCTAAGCCCGTTCAAAGTGTATGCAGCTAGGTCATCATCATCTACGTAAAGAACCTATGGATCCCAATGCATCAGTTACTTGATCTTCATGATATAGTCATTGATATTGCTACTAGGTTTTTTCCTCAAGTTATTGATTTCATTATTGAATTGAATCCTCCTATTTTTGGTTGAAGTGTAGTATAGTATTTCTAGGGTTCCCTGTACTTTCACAAAGTGTCTAGATCTTGTATATGCCCTATCATTGCACTATAAATATGCTAGTATAAGATGAAGATAACTTTCTTATCTCTCTTGTTTGACTCTCTAAAGCTCCTTGATTGATCAAGACTTGGATTCGCACCCAATCTAATTCTAACATATGCACCACTAATAAGACCCCATAAGCCTTTTCCCATGAGGAAGCTAGACATTCTAAACTTGCATATTTGATAATTGTTTTTATCTAATTATTGAATGTGATACCTATATTCTGATATGATTTCTATAATGCACTCTACTAGAACTCTTTGATGTACTAAGAGTGAAGAGTATCAATATCTGTACCTCTTTACTTCACATGTACCAAAATAGATGGGGTGGATGCTTTGATTTTTCACAAGTAGACTTCCCTTGAGTTCATTGTGCGCTCTTGAACTTGAATTAGTAGCGCTCCTTCCTCCAAGTCCTTCAATGGTGCCTTTTGGTCCTCTTTGAATGTCTTTGTGTGTCAAATTTCTCTCATATCACTAATGGGAGAATGTAAATCTTAACATTGAAGCTTTGAAGAAAAGATACCAAAATATGTATCCTCACAGATACCTATGTTCAATCAAAATGATGCTTCACTAATCTCTTGGAGAATAAAGCCAACAAATTTGGTAGAATCAAACTATACTATGATATCTTCCTAAATGCAAGTTATCTCACCAAAAATTTTTGCTCCTACAAGAACCAATTCCTCCAAAATCGACTATTTGGTGCCTTCACTAGGCATGCACACAAAGAAACCTATTCACTCTAGAATTAATATCTCTCAAAATATGGAGAGTTTAGACTTGACTTCAAGCGAACTTTAGAGGACAATAGTAGATTTCTAACTAACCAAAGATTACATGAGGAAATGGGTACAAATTGTGTTGATATATTTAGGTAGTGATGTGTGTGAACACACTAAGACCACCGGGGCACTTTTTCCCCTCTTTAGGAGGTTTTTTTCACCCGGCTTGTATATACGCCTATTGCCCTAATGGGCTACTTATCTTTGTACATTCTCTAGTAATAAATTTAGTATTGTGTGTTGTGCTCCAAGCTTCTTCTCCTTCCTTGTCTTGTTCGCGTGCTTCCGCAGACGTCTATCTCCAACAATTGGTATCAGAGCAGGTCATCACTTCATCTAGGGCTCCGTCGACACTCATCTGATTGCAATCTCAGAATCGCACGAATTTTGGTGAGCATACTTAGCATGTTTTCGAGATCAAAATAGATTCGTTTTGTGGTGTCGAAATTGCGATTTGAGCTTGTTTTGGCCTCCGAACGCACTATTATAGTGCTTGTGCAGGCTTTTTCGTCTTTTTGTGCTAGAGGTATATACAAGTTTTGGGTCCCAATATAAGCGTCTCGAAGACTACTACAGGTCTAGCAAAATTCCTCTGGGTAATTCCCTTCAACTTTTTGAGATACAATCAAGTTTCTGCATCAAGGTATTTTAGTCATCGGCCATGGCTGAAAGTAGTGATGTATTTTGTATGTTGGTTGTTGAGGATTAGTTGGATGGTACCAACTACCCGTTATGGGCTTATATGATGTGACATGTATTGGTTGCAAAAGGACTATGGAACATTGTGCAGGGTGTTGAAAAACATCCTATCACACTTGCAACTATTACAACTACAGGTACAAAAGTTGATGCAAAAGGTGTCAAAGATGATGATATTCTGCATATTTGTGTTTGCGCTACAGTTTCAACGGCACCTACTGTAGAGCAAATTCATTGGGATGGCAAAGATGCCCAGGCACATGCATTGATAGCTTTATCTATTAAACGTGCCATTATTCCTCACATTCGCTCTTGCAGAACAGCTAAGGATGCTTGGGATACAATTACCACATTGTACCAAGCTAGGAATAAGGCTCATGTTGCTTACCTCCAAAAACAGTTGGAGAGTGAGCACATGAATGAAGGTGATTCTATGGATAGTTTTCTAACAAAGATCAAAGACTTGAAGGAACAATTGATTTCTATTGATAAGGTTATACCACATAGCTCACTTGTGCAGACTGTTCTGAATGGTCTTCCTGATTCATATCACAGTTTTGCTTCTAATCTTCGGTTAATGATGAAAGGCAATCCAAATGCCTTGTCATTTGAGGATTTAGTTTGTGTTCTATTGCAGGAAGATCAGTCCAGGCAGAACACGTCCATTATGTGTGTTGGAGATCAAGCTTTCCTGGCTAGTTAGAAGGGCAAAGGAGAATCGAGCTCTTCAACTAGTAAGCAGAAATTTGCAAATGTTGCACATTCCAAGAAGGAAGATAAAGATGAGAAGAAATCAAAAAAGCAGAGGCCTCTACACCAAAAACACAGTCTGCTAATCTTGTGCAGGAAGAAGAATGGATGTTTACTACTGTCTACAGTTTTGACCCATCTTCTCATGAGCAGTGCATGTCTGCAGTAGACTCAGATGTTTGGTACTTTGACAGTGGGACGACCAAACATATTACCTAGCAACGCAGTTTCTTCTCTTCAGTCGAGCCTGCCCCTATAGGGAATATTGTTACATGCGCCAACAACTCCTTTTATCGTGTTATGGCAGTTGATAAGATCATTTTGACTACTGCTGATGGTAGTTCTTTCACTTTGTCAGATGCTTTATTTGTGCCAGGGATCAAGAAGAGCGGGTTATCAGTTTCTGCATTAGCCAAGATTGGCTTGGTTGTGAAATTTGTTGATGACAGGTGTACAGTTCATGATTTGTCAAATGGCAATGTGATTATTGCTTTGGGCATTTTATGTCGTGCGCTATATAAGCTCATAGACTATGAAAGATCTGTGAATGATTCGGCATGTGCAGTACATGATTCTCAGGCTATGTCAGATGCACAACTTCGGCATGCACGCTTTGGTCATCTGAATTTTGCTAGTTTGCCATGCCTACAGAAATCTGAAATGGTGTCCTCTTTGCCCAAACTTGAGGCACCTAGAAAACATGTTTGTGAAGGTTGTATTTTGGGGAAAATGAAGCATTCCTCATTTCCAAAAGATGTTTCAATTTGGGCTACTCAAAAATTGCAGCTTGTACATAGTGATGTCTGTGGTCCTATGCAAACACCTCCTTTTCGAAATTATCTTTACTTCGTGACTTTCTTTGATGATTTTTCTAGGCATGCATGGGTATATCCATTGAAGGCAAAGTCCGAAGTGTTCACGTGCTTTAAACAGATTATGGTTTTGGCTGAAAATCTGTCAGCATGTAAAATGGGCACCCTCCGTTCCGATCGAGGGGGGGAATATATGTCTTTTCATTTTAATGCATTTCTGGCTGAATGTGGGATAAAACACCAATGTACAGTGCCGTACACACCTCAACAAAATGGAGTTGCTGAACAAAAGAACAGGTCACTCATGGAGATGGTGAGGTGTATGGTCAAGAGTCGGGCTTTACAACATAGTTTCTCGCTTGAGGTTGTCATGTGTGCAACATATGTACTGAACAGGTGTCTCACTAAAGCGCTGTAGTCTATCACTCCATATGAGGCTTGGCATGATCGCAAGCCACCTATTGCTCATCTGCGTGTTTTTGGTTGTTTGGCATATGCATTAGTGCCTACACAACATGGCAGGAAATTAGATGATAAAGCAGTAAAATGTATTTTTGTTGGGTACAGTTCTGAAAGTAAAGGCTATCGTCTGTATCATCCATAGACTAAATGCATTCTTGTTAGCCGTGATGTTGTTTTTGTGGAAGATGCTATTCAGCCATTGCTTTCATGTACTAAGGAGACATCTTTTAGCTCCAAAGACATGTATGATACTTTGCTGCCTCTTTTTATAGGTGGACAGTCTACTGCTGGTCCCAATGAGGCAACTTCTCAGCCTTTGCAAGTTTCATGTGATGATGTAGGTCATTCCATGTCTTATGTAGATTTACATGATGCACTAGTTGATGAGGGAGTTGATATTGAGCAAGCAAAAACTATGCCAAAATGGCTGGTGTAGACTTTGCGAGACAGCAAATTAGATGCACTTTGTTATATTGTACTCGTTTAGGCTCTCATAATGCCTCTTTTGCATCAGATTGCTATGCTATGGCTGCATCTAGTCTCTGTGATGAGAATGAGCCTGTTTCATTTGATGAAGCACAAAATTTAGAAACTTGGATGGCTGCTATGCAATCTGAATAATACATGAGTGCCAGCTCCTTGTTCACCGCATCACTCCCAGGGGGGATTTGTTGATATATTTAGGTAGTGAAGTGTGTGAACACACTAGGACCGTCGGGGAACTTTTTTCCCTCTTTAGGAGGTTTCTTCCCCTCGGCTTGTATATATGTCTATTTCCCTAATGGGCTACTTATCTTTGTACATTCTCTAGTAATACATTCAGTATTGTCTGTTCTGCTCCAAGCTTCTTCTCCTTCCTTGTGTTGTTCGCGTGCTTCGGCAGACATCTATCTCCAACAAATTGATGAAGAAACTCTCCTTATCCCTCAAAGCTAACTAACTCCTACACATAGAAATTTGAGTGAGATTTTCATAAAAGTCCTCAAGCAAGTAAAGGGCCTCCTTAGAGAGGAATCTAATAGCTTATACAAGCGATATGAGAGATAACACATGTGGGATCTATACAATTTGAAGTAAAATAACTATTTATAAACTTTGAAAAGATTCCCAAAATGATGGGGAGCTCTTTTCCTAGATTGTAGGCTTTATCACACCTAAGTGTGATAGGTGATAAATGATTGTTATGAGAGGGATAAAATGTGAGTATAAGTTCTCCTATTTGATGTCTTGCATCATACTGCTCCAAGTGTCAAACATCCAAAGGATTCACGACATCCTAAGGTTGGAGCTTGATTTCCAACACATGGGCTAATTTTTTCCAATACACACATCTCTATGATCCTTGAAATGGATAGAATTTTTGTAGATCATATATATGGATTATATGTTCCTTCTTAAGATATTTTTTTGGATGGGGATAGAAAATTCACTACACATTTCTAAAGATCAATCTTCAAAGAATTGAATAGAAAGACTAAATTAAGTACAACCAACCATCTACAAATGGATGGGCAAACCAAAAAGACTAACTATATATTAGAAGATATAATTTTATCTTATGTGAGTGATAAGAGAACTAATTGGAAGAATATTTCATCATTTTTAACTTTTTATATAATATTGCTAAGCATTCGTAAAGGCGATATGTAAGTCTACTCATGTTTTTGTACAAATTTCAGCCTAGAGCTCCATATGCACTAGGATTGCAACATGAAAAAGTTCACATTGCAAAGGATTCGAGAGAAGATATGAGTTATATGCTAAAGTTCGAAAAGGAAAGCATAAAAAGTTCAAGATAGAGGTACAACTTATGAAAATCTTCAACCAAGAGATATAAATCTTGAACAAGGACAGAAATTAAATCTAAATGTGCTAGCTAGATATAAAACCATGAGAAAATAACCATATCCAAAGTTATCATCTCAGTATTGTGGTCGATTTATGACATTGAAGGGGATAGGTTGGATGGTCTATCACCTCTAACTTCTCAAAAGTAGTCAAATTTATACACTCTTCCATGTATTTCAATTGAAAGAGAAGCTTCGAAAGATTAATCATCAAATCTTAGGTGATGAGATTTTTGAGGCTATCTTGGTTCACTTTGTTATCCATGATCTAGACGTACGGAGACACAAAAATTGTAGATGACTTTGTACATTGTCCATATCGTCCATCGGTAGAAACATTTAGAGATGCTTTTTCATGTGCCTTCCGATGCCATTTGAGGATAAATTCAAACTAAGGATAATGAAATTATCTATATTCTAAGGTATAAAACCTTAGAGATGGGATGTGTGGCAAGGATTCCTTGCATCACATACCACCATTTCTTAAATGAGCGTGCGCAGGAGAGGTGAGAAAGGTAAGGAGGAACATGCATACATACATATATGCATACATACATGCATGCATACATACATACATATATGCATACATACATGCATGCATACACACATATATACATGCATTCAGACACACACACACACACACACACACACATATATATATATATATATATGTATGTATGTGTGTGTGTGTCTGAATGCATGTATATATGTGTGTATGCATGCATGTATGTATGCATATATGTATGTATGTATGCATGCATATATATACATACATACATATATATATATATATATATATATATATATATATATATATATATATATATATATATATATATATATATGTGTGTGTGTGTGTGTGTGTGTGTGTATGTATGTATGAATGAATATATATATATATATATATATATATATATATATATATATATATATATATATATATATATATATATATATATATATATATATAATTAAGTGCAATACACACGGATATATTGTTAAATTGTATTTATCAATTATTAATATCTCTCTCTCTGGCTGACTATAATTTGTATTCTTTTGTATTGATAACATCACCTCTCTCTATATGTATGTATTGGATATATACAGTTAACTTCTAGTTATAAGTTATTTGCTTTTTCTCTCTCTGTGACTAACTCGTATTTGCATTCTTTTTTGTATTGATAACATCACCTCTCTATATATGTATGTATTGGATAGTCTCTACGTTGATGTCCTATTTGATTCTTTTTCCGTATATCCATCGACCGACGTGAATGCTAGAAAGGCGGATTGCTTTTTCTTTTTTTTTTTTTAGATTGCGCATTACAAATGATAGTGATAATTATCGAATTAGGTTGTGATGTCTTTTTTATTGTGTCATATGCGAGATATGTCGTGGCATAAGTGATAATTGTTCATGAAAGTTAAAAACAAAATTAATGAATCAGCACATATGTGATGACGCCATCATGACATATGTGATGCTTTTACTTCTGTCTAGGGATAATCTTTTCAGTATCATCCAAAGGTTTCCTTGAGTGTATTCCAAAAAACTTTGAACCAAATTACGTATTCATTAGACTATAGTTCTACTTTTGTCCGGCATCAAATATGAATGCATGAACAAACATGAGTTTTAGGTTGTCAGTATATAATTCAATTGACGTAATTTGTAAAGAGATTTTTAGCGAGCTGAGGTTGTAGTTTCGTTTCAAGTAGAGTTTTTTTTTTTTTTTTTTTGGAGGAAGCTTGGCCTACGCCTCATCACGCTTCCTGGAATTAATAATAGAAAGAAATATACAATGAATGGCCTTAGTTCCCTTGGGATCCCCTATATCCCACAAACCAAGGGTGGAATGGCCTGGAGAAGTCAATTTGCTTTATACCTAACAATACTACCATATTAGTGATTCTTTACCTTGTGTACCCACTTGCTTCCAGTGATCTTCATATCCTTCTTCCTTATCACTAATGTCCAATTGTGATTATCCTCCAAAGTCTTAATCTACTCTTGTATATCCTCTTTCCATTCATCACATGTATTGGCTTCTTCGAAGGATGTGGGTCCTTCAACAAATTTACTTATATATGCATAACGTCTACCAATAAATGAATAATCGGTAAGTCTTTCAACTAGATACATTAACCTATCACATTTTCTTATCTCACCATTCCATTGATTTGTATATTTATTGTTAACCTTTGATATCTCCCCCTTCTTTGCATAATGTTTTGCATTGAGCTCAATCCATAAATCTTCGTCTTCTTCTTTATTTGGGATTTTATCTTTGCCCTCGCAACTTGCATCACTAAGTTGGATTGATGTAGGACTTTCTCCATTCCATGATGAGTGTTTACTCCAATCCTTTGGTCCACTATTCACTATGCGTTTTGGTTCTTCACGTGAAGTCTTCCTTTCTCCATCTTCATTTACCTACATACATACATTTGAAGAATACAAAGGTAAAATTTCATCAAATTTGACATCCCTTGAACCTCTTTAGCCCCTTTTTGTGGGATTATAGCATTTATACCCATTTCTTTCACTTGCATACCCTATAAGCACACATCTCTCTAATCTATCATCAAGTTTTCTCCTTAATTCCCTCGTAATCAACACATAAAAAGTACATCCAAACACTCTCAAGTGTGACACATTTGATTTTCTATGGTACCTAGCTTCATAGGGTGTTGTAGAATGTATACCTAATGTGCATGTTGTATACCTGATTTGGGTTTCGTATACCTAATGTGGGTGTTGTGTTCATGATGTGTATATCATTGGTTGCTGCATCAACTCAATAGAAATTAGGAATTCCCATTTTCTTCATCATATCCCTAGCACATTCTGCCGTGTACTTACTTTTCCTTTCTAACACACTATCTTATTGTGTTGTGTGCTTACATGTGGTTTTTCTTTTGATGCCATTTGACTCCAATGAGTCAAACAATTCGCCCCCTCCATCAAACTTTAACCATATACCTATCATATTCGTTCTCTAAAATAGCTTTGAACTTCTAGAAGTAATAGAAGACATCAAACTCATGCTTCATACAATAAAGCCCACTCATACTTGTGCAAACATCAATGACATTTATAAAGTATCTATTACCTCCAATTGAGTTCTCATTTGCTGGCCCCCAAAACATCTGTATGGACTAGCTCAAGTGGATGATAGCTCACATAATTTCTCTTCTTGAAAGGTTACCCAATATGCTCAAACAATTGAGAATCTTCACACACATTCATAAGATTCAAATTGAAAAGATTTGGTACGGTTAGCACTAACCTCTTCCTTTCTCTAGATGCCCTTGCATTTTTGAAAAGAAATCCTTATTGCAGCTCATGTGATTGTTTCTCCCACTATCAATGTACCATGTGTTTGACCTTGTGTCTTGTAGTCACTCATCTGCATTATAGCTACCATACTTTCACTCTCATTTGAAGTAGATGCATAATTACCATGTCCTTTGAATGATGAATTGTTATTTTCCCTTCAATAGCAATCTTTTGCATAGTGATTGTACTTGCCACATGTAAAGCATCATTTTGAGTCATTGTTGTCTCAATTGCGGTTGTACATTCCTCCTTTTTCTCTAAAGTTTCTGCTTCCTCTTGATGAAGAGAATTTGCTTCCTTGGTCTTGATCAGGACCTCAATTTGATGCCCTTCCTTCCCGTCCTCTAGGTTTTCCTTAATTTCTTCCTTTATCTACATAAAGTTCTTGGGCCTTATTTCCCTTTGCCTTTGAGCCGCCAATGTTCATCTCCTCAATAACCATAAGGGCCATAATTATATGCTGGAAATTAGAATATTATCTATCACATATATAGAGGTGCTAAAAGCATTCTAGTTCTCATCCTTCCTAAGCCCGTTCAAAGTGTATGTAACTAGGTAATCATCGTCTATGTAAACAACCTATGGATCCCAATGCATCAGCTACTTGATCTTCATAATATAGTCATTGATATTGCTACCAGTGTTTTCCTCAAGTTATTGAATTCATTATTGAAATGAATCTTCCTAGTTTTGGTTGAAGTGTAGTATATTATTTCTAGGATACCCTGTACTTTACGAGAAGTGTCTAGATCTTGTATATGCCCTATCATTGCACTGTTAATATGCTAGGACAAGATGAAGATAACTTTTTTATCTCCCTCGTTTGACTCTCGGAAGCTCCTCAATTGATCAAGAGTTGGACTCACACCCAATCTAAGTCTAACATCTATACCACTAATAAGACCCCATATGCCTTTTCCCATGAGGAAGCTAGAAATTCCAAACTTCCATGGTTGATAATGTTTTTATCTAATTACTCAATTTGAGTGCTATATTCTAATTAATTGCTATAATGCAATCTTCTAGAACCCTTTGATGTAATAAGAGTGAAGAGTATCAATATATTTACCTCTCTACTTCGCGAGTACCAAAATAGATGGGGAGGTTGCTTTGCTTTTTTACAAGTAGACTTCCCTTGTGTTCATTGTGTGCTCTTGAGCTTGAATCAGTAGCGCTCCTTCGTCCAAGTCCTTCAATGGTGCCTTTTTGAATGTCTTTGTGTGTCTAATTGCTCTAATAACACTAATAGGAGAATGTATATCTTTCCTTTGAAGCTTTGAAGCATAGATAGCGTAAGAGGTATCCTCATAGATACCTATTTTCACTCAAAATGATGCTTCTCTAAACTCTTGGAGAATAAAACCTTGCATCTACATCATATATACATATTTATAAAAGTACAATACACACATATATATAGCTCAATTGTATTTATCAATTATTAATATCTCTCTCTCTCTGACTAACTGGGATTGGTATTCTTTTGTGTTGATAACATTATCTCTCTCTATATGTATGTAACATCAGCTCTCTCTGTATATGTATGTATTGGATAGTCTCTATGTTGATACCCTCTTTGATTCGTGTTTCGTGCATCCACCTCCCGGGGTGAATGCTGGAAAGGTGTATTGCATTTTTTTTTGTTCTTTTTTGTTAACTTGCACATTACAAATGACAGTGATAATCATCAAGTCAGGTTGTGATGTTTTCTTTATTGTGGCATATGCGGCATATGTCGTGGCATAAGTGATAATAATTTATGAAAGTTTGAAACAAAATTAATGAACCATCACATATGTGATGATGCCATCATCACATATGCGATGCTTTGACTCTTTTACTTAAAAGTGAGGGCCGTTGTTCCTCATCATGGTGTCTAGGGATAATCTCTTCAAAATCATCCAAAGGTTGCGCTGAGTGTATTCCAAACAATTTTGGATGAAATTACGTATTCATTAGACTATAATTTTTAGTTCTGTCCGGCATCAAGTATGCATGTAAGAACAAACATGAGTTTTAGGTAGTCAATATATAAGTCAATTGACTTCATTTGTCAAGAGATTTTTAGCGAGCTGAGGTTGTAGTTTCGTTTCAAGTAGAGAATTTTTCTTAATTCGCATTTTCTTTTAGGAAGTTAGGCCTACGCCTCATCTCTCTTCCTTGAATTAATAAAAGAAACAAATATACAATGAATGGCCTTAGTGCCCTTGGGATCCCCTTTATCCCACAAATCTAGCATAGGATGGCCTGGAGAAGTCGATCTGCTTCTTATAGGTGCTATATGCCTTGGAATTTCTGGATGATGGAAGGGGGTCCTTGCAGGGATCTTCCGAGGTCATTAGAAGTATTTCAATATGATGACCATTGTCATTTTTTCCATCAGATGGCGGCATTGAGTCCTCCTTACACAAAAGCTAACAAGAGTGGTCACTGTATCCCAAGCTAACACCAGAAATGAGTGGGGCATGGCCCAATGTCCCCAAAATACATCATATATGTTCCACCTTAATCCTCTGCTCTACATCGAGCATCAAGTATGAATGTATGAACAAAGATGAGTTTCAGGTTGTCAACATATAAGTCAATTCACTTCATTTGTAAAGAGATTTTTAGCAAACTAAGGTTGTACTTTTGTTTCAAGTAGAGAAATTTTTTTTGTTATTCGTGTCTTTTTTTTAGGAAGTTTGGCCAACACTTCATCTTCCTTCCTTGAATTACTAAAAGAACGAATATACAATGAATGGCCTTAGTGCTCTTGAGATCCCCTATATCCCACGAGTGCTCTTGAGATCCCCTATATCCCACAAAGCAAGGTTAGGATGGCCCGGGGAAGTCAATTTGCTTCTTGCTAGTGCTATATGCCTTGGAATTTATTGATGCCTGATAGAGTGCTATATGCCTTGGAATTTCTTGTTCTTGTTTGTTTCGTACATGTTTATGTGCTGTAACATTTGAGAATTCAAAACTCTCAGGATATGTGTCATAATTCTCATTGCTATGTGTTAAACCGTATAGTTCTTTGTTAGCTTAGTCCGCCAACAAACGTTTTGAGATTTTGAGGAAGATATTTCCATTCTCATATGCAAAGCAATGGCTGATGTCTGTGATCCATCGTTGACTCCATGAATCAATCGTATACTTAGAAAAATTGTCAAGTGAGTTTCCGTTTGATGGTCGGGAATCAGATGGCTTATGATTTACTTTGCTTTGTGAGGATTTACTTTGCACATTACAAATGAGAGTGATGATCAACACACTCAAAGAAATCAAGATGAGAACTGTCAATGGACTATTGATGAGTGCTACTACCCCCACCATTGATAAATATTCAAGAAACCTTTTAGCTGAAGTGTATGACAAGAAAAACTCCAAGAAAGCTGAAGATTCTAGGTAGAAGAAGCACAAAGAACAATCTCCTTGAAGTCCTTAAACGTATGCACCAAAGAACTTTGAGATGGATCCAAAAATCACACAAAAATTCAATGACCAAGTCCTTAAAGGAAAAAAAGAGAGCTTTGAAGGATGAATGATATTCAAGATAGGGATAATCTCATAGTTTGTCCCTCCCAAATGACCAAGTGGCTTTACCTTAGTGCCAACAATTATTAGTTAAGCAAGCGACAATGAAGAGGGATGGGAGACCTCTTGGGAAGTCTTTCCTTCATAAACCTTGATTTTTAAGGTCCTTCCTTATGCATAGCCTATGGATCCAGCAGTGACTTTGGTGAAATGGATGACAAGGAAATGACAAGCTAAACCAACGTCTATGCATTGTGTAGATTTTTGATGGCATGTGTTTTTGCATGCAAAAATTTCTCTAATATTATTGAAGGGTAGCTTTCGAATCCTCGTAGATTAGCTTATCTTTTTATTCAATGTTGAAAACACTCTCTATACATGTGTATGTGTACAAAATGAAAATTGAAAGATTTAGATGATTAGAGAGCAAAGATTCATTCTATTCACGTTTCACAAATCGTTGATCTCAATACTATTTGCACATGACTGTGCCATCATGCATTTTATTAGAACATGCATGCATAAGAGTTTCGAAAAGCCAATTGCCCTTTCACATAGACACTAACTGTAACAATGCTCAACATGCTTCTATGTTTGCCACCTAAACTCTATTTAGGCTCATCCTATATCTTTTATGCTAATTTTTTAATTCTTAGAATAGGGATCCCTCCTTAATGTTTTTTTATCATACACAGACACAACTAATGAAAGAAAATTTAGAAGAAAGGGTTTCTTATACTTCATCTTAAAGAACTTGGTAGCAATCACCAACATTAACTCTTTTAGATTTATCTCTCAAAAAGTTGAATGCTAGTTTCAATAAAAAACAATAGATATGAGCAAAATTGGATATAGTAGGTTTCCCTCAGCATGACACTTCTTTTTGAGCACCAAATCAAAATTTTAAAGAGCTTCTACTAATTATCTAATGAAATAACATCTCATCACTACAGGTCTCACATTTGAAAATTTATAGACTTTCTATTCCATATGACAAGAACCACATCAAAACCAGAAAAGAATTTCTTTTTTCATTGAAGTATCAAATAATATTTGTGCATATCCACATCACTAGTCACAGTAACAATAACAAAAGCATCATTCTTCTTCTTCTTCTTCTTCTTTGGATTCTTGAAACTTAGGCTACCCCATGCATCAATCACACAATACTTCTCATTCCTTTTCCCTTCTATTGTAATCAAACACAAAATGGTGATATGATCTCTCCACTAAAGTAACATCACTTGTTTGTAAAAGTATCCTCATCACATGGATCCTCTTTACTTATATTTTTGAGTAAATATTAATTGAGTCCAATATATATTGACCTAATCTTTCTTAATAGAACTCTTTTACGCATCAAACCACTAAAGATCATCTCAACTACTTCTAGCATTGCTCCTTTCTGAATACAAATTGAAACATATCCCCTAAGCCCAATATGAACTTACCCAAATGGAAAAAATATGGGATATGGTATGGTAGCTTCAATAGAACCACCCTATCCTTATTTGTAGGCTCTTATGTGAACTCCTACGTTTGGCTCAAAAAGGAACATGCATCTAAAGTGTGAAATGCAATCATCAAAAGGAATTGAGTTATTATGGAAGAGTGCTTTGAACTCTTCTGATTATGAGGCACTACTTTATCTTGTTGCTTATTTTTCCAAAGCACATGTACTAAATCCTTTTTGGGGCATCCTTTTCAATCCTACATAGCTTAAAGCATTTATCTCACATATGAATCGAATCACACTACATGAGCTATAGGTGCACTAGGTATTTATATGTGCAAATAGTATAAACGGCTTTCCAAGTCTTGAGGCATACTCTGTGATGTTGCAATGCTTAATGCATTGCTCTATGAGTGACCCAAGTGTCAACTGAGTGCTCTAAACAAAAGCTTTTAATGTCTATGAGGCGTCACTCACCTTCAATTATCTCCTCATGCAAGGACTTGCCTTGAATTTAGGCATCATCTAAATTTTCCACAGATTTTGCTTCATGATTCAAAGCATGTTTCTTATCAAGTTTTAGGTAATCATGCTTGCATCACTTAGGAGGCTTCCAATAGACATTGATCTAGAGGCATTGTGTGCATTGATGCAAAGATATATTGTTCTATTAAAAGAATGTTCATTCCACCTTGTTTCATAACACATTGTGGTCAATGAAGAGACATATATCTTTATATCTCAATCATTTTGACCTCAAACATACGAAATTACTGGCCATCATATTGCATCCATAATTGTTTAAAAATTTCCTCATGATTGTCTAAAATTCTCCATCACTGCCCTCTCAAATTTTTATTTCATTGTCATTAAAACATTTTATTCATACATCATTTCCATTTGTATCCACAAGAGTGCATCTCCATTTTGTATAAAGGAGGAACTCTAGTTCCATTTTCTATTGTATCTCTTTTTTATTTTTGTACCTTTCCATTTACTTCTACCACTGTATTCATTCTCTTTCAAGGGGAATAATTCTATATTTGATGTCATTTGGAGAGCCCATTTGATGTCAACTGGAGAGCCCCCTCCAGCTCTGTTTAAGGAGGGCCTCGCCCCCCATTTGTACTTGGCTAGAATCTTGAGAAGCCTACTTCATGCTCTTGCCAAGCTCACTCTAATCCATGTGAGTTTTCCCTTTTCATGTGAGTTTTCTTTTGAGTCTCACACTCTTTCCTTTTGTGACTACACTCTTCTTTTCATTTTGCTTCTACACATGTACTCTCTACATGTTATTAGAGCATTAGGTGGAGGTCTTGGTGGTGCATTTGGTGGTCATTTTGGTGGTGGTCGTGCTTGAGTATTGGTGATGCTCCTCTTCACTCCTTTGGAGAAGCACTTTTGCAATCATCTTATAATCTCTTGGGTCATACCATGCCCATTTCCCTCCCACCCTTTTCATCATTCTACCACCCTTTAGCCCAATTTTCCCACCCTCCGAGGCTTTCTCTTAGTTGCATTTGGAAAAATATTTGTGGAAACATTTGGCATGGTCACATTTCGTGGGGTTTCTAATTGATCTCAAGTTGTATTAAGCGTCTATGAGCACTTACGAAGATTTTCCTTCAAGCCTTTGGTCCATGTAGTGGCATCTTTGGTGGACTTTCCATGTGCATAAATTATGGCCATCCTAAGTAGAATTTAGCTTTGTCATGAACGATTGGAGTGTGCAAGGAATGTATGGCCTATTTGATGAATATTTTTAAGAAACTATTCATTGAATGTAGAAGTGCAACACACATTGGTGTTTCGTGCACATGATGAGTATGTATCCTATCTTTGTACTACATCCTAAGCTAGCACTTCATTTCCATTCTGCCAACATCAGACCTTCTATTCGTGAATATGCTAGCACCTCATTTCCATTCTGTCCATATCAAACCATCTGTTGACAAATTCTCCTCTGTGAAGGATCGGAGCATGTCATTCAACGCTATCACAATTCAACCATTGTAAATGACGTGCATGTCTATGATTCCTACTTAGGTGCATGTCTATGCTTAATCAAGTCCTTAGGGGTTTACTGATGAGGAGATGGTAGACAATTCTGGCGAAAGCAAGATAGAGGAGCCCACGGAAGGGGAAACAGGGCTAAAAGACAACAACACAATTCAAGCTCCGATCCATTAGAGAAGTGCAACAATAACATGCAACTCTAATGGGCTTGCAACTAGGTTGATGGTGCTGCTCGGTGTGCTAGAACCTTTTACACACATGGACCAACACCACCAACCTAGTACTCTAGCTCGAAACACTAAGAATATGCAGGACTAGAGTTTCAGAGCATACAACCTTTGCTTTCGCAAGAGCTAGCAGACTTGCGATAGCTTTGGCACTAATGGAGGGAGAGAGGCTCAAAGTCTTTGACAAACAAACTCTCGACACGAGAGCGACGGCTGCCATTGCAAAAAGTATCAAAGGGATTGATTCATAGAAATTAAATATAAATGTGCTAGCTAGATATAAAACCATGAGAATGGAACCATATCCAAAGTTATCACCTCGGTATTGTGGTCCATTTATGACACTTAAGCGGATAGATTAGATGGCCTATCACTTCTTACTTCTCAAAAGTAGTCAAATTGATCCACTCTTCCATGTATTTCAATTGACTACTCTTTTTTAAAAGGTTGCACATTACAAATGAGAGTGATGATCATCAAGTCAGGTTGTGATGTTTTCTTTATTGTGGCATATGCGACATATGTCGTGCCATAAGTGATCATTATTTATGAGAGTTAAAACAAAAAATTAATGAACCATCACATATGTGATGATGCCATCATCACATATGCGAAGCTTTGACTTTTTTTACTTAAACGTGAGGGCCGTTCTTCCTCATCAAAATTTATCAAAATCATCCAGAGGTTGTTGCATATTCCAAACAATTTTGAATCAAATTACGTATTCATTGGACTATAATTGTTAGTTTTATCCGGCATCAAGTATGAATGTATGAACAAACATGAGTTTTATGTTGTCAGTATATAAGTCAATTGACTTCATTTGTAAAGAGACTTTTAGCCAGTTGAGGTTATAATTTCGTTTCAAGTGGAGAGAATTTTCTTGTAACTTATGTTTTTTTTTTTTTTTTTTTTTAGGAAGTTCGGCAGATGCCTCATCGCCCTTCCTTGAATTGACAAAAGAAAAAAGTACAAGGAATGGCCGTAGTGCCCTTGAGATCCCCTATATCTGACAAAGCAGGGGCAGGACAGCCTGGAGAAGTCCATTTGCTTCTTGTTAGTGCTATATGCCTTGGATTTTCATGATTTCTGATAGAGTGCTATATGCTTTGGAATTTCTTCGATGTCTTATAGAGTGCTATATGCCTTGGAATTTCTTGTTCTTGTTCGACGTTTCGTAAATGTTTATGTTCATTCTGTAGCTTATGTTTTGGAATTTCTTGATGTCTTATAGTGTGCCATATGCCTTGAAATTCCTTGTTCTTTTTTTTTTTTGAATATAAAGGAAGTTCGGCAATAGCCTACTCTCCCGGACTTGAATTAAATAAAGAAAAGTACAAGAGAAGGGGACTAGTGCCCACGGGACCCCCCCAAATCCCACAAAGCAGGGGAAGCTTTTACAGAGCTTAGATGACTTTACAAAGAAGGTTAATTACCCTCTCATCACCCTCATGTGGGGCCCACTTGGGTTTAAGCTTGTTATCGATCAAAAGGAGTACTTGATGAAATTCCTTGTTCTTGTTCGTTTCGTAAATGTTTATGTTTATGTTCTTCAGGTGCTATACGCCTTGGAATTTCTTGATGTTTGAAAGAGCGCTATATGCCTTGGAATTTCCGGATGCCTGGTAAGGTGCTATATGCCTTGGAATTTCTTGTTCTTGTTTGTTTCGTACATGTTTATGTGCTGCAACGTTTGAGAATTCAAAACTCTCAGGATGTGTGTCACATTTCTCATTGCTATGTGTTAAACCGTATATTTCCTTGTTAGCTTAGTCCGCTAACAATCGTTTTGAGATTTTGAGGGAGATATTTCCATTCTCATGTTCAAAGCGATGGCTGATGTCTGTGATCAATCGTGTACTTAGAAAAGTTGTCAGGTGTGTTTTCTTGTGATGTCGGGAATCAGATGACGGATTTACTTTGCTTTGCGAGGATTTACTTTGCTTTGCTGCGTAGTGTTATAAAGCAAGAAACGTCTTTGATGATCATCTAATTTTGGATAAGGATTTACAAACGTTTCCCTCGTATTAAAATTGAAAAACATATATATATATATATATATATATATATATATATATATATATATATATATACGAGTTCGACTTTCGTGGATCGTATTAACAATGCAACTTTAGGTCTAAGAATAGCGCACAATATAAAAAACGCAGACAAGCGCACAAGACGTTAACATGAATAAAAGAACGCAGGCAAGCGCACAACATAAAAACTAGTCAATGCTGTAATGCTTCTGGCACTTTGTTTGATATTTGCTGACTGAAGATCTTCCCCGAGTCTTTAAGGCTTTCAACGACACCTGCTTGAAGCTGTTCTACAGTGATGGCCGCTAAGGTAGGTGCCAATTATCTGCGCTCCTAGCAGAAAGACATTACTTTCAAATTGGATTAAACGTTACTGATGATGTGATGCTAATATACATAAGGGAATGAGATCTCCGTTGCATGTCTGCAGATGTTTGCCATGGAAGAAGAGGCCATGTTCAATACCGAGGTGCAAGAGATGGAAGCATGGTGGGCATCCGATCGCTTCCGTCTGACGCACCGTCCCTATGAGGCCAGAGACGTCGTTCGCCTGAGGGGCAGTCTGCCGCAGCAGTATGCGTCTGATGCGATGGCGAAAAAGCTATGGCGAACCTTGAAGGCTCACCAGACCAACAGGACATGCTCGAGGACGTTCGGATGCTTGGACCCTGTTCAGGTTGCTCAGATGAGCAAGTACCTTGATACGATCTATATCTCAGGCTGGCAGTGCTCTTCAACGCATACTTCCACCAACGAACCTGGTCCTGACCTCGCCGATTATACGTATGATACGGTGCCGAACAAGGCCGAGCAGCTCTTCTTCGCGCAGCTGTTCCACGACCGTAAACAGAGAGAAGCTCGCATGGCGATGTCGAGGGAGGAGAGGGCACGTACCCCTTTCGTCGACTATCTGCGTCCTCTCATTGCCGATGGCGACACTGGGTTCGGCGGCGCGACGGCCACAGCAAAACTGTGTAAACTGTTTGCAGAGAGAGGAGCTGCTGGTGTACACCTAGAGGATCAAGCGTCCGTGACGAAAAAGTGCGGCCATATGTCGGGGAAGGTACTCGTCGCTACCTCGGAGCATATCAGCAGGCTTGTAGCTGCCCGGCTCCAGTTTGATGTGATGGGCACGGAAACACTGTTAATTGCGAGGACGGACGCAGAAGCAGCTACTCTTCTGCAGAGTAACATCGACAAGAGGGATCATTGCTTCATTCTCGGCGCAACGAACTCTGCTGTCGATGGTCAGCACCTTGCGATCCTGTTAAACGAGGCCACTGCAGCCGGGAAGTCAGGTGCAGAATTGCAAGCCATCGAAGATGGGTGGATGACGAGGGCCAACCTCCGTCTCTTTAAAGACGTTGTTGCAGACAAATTCAGAGTGATGCCCATCTCCGAGGCGGAGAGGAAACGCAGGTTGGACGAATGGTTTGGAAAGGTTGATACATTGTCGCACTATGAGGCGCGGGCTATGGCAGAGAGGCTTGGAGCTGGAAACGTTTTCTGGGATTGGGATCTTCCTCGCACTCGCGAGGGTTTCTATAGATTCGGGGGTGGCACGCACCCAGCCATCGCCCGTGGTGTCGCCTTTGCTCCTCACGCAGACATGCTGTGGATGGAGTCGGCAGGACCAAACTACAATCAGGCGCGCGACTTTGCGATGGGTGTGAGAAGCGTCCACCCTGACATTCTCCTCGCGTACAATCTCTCGCCGTCGTTCAATTGGGACGCAGCCAACATGAGAGAAGCTGAGATGCAGAGCTTCATCCCCGATCTAGCGAAGCTTGGGTACGTCTGGCAGTTCATCACTCTCGGGGGCTTTCATGCGAACTCCTTGATCACAGACACATTCGCCAAGGATTTCGTGGAGCGCGGAATGCTGGCCTACGTGCAGAGGATCCAAAGACAGGAGAGGGCACATGACGTTGAAACACTTTCGCATCAGAAATGGTCTGGGGCCAACTATTATGATCACTTCTTGAAGACTGTACAGGGAGGGTTTTCTGCGACTGCCGCCATGGATAAAGGTATATGCTCATTAAGACAAGACAAAGCTTCAATTCTTCCTTGCAATCCTACTTATTCTTGAACGCTAACGACGTTTGCCCTTTTCGACATGCAGGTGTTACTGAGGAGCAATTCAAGGAAGGCAGATCTATGGCAAAGCTCTAAGGCTGTAACCGCTTTTCTCAGGCGCTAGACTCACCTACTTTGTCCGCATCGCCTCGATGAAAGTATCAGTAGTTTCATCACTGTATACTAGTAGCCGTTTTTGTTCTCTGTTCTTGGATTACCTACGTCCGACAATCTCGTAGTCATACTAATTTGGCTATGATGTACTTATGGATTTGATTATTATATGTCCTTGGTTTTGTTCATTGATTAATATCTGTCCTTCGTTAATTTCTCTCCTCTGTTCTGGTCTTGAATACTGGTATTGTTGCGTGAAGCTGAGACTCATGCTTATTTCTGGATTCAATTTTAGTGCCAAACTCAGATTTTAAGAGGGATTAGAATGGAATATTGAGCAACATGTGATATCCATGTCTCTTTGCTATATCTGCAAGTTATGATCACGTCAGTATGAATAGTCTTATTCTCTCTAAGTATGAATAGTCTTGTCTTGGACTCGGTTGAAGAATATGAGATGTGATGGTTGTTGGAATAGCATTGTGATAGTTGAAGTATAACATGTGACAACTGTTTTGGAGATCGTCGTTTGAATTTTATGGCCGTGTTACCAGCTATTAATGCTGCGTACCCTAACATAATCTTTGTTCGTGTAATTTACACATCGATATGAAAACTAGCTAACAGATTTGACTTCTGTTTGTAATGGATTAAATGTAATTGTGTGTAAATATGATTTCTATTGGACTGTGGTTGGAGATAGCGGCCTTGTATTTCAAATCACCTAAGTGAGTGGTACACTGTAACTATGAAAAAGGTTCCTTATTTTGATCGAGGATCACAATTGTACCAAATTAGGCTCATACTCACGATGTTCATAAGTACTACAATTAATCTCAATATTTAGATGCAGGAGAAACTCAAATTCACGGGAGAATGCGGAGATGACCCCGCCATGTAATGGATTAAATGTAATTGTGTGTAAATATGATTTCTATGTAATGTGATATCCATGTCTTTTTTGGAACTATGTAATGTGATGTCACAATTGTACCAAATTAGGCTCATACTTACATACATACATACATACACACATACATACATACATGCATCCATACATACATACATACATACATACATAGATGCATGCTCTCTGTGAGTTTTTTTTAGTTCCACAATTAGGGAAAATGCTTCAAAAATTCCTTTTGTTGTATGGAATTATATATACTTAAATTAATACATACATAGAATACCTAAATACATACATACATATTGTTGAGCCTATCCCGCTGTTAAGTTGACAAAGGAGTGTAGAGCTGGTGCACATCTTGCCATTGGGTGTTCCAAGGTTAGTGGGTGCATAGGTAGTGCACAAGGAGATGCTCATATTTTTCATTTGATGCAGTTCCATTGTAGGTTTTAAAAGGGTTTTGGGAAGGTCTCTATATGACAAAACAGGATCCAATTAGAGTGTTTGATTCTTGAAGTCCACATGAAGTGCAAAGACATTATAAGGAATACAAAAAGTTTGAAAATATGTGTATGAGGGAGTGGGAAAATTGGTCGTACATCCAAGGCCAAGATCTTGAACATGCATAGGAAACGATGAGGAGAAGTGAAGTGTGTGTATGTACAAGTGAGTTGGCAAGAAAAGTAAAGTGAAAGTAAGCAAAAGCCATATGCTAAAAAAATGTAAGCATAGAAAAGAAAGATAATTGGAAAGTGTGCAGAGAACCTTGAACAATATGCATTTTTATTAGTGTTTGGTTTTATATTCAAATATATGATTTTGTATTTACGTTTATGTATAATCTCTATGATAAAGTGATTCATGATTTTATATAATCCATGCTAGATTTAGTTTAGATGGTTCTTTACCTAAACATTCATACATACATGCATACTTAAGTACATACATCAAACACATACATACATACATGCATACATAGATACATACATACAACGTACATACTTACAAACATACATGCATACTTGTTTACTTACATATATACATACATACTTCCTTACTTACATGCATACATACATACATAGATACATGCTTATTTACATACATACATAAATACATACATACATACTTACTTAAGTACATATATACATGCATACATACATTGATCATACTTACATACGTACATACATACATACATACGACATACATACATACACGCATACATACTTTTTGACTTACATACATATTTACTTACTTACGTACATACATACGTACATGCATACATACATACATACTTATGTACATATTTACTTACTTACTTACATATATTTTTACTTACTTACAAAATTACTTAGTTTTATACTTAGTTATTTACTTACTTACTTACTTACTTACTTACTTAGCCTCTTTCTTACTTACACACACACACATACATACATACATACATACATACATACATACATACATACTTTCTTACTTACTTACTTTCTTACTTATATACATGCATGCATACATACATACACACATACTTACTTCCTTACTTAGACACACACACAAACATACAAGCATACATACGATTACTTACTTACACACACACATACATTCGTACATACATACATACATATATACATACATACATAAGTACATAGATTACAACATACACATACACATACACACACACATACATAAATAAATACATACATGCATGCATACATACATAATACATACATACATACATGCATACATACATACATACATATATACATACAAAAATACATCAATACTTAGTTACTTTCTTACATACATAGATACATACACACTTATTTACATACATGCATACATACATACATGCATGCATGCATAGATACATACACACCTACTTACATACATACATACATACATACATTATGTATGCATACTTACATACATACATACATATATACATACGTACATGCATCCATACATACATACATACATACATGCTTTGTGTGAGTTTTTTTTCGTTCCACAATTAGGGAAAATGCTTCAAAAATTTCTTTTGTTGTATGGCATTATATATACTTACATACATACATACATATAATACCTAAATACATATATACATACTGTTGAGCCTATCCCGCTGCTAAGTTAAAAAGTGTGAGAAGAGAGACCATTGATGCTATTAATGCTGCGTCAAACATAATCTTTGTTCATAAACATTGACATTTAAGGCTATCCTCTAGCACCTTCAAATGAAATCAAGTGCTTAATTTACTCATATGAGCTACCTACACTTCTGATATTATTCAAGTATGAATTTTAAATGTGCAGAGTACATAAACATGTTTATGGAGGCCCTTGCTGTGTGCTATGTTCTCTTACCCATCCTTAGCTAAGACGCGCCGAGAATTGGATGTGTGTACTTTGATCTATGTACACTACAAGGAATACGGGGGCATAAGGACGATTAACGGGACACCATTTCGTCGCTATATGATCATGACTTTTGTCGGATGGAGCATCGAGCACGCACCGCCATTTAAACGACGCTATTCTCGACATTATTCTCAACGTTATTCTTGACATTTCGAGCAATGTTGAGGAGAACATCACTACAATAGTGTCGCTTATGTGATTAAAAAGGCAACATTGCATATGGGATGCTAATTTGCATCATTTATGGGATGCAATTGGACATCGTTATTCAACGGATTGCATGATCGCATACACAAAATTTGTACATCGCTTATGTGATAGTAAAGTTTGATAGAAGTAAAAAAAATGTCGGATTGCTCTTTGATCGTCATTTTGCATGCAACCCATCGAAGAGCTCTCCAACCTTGAGATATGTGTTGTGCTTACGAGCTCCAACGATCCCTTTCTAAATCTCTCTCTTTTCTAATCTCTCTCTCTCTCTCTCTCTCTCTCTCTCTCTCTATTACAGGTTATTCAAGAAGTTCACCAAGCATAGAATATGGCTAATTATTGTAAGTACAATTTTCATTGTTTGTATATCATTTAAATTATTTTATTTTCATTAATAACATTCTGATACTAACTCATTCATAAGAACATATACACATATACATGAACATGCATGCTCACAAATATTCACAAAATACGTCCATACTTACATACTTGCTTACATACATAGATACATACACATGTACATACATACATACATACATATGTACATACGTACATATGTACATAAGTACATATGTACATACGTACATATGTACATATGTACATATGTACATACGTACATACGTACACAAACACATACACACATACACACATACATACATACATACATACACACACACACATACATAAATACATAAATACATACATACATACATACATACATACATACATACATGTATACAAACATACATACATATATACATACATACATACATACATACACAAAATACATCCATACTTACATACTTGCTTATATACATAGATACATACACAGGTACATACATACATACATACATACATACATATGTACATACGTACATACGTACACAAACACATACACACATACATACATACATACATACATACACACACACATACATAAATACATAAATACATACATACATACATACATGTATACAAACATACATACATATATACATACATACATACACACTTACATACATACATGTATGCGTACATACATACATACATACATACATGCATGCATGCATATATGCATACTCTATGTGTGTAAGTTTTTTTAGTTCCACAATTAGGCAAAATGCTTCCACAATTTCTTTTGTTCTATGGCATTATATACGGAAATATCAAAATACACAGATACTTAAATACATACATACATACAATACATAAATACATATATGCATACATATTGTAGAGCCTATCGTGCTGCTAAGTTGACAAAGGAGTGTAGAGCTAGTGTGCATCTAACCATTGGGTGTCCAGAGGTTAGTGGGTTCATAGGTAGTGCACAAGGAGATGCTCATAATTTTCCTTTGATGGAGTTTCATTGTAGGCTTTCAAAGGGTTTTAGGAAGGCTCAAGTGAACCCACTCTTATTTGTGCAATTGAGAGAGATGAAAGGTTAAAATTGCAAAGTCTATATATGGCAATAGATTTTCTTTTTTGGC
>CM035432.1:144682428-144702428 GCA_020310875.1 Ceratopteris richardii
AATAAATGAAATATATATGATTAAATATATAAAAATAGGTTTAAATTTAATCATTTTAAATAGAGTGAATATATATACAATACACAAACACACATACTTATACACCTATCTATATGCACATATATATATACATATACACATATATATACACATGCATATATATATATATATATATATATATATATATATATATATATATATATATATATATATATATATACATGTTTTAGGTCTAGGTCATTTAGATTAGGGTTTAGGGTTTTAACACCTACATAATATATATACACACATACACATACGCATATAATACATATATACATGTGTATAGAAATATACATAATTTAGGACTAGATCTTTAAAATTAGGGTTTTAGGGTTTAGGCATACATATAACTCAATTAAGAGGAAAAAAATATGAATATATAGATAAAATAGGATAACTATATAGATTAGGGTTTTAAGTTTTTTTAGGTATTTAAGTATTTAGGTTTAGTATTTCATATTTAAGTCTTTAAGAGTTAGATTTTTAGGTATAATAATAAGACAAATGTTCTAAAATGTCCATATTGTAGCAGATGGCTTCTTTGGATCCTGAAGAGAGAATGGCATGTCCTTGCACACAGTGCAAGTATCAAATTTATCGAAAACGACGGATTTGTACTGCACATGTTAGAGAGCATGGATCCTTTGATAGGAGTCGACTGGAAAACCTATGTTATCATTTGCATGGTCCCCCAGGTGAGCAGATGGACTCAAACGACATTGCACCGGTAACCTCTCGTGGACAAAAGAGAGCAAAAAAGGACTTAGACGTACAAGCAAGCACTAATAATATTACACAGAATGAACATATGGAAGAGATGCTTGAAGCATTTTATGAGATGGACGAAGATCATGATGGTGAAGAAGGTGTCGAGATGGACATAACAGAAATTCCACGATCAGAAGTTGATGAAGAATATGAAAACATGTGAAGATTAGCTCGTTTACCGCTTACAATGGAGCAAAGATAACTATACTACGTGCTTCACTCGCGATGCTCAATCTGCAATCCATTTATGGATGGTCAGATAGTAGTGTCATTGAATTGTTCAGATAAGTGGAGAACAAATTGGCTTTCATTGTTGTATCACAATAACTTCATTTACTAATATCATTTTAATTGCTTATTGCAGGCTTCTTAAAGATCAATTTTTGCCAGAGGGCAATGACATGCCTCCAACACGTGGAGATGCGAAAAAACTTTTACAGTCCATTGGAATGGATTATACTAAAATTCATGCTTGTCCGAATGATTGCATTCTCTTTCGGAATGAGTATGAGCATCTCCACGTATGTCCAAAGTGTGGAGCAAATAGATTTAGAGAAGACGTTGTAGGCGAAGCAATCCCCACAAAGGTTCTTCGCCACTTTCCTATCATTCCACGAATTAAGAACATGTTTAGATGCAAATCTATAGCTGAATTAATGTCATGGCATACAAAGAGCAGGTCTACAGATAATGTAATGCGAGTGCCAGCTGACTCTGATGCTTGGAAGCACATAGATAGTAAGTGGCCAGAGTTTGATAGTGAGCCTCGGTCCATACGTCTAGGCCTAGCTATGGATGGAGTGAATCCATTTGGATTACGCAGTTCTTCATGGAGCACATGGCCTGTATGTTTGGTCAATTATAATATCCCACCATGGTTGGCCACAAAGAAAGGTCATTTATTATTAGCTCTTATTGTACTAGGTAAGTATAAGGTAAAAAACATGGATGTATATCTTGCACCACTTGTGGAAGAACTGCGCATTTTATGGGATGGGATTACTGTGCATGACATGTCTCAACCTATAAGAAGACGAGACGCGCGAGTGCAAGGCATACTTATGTGGACAATGCATGATTGGCCTTGTTATGGTGAATGTTCAGGTTTATCGATTTCGGGTTACCATGCTTGTCCTTTATGCAAACCACAACTTGAAGCACGCTATTCCAAAGCACTACGTAAAACTTTCTATGAAGGACATCATAGATATTTGCCTGATGGACATGTTTTACGTGAAGGACAAATTGGTCGACAAGTGCAACACCAAATGAAAGCTAGAGATTGGAAACAACTGTGGGATTCAGAAAATCCAGTTGGTGGCATGAAACGGTTGTCCATTTTTCATGAACTCCCTTATTGGAGTGAATTGGTGATCAATCATTTGGTAGACCTGATGCATATTTTTAAGAATGTGGGAGAGATGCTTTGGAAAAATTTGATCGGAAAGAAAGAAAGCAAAGCACAAAGGAAGGACTTAGAAGAGTGAGGTCGTATGTGAGAGTTGTGGGCAATTACTAAGCCCAACGGAACAGTGTCGTTACCAAGAGCTCCTTGGGTGCTTCGCAGGATGGAAGAGCAACAAGTGAAGAAAACAATTTCAGAGTTTCGTACACCTACTAGATGCATGAGGTGTCTAAAGACTGCTTTCACACGAAATGACGATCTTGCAGGACTCAAGTCTCATGATTGGCACAAGTTTTTACAGTTTGTGCTCCCTGTAGCCCTAAAAGATTGTCTTTCAGAGGATGTACGAAAAACCATTTATAAAATTAGTTCTTTAGTACGGTGGATATCTTCTAAAGAGATAAATAGAGATAGCATAGAGAGTGTGAAACTCAATGTTATCGAGGCTGTTTGTATGGTAGAGAAATAATTTCCCACAAGTATTCTCACTATTCAACTTCATTTACTGGTTCATGTGGTAGATGAAGTTGCAATAGCAGGAACTGTCCATAGTCGATGGATGTTCTTCTTAGAGCGCTTTATGAAGACATTAAAAGGGTGTGTTCGACAGAGAGCATGTCCAGAGGGTAGCATGGCAGAGGGATGGCTTGTACAAGAATCTCTTGTATTCATAATTGAGTTTCTACGTATATCAGATCCCGAAATGCCTTGCTTATGGAGCGATGATGAAGATGTTCGTCTCGTAGGCGATGAACCACAAGATAAAGGATTGCAAAGAAAAATGGATGCAGCTTTCAGAGAGAAGGCAATGAAGTTTTGCATAGTTAACTCTGAGCCTATGCAAAAGTGGTTAGAAAGGTATGAACTTGCCAAGGAAACTAACGCAAAGGAAAGAGCTCAGTTTCGAAGAAATCGTTCCACTTGATTTTTGCCTCTTCCAGAAAATCTATAAAGAAGAAGAAGAAGAAGAACTCGCAAAAGAACTCTCTAAAGAAGAAGAAGAACTCGCAAAAGGATGTGATTGGGAGTATATTATTTACGGTGCACTATGGTCTCATGGGCGACACTTTTGAATCGCACGAATCGATCAAAATAGGTCTACTTTTGATAGTGGAGTGATGGTGAATTTTTTGCAAAAAAGTAGAGCGATTGCAAGAGATGATAATGCTCTAGAAGGCGAGTTAGATTATTGTGGTGTGATTCAAGACATCTTGAAACTATCTTTCAGAAAGTTTGATTACTTTGTTTTTGATGTGAAATGGTTCAAAGTAGTCACCTCTGGAATAAACACAATAGTGAGACGGGATAAGAGCGGTTTGCTTCAAATCGACTCCACAAGATTATGGACAGATGAAAGGGATACATTTGTACTTCCCGAACACTGTGAGCAAGTTGTTTTTTTACCAAATTCAAAAGACCTAGAGTGGCTATTTGTTTTACAAGTCGCTCCACGTAGTAGACAAATTTTTGAAAACATAGATGTAGAAGAGAGTCCATCTCTAGTGGACTCAGAGATTCATTCGATAGTCAAGGAGGAAGAGATCATTGTTCCAGAAGAAGAGGTCATTGTTCCAGAAGACGAAGCAATAGACGATGATCAGGAGGAAAGCAGCATAGCAAGCGATTTAGAAGCCATCCATATAGAGATAGATATTCTCGGTGCCTCGGATCTTCAAGAGGATGCTAGAATAGAGGACTTTTGAATAAAACACTTGTACGTACTAATTTTTGTTTTTTTTGTTTATTCTCTATATTAATTTTCTTATCGCATGCTAATTATTTGAGTTCTTTTATTATAGAGCATGATGGGAGACAGTCCTCCAGCCACTCCACATTCCATGACAGAGGAGCAGTTTTTGGAGTTCATCTCTTAGGTTCCTCCTGTGTATATGGCCGTTGCATCACAGTATTGGATCGCTCGTGGTAGCACTCCTCCCGGCCTCACTCCTGGCGGCCTTACTCCTGCCGGCCTCACTCCCGCTGGCCTCACTCCCGCCAGTGTCACTCCCGCCGGTGTCACTCCTACCGGTGTCACTCCTGCGGGTGGTGCTACTCCCGTAGGAGGTATGTCTCCTAGCTTTGTGACTCCACCACGACCATCTTTGCAGCCATCTCCTACTGAGTCTACTAGTAGACATGTGCGTTCGACACCTTAGCGCGATATAGGTTCTGGCCCGTCTCGTAGATCGAGGTCACGCTCTGGAGCAAGAGGTTCTAGGAGTGGATCTACAGGTAGGTCTGGAGGCGGAGGAGGCGGTTGTTGTGGAGGCAGTGCGATGGACGTTGTGTCGCCCGCTTCTACTCCTAGGACGAGTACCTCAGATGTAGGTACGCCACACAGTACACCACGTACACCTTGGGGTGCTCATGACCATGATGACTCCAAGGTGTATAGTATCCGAGATGGAGCTCCGGTGATGGATGCGGCTGGCAAAGCAATGTGTGCACGCATACGACATCTTTGATCCATCCAGTTTGGACACTCCATCATGTTGAAATGGAGTGAACAGGATAAAGATCAGAAGAATTATATCACACAGACGATTTACCAAGAGTTCCGACCAGCCGATGGACAGTCTATTGTCAGGTCAGAGTGGATTCTGCACACCGCACGTGAGGTCATGTCCCATCGACGATCCGAGGCACGTGATGCATTCAGAGAAGGCTTACCAAAGCCTCTATGGTTAGATGCTGAGGAGTGGGACATGATTCGTAACGAGCAGCAGCAGACTCCTGATCGATATCGCCAGCAGCGAAATGCCACAGCCACACCTTTAGATACGATTGGACCATCACATTTGGGCAGCAGCGGATATGACACGATGCATCATGAGTTTGTAAGTACCATTTCATTTATTGAATTTATTTGTGTTAAATTTCTCATCTATGTTTCTCTAATCTTTTTATATTTGTTTCAGGAGCTGGCAATGGGTCGTCCTCCAACACGAACGGAGGAGTCTTACGGATATAGTCATGGGTTGACTGCACTATTGCAGGACTTAGAGGCACGCGGTGCGGTAGTTTCATGGGAGCATTTGCAATGAGGTAATTAATTTATAAACTTGGTTTTTACTTGTTGTTTGTAGTTTTCATGTGAATTTATCTCATTCCATTAATGTTCTTTGTTGCAAGACTATTGATATGGAATGTTCTTTGCATGTGTATGGCAGTGGAAGACCAATATTTTGTATTTGATTTTCATATGGCAATACATTGCTTTGCCACATTTTGTAAAAGCGTCATATATGACAATGGTTTGCCACACTCTTGTACATGCTTCATTATTGAAATACATAACTTCTTTTGTACATGGTTCATAGTTCATTCTGATTATCTCTTTTGTGTCGAGTAATACTTTGTTTCATGAAATCATATTTCGGTTGTCATTAGAGTACACATCACATGTACTCGGTTTTTTTTGGGTAGAGTGTATTGTCTTTTGTTAAGCAACATCATGGTAATGTTGTTGTAGCAAAAGACAAAACACTTTGCCCAAAAAAAAATTTGCAGGTATGGTCGTCAGTATACGCGACGGTACTCCCAGTAGTGTCATCGGAATAACCGTCGGTACACCCAGCAGGCGACGGTATAGGCGACGGTACTTCCAGCAAAAGCCTCGGTATGAACGTCGGTATTACCGATGCATATACCGATGCATATACCGATGCATATACCGATGCATATACCGACGCATATACTGACGCATATACCGGCGCATATACCGACTCTTTGGTACCGACGCGCAAACCGACCTTTACACGGGCGTCGTGGCAAATTAAGCCGCGTTCATTTTCCTCGGTAAAAACCTCGGTATACCATCAATCTGTTGTAGTGAGAGTATATAAAGATGTTTATGGAGGCCCTTGTTGCGTGCTATGTTCTCATATCCATTCTTAGCTAGGAGGTGCCAACAATTGGATGTGTGTACTATGATCTATGTACACTACAAGGAATACAAGAGCATAGCAACATTTAACGAGACACATTTTGGTCACCACATCATCGTGAATTTCATCGAATGGGGCATCGAGTGTGCACTGTCATTTAAACAACGCTATTCTCGACATTATTCCCAACATTATTTTTGACATTATGTGTGTACTATGATCTATGTACACTACAAGGAATACGAGAGCATAAGGAAGTTTAACGAGAAACATTTTGGTCACCACATCATCGTGAATTTCATCGAATGGGGCGTTGAGTGCGCACCATCATTTGAACAACGCTATTCTCGACATTATTCCCAACATTATTTTTGACATTTCGAGCAATGTTCACGAGAGCGTCACTACAATAGTGTCGATTGTGTGAATTAAAAAGGCAACATCGCATATGCAATGCTAATTTGCATCACTTATGCAATGCAACTGGACATGGATGTTCAAAAAATTGCATGATCGCATACACGACACTATGATCGCCAGTCACATTGCTTTCTTATTCTATCTAAGTATGATATGTCTTCTGTTTTACTCCACTCGGTTGAAGAATATGAGTTCCAACGTCGGTAGGATGTGATGGTTGTTGGTAAACATTGTGATAGTAGAATACGATTTTACACCCTATATTGTGTATAACATGTGACAACTGTTTTGGAGATCGTCGTTGAGTTTTATGGCCGTTGTATAACACCCACATTGTGTTACCAACTATTAATGCTGCGTACTCTAACATAATCTGTGTTCGTGTAACACCTATATATGAAATCAGGTGCGCAATTTACACATCGGTATGAAAACTAGATAACAGAATTGACTTCTGTTTGTAATGGAATTGTGTGTAAATATGATTTCTATTGGACCGTGGTTAGAGATAGCGGCCTTGTATTTAGAATCACCTAAGTGACTGGTACACTGTAACCATGAAAAGTTTCCTTATTTAGTTCGAGGATCACCATTGTGCCAAATTAGGCTCATACTCACCATGATCTGTCAAGAACCAACGAAATTATGGTCATTAGTACTACAATTAATCTCAATATTTAGATGCAGGAGAAACTCAAATTCACGGGAGAATGCGGAGATGATGCTACAACTGTCAAACTATATGACCAAAAAAAGAGAAACTACGTGCCTAATTAGAAGTAATGTGATATCCATGTCTTTTTTGGAATGCCCGAAATAATGTTGAATCAACCAGTCCCTTTTGCTATATCTGCTATACGATCGATGCCTTGTCGATTCAAGCTGCGTGTCGTTTGGATCACTTGCAAGTTATGATCACGCCAGTCACACTGCTGTCTGATTCATCTCTCTAAGTATGAATTGTCTTGTCTTTCACTCGGTTGAAGAATATGAGTTCCAACATCGTTAGGATGTGAGGGTTGTTGGTTAACATTGTGATACTAAAATATGATTTGACACCTATGTTGTGCATAACATGTGACAACCGTTTCAGAGATCGTCGTTGAAATTTATGGTCCAACACCTATATTGTGTTACCATGGAACGCATGGACACCCATCTTTTGGGACTTCTGATATTATTCAACTATGAATTTTTATTTTATTTTCTTTGAGAGTACAATGAATTGGAAAGGCGCACACACACACACACCCCCGACCTTGTAAGGTAGAGGCACCCATCTTGGGGAACTCATGGGCACCCATCTTTTGGGAACTCATGGATATGTGTAGCCAATATTTGATCTCCAGACTTCCTCCTTGAGATTCAAAGCATCAAGCACTTGCCTATGTGCTTCAAGCATGAGTTTTAATAGTGTAGAGTATGTAAAGATGTTTATGGAGACCCTTGCTGTGTCTAACATCATTTTCGTTCGTGAACATTGAGATTTAAGCCTATTCTCTAACACCTACATATGAAATCAGGTGCTTAATTGACACATATGAGCCAGCTGCTGCAATTCTGATATTATTCAAGTATGAATTTTTATTTTATTCTTTTTTTCAGAGTAGAATGAATTGGAAAGACACACACACCCCACCTGGTAAGGTAGACTATGCACCCATCTTGGGGAACTCATGGACACCCATGTTTCGAGAACTCATGGACATGTGTAGCCAATATTTGATCTCAGGACTTCCTCCTTGAGATTCAAAGCATCAACCCATCATGTATATGTATATGTGCATGCGTTTATTCCAACAAAAAAACAAACAAACACCTGTGAAATGTTTTCTGCGTATTCAAGGCCACCTATTTGGGAAGCTCCGAATGATAGCCAAGTTTTGATATCCCAGTTACCTTGAATAAGTTACTCACGAAAAAGTGCAAGCTTCCATTTTTCATAATTTATTGTATGCATTCCATTACTTAAAGTATATTTATATGTTGTGCTACAATTGTACATATAAGCTTCCATTTTTCATAATTTATTGTATGCATTCCATTACTTATATTTATATGTTGTGCTACAATTGTACATATAAGCAGTACTTCTAGGAGTCAATATACTTTATTTCTGTAGATTGGAAATTTTTCTTTTACGTGTACTTATACAAGATCATACATATGCACGTAAAAGAAAAATTTCCAATCCACATATGTATATATGCACGTTAACCGATTAAAGAATACTCGTTCGTTAATTTTTTGACATGTGGATTGAATCAAAACTTCAACTCTTATTGAATACACCCAGAATGGGATCTTGCTGAATAAAACGTTTCTGAATTTGGTATGGCTTGTTAATGTGGAATATTGTGCAGGGTGTCCAAAAATGTCCTACTACATTTGTAAATACAGTTATTGAAGGTGATGTAGATGGCATTGAAGATGATGATCTTCGAATTCATGTTCATGTTGCGGTTCATGTTGCACCTACTCCAGAGAAACTTCTTTGGGATAGCGGAGATGCTACACATGCATTGATAGCTTTGTGTGTCAAACATGCCATTATCCCTCACATTTGCTCTTGGAAAATAGCAAAGGATGCTTAGGATACACTAATAACTTTATATCACGCAAAAAATGAAGCCTTTGTTGCTTACCTCTGAAAATAGTTGGAGATTGATCATATGAATGGAGGAGATTCTATGGATAGTTTTTTTTACAAAGATCAAAAAATTGAAGGAGCAATTGACTCCTGGCGATGAAGTCTTGCTAGGTAGTTCACTTATGCTGACTTTTCTTAATGGTCTTCCATATTCATATTAGAGTTGTTCTTTTACTCTTTGATTGATGACGAAAGGCAATCAAAATGCCTTAATATTTGTGGATTTAGTCTCTACATTATTGTAGGAAGATCAATCCATGTAGCAAAAGTCCATTATGCATGTTGTAGATCAAGCTTTCCTAGCTAATCAGAAGGGCAAAGTTAAATGGAGATCATCTACTAGTGATCAAAAATCTGCTAATGTTGCACCATCAAACAAGGAAGACAAAGATGAGAAGAAAATAGAAAAGTAGAAATATTTTTGCAAATATTGTAAGGGAAATTATCATGTCATAAAGAGTTGTCCAAAATTCGCTGCAAAAGAGGCAAAGAAGAAGGTTGGAATGGTTGTTGTAGAGGCCTCCACACCTAAAATAGATTCTTCTAATCATGGTCATAATGAAGAATGTGCATTTACTATAGTATGTAGCTATGACCCACCTTTGCATGAGCAATGTATGTTTGTAGTAGACTCAGATGTTTAGTACTTTGATAGTCGGGAAACCAAACATATTACCTTGCAGCATAGTTTCTTCAGTTCACTTGAGCCTACCCCTATAGAAAATATTGTCACATGCACTACCAAATCCTCTTATTTAGTAATAGGAGTTGGTAAGATCATTATGACTTCTACTCATGGTAGTTCTTTCACATTGTCAGATGCTTTGTATGTACCAAGGATCAAGAAACATTTGTTTTCAATTTTAGCATTAGCCAAGATTGGCTTGGTTGTCAAATTTGTTGTTGATAGATGTATAGTTCTTGATCTCTCAAATGGCAATATTATTATTGCTTTTGGAATTTTATGTCACGTGTTGTATAAGTTCATAGACTATGAAAAAATCTGTAAATGATTCAACAGATCTAGTTCAAGATTCTCAAGCTATCTTAGGTGCAAAGCTTTGACATGCATGCTTTGGTCATCTAAGTTTTGCCAACTTTCTACACCTGTAGAAATTTTAACTGATGTCCTCTCTGCCCAAACTTGAGGCACTTTGTAAAAATGTCTCTCAAGGTTGTATTTTGGGCTTCCTCCTTTCCAAAAGTTGGTTCAGTTCAAGCTACTCATAAATTGCAGCTTGTTCCTAGTGATGTATGTGGTCCTATGCACACACCTTCTTTTGTGAACTACCTTTACTTTGTGACTTTAATTGATGATTTCTGTAGGTATGCATGGGTATATCAATTGAAACATGAGATAAAATATCAATGTACACTGCCATGTACACTCCAACAAAATGGACTTGCTAAAAGGAAGAACAAGTCTCTCATGGATATGGTGAGATGTATGGTCAAAATTCAAGCTTTACCACATAGCTTTTGGCTAGAATCTGTTATGTGTGCAAGCATATATACTTAACAGGTCTCCCAACAAAGCACTACAATCTATGACTCCATATGAGGCTTGGCATGGTCACAAGCCATCTATTGCTCATTCACTTGTCTTTGGTTGTTTGGCATATGCATTAGTGGTTGAACAACAACACAAGAGATTAGATGATAAAGCAGTGAAATGTATTTTTGTTGTGTACAATTCTAAAAGAACTATTGCCTATATCATCCATAGACTGAATGCATTTTGGTTATCCATGATGTTGTTTTTCTAGAATATGCGATACAGCCATTACTTTCATATACCAAGCACACTTTGGTTAGCTCTAAAGATGTGTATGACACTTTTTTGCCTCTTTTTACAGGTGGACAGTCAATTGCTAATAATGCAATTTCTCATCCTTTATAGGTTCCATGTGATGATGCACATCATTCCATTTCTTATTCAAATTTACATGACGCACTTGCTAATGAGAGGATTGATATAGGGGAGGCCAACACTATGCCAAAATGGCTAGTGTATAATTTGAGGGATATGAAATTAGATGCACCTCTAGCATATCATACTCATTCAAGCTTTCGTAGTGCTTCCTTTGTGTTAGATTTCTATGCAATGGTTGCATCTAGACTTTGTAATGAGAATGAGCATGTTTTATTCAATAAAGCACAAAATTCAAAAAAATGGATGGTTGTTATGCAATAATAATATGATTCTATTAAGAAGAATGGTATCTATTCTTTATGTGATTTGCCTCAATGCAAAACATTCATTGGCACTAAATGGGTATACAAGCTGAAATGTAAGACTGATGGAACACTTGATATGTATAAGGCTAGGCTTGTTGCAAACAGTTATGCTCAAGAGAGAGGCATTGATTTGATGACACCTTTGCTCCCACATGTCGAATGAATACCATTCATAGAATTTGTGCACTTATAGCTCATCATGATTGGAAGTTTTGTGCAGAAAGGACATGAAAACAAAGTATGCAAGCTAAAAAGGCATTATATGGTTTGAAGCAAGCACCACGTGCTTGGTATGAAAAGATGTTGGAGTTCGAGGTCTACGGATGCACATGAATAGCACAAGGAAGAAGAAGATGCTTGGAGCACAACACACAATACTGAATGTATGACCACTAGAATGTACAAAGATAACTAATCTGTTAAGGCTACATGCATATATACAAGCCAGGGAAAAAAAAACTCTTAAAGAGGGAAAAAAGTGCCTCGATGGTCCTAGTGTGTTCACACACATCACTACCTAAATATATCAACAAATCCCCCTAGGCGTGATGCGGTGAACAAGGAGATGCCACTCATGTATAAGGAAGTGCCAAGCTATGTGGAATCAATCCACAAAAGGAAGTAAGCCCAAAGCTTTGTGGAAGTCTTCAAACTTCTCCCTAGGCAGGGCCTTTGTGAAAACGACTGCAATGTTCTCCTATGTGGGCACATATTCCAAACTAATCTCTCCAGCAAAGAACCTCTCCCTCACATAATGATACTACACCTCAATGTGCTTAGTGTGAGCATGGAACACAGGGTTCCTTGCAACTGCTAATGTGCTATAACTGACAGTGAAGATGGTGGTTGCAGAAGATTGACCAACACACAAATCAGCCATAAGGCGTCTGAGCCACACACACTCAGTAGTTGCTGTGAAATCTGCCCTATAATCAGCCTCACAAATGGAAGTGGGCACAGTAGGTTGCTTCTGCCCAAGTAATGATGCAAATGCCCAAATCTGACATCTCAAATGAGGCATGCAGATTAGCCTTAAAATCAGCAATATGCTTCTCATGAGGACCAATGAGCAGCATGTCATCAACATACACAACAATGATCAGAAGCATATCATTAGCACGCTTAACATATAAGGTGATCTCAATTGGACTATTCTCAAAACCATGTGCAATCAAGTAGGCATGTATCTTTTCATACCAAGCACGTGGTGCTTGCTTCAAACCATATAATGCCTTTTTCAACCTTCACACTTGGTTTCCATGCCCTTTCTGCACAAAGCCATGGGGTTGAAAAACATACACTTCTTCATGCAAAATTACAAATCACCATCCAAAAATGGATTTTTGATGTCCAACTGATGTACATTCCAACCATGATGAGCTAGAAGTGCACAGATGCTATGACAGTAGCCATTTGGCAAGTACGGGCAAAGGTCTCATCAAAATCAATGCCTCTTTCCTGAGCATAATCCTTTGCAACAAGCCTAGCCTTGTACCAGTCAACTCTTCCATCAAGCTTATGCTTCAGCTTGTATACCCACTTAGTGCCATTTTTCATGATAGCATCATATTATGATTGCATAGCAGCCATCCAATTTTCATAATTTTGTGCTTCATCAAATGAAATAGCTTCTATCTCATAAGAGAGACTAAAGACAGCCATAGCATAGTAATCTGATGAAAAAGAGGCACTATGAGAGCCCGAATGAGTACGATATGACAGAGGTGCATCTAATTTCTTGTCACACAAAGTCTACAAAAGCCATTTTGGCATATGTTTTGCCCCCTCAATATCATCTCTCTCATCAACAAGTGCATCATGTAAGTCTGCATCAAAAATGGAATGATGTGCATCATCACATGAAACCTGTGAAGGCTAAGAAGCTGCCTTATTAGCACCAGCATTAGAGTATCCACCTATAAAAAGAGGCAGCAAAGTGTCATACATGTCTTTGGAGCTAATAGATGTCTCCTTAGTACATGAAAGTAATGGTTGAATAGCATCTTCCACAAAAACAACATCACGGCTAACCAAAATGCATTTAGTTTGTGAATGATACAAACAATAGCCTTTGCTTTTAGAACTGTACCCTACAAAAATACATTTCATTGCTTTATCATCCAATTTCTTGCGTTGTTGTTCAAGCACCAATGCATATGCCAGATAACCAAAAACACGAAGGTGAGCAATAGATGGCTTGTGACCATGCCAAGCCTCATATGGAGTGATAGATTGTAGTGCTTTGGTGTGACACCTGTTAAGTACATATGCTACACACATGACGGCCTCAAGCCAAAAACTATGTGGTAAAGACTGACTCTTGACTATACACCTCGCCATCTCCATGAGTGACATGTTCTTCCGTTTAGCAACTCCATTTTGTTGAGGTGTATACAGCACTATACACTGATGTTTTATCCCATGTTCAGCCAAAAATGCATTAAAGTCAGATGATATATATTCCCCCCTCTATCAAAACGGAGGGTGCCCATTTTACATGCTGATAGATTTTCAGCCAAAACCAAAAACTGTTTGAAGAACATAAATACTTTAGACTTTGCTTTCAATGGATATACCCATGCATGCTTGGAAAAATCATCAATGAAAATCACAAAGTAAAGATAGTTTCCAAAAGAGGATGCCTGCATAGGACTACAGAAATCATTGTGGACAAGCTGCAATTTTTGAGTAGCTCGAACTGAACCATCTTTTGGAAATGAGGAACGCTGCATTTTTGCCAAAATATAGCCTTCATAAACATATTTACCCAGTCAAGTTTGGGTAGAGAGGACACCATTTCATATTTATGTAGGCATAGCAAACTAGCAAAATTCAAATGACCAAAGTGTGCATGCCAAAGCTTTGCATCTAACATAGCTTGAGAATCATGTACTAAACATGTTGAATCATTCACGTATTTTTAATATTCTATGAGCTTATACAGCCCACGACATAAAATTCCAGAAGCAATAATGACATCGACATTTGATAGATCATGAACTGTACATTTGTCATCAAAAAATTTCACAACCAAGCCAATCTTGGCTAAAGTTGAAACTGATAACAAATTCTTCTTGATCCTTGGCACAAATAAAGCATTTGACAATGTAAAAGAACTATCATCCGCAGTACTCACAATGATCTTACTAACTCCCATAATAGGATAAGAGGGTTTGTTGGCACATGTGATAGTATTCTATGTAGGGGCCGGTTTGTGTGAAGTGAAGAAACTACATTGTGAGGTAATATGTTTGGTCGTCCCACCATCAAAGTACCAAACATGTTAGTCTATTGCAGACATAAATTGTTCATGAGGAGATGGGTCATAACTGCAAATAGTGGTAAATGCCCATTCTTTATTCTACACAAGATTAATAAACTTTTTTTTGGGTTTAGAGGCCTCTACAACAACCATTCCAGCCTCACTCTTCCTTACCTCTTTAGCAGCCAATTTTGGATAGCTCTTGATGACATGATCATTTCCTTTACAGTATTTGCAAAACAATGTTTGCTTTTCTATTTTCTTCTTGTCTCTCTCTTCCTTCTTTGATTGTGCAAAATTAGCAAATTTTTGCTTATTAGTAGAAGAGATCCATTTACCTTTACCCTTCTAACTAGCCAGGAAAGCTTGATCTCCAACATGCATAATGGACATGGTAGGGATTTCCTTTCATCATCAAATGGAGAGTCGAAGAAAAACTCTGATATGAATCAGGAAGACCATTTAGAACAGTCGGCACAAGTGAACTGTCAAGAAAGACTTCATTAGCAGAAATAAACAATTCTTTCAAATCTTTGATCTTTGTCAAAAAAATATCCATGGAATCACCTTCATTCATCTGCTCACTCTCCAACTATTTTTGAAGGTAAGCAACACGAGCCTCATTCCTTACCTGGTCTAAAGTGGTAAGTGTATCCCAAGCATCCTTAGTTGTTCTACAAGAGCGAATGTGAGGAATAATGGCACACTTGACAGACAACGCTATCAATGCATGTGCCTAAGCATCTCTATCATCCCAACAAATTTGCTCTACAATAGGTGCAGGAGGAACGGCAACATGAACAAGAACATGAAGAATATCACCATCTTCAATGCCATCCACATCACCTTCAACAACTGTGCTTGCAGGTGAAATAGGATGTTTTTCAACACCTTGCACAATATTCCACAATCCTTTTGAAACCAATACATGATGCATCATATAAGCCCACAATGGTTAATTGGTATCGTCCAACTTATCCTCAACAACCAACATACGGAATACATCACTACTTTTAGCCATGGCCATTGACTAAAATACCCAGATGTAGAAAAATGATTGTATCTAAAAAAGTTGATCCTATGGCAGACTTCAAGGCGCTTATATTGGCAAACCTAAACTTGTACATATCTTTGGCACAAAAAGTTGAAATTGCCTACACAAGCGCTATGATAGTGCATTTGAAAGCCGAAATGAGCTCGGATCATGCTTTTGGCACCACATAGTGAAGTTGTTTTATCTCATAATCACCTTGAGTATGCTCACCAAATTTCATGCGATTCTAAGACTATGACCAGAGGGGTGTCGATGATGGCCTAGATGAAGTGGTGACCTTCTCTGATACCAATTGTTGGAGTTCGAGGTCTACAGAAGCACACGAACAGCACAAGGAAGAAGAAGAAGCTTGGAGCACAACACACAATACTAAATGTATTACCACTAGAATGCACAAAGATAACTAACCTGTTATGGTTATAGGCATATATACAAGCCAAGGGAAAAAACCTCCTAAAGAGGGAAAAAAGTGCCTCGATGGTCCTAGTGTGTTCACAAACATCACTACCTAAATATATCAACAAAAGATACATGCTTACTTGGTTGCACATGTTTTTGAGAATAGTCCAACTGAGGGCACCTTATATGTTAAGTGTGCAGATGATGTACATCTAATCAACTCACATGCTACTCATTGGTCCTAATGAGAAGCATATTGCTAAATTTAAGATTGATTTGCATGCCTCTTTTGGGATGTCGGATTTGGAGCATTTGCATCATCATTTGGGCATTCAACTAATGCAAGTTGATGGGGGAATATCTTTGGTCAAAACAAAATATATTAAAACATTATTGCAGCATTTTGTCCTTCAATATTGCAAAACTATTGCCACTCCTATGGAAATAGTTTTATAGTTGAGTTTCTTATTATGATAGAGATGCATTCAATGTTGTTCTCTATTAGTGGGATCTTGGATGCTTTATTTAATTATTTATAACTCGCCCTGATATTCCGTTTGGTGTCTCTCAGGTGAGAAAGTTTATGGATTGCATAGGTGTCAAGAATTGGCAGGTGATTAAGCACATATTTCGCTACTTGAGTGGTACCTTGCTACTTCGATTGTTATATAAGGGATCATTATTGCCAGATTTACATGCTTTTTCTAAATCACATTAGGTTGGTTTCTATGAGACTCATGTGTCCACTAGTGGTTTTTGCTTCATGCTAGGTAGCTCATGCATATCTTGGTTGAACAAGAAGTAGCCTACTGTGGCCACTTCTAGTTGTGAGTTTGAGTATAGGTCAACTTTCACAATGATTCTTGAGTGTGTGTGGCTCAGGCACCTTTTGGCTGATTTGGGTGTTGGTTAGTGTTCTATCATTACCATCTTCACTGACAATCAGAGCGCATTAGAAGTTGCAGGGAACCCTTTCTTCCATGCTTACACTAAGCACATTGAGGTGCACTATCATAATGTCAAGGAAAGGTTCTGTGCTAGAGAGATCAGTTTGGCACATATGACCACACACAAAAATGTTGTAGACCTTTTCACAAAGGCTCTACCTAGGGAGAATTTTGAAGTTTTCTACAAAGCTTTGGGCTTACTTCCTTTTGTGTATATATCTCTTTCCACATAGTTTGGCACTTCCTTATACATAAGTGCCATCTCCTTGTCACAACATTTCTCCCAGGGGATTTGTTGATATATTTTGGTAGTGATGTGTTTGAACACACTTAGGACTGTCAGGGCACTTTTTTTCCTCTTTAGGAGGTTTTTTTCCCAGCTTGTATATATGCCTATAACCCTAATGGGTCATTTATTTTTTTACATTCAATTGGTAATACATCTTGTATTGTGCTTCTTCTTCTTCTTCTTCTTCTTCTTCTTCTTCTTTCTATTGTTCATGTGCTTCCCCATACCTCAAACTCCAACAACATGCATCAGAACAACATTTTATGTTTATATTATGGATATCTTGTCCCTTGGCAAACCTCTCATATTTTCACATATGGTTTCATGCCATGTGAAGTGTTGGACACTAGAGGGTCACAAAGAGAATCATTTTACTAGTTCTATGAACTAAAATCTAAGATAGTAGCATATTCATTTTTCATGAATGCATAGTCATAGAAAATTGTTTATTCCTTGCTTGAACAATTGATTATCAATGATAGTTTAGTCCCAACTTTCTTTCTTCAATGCCCTCTTACTTGATAATATAATTCCTTTTGCATATTCTTGATTCATTACAAAACTTACTATTTGCCTACTCCACTTTGGTGCCACCATTACTTGAAATACATAATATAATCTATCAATGTGTGTTGATGGCACTTTACATACTGCTTTGGATGAACTCATGAACAGGTTTTCCAATCTTTTGCTTGATAGACTCCCACTCTGTTTAACTCTTGGATAGTCTTAATATTTAAAGTGTGTCTTCCTATGACATCATTATGTGCTTCATTTATCAGAATTATCCATTCTTCATCTCCTGCATAGCAAGACAAAAATCTTGATTGATCCTATTTGTATATGTGTCCTGCAATGATGTGATAGTTCCTCAATTCATTAATTTCTTTCTCATAAGTATGGATCCAATAATGGATTTGTCCAAAGGTGAGAACTAGTATTAAATTATTTGCCAAAGTTTCTATGATATATAGATTGAATAGGTATGTGGTTGGTATTTCATCTGGAACTCCTCAAATGGTTCTCCATTAATCAACCTTGACAAGTTAAACGCTCTTATATGTGTATCCCCTTTCTTCAATACAACCTCAAAATCATATTTCATTAGTAGCTTAAACTATCTCATTAATCTTCTTATGTGATATGGTTTGTTTACCAAATACAAAAGAGTTTGTGCTCTACAAAGAACTTAACTTATTCACAAACAAGGAATGTCTAAACTTTCTTACTGCATACACCATTCCTAGGCCTTCTCTTTTTGTTGTGGTGTAATTATTTTCTACTTTGTTGATTTTACAACTTGAGGATATGAGTAACTCTTACTTTTTCCCATGGGTTGGGGCAATATAGAGATTTTACAAATCATATAGGTTATGGCTAATTCTAACCTTTTTCCATGGGTTGGGAAAATATAAAACCTATACCATGATTGGAAGCATCAACATGTACATGAAATATTTTATTCCAATCTGGTGCTTTGAAAATGGGATCTAAGCTCAATCATCTCTTTAACTCCTAGAAAGCATGATTCGACTCTTTCATCCATTCAAATTTTCTTATCAAAAAATAGAGTGTTTTGTCTATTATTGCATACATATGTACAAATCTATGATGATAGCCACAATGCCCCATTCATTGGCTTGGGTATATCCAGAATACTTTTAATTGTATCTTTATATGAGAAAACACTAATTTTGAGACATTGTGTCCTAGAATTTTTCCATGTGTCTCCATGAAGACACGTTTGTCAAGGTTTGACACACATATTATGAACTTCTAAAAGATTTGTTCAGGTTCCAAGATATTAACTTTTCTCTTCTCTAAAAATGTGAATAGATTTCCAACATAAACTTCTAATCTATTTCGCAAGAATTACTTGAACATATGATACATAAGCCTCTAGAAAGTTGTTGGATCATGGGTAAATTCAAATGGAATTACCTTAAATGCATAAATGCTTTGATTGCAAAAATATTTTTATGTTGGTCCTCAAGACAATGGTTACCTGATTACATTTTGAAATTTCATCAAGGAAGTTGTCCACTTCCTTGCCTACCACCCATTCTAGAAAATCTTTGGTCATTAGAAGTGGAAAATTATCACAAATGGTTGTTGCATTGACCTTATTTAGGTTGATACATAGTTTCCATTCTTCTTGGGAACCACCAAGATGGGAGATATTTATTCAATGTTCTTCATTTCATGTACAAATCTTGTAGGTAAAATTTCATCAAATTCTTCCTTAATTTTAGTTGTATATGTGTATGGACTTTGTTTAATTTGTTTTTCCTATCGTGTAAAGGAAATCCTATGTACAAAAATACTAGGATCTAGACCTTATAAATCCATGTAATTCCACACAAAAATGTTTCTATATTTTCTTAGAAATTCCTTGATTATCTCTTGCTCCTCTTTTTTCACGTCCTTGCCTATCTACATACACATATTTTCACCATTTTCTATTATAATTACCACTTTTTTTGTATCTTCCTTATTATCATAGATTTTTCTTGAAGGGGGTATTTGTTTGCATAATATGCATGAATTTTGCTTTTTCCACTTTACATTTGCTTTTCTAGAGCTTCAAAGGTTTGTTTCTTCTCTTCTTCCCTTTTTTTTGAAGGGTTTTAGTTGGGTTG
>CM035432.1:144724928-144739827 GCA_020310875.1 Ceratopteris richardii
CGTTGGAAAGCTCGTTGAGAATCCCACGTGGACCTCGACTGGTTTTTGTAAGAATCATACGCGGAGTTTTAGAACATGCATTTTTAAGTTGACCTTTAGGTGGAACTAAGTGGTTCTCAGATTCAGGGGGTACAGTGAGTTACTCCAGGGGGACTGAAAATATTGATGTGTGTCTTTCAATTATTTGTGGTAATAGAGCTATACTAACTGGTGAGCTTTTGCAGGAACTTTGTGTGCACGCAAGGCAATCCAAAGCAAGCTAGCAAGGGTGAGTACCAAGCTTGGGGGAAGGCTTCCTGGGCTTGTGTAGCAGTCTGACCAACCAGCTAATTGAGGTTGGAAGATCTCTCAACCCTCCTTTGTCAATTCCTAGTCTAGGCTAAGTACGACTTAGGTGTGGTAATTAATTAGGGCACGTCAGGCACGAATCAAGTCCAAGAGTATTAATCAACCAAGTGCAAGAAGTAAATAGGTCTTAAGTGCGAAAACCCTAAGGGACAAAAGGTAAACGGAAATCGATCACTTATCAAGTACGGTAATTCACTTAAGTACTCCTAACGACGCAATTTTAGACAAGACCATAAACATAATATTCAATTGAAAAAGAACAAAGTGATTGGTGCAAAATCAACCTGCAACGAGAGTGTGCTTGGGTTCCAGGGGGTAGATAAATCAGGCATATGAACCTTAGATCAGGCAGACACTTAGGCCGAGACAGACAAAGCCTCAGATCTTCTGAAGCTAGTGTCAATCACACTGCCAGATCTTGGGCCCAACAGTTGAGTGATTACTCATACACTCCCAGATCAGAAACAAGTGATTCTGAGATGTCCTATCACATGGAGAGACCAGTAGATAGTTCAGGGTTGGCTTATCTAGAAAAGCCATAAGGGCCTTATAAGACTCAATTGGAATATATCAGGACGAATCGTCTAGGTGCCCGCATCTACGAAGACGGACTGAGAAGATCGGTGGTCCAGATTAAGAACCCCGATCAACCCCATGGATTAGACCACCCGGTAGTCAAGTTTGAGAATGGAGCCTACCTAGACAAAGAAGGGACTATCTATGTAGTCACCACTCTTCCTGATAGAACTGATGAGTTTGGAAATGTGATTGCGGAGACCGACATGGGTGATATAGAGCAAGGGAACTTAGAGAGAGAGCCAAGAACTCCCCGTGGTAAATCTGTCTTGACCAGAATCATGACTCCAGAATGGATTCCACAGGATAATAAAAGCATAGATCTGCTTTTAAACCGAGAAACCGATGAGGTTTTTTGGAGATATAAATCTCCTCAATCTCAGGAAGTGAGTGCCCTCACAATCTATGAGTTTAAAGACCCTGATAGCCCAGGTCAAGTAACCTACCTAGACAATGCATCAGAGAGAATCTTCGTGGTCACTGAGCTTGGCAGACATGCCTACACATGGAAGGGAGAATTTGTTTTTCCCCAACCAAGGTCTACTGTGTCCTTTGGTCACCAAGGAGCTGGGACCTCCCAAGCTCATGGAGCGCAAAGAGATAAAAGTAGAGACAAACCTGAGGTAAGTTTTGCCAACTCCCTGGGAAGAGAAAGAACGGGAACAGAAAGGAATAGAGTGGAACCTGAGAGACATAGAACCCCATGGAATCAAAGGAATATTGATGATTTTCCTTTGCCAAGGCCGAGAGAACACACTAGGACCCTGCGACCAACCCAACTGGTGAAGTCCATGAAGAATTACTTCGATGGCACGGGAGACCCTTATGACCATGTGGCAGAATTTCGACAAGTTTTGAAAGCTGAACAGGTGGAGGACCTATTCACACAATATAATGCTTTCGGTCTAACCCTTAGGAACACTGCCCTTACGTGGTTCCAACCACTGAATGAGAGGCATTTCAGAAACATAGACCAACTCTTAGAGGCATTTGTTGTTGAGTTTTCTAAGAGTGGAATCAGGCATAACACCTCCTCACTAATTCGTAGCTTCAAACAAACACCTCAAGAGACGGTCAGACTAGCTGGAAGAAGATTTAGACAATACTTGGAGAGATGCCCGATACCGGAGTTACCCACACCCGCCAAACAAGTGGCCTTGTTCCTAGATGGATTGTTGAGCACTAAGCTCAGGTCATATGTGTACCTGAAGGATCCCAGAACGATAGAAGAGTGCGTGCGCATGTGCATAGACATTGAGGACAATCTAAGTGAGGAATTAGAACTATCAAAAATCTATAAGGATTCTGATAGCTCTAGTAACATGACATCTGGTCAATCCACATCCATCGAGGAACTTGCAGAGAAGGTAGCCCAAAAACTAGGTGTCTCTAGCAAGCAAATTCCGAGATTTGCCCCAGTTAAGCGGTGTTACAATTGTGGCGGTGAACATATGGCAAGTGTATGCCCCATTATGGCCCAACCACAGGCGAATCCTAGTAGCCAGTACTGCACCATAGAGCGCAGATACACCAACCACACTGCACAAGACTGCCCATATAACAAGCAAACTGTTAGGCAAAATTATCCTCAGCCATATCCACAACATGGTAGATACCAAAATCAGTACCCATCACCACAATACAACAGACCACAGCAAACTTATCGGCCATCTTATCAAGGGCAGCAGAGGCCTCAACCAGTCCTAGTGCAGCAACCCCCTGCTCCAACCAATGTGATCCCAGTGAAATATGCATCTACTGAAGAAAATCCGAATAGAGCCATAGTCCCTGTCACCCCATTACTATCAGACAGTGATCCAAGTGACCATAGTTTTGACTCCACACATATTGATAGCCCCCAGGCTTACTACATGCAGTCACCCGAGCATAACGAGTCATACTATTATGAGGACCCAAGTGAAAATAGTGGGGAACCTGAGTATTCTAATGTCATGTACACAAACCCCAACTCTAGACCTCAACCTAGGCAGGTACGAACCCCATTTCCTAGAGGGCCATGTTTTAGATGTCAGGGAGATCACCTTGTACGTGATTGTCCACTACCTGTCCCTACACAACCTCAACCAGTAACCATTCAGGGCTTCTGTCAAGATTGCGGGAAAGAGCATCTCCTACGAGATTGCCCGAAGAACCCTAATAACATGCCTAAAATCACTCCTATCAATGTCGTTGGGTTAGTTGTAGACTCCACAGGGAGTGTGGCTTCCACTGCACCTGTGCAGGTGATCACAAGAGCCCAGGCACTTCAACAACACCAAGGTGTTGGTCCCGAAAAGAGCCCCGAGGTGAGTGAAACAGAGAGCATACCCAAAAAGAGAACTAGCGCCTGGAAGGATAGTCGTGAAAGAATGAAGAGGCAATGGGCAAAAAAGATAAACGAACTTGAAGAAAGTGTGAGAGAAACCAAGGCAAAAATCACAGAGATCACATCTCAACCGCACTCCCACACACTTCCACCACTACCATCCCCATCACCCTCCATTTCTCCACCCTCTAATACACCCCTCGTAACCCACCCACCACCCCGAGTAGGATCAGTATTAGCTGACCCCACTCTTGATGGCTTGGACATGATGTTCAAGGCCTACCAGGCTCGACTTCAAGAAGGGCCAACAGCTGCAAACCTAGACAAGAGTTACCCTAGAGCAGATTTAGAGATTGAACGGATGAAAATGTGCATGAAAATGGTAGAACAAGCTCAAGCTATATTTGAGACTAGTCAAAAATTCAATCAGACAAACTCTGTCAAGCCGGATTTGCATTTCCAAGGCTTACCAGAAAGATTAGAGCAGTTGGTAAACAAATCACAAGTTTCTTTACCTCCACAGGCTCAACCAGTTGTTGAAAGAGGAAGCTCACCACCAAAGGGAGCTTATGTTCCTAATTCCACGGATGCTGGAATACCTCCTTCAATTCAACAGTACTCTCAAGAGTTCTTGCGGGAAATACAAGAAGAGAAATGGGCCAAGGAGAAGGGTAATTCCCCTCCTATTCCTGAGATTGATGATCTTCATTATCAATTTCCCCAAGACATTCCGTCTATCTATGGAGATCAAATAGAGCAACAAGAGGATGAGAGATTAGATTTTGAATCTAATTCTTTACAGGAGTTGCCTCATTTCACAGGCCCATGGGAATCTGAATCTCTCCAGATCAGAGCCCCCACAATATTGGTAAGAAATGAAGACTCAGTGATTCCAAGAAACACTGATGTTGTGAAGAACACTAAGGTTCAATGTCATCTCACTGTAGAGGAACTCCTCAAGGCAAAACCGGAGCTCTGGAATCATGTGAAAGATCAGGTTCCAGAACTTGAATCCAATATACCAAAAGTAGGCTCTAAGCAAAAAGTTCCCGAGATACCTCTCGACAAGATAGGAGACATGAGCGAAGGTGAAGAAGGTAACACTTATCTTCCGATCACCTATCAAGGTTACACAACCAAAGCAATTGTGGATTCGGGTGCCGGTGTTGCTATCGCGACCACCTCCCTGTGGAAGCGATGGGGCAAACCCACCTTAAGACCAACGAGAATGAAACTTCAAATGGCAGATGGGCATTTTGAAAGACCTCTCGGATTGCTTGAAGGGATAACTCTAACCACTTGTGGTGTAGAGTTTGAACATACGTTTGCTATATGTGACTTTGAGAAGAATAATGTTTACGAGATGATCCTAGGAAGACCTTTCCTACGACAATTGCAAATAGTACAGGATTGGGGAACCAACTCCTTGTACTTACAGCACTTAGGGGTCACCACCAAGGTCAATCTGAAGGATCACACCTTCAGAGATGTACCACCCCTACAGTGGAATCCTATCCACAAAGTGAAAGAGGACTCTATCTCCGTGCATTCTGGAAGTTCACCTGAACCATCCTGGTTGCATGAAGATACTCACTTGTGGATGTGCAAGGTCGCAGAGGAAGAGGAAAAGCGCCTAAAAGCGAGAGAAGAAGGAACTCCCCCAGGAGATAGACCAATAGAAGACCCAGCCTATACACCAATGATATTTCCAGATGAGGAATTTGAGCCTCATGGTTGGGCAGAAATCTTGGCTACCATGGACATTGCAGTCAATGAAGAACAATGGACACCCCATTGTGATGAGGAGGGTTATGATATTTCGGTGTTCATGTGTCAGCCCTTGTTGGAAGAGTGTGATCCTAGTGAGTTCATAGAAGAAGAAGAGAGTGACGATGATCTAGAATCCATTGTGATGGATACTTACTTTGACTCCGAGGAACACTACTTAGAAGACATAGGAGTGTTAACCCAAAAGAAGAAGAACCTCTTGCAAGTATCAAAACGATAAGTTCAAAGAAAGGAAGTGAAGGAGGTCAAAAGAAAAAGAAAAGAAAAGCAGTAAGACAAGAAGAGGAAGAATCATTGTTTGAAGTACCAGAAAATTTCAAGAAATATGAAGTGGAAGACCGGAAAATTTTGGTACGAATGCCTAAGAGAGAGGCCATTATAGGAGAAGCATATGACAATAAAGAAAAGACCAAAAAATTGTAGTGACCATTGAAGGGAACGAAGAGCGATGTACGTACATAGGGGACGACCTAAGTGCAAAAGAAGAAGCAGAGCTTGTAGCTCTATTAAGGGAATATAGGGATGTGTTCGCATGGCATTATAGAGACTTGAAAGGAGTAGATCCAGAGATTTGCTCTCATACGATTCCGATGACCGCTGATGCTAAGCCCACCAAACAAAAACCCTACACATATAATGACAATTATGCGGCCAAAATAAAAGAGGAAATTGACAGGCTGATTGAAGCCGGATTCATCTATGAGATTGAGCACACTGAATGGGTGTCCCCCATTGTAGTGGTGCCCAAGAAGAATGGGAAATTGCGAGTGTGCATTAACCTTAAAAAAGTCAATGCCGCTACGATCAGAGATAGTTATCCACTTCCAATCACCGAACATCTTTTGGAGCGTGTTGCAGGCAAGGAAGTTTACAGCTTCCTTGATGGATTTTCAGGTTACAACCAAGTAGCCATTGCCCCCGAAGATCAACACAAAACGGCCTTTGCCACAGAATGGGGAATCTTTGCATTTCGTGTGATGCCATTTGGGCTCACCAATGCACCTGCAACATTCCAAAGACTCATGTGTCATGTCTTCAAGGAGTTCTTGCAAAAGAGCTTAGAAGTATATGTGGATGATTTATGCGCTCATTCCCAAGAAAGAAGTTACCACATCCCTGAGCACAGGCAAATCTTCAACAAGTGTAGAGATTATCGAGTGTGTCTGAATCCAGAGAAGTGTGTGTTTATGGTACGACAAGGTAAGATCTTAGGTCACATCGTTTCTAAGAATGGAATTTCAACAGATGAAGACAAAGTAAGAGCAATAGCAGAGTTGCCCAGACCAAGGAATGTTAAAGAGGTACAAGCCTTTATGGGCCATTGCGGATATTACCGTAGGTTTATCCACATGTATGCCATCATAGCTAAACCTCTTTATGGGTTGTTAACAAACTTTGAGTGGAACGAGGAATGCGAGAATTCTTTCAACGAGCTGAAAAGACGTTTGTGCACGGCACCAATATTGACTACTCCGGATTGGAGCAAACCCTTTCACGTCCATGTAGATGCCTCCAATCATGCAATAGGATGTGTGCTAGCACAACCCACAGGTGAAGGAAACCTAGATTTGCCGATAGCATATGCTAGTAGGCAATTAAATGCAGCTGAACGAAATTACACCACAACGGAGAGAGAAGGCTTAGGCATGGTGTATGCTGTGAAGAAGTTTAGACACTATCTATTGGCCAATAAGTTCAAGTTTTTCACTGATCATCAAGCTTTACTATATTTGGTCAATAAACCTTGCAATACGGGCCGCTTAGTAAGATGGTTCCTCTTACTAATGGAATACGACTTTGAAGTTGTTGTCAGGAAAGGTAGAACCCATCTTAGGGCTAACCATCTTTCTCGCATCACGTCAGGAGAGCCACCGCAAGGAGTGTCTGATGAATTGCCCGATGCTTATCTGTTCAATTTAGAAGTTGTTCCTAAATGGGCAAATAAGTTTGGTACCAGTCCTAACCTTCGGGCCTGCAAATAAGAATGTGAAAACAAGCAAAGAGGAAATTGTAAAATCACTAAAGTATCAAATATTGGCCGGAAGTATGTACAAGCAAGATGCCGAGGGCGTATTAGCATGTTGTGTCGAGGACGATGAACATACTAGTTGGTTGCAACAAGCCCATGAGGGATTGCTAGGGAATCACTACTCTAAACAACGAACATTGCAGAATCTAAAACGCTTAGGAGTATATTGGCCTAGCATGGACAAAGAAATACAAGAGTGGATTCACAATTGTTCAGTGTGCCAGAAGAGAACCCCAGTGGAACATGCCACTCTTTATCACGTGTCATTAATCCCAGATTGGAGTGCTCCATTGGTCGAGTTCATGAGATCGGGAACATTACCCAATCAGGCTAGTCTTGCATGAAAACGGAGCATGGAGCAAGAGGCTCAAGACTATGCCTTAGTAGGAGACAACCTATATCAAAGAGGCAAGGATGGGTACCTAAGACTGTGCATTCATGAATCAGACTATTTGAAAGTCTTAGAAGCTGCACACAGCGGTGCTGCAGGTGGACACTTTGGGCCACACAGAGTAATTAAGACCATTCTATTCTCCGGACTTTGGTGGCCCACTCTTCATATGGATGCACATACTTATGTGAAGAGTTGCGACACATGCCAACGTGCCCAATATCCAATAAGAAAAGATGAAATGCCCTTAAGGCCAATGATGGGAGGACGTGCATTTTCAAAGTGGGGTATAGACTTTGTAGGTCCCATCAACCCCCCAGCTAGGAACTCCCATGCAGAATACATTATTGTAGCCACAGATTACCTTACAAAGTGGGTGGAAGTAAAAGCCACGACAAAGAATGATGCTCAAACGACAGCTAAGTTCTTATTCGAAAATGTGTTCACTAGATATGGGTTACCAATAGAGTTGGTTAGTGATAGAGGGACGCACTTCTTGAATGAGGTCATTGAAAATCTCCTTCAAGAATTCATGGTGATACATAAGAAATCTGCACCCTATCACCCACAAGCTAACGGACAAGCCGAGAGCACGAATAAGATCCTGTGTAATGTATTGACGAAACTTGTAAATAATAAACGCTCTGATTGGGACAAACAACTTCATCATGCTGTTTGGGCATACCGAGTTGCTTACAAAACGGTACTCAATGCCACCCCATTTCAGATGGTCTTCGGACAAAATGCGGTGCTACCCTTAGATTTCCTAATTCCAGCTTTAAGAGTAGCACAAGAGCATGAGTGGAATGGACACGAGTTGTCCTCTAGGATCCTTGATCTAGAGCGTTTAGGTGAGACGAGGCTACGAGCAGCAGCAGGCATCTATGCTGCAAAGAAACGGCAAAAGGCATACTTTGATGCCCATGTGAAGGATAAGGGCTTGAAAGCAGGAGATCTAGTGTTAGTCTACACATTGAAACAACACGCAAGAAGCTAGAAAAGAGAGGCTACGGACCTATGATCATTAATAGGATCTCCACGAGTGGAGCAGTACAACTAGCCACTTTAGAGGGGGATGTCCTCCCAAACTATATTAGCGGATGCAGAGTCAAGCTGTATCAGGAACCCCTCACGGAGGAGATGCTAAGCCGACTCAATACTGCTAAGCAACGTAAAGAGGAGGAAAAACGAATTCGAGAAGAAGCACAGGCAGAGGCCTTAGAGCATATCAGACGAATGAAGTTGAGGAGACAAGGAAGGGACCAGCCTATGACTGACACTCAAGAGTCTCCAGGCTATCACATGGCCATGTGTGAGGCTTCAGGTGAACATACCCATAAGATAGTGGATCGACGACCTTTTGTGACCTTAGAAATAGGACAAAGAGACAGCACAACAAGCGTGAGGGCTTTAATTGATTCAGGAGCAGCCACAAGTGCAATTCGGCTCTCTTATTGCCAGCAGCTGCAATTGGAGGTAAATCCCCTAGAAGCATATCTGATAGGATTAGGAGGTGTTGAAACCCCTTGTATGGGAGAGGTGGACCTTCCCCTCTACATACAAGAGGTCCTCATGCCAGCAAAAGTGCTAGTGTGTGAAGACGAGGATCTGACCGAACCTCTTGTCTTAGGCCAAGACTGGATCTATGATCACGCAGTCAACCTCAACCTAAGAAGTGGACTTCTTCAGGCTTGGGTAGGCCAAAGTCGTCTCACGATTGAATTAGAAAATCAAGCACTCAAACCAATAGAACAGGCACCAACTCCTGGTCCCTCCAGGAATCCACACGAAGATAACCATGATGTGCTTGTCCAAACTTCTATGGTGCAGAGGAATGTAAATCTTACTGGAGGTTCAGGAGCCAAGAAGGAATTCCTAACTGATCCAAAGAAGATTCTAAACGAACGGACTGAACATCACTCTACACTAAGGAGGCCGCTGATCAAGAGGCAGGAGCGCCAACCCGTGCAACATGGAGCATCTCGTGGCGTGAAGCAGATCTGGATACGCAGGGATGGAAAACCCACAGCTCCAATAGCAGATTCTCAAGGAGACAAGAAACGAGCCTCACCATCAAGGAACGAAGTGAAGAAAGCCCCCTAGGATAACCCCTAGGCATACATTTCTATTTGGGTTCCTAAGCGGTCAATGAAGGCCACCCCTAATGCTAGACAGATATGGGTGCCCAAGGCTAGCTTACAAGCCCAAATTACTTCACCTTCAGGCACTAGGATGAAGCAGCTTTCACAAGCACTCTTGGCCAACAACTCAGAAAGTGACAAGATACCTACACCTCTCACTGTCCCCACTTCCATCAACCCCCGGAATGTCTGGAAATGGGTACCCACAAGGTCCCAAATACATCACACTATCATACCGAAATCTTCACCTGTCCTTAGCTCTAAGAGCTACGACCCCTCAATCAGAGTGTGGAGAATTAAACTGTGTACTAAACCCCCTGACCCTATTCTGTAAATCCGTCCACACTAACACAGAAGCATTCCGAGCCCATTGCATAACCAAAGTATGCATCTAGGATGACACTGACCTTGAATCACCACTCACACATATCATAAACACCTCACCACTAACCACTGACCTCCGGGATTGTCATGTTAGTATTGTGAAGGGAACACCATTACATCTTGTTTCCTATGCAACACTAATGTGCCTTTCGTCTTCCAGCAGATAAGCAACCTACTCTCATGGCAACAGCGGCAGGCATAAGCTCTCAGGCAAGATCTGGTGCTCCTATCAATTGGGATGCCATGCCAGTGGAAGCTCTACCAACAGCTAGGCCTGAAGAATTCTTGAATGTGCGAAGGATTCCTATTCCAGATCCACCCAGTGGACTAACCGAAAGAGTAAAAGGGCACTCCCATTGGTTCAATGAAATGCCAGGGGATTTGGGAGACGCAGATCACATCTGGGAGTCCAAGATGGAGTGTGGAGGGTTTGGTGGACCTTCCAATTCTTTTCAAGAGAATTTGAGACCTTACAGAATGCAGCTCCACTTCAGGATATCTGGCAAAAGGCAGGACTACAAGCTTACTTCAGTGCAGCTCTACCTAAACCCGACTTCCTCAGGTGCTACTACTTGATTGCTACGTTGAAACCTACCGGGGATAAGGATCATTCAGGCACATTCTGGGTGCCCTCCTTATCAATCTGGAGGAGATGAGGAAGTTTGAATTAAATGTAACGTTAATCAGGGAAGCCCTTCAAATGTATGGCACTCATGTGCCTTCAGATCGCGACCCCTTGATACCAGAATCAATGAAAAGCAATAGAGTCAAGAAGCTCAAAGAAATGTGCGCCCTCACCCCCAACATCGCCATACCTCTGCGGATGTGCCTCCAGCACTTCGCATTTCCCGCTCAGGACCGTTTCACTCAGCCTCACAAGAAGATATGGTACGGGTTGTATTTAGCAGAGACCGGAAGCTTGCCCATTAAGATGCCGGTATGGATCTTAGATCAGGTATATGAGGCTGGCAAGCGGGGGGCGAGGAAGCCCACCTTACATGGTTGTTGTGCGCTGACAAGGATCATCTACAGATGTCTGGCATATGATGTGCCAGTTGCTCGAGCCCTAAAGTATGCACACCTGGAGCTGTTCAAAGGGCGAAAGTCAGGGAGTCAGCCTGCAAAAAGAATGCGTGGATCCCTTTCACAGGTCTTGATCCCTCCAGAAGCCACTGCCGAAGTCTCCACTAGAGAGGAAGTCCAGGTGGCACCTATCACAATCCACCTCCAGAGTCTCAACCAAGAGAGGTGGTACAGCCCACTCCTTCTGCCCCTCCACTACCTACCGATGCAGAATTTGCAGCGATGGCCACCTTCACAGAGGACCCAACTTTGATTTTGAAAGATTTCTGCAGACGGTCCCCCTATCCGACAGTGAAGATTCCCTTGACAATGTGGGTCCGGACACATCTGCCCAAAGAGAACAGCCACGGGGCGAGATGAGCAGAGTACAGGGGGAAAGGAGTGGCACAACATCCGCATGACCAAAACACACAAGTGCAGGAAGGCGCACACAGAAATGACCCGCAAGACAGCGAAGAGGAGGCCCCTGCCTACACAGCACAACTCAGACGGCTGTACAAAACAATCAAGCAGGTACAGAGAAGACATAAGATGACAGAAGAAGCAAATAGGGCCCTAGTAAACCAGATGTTGCAGTCAGAGCATATCGACCCCCATTTTGTAGAATCGCTAAATCTTTTGGCGGACACCTGTGGCATCAGTGAAGCAATGAGAACCTTGGTCTATCGAGAGAACCCTGTTTATGATCAAAGAAGAATTGATACACGGCCTCGACAAGGAAAGATGATTCAGATGGAAGTATCTACTGCGTTAGCTACGACCACATCAGAAGATGTTCACATGATTAGCCCTAGGCCCAATGATGAACCGGAGGAAATTATGCATGCACCATCCCCCCCATCATCTCCTATCCCACCCTCAGAGCCTCTCTCCATGTGTCTTTCTACACAACCCTTCTCCTCCTATAGTGAGACCATTGTACACACCCCCGTTTCCACTTTCCTTCCTTCACCCTCATCCATCTCCGTCACTCAGAATTTTGAACCCCAACTAGGTCACCCTTCCTTCCTCCATGCCCTTGGACAACCATCTGCCACTAGACAGACTCTTTCCCTCCCTTTACCTCCACCCCTCCATTTCCTCCCTTCCAAACTCTACCTACCCCGTCCCTTGTAACTGCCTCGGCTCCACACTAATCAACCAACCCTCCTTCTGGACCCAACTTGTAAACATTCTTCAACAGGTTGATGAACATAATAAAAAGTCCCTTCCCCAAATTCACTTCCCCACATTCACAGCCACCACTATCAAACCACCCACCATCCCGGTGTTCACATTTCACGAATCACACTCTCTCATGTCCGACCCCATGGACATCTCACCATCCGCTGGGTCACCCACCACCACTGTTCTCACCACACCATCACAGGTTATTACACTCACATCACCACTTCCACACACGATAGGCACAACATCCACTTTTCCCATTCCCACTTCCCAACCCCCTGCATCTTCCATCCTTACCCCCGCATCCACCTCATTTAGTCTTGCACTCGACACCATGCTCGAAGCTGCCACTCAGCTTAAGCAGGAATATACATTATTGGAGGAAAATAACAAAGCGCTTTGCACCCTCTCAGCAACACTCCAAGATCGTGTCAATGCTTTGGAGTCCAGCCATACGGAGTCACAAAGCAAAATATCTGCCCTCGAACATGCAAATGCGCAACTCGAAGCGAGGCATATGGAAGAGAGCAAAGCCATGGAGGAACAGCTACGGGATCAAATGGGCCGCAATGCAAGGCTTCAACGAAACATGGCCTTGCTACGACGACATCTGGCGGCAGCTCAAGAAGAGAACAGACGGCTTCAACAACAAAACCAAGAGAACCTCGAGGCCGCCATGGAGAACACCACGGGAGTACCCATAGACCCGGCTAAATTTCAAGCTGTTCCCTCAGAAAGCATACAAACAGATCTTGGAAACTTATGCCAATCTTTTAGAAGCACATGATCAGCTTGCCGACCAGCTGAAGGACCTACAGAGACCCCAAGAGTCTACACCACACCAACGGGAACCTAAAGAGATGACTGACGCTGCTACGTCACCTGAACCTGAACATTCAACGACCAATGACGTACTGGAGTTACGGCAACAGATTGCAGAATTAAAATTGAAGTTGATGCAGTACGAGCGACCTCCTTCCCCACCAGAGCAACCGTTAGAAGAAGAAGCAGTTACTATTCCAGTGGAGGAAGCATTCGACGACACCTACGAGCCTCAACCATTCCCAGGAGGACGCGTCACAGAAGAAGGTCAAGATACCTATGAGGAACCCCCATCGGCATGGATGAAACAGGTAGAGGAAATGGGGCAAACTCATCAGGAACGGATATCCACTCAGATGCTGGCAATGAAGGCCATTGAGGACACCATCCTTCACTCAGAGTACTTCAGGCACATTGCCTCTAGACGCCTTATCACTAGCTCAGAATTACAATACAAGCCCTATTTTGTATTGTTGGCCGACTACAACGCAGAAATCAAAAGAGCCACCAACAAGTGCCCAACATTTGCCACACAGTTCGAACCAGAAGATATACCAGAAGCGGCACGAAAAGGGCCATATTCCAACCAACTTGGAGGCAGAAGTTACTCGAAACTTACCCAGAAATGCTTCGAACATGGGATCACGCCCCCATGCATTTGAAGTACAATCCGTGTTTTGGGCCAGTGCAAAGACGAAGATCATGGAAAGCTTTTGCAATCAAGGTTCAGAATAACGCGAACTGTAAAGAATGGCTCAATTACCCCGCCATCGCCCCCCCAACCGGTACTCCCACAGTGTCATACATGATTGCAACCATCAGACATTGGATACCACGTCTCCACCCCATGCCAAGATGTTGCTGCCCAGATGATGCTCAAGATCTTTGATATGATGCAGGTCGTACTCAAAACTTTTCGCAATGTATGCCGTATTCAACCTCCTATTCCCGGGTTTATTAATGGTAACTACGACCTGCTATATGATATGAGCACAACCCCGAGCATACGAGTGGCTTACGCATGGCATGCACGCATAAGATATCTCCCTGCCTGCTACAAGCAAACATTCGACGATATGTTCACCACGGGGTTTTGGGAGGCACATTCAGAGGTATTCGCGCCACGGCCTACGCATTTACTCCATCTTTTTGCATGCGAGCAAACAATGCATTCCGAGCTTTACACGATGCCACAACCTGACATGCCTGGTACAGTTGATTGGGAGGCTTTGCAACGAGACCTGGTCAGAGGTTTAAGAATCAAAGAACAAGAATTGGCAACCGACCTCCTGCAGAAATACATTGATCAAACTGTGGAAGAGAGGTCTGTCAGAGGCGACAGACCCTAGGGGGGGAGAGTGTTGACAGTATAGACAGTATACGGGAAGAAGCAAGTACAGACACACATGCAGATCTAGCACTAAGGCAACCCTTCATTTTTTTTCAAAACCCTTACATCATTTTTAAGTGATTCTCATCACTAAAAACCCTTGTAAATATCATTTCACCTTTTTGTAGCTCCATTTTGTACAAGCCGAGGAGTCCTCGAGCTTGCGGAGCCTTAGAAGTAGTTGCCTGCCAATTTTCATAATTTTAGATCTCATTCGAGCCCTCAAATAAGCCCTGGAACCTAATTTTTAACTAGGCCGGACACTAGGTCTGGACAGGGCCAAAGCTAGTCAAAACTATAAATAGAGCTAGAGAGCTCATTTTTGGGGAGAGCTTCTGGTAGTTTGAGCTTGTATGAGAACTTTCTTGCAATAGAAGTGATTCCATTGTCTTACTCTCTTTGTTCTTACCGTGTGTGCACGTGTGTGTGTATGTGTGTGCATGCTTTGTGCTTC
>CM035432.1:144772327-144794827 GCA_020310875.1 Ceratopteris richardii
AGATAGATAGATAGATAGATAGATAGATAGATAGATAGATAGATAGATAGATAGATAGATAGATAGGTAGATAGATAGATAGATAGGTAGATACATAGATAGATAGATAGATAGATAGATAGATAGATAGATAGATAGATAGATAGATAGATAGATAGATAGATAGATACATAGATAGATAGATAGATAGATAGATAGATAGATAGATAGATAGATAGATAGATAGATAGATAGATAGATAGATAGATAGATAGATAGATAGATAGATAGATAGATAGATAGATAGATAGATAGATAGATAGATAGATAGATAGATAGATAGATAGATAGATAGATAGATAGATAGATAGATAGATAGATAGATAGATAGATAGATAGATAGATAGATAGATAGATAGATAGATAGATAGATAGATAGATAGATAGATAGATAGATAGATAGATAGATAGATAGATAGATAGATAGATAGATAGATAGATAGATAGATAGATAGATAGATAGATAGATAGATAGATAGATAGATAGATAGATAGATAGATAGATACATAGATAGATAGATAGATATCTCCATTGCAACAAGAAAGAGCATGATGTGCATGGAATGCTACATTTTAACGTTGATAAAAGACAGCGAAGGTTTGAGAGGAAAGACGAAGATTGGCATGCGGGAAAGACGAAGATCTAAGTGCTCTTTTATTTTTGTATTAGATCTTAAAATACTTTATATTTGCTCTGTATGTGCTTCTTCTATACTTGAATCCATAGAGAGAAGATGAGCGTGGCCTCTGCGCTAGGAAGATGTGCATATTATTGAAAATATCATTGCCATGTTCATAGTTAGAAGACAAATCTCAATTGGTGCAGGAACGTGTATTTTCCAATGGGATCACCAAAATATAAGAAGCATGGTTTTGTAGAGGGCCTAGCTAATCAATCGTGATTTTGTAGAGATCTTGAACACAAACCTGCAAATATCATAGCTCTATATTCGGGCCATATCACCTTTCAATGTACATTCTCTCCAAATAGTCATGTCATATGAAGTACTTACATTGACACGCTGTATTAATATTATGCTCAGGTAGGATCAACAATTAGAGTTCAAATTGGGTTTTGGAACCAAAATAGGTACAACATATTTGTAGACCAGATTTCATAAGGAAAAATACAACAGATTTATTAAATTCTCATCGGAATATTGTTAAGATAGAGCAGCATAATTCCTACACTTTTCCAGTGGTCGATCTTTAAATCACTCCCAACTTGTATATAAGACGTGGCAGAATACGAATCGTTGTTTGTGTGTGAAAAGTAAATGGATTATATACTTGTGGAAACTTCGTTCCTTTATGAATGAAAGTATTTAATTGGAGTTTAGATTATATAGAACTTACTATCTCTTAAATTCATGCTCTCATAATTGTGCTTTGGTATTCAAAGACTATGTTTATGTTTAATCATCTGTATGTAGGGCATAGCATGACCTCTCAAATGCGTTATCATGCATACAATCATTATTTTTAGTTTGAACTATGTTTCATAATGAACACATGTGGTTGAAATTTGGGGAAAGAAGAATTTATGTAGGCACATAAATGTTTTGAGAAATGTTTTATAAAGGACAATACTACTAATGATCTTGGTGAGTTGAGATCCTTTTGCAGGACAAGGATAGATGATGATCCAACTCGAAAGATCAAAGATTTGATGGTGACGATGATTATATTGAGATTGAGATTGAGATTGTGATTGTGATTGAGATTGTGATTGTGATTGAGATCAGCTCGGGGGTGGTCGGGAGGATGAAGCTTTGACTCGAAGCTATTGATTGTACATGAATCTATAAACATGGAGATTCCCATATAAGATTTCTCTTTCATCTTAAGTATTCTGATTTGATTGTTTATTTTCCATTTCTTGTTCAAGATACAGATGACTTTTGTATACCTTCGCATTTGTGCATGGAGGAGCTATGAAGGAATGTTACAAGTGGTATCAGAGCACAATCGATCCTCGGGAATGATGGAATGTTTGACACAAAAGATTCATGAATAAGAGGAGCTTATTCAGAACCTTCTTTGAGAATCATGCAGAGAACGAGATGAAATGCAACAAGTGGATTTCAATGTGAAAGATTAACCAGATAAGTGCTTCTCCCAATATTTCATTCATGTGCATGATTGTGTTTGATATACTTCATTTCATGCATATGATCAGAATAGAAGTTAGTATTCATCCAGATAGCATTCATTCTTTCCCATCTCTAAGGATAAGAATTCTTCAAATCGGGGAAAAAAAAGTAATATACTTTATGAAGGGGATGGGCATTTGATCTGAGAACTATATTGAAAGTACTGCAGCCAAAGAAATTTTTTTGTCGTATATCTATACATTTGACTTATCTCAGAGTGCCATTAATGAGAATTCTATAACATTGGACTCTTATCAGAATACATAATTAGAAGCATCTAATGGGTATTATGGTTGCAAAGCATCCTTAACTTAATGTTACAGATAGATAGATAGATAGATAGATAGATAGATAGATAGATAGATAGATAGATAGATAGATAGATAGATAGATAGATAGATAGATAGATAGATAGATAGATAGATAGATAGATAGATAGATAGATAGATAGATAGATAGATAGATAGATAGATAGATAGATAGATAGATAGATAGATAGATAGATAGATAGATAGATAGATAGATAGATAGATAGATAGATAGATAGATAGATAGATAGATAGATAGATAGATAGATAGATAGATAGATAGATAGATTGATTGATTGATAGATAGATAGATAGATAGATAGATAGATAGATAGATAGATAGATAGATAGATAGATAGATAGATAGATAGATAATAGATAGATAGATATTTAAAGGGAGGGAGAGACAGAGAAGGAGAGGGGGAGAGAGAGAGAGAGAGAGAGATTGATAAATTTATAGATTGATATATAGATAGCATGAGGACCCTTAGATTTTAGTCATATTCAATGGCCAAGATGAAAACATGAAAGAAAAATGTGGAAAAAAACTTACACCTTTGGATGGGGGCCTTAATCTGATGGCTACGTTTGAATCTCGCATGATCTTGGGCGCTTCCAATCCTCTCCTTCGGATCTATCCAAGATCCGATGGTTGAAAATCATACCCAAAAAGAGCAAAGAACTTTTGTACAACCTCACTTGGATCTATATCACATCCAATGATGCAGATTGGCCCCGAATTTGCAATCAGCCCAAAAGCTGGTTTGCCATCAGATTAGAGTGCATCCAAGGGCCCAAATTGGTTGTGAAATCAGGATCAACCCCATATTTGGATTGCCATCAGATTGGTGAGCATGAGACAGTCCAAAAAACTACAGAGACTACTCCACACATGTGTGAGATTCCCCACAGTCCCATGACTTGTCAGACACAATCTCTCTATTGTCTCATTGATTTCGATATTATCCATCGATTTCAAGGATCTAACGGCCATGAGTTCTCACATCAGAGGATTGGAAAAAAAGAGAATATAAATATCATTTTATTTGACAAAACCACTAGTGGTTTAGTATGGCCCCTTAATCTCTTGGATTTAGCCTTTTAATCCCTAAAAATTAGGAATCCTTACAAGGCCCATACAAGGTTGACTTTTTGCCCTAATGTTTGTGGAGGGAGAGAGAGGAGAGAAGATACATGCTCATATGCATGGGAGCCTCGAAACCCACATAATAATCTCTCTTGAGGTAATGCACTATAGATTATGCATATATGTGAACATAGGATAAAGGTCACATGATCCTTAAATCCCCAACAATCTCCCACTTAAGGGTCAATCTTATCGTAATTGGTAACACATACAAAGAATGATGTAGGACTATACAATAATGTACAGGAAGAGTCTGGATCTCAAGCCATACTGATCAACCTACATCAATTGCCTCGAATAAGGTGTATCCATGCACCTCAAACTACTCTAGAATCATATCAATAAGAGTCGAGCTCACATCTGTCTGATGCAAGAACTAATGAAGTTCCTGCAAAGCTCCCACTCGCTCTATGCCTATGCCAATCATCGAACAGTTGGCAACTCCAAGTGCAAATGCTCAATAGCAACTGCAATATCTAGACTCGAGCATGACAACTCGTACATCAGACTCCCAAATGCTGAGGAAACTTGTGCTATCCTAGCTAACCTAAGCATGACAGCCATGCCTATATCCAAGGCATCCAAAGCACCATCGTCAAGACCAACATGTCCTGACATATCTGTGTCAACATCTGGCATGAGCAAATCCAAGAATGACTGCATGATCGCTGACTCATCAACATCTAAATCAATCATCCTCTCAACCAAAGATATGTCTAGTTGTGCACCCTTAGAGCTAGTATGCTCTGGCATACACTATGTATAATAAGAGCTATCCTACTCTACCACACGAAGTGTATCATCATGCTCCACATGAGCTAACTGCATAACATCAACACCAAGATCAAACTAATGATCAAAATCTAAATGAGTATCATCACAATGCTCTACCTGAGCATCGACATCATGCTCTAAAGCATCCACTTATCATCCAAAGTGTGCTCCATGTGAGCATCTATATGATCAGCAAAATAATGCTCTACATAAGCATCATGAGCACCCAAAACATGCTCTACATGTGCATCCATCTGAGCATCTGAATCCTGCCATACATGTGTATCATGAATGTCAATAGACCTATCTATAGGTAGATAAAATGAGACATGACGAATCTCACACCACACATAAGGATGAACTCCATTGATTCAAGACTGTCTCTCACATGAAGTACTTCGAGTGGATACCTGTGCCCAACCCTGGCACTTCTGACAATCATAAGTTGTCCCAACTACAACTTAAAATGATGCTCACTGAGGAATGCATAGCATCTGCTCTCCTGTAACTGGCTAACTGAAATCAAGCTCATAGGGAATGAAGACACATAGCATACATGTCTGAGTATAAGTGATGCTCCACTAGGTAGCATAAGTCATATATCTCCTGCACCCTCAATGTCATATGTCGTACCATCATGCATGTGCACACATCCATGACTCTCACCTGAGAATTGACAAAACCACTCATGATGTGGAGTAACATGAAAAGTGGCTAATGCATCAAGCAACCAAGCCATATGTGTGTTGTCCAATGAACAATAGGAGTCCTAAGATGAACCATAGGAGAAAGTGACATCACCATCTTTGGCATAATCAACTGCCATAGAATCTCTTGAAACCACTAATTCACGTGCATCACATGCATATCTCTGATGTTGTCATCGCATCTGCCTGAAGCAACATTGTCGAGTATGGCCCTCACAACCACAGTGCCAACATCGAAGTCGTCAATGTGATCTACATCTCACATGAGTCAATGGACTCACATACATATCATGTAATCTCTACCATAATGCACTACTTGTCTCCTTATACATAACAGACTCATATATACAATCCATAAGTTGTAACTAGATAGTGGAGCTAGCCAATGCATCCATATCCATCCATACGTGGTTGGCCATGTCACGAGGCCTCTATGCATCTCTATGCACATACATGTGTAACCCTATACGAAGAACCAATGTATGCCACATCTGAGCTTTCCATCTCAAAAAGTCAGTGCCATCGAACCAAAAAGACACCATGCTATCAATCCAAGAGACTAGCAAGGTAATAAGAGACTAGAAACAATATTCTATCACCAATAGGATCACACCTGCACATCCATATGCATAATGCATATCACAATTGTCTTGCTAGAGAAGAAACCATGTGAACCACTTGTCACATAGCCATGCATCTAGCATGCACATAAAACCATGAGCATAAGTCTGCTCACCAAGTCTCCAAACTGACTACATATATATATATATACATACATACATACATATATATATATATATATATATATATATATATATATATATATATATATATATATATATATATATATATATATATATATATATATATATATGTGTGTGTGTGTGTGTGTGTGTGTGTGTGTGTGTGTGTGTGTGTGTGTGTGTGTGTGTGTGTGTATATATATATATATATATATATATATATATATATATATATATATATATATATATATATATATATATATATATATATATATATGTGTGTGTGTGTGTGTGTGTGTGTGTGTGTGTGTGTGTGTGTGTGTGTGTGTGTGTATATATATATATATATATCCCTCCTCATTTCCCTCTCCTTCTTATCCTGCTCCTCTCTCTCTCTCTCTCTACTCAGCTTTGTTGCCTCTAATCTTGATCAATGTGCATTTGGTCATCACCATGAATGGTAATGGGGAATCTCTTCCTCTCTGGGGTGAAGCCCCATTTAGTGTCAGTAATAAAAGCCAAGGTTGTGAAGATCCAAGAATAGTTTGAGAAGAAATTTTTGATTGGTCAATTGTTTGGTCTACATCCTTGATCAAAGGGATAAGACTTTGGCTTCAAAATAAATGGTTCCCAAGGGGCATAATTGTGATTAAGTGCCAATTCCTTCTAACAAAACACATTGTGGTAGTGTTTGAAAATCAGAAAATGGCTTTTCAAGCTCTGAGTTCTTGCTCTTGACAACTATAGAGAACAATGATGTGCTTCTTTAGATGATCTTTGGCTTTCTTTGCGAACAAAACGAAAATCAAGTTTTTGGTATGGTATAAAATGCCTAACATGTCCCTTTACCTTTATAGATTTCTTAAAGATGTTGTCTCTCCACTTGGTAGGCTAATGGCAATGAAAGCTAAAGTTTCGGATGCCAAATATGAGGGTGCATCTCACTCTCTTAACACCCTCAAGTTTGTGTGGAAGGAGACCTCAACTTAGATCTCCTCTCTTCGATCAACATCAATGTTGGCATTGCAACTATCCTTGAACAAGAAATCATATACAATAATCTTCCTAGCACTTTTTTCCATTGTAAGGTCCAAGGGCTGGTTAATGCCCTTCAAAATCCCAAAACAGGGATTGAAACTATAGTTGAAAATTCCACTTTTCCCCCAAAAAAGAACCTAGATGAGTTCACGAAGTTACAAGAAAGAAGAAAAGAAGCCCTAAAAAGCATCCAAAAGGAGAATCTTCTCATGCATGAGAAACCCCAGTTCTAACTCCACAATAAAGAGGACAATCAGAAAAGAGAGAGTTCCATCATAGGATCCACTATTTCATACTCATATGCCAAAAAGTTTAGGGATCCAAAAAGGGAAGGCTACAATTAATCTTCCCCTTCTTTTGAAGTGCCTTCAAAGGGAAACTAGCCCCAAGCAAAGGCCAAACACAACCAAAATGTGGAACAACATACAAAGAAGAACAAGGATAAAGTCTTGATTTGAAAATATCCTTCCATTAGTCAATGATTGTTCTCTCTTTCAACATTAACTAGATTTTGGACCCCCGCTCCCTCTCCATTGATATGATTCTCTGGGGTGACTTCTACATGGTAGAAAATCATTGACTAGCTTGTATTCGCCAAGATATCAAATGCATCTAGCATCAAGCTTTCCAAAACCATGCCTCTCCTACTAGGTGCTAGATTATGGTTGTTAAATCTTCACCACTTGTCATTTACAATGTCAAAATTTGAGATCCAAAATCAGAATAGAAAGAAGAGAAAGATTCTATAAGAAGCTTATGCATATGGAAGAGCAATTTAACAAATGCAAAGTGCACCTTCAAAAAGGCTTACTCAAAATTAAGAGTGAACTCAAAATTGAAGAGTAAATTCAAAGAAAGAAGCTCTTTACCCTCTTCAAATGATGGTGGGCAAAAAAAATGGACAAGCCTACTAAACAAATGTGTAGAATTTTTACAAAAAAAGGAGTTCAAGGAGATACTTTCAACAGTGGTCAACAAGAATGTTGTAGAGTGTAAGCAAATCATGAACACATTATGAGACACTTCTTGGAGATCCTTGGTGTTTCTTCTCCTCACTCCATACAAAGACAAGAATGTATGGCCAATATCTCGAGAGCTGGATCAAAAGAGATTCCACGAAACATAGCTATGAGGATGGATGGTGCATTTTCCATTGGTGAGGTCAAGGTGGTTGTCGATGCCCTTCCCTCTAGGAAGAGCATGTTGGAATTTGAGGTCTATGGAAGCACAAGGAAGAAGAAGATGCTTGGATCACAACACAATACAGAATGTATAACCAAGTGAATGTACAAGGATAAGTGACACATTAGGTTATAGGCATATACAAGCCAACAGAAAAAAAACTCCTTAATAGGGAAAAAAGTTCTCGGTGGTCCAAAGTGCATTCACACACATTGCTACCAAAATATATCAACAAATCCCCCTTGGGAGTGATGCGGTGAACAGGAAGTTGGCACTCATGTATAAGGAAGTGCGAAGCTATTTGGAAAGAAATAGATCCACAAAATGAAGTAAGCCCAAAGCTTTGTGGAAAGCTTCCAAATTCTCCCTAGGTAGAGCCTTTGTGAAAAGGTTTGCAACATTATCATATGCGAGCACATAATCCAAACTTATCTCTCCAACAAAGAACCTCTTCCTGCTATGATGGTCAATAAAGATGGTGGTGGCAAAAAACTGACCAACACCCAAATCATCCAAAAGTCATTTCTGCCACACATGCACACTCAACAATCACTGTGAAAGCTACCTTGCACTCAGCCTCATAACTAGAAGTGGCCACAGTAAGCTTGTTCTTACTCAACAAAGATATGCATGAGCTACCAAGCATGAAGCTAAAATCACTAGTGGACATACGAGTTTCATAGCAACAAGCCGAGTCCAAGTCAGAAAAGCATGTAAATCTGGCAGTAATGATCCCCCCTTGGGATAAAACAATCCAAGTACCTAGTTACCATTCAAGTAGCAAAAGATGTGCTTAACCACCTACCAATGCTTGATACCTAGGCAATGCATAAACATGCTCTGAGAAATAGCAAACTGAATATCAGTCCAAGTTACACATAAGTAAATCAAGCATCAAACACCCTATTGATAGAGAACAACATCAAATGCACCTCCAATATCATGAAGACTCAATATTAAACCTATTTCAGGAGTGGCATTAGCTTTGCAATCTTCAAGGCCAAAACATTGCAATAATGTGTCAATATATTTTGTTTGACACAAAGCTATCCCTCCATCAACTTGCATAAACTGAATGCCCAAATAATGATGCAAACACCCTAGATCTGACATCTCAAAAGAGGCATACAAACCAGCCTTAAATTCTAAAATAGGCTTCTCATTAGTACCAGTGAGTAGCATATCATCAACATATACAAAAATGATTAGAAGTACATCTACATGCTTAGCATATAAGATGCTCTTAGTTGGATTGTTCTAAAACCATGTGCTAGCAAGTAGGCATGTATCTTCACATAGAAGAGGCTTGCTTCAAAACATATAATGCCTTTTTCAATGTGCACACTTTGTTTTCATGCCCTTCCTGCACAAAACCATAGGGCTGAAATACATACACTTCTTAATATAAGTGACCAATTCAAAAATGCAGTTTTAATGTCCAACTAATGTACTTTCTAGGCATGATGAGCTACAAGTGGACAAATGCTACCAAAAGTGGTCATTCTTCATGTGGGGGCAAAGGTCTCATCAAATTCAATGCCTCTCTCTTGAGCATAACCTTTGGCAACAAGCCTAACCTTATAGCTATCAATTGTTCCATCAGGTTTAGCTTGTATACCTATTTAGTGCCAATAGCCTTTTTTCCTGGAGTCAAATCACCTAAAGACTAAGTACCATTCTTCATAATAGCATAATATTTTGATTGGATAGAAGTCATCCATTTTTATGAATTTTGTGTTTCATCAAAAGAAACAGGATCATTCTCATCATAAAGACTAGAGACATCCATTGCATAACAATCTGATGCAAAGGAATCTTCTATGTCAGTCTCTCATCAATAATGCATCATCTAAATATGCAAAAGAAATGAAATGATCCACATCATCATCACAATTGCCTCATTTGGACCAACTCTTGAATATCCACCTATAAAAAGAGGCAACAAAGTGTTATACATATCGTTTGAGTTAATAGATGTCTCCCTGGTACATGAAATTAAGCATTGTATTGCATCTTCCACAAAAACAACATCACGTCTAACCAAAATGTGTTTAATTTATAAATGATATAGACAATAGCCTTTGCCTTGATAAGTATACCCTACAAAAATACATTTCACTTCTTTATCATCTAGTTTTCAGCATTTTTGTTTAGGCACTAATGCATATGCCAAACAACCAAAGATATATCGATGAGCAATAGATGACTTTCATCCATGTCAAGCCTCATATGGAGTGATTGATTGAAGTGTTAACAACCTCAAGCCAGAAACTATGTGGTAAAGTGTTACTGTTAGTGTCCATGTGAAAGGCCAAATGGCCACCCAACACTTCTTTGTATATGTTCTTTAATAAAACATATAGTGACCAGGTCAGTCACAGATTGTACATTCGACCGCATTTGTAAGACCTAAGAAGTCTGCCTTCGTGCTCCCTGTGTACTGTGTTTTTCTACATATTTTGTAGCATCTGTGCGGAGTACTGTGCGCAACCTTAGGATCTCGGTTTTCTACTCCAAGGATATCATCGTGGAGCTCTCGAGAAGGAGAGTGAAATGTGGTCCATCGCCATCAAATTACTTCACTAGTATCAGAGCAGTCTGATGCAAAAGCTTTGTTCCTTTTGTGCGAGCAGAGCGAGTACCCCCCGGCTTTTGCCGAGGCTTACGATTAAGGCAGCGACCAAGGCATAGACCTTGGCATACCTTGTCATCCGAGTCACTGAAGTCACCATTGGCGTTGTTGGCTGCATGCGAGGGAGGACCTCAACAATCAAGGAAGATAGAGGTTCCAGTACTTCCCAGGTCACCCATCCCATTATTGGATCTTGATTTTCTACTCCAAGGACATTGTTGTGGAGCTCTCGAGAAGGAGATTGCACTGTGGTGCATTACTAGTATCAAAGTAGTCTGATGTGAAAGCTTTGTTCCTTTTGTGCGAGCAGAGCGAGCTCCCCCCCTCCCCCCAGCTTTCTCCAAGGCTTACGACTAAGGCGGCGACCAAGGCATAGACCTTGGCATACCTTGTCATCCAAGTCACCGAAGTCATTGTTCACGCCGTTGGTTGCATGCGAGGGAGGACCTCAATGATCAAGGAAGATAGAGGTTCTCAGTACTTCTCGAGAGGTCACCCATCCTAGTACTATTCCCCCTCGGAGCTCGCTTAACCGTGAAAATCTCTTGCCACTAACCTACACTCTTGTGGCATCTGAAGAAGGGGAAAGACTAAGATTAACATTCCCTTGAACATGTTTTGGTCCCTCAAAGCTTCATTCTTTGCTTTCAAAGCCTATTTTTGAAGAATAATTGGGGTGTCTTTTGGACCCCTTTTAAAGTACTTTTGCACATAGGTCCAAGAACATCAATAAGAGTGTTCCTTCTTACTTCTCCGACAATAAATATCAACCTTTGGGGCTGTTTTTTCAGCCACACTCGTAAACCTACAGGTTTCTCAAAAGGTTTTCAGTTTTGGTGGAAGCATCCGCTGCAAATTTATGCAGGTTTTTGAGCTTAAAACATCAGAGTTGATAGACACTTTCCAGGTGTTGTTGGCTAGTTTTTGGGCTATGCATTCAGCCTTTTAGTGTCATTTTATTACAAATATTGAGCACATACACACCATGTATGCTTTTGTGGATATAGCTTATGTACATCCATGTGGTCATTGATATAGCAGTTACATTTTTGCATAACGCCTTTTACATTTGATAAAGAGGGTCATGGTGAGGTTTTCTATTGGGTAACTGATTATATGTAGTGGAGTCAGTGATTCATTATGCAAGTAAACATGTCAATACTTGCAGTTTTATGATATTTTGACACACGTCACGCTCATTTTGCAGAGGATACTCTGGCAAAATTTTTCCAAATTTTTGGTTTAGTCAACTATATAGTGGTCGATTTACTCCTTGATACACTCATTTGTTGATGTTTGGACTCTTTTAGCCCCACTATCATTTGATTAAGATCTCTACCATCATGGCACCAGAGGTGTTAGGCACATCAGGTGGATCAAGGTCTAATCCAGTGTTCCGAGGAGGAGTTATAACTTGCAAGGAAAAGACAATTTTGAGATCCAAAAATTTGATGGCACAAAATTTGCTCTATGGAAGAATCGGATTAAAGATGTGCTGCTTCAAAGGAGGCAATGGAAACCAGTAAATGGGATTTCAAAGAAGCCTATTGACATGGATGAAGATGATTGGAATGAGTTAGATGAAATGGCTAGGTCTACCATTCGCTTGCACCTGGTAGATAATGTTTACTTTACAGTATTAGACTGTGAAAGTGCAGAGGAGCTTTGGAAGAAGTTATGCAATACATATGAAAAAGAGATGGCATCAAATAAAGTGTATCTGATGAGAAAATTATATGACCCCTGCATGAAGAACACAGATAGTGTTGCTACTCATCTAAATGATTTTGATGTTATATTCTCCTAATTACAAGCTTAGAAAATGGATATGGATAATGAAATGAAAGCAGTATTGTTGTTATGCACCCTGCCATTATGATGGGAAACGTTTTGCACAGCTATTAGCAATAGTTCATCTCATGGTAAACTTGTCTGTGATGACATATGTGGAGGACTCTTGAGTGAGGAGATTCGTAGAAAATCTATGGTTGGCACTCAGAGTGGAGATGCATATAATGTTCGTGATTCTTACCAAGGAAAGAATCAGCAACATGGAAGGAGCAAGAACAAGGAAAAGAATGGTCAACAGAATAAGAGTAGAAGTAAATCAAGGAAGAGGGATATCGAATGCCATTATTTTCATAAGAAAGGACATATGAAGAAAGATTGTTATACACCAAAGAATGCTAAAGATAAAGGACAGAATGTTGATGGGCATGTTAAATAGTTACCTGCACCATCTACTTTGACTGTGAAGATTGAAGAAATTAATGCTATTTCTGATGATGTTGATGTGTTGACAATTGATAGTATTGTGCCATCTGAGGCTCTTATGGCTGACTCTCTTTCCCACACATGGCTTCTAGATTTTGGGGCTTCTTTCCATGTTACACCACACAGAGAATGGTTCGCTAATTATGCAGCAAAGTCTCTTGGTACCGTGAGACTTGGTGACTCTTACCAGTGTGATGTTGTGGGGATTGGATATGTGGTTGTGCAATTCATTGATGGTTCAAAATTTACTATGCATAATGTATGCCATGTACCTCAGTTATCATGTAGTTTGATGTCAGTTGGTCAACTTGATGACCTTGGTTACAAGGCGTTCTTTTATGCTCAGTCCTTTCATATATCAAAGGGAAATATGGTTATTGCAAAAGGATGCAAAGTTGGTTCACTTTATCCTTTATTTGTATCACAGAAAGAACACTTGTTAGCTATTACTGAACAGCCTATGGCTTGTATTTGGCATGGTCATTTGGGCCATATATCTCGTAGTGGAATGGACAATCTTTCTCGTTTTGGCTACTTATCTAAGTTATCTTTGTCCGATTTTTCATTTTGTGAGCATTGTTAATATGGAAAGCAAACCAGAAATGTGCATAGAATGCACAATGACTCTTCAATGCAGCCTTTGGATCTCGTTCATACACATGTGTGTGGTCTTATGCCCACTAGGTCCTTAGGTGGTTCTCTTTACTTTGTCTCTTTCATAGATGATGCTACCATCAAAATTTGGGTATATCCTATCAAATCGAATGATGAGATATCCCTACTTTCAGAAAATGTTTTGCTTCAGTTGAGACTGAAAAAGGAACTAAGCTTAAGGCTTTACGTTCAGATAATGGGGGTGAGTATACTTCACATGAATTCAACCTTTTCTGTCAGTCTATGGGGATTCGTAGAGAGTTTATAGCTCCTTATACCCCATTATAGAATGGTGTGGTTGAAAGGATGAATAGAACTATTCAAGATAGAGTAGTTTCTATGTTGCATCAGGCAAACCTCACAAGGTTTTTGGGCAAAAGTAGTATTGACTGCAGTTCATGTGATTAACCTTTCACCTAGTACTACCAAAGGTCTGAAAGTGGCACAAGAGTTATGGACAGGGAAGCCACCATATTATGATCATCTTCAAGTTTTTGGGTGTGAAGCATATGTTCATATACCCAAGAATCTTAGACAAAAGTTGGACCATAAGTCAAAGAAATGCATTTTTCTTGGATGTGGTCGAGAAGGACAATTTGGATATCGCTTATGGAATCCTAAAACATGGTCAGTGATCAGAAGTAGTGATGTCATTTTCAATTAGTCTAAGATGCATAAATAGCCCATTAAGGAGGTTGAAGTGAGAAGAGTGGTGTTTGAGTATACTAATCCTCTAGTTAGCATGCATAAAAATGTTGCACATAGGGATGTTCAAGAGAATGTCCGATTAGATCAGTCTGCACATGTTCCTGTTCAGCAACCATTGAGACGCTCTACACGTGTCTCACATCCACCTGATAGATATGTTCTAGGTTTAGATTTTGTTATGCTAATAGATGTCGATGAGCCTTCTTGCTACAAAGAGGGTATGCAGATAGAGGATCATGTCAAGTGGGAGCATGCCATGAAGAGTGAGTTGGATTCTATTCACAAGAATGGTACTTGGGATTTAGTACCTTTGCCAAAGGGCAAGAAAGCTTTACCATGTAAATGGGTATATAAGCTGAAATTCACATCAGATAGTGCTTCTCCAAAGTATAAAGCACAACTTGTTGTGAAGGGTTTTAATCAACGACATGGTGTTGATTGAGGAAATCTTCTCTCCAATGGTCAAGATAACTACCCTGCGCATGTTGCTTGGATTCGTTGCAATGGAGGACTTAGAGCTAGTCCAAATGGATGTGAAAACTGCTTTCTTGCATGGATATCTTACAGATGAGATCTATATGGAACAATCAAAGGGTTATGTAGTTCTTGGCAAAGAAAGTGTAGTTTGTAAGCTCAAGAAGAGCTTGTATGGACTTAAACAGTCCCCTAGACAATAGTACCAAAAGTTTGATGCTTTTATGAAGTCTCAAGGCTATTCTTGAAGAAATGAGGATCATTGTCTCTACACAAAGAGATGCTCAGATGGCAGCTTGATATGCTTGATACTTTATGTCGTCCTGGGAAGTCCTCTTATGACTTGTCAATTCTCAAAAAGCAATTGAGTCAGACATTTGATATGAAGGATTTGTGGGATGCCAAACATATTATTGGCATGCACATTACTCTTGATAGGAGTAAAAGATCCATATATTTGTCTCAAAGTGAGTACATATCCAAAGTACTTCACATGTTCAATATGCAAGGTGGAAAGGCATTGAGTACACCTTTACCCACATATGTGAAGTTGAGCAAGGATGATTGCCCCAAATTAGATGAGAAAAAGGAATCCATGACCCAAATTCCCTATCAGTCTGCTGTTGGTAGTCTTATGTATGCTATGGTAGCTACAAGACCAGACATTGCATTTGCAGTAGGAGTTGTGAGCATATATATTTCTAATCCTGGCAAGAAACATTGGGAAGCAGTCAAGATGATTTTGAGATATCTGAGCGGCACTAAGGACAAGTGTCTATGCTTAGTAGAGGGAAAGCATCCATTATTGGTTACACAGATTCTGACTATGCTGGGTGTGTAGACAATCGTAATTCTACATCAGGGTACATTTTTTATTTTGTTGGAGGTGCTATCTCTTGGAGATCTCATCTTCAAGCATGTACAGTTGTTTCCACCACAGAAGCAGAGTATGTTGCAGCAAGTGAGGCATGTAAGGAAGCATTGTGGCTTTCTCGTCTTGCTTGTGAGTGCCCTTTGACCATACACTTTCAAAGGTGCATCGCTATCAAATTACTTCATAAAGAGTGCCCTTTGACCATACACTTTACCATTTCCATGAGAGACTTATTCTTACCTTCAACAATTCCATTTTGTTGAGGTGTATATGAAACTGTACGCGAATGTTTTATCCCATGCTTAGCCAAAAATGTGTTAAACTCAGAAGACATGTATTCCCTTGCTCAATCAGAATGGAGGGTTCTCATTTTACATGATGACAAATATTTGGACATGACCAAAAATATTTAACGAACACAAACACTTCAGACCTCACTTTCAATGGATAAACCCATGCAAGCATAGAAAAGTCATAAATAAAAATCACGAAATATAGATATTTTCCAAATGAAGGTGTTTACATAGGACCACAGATATCACTATGAAAAAGCTGCAATTTATGAATAGCTCTAAGTGAAGATCTTTTGGGAGGAAGGAAGGTTGCATCTTGCCAAAAATATAGCCTTCACAAACATGTTTAAAAGGTGCCTTAAGTTTGGGTAGAGAGGATACCATTTCATATTTTTGGAAGTGAAGCAAACTAGCAAAATTCAAATGACCAAAGAGTGCATGTGAAAGATTTGCATCTGAGATAGCATGAGAATCATGAACTGCACATGCTGAATCATCACAAATTTTGCATATTCCATAAACTTATACAACCCACAACATAAAATGCAAGAAGCAATAATAAAATCATCAACAAATTTGACAACCAAACCTATCTTTGTTGATGATGAAATCAATAACAGATTCTTCTTTATTACTGGCACATATAATGCATTTGACAATGTGAAAGAACTCCCATTAGTAAGTGTCAGAATGATCTTTCTAACTCCCATTACAAGATAAGAGTTGTTAGCAGATGCAATAGTAGTACAGTAGGAGCATACTCAAGTAAACTGAAGAAATTGTATTGTGAGATAATATGTTCGGTTGTACCACTATCAAAGTATCAACCATTTGAGTCTACATCATACGTACACTGTTCATGTGAAGATGGGTCATAGCTACAAATAGTATTCAATGCCCATTCTTCATTCTGAATAAGATTAGCAGACTCTAATTTAAATGTAGAGGCCTCTCCAACAACCATTCCAACCTCTTTCTTCTTTGTTTCCTTTGCAACCAATTTAGGAGAACTCTTTATGACATGATCATTTGCCTTATAGTAATTGCAAAACTATTTCTTATGTTCTATTTTTTTATCATCTTTCTCTTCCTTTGATTGTGCAGCATTATTAGTAGATTCCTTCTTACTAGTAGATGAGATCCATTTACCTTTGCCCTATTGATTAGCTAAGGAAGCTTGACATACATGTATAATTGGCCTATTTTGTCTAGATTGATCTTCGTGCAACAAAATAGGGACGAACTCCTCAAATGTTAAGGCATTTGGATTTCCTTTTATTATATATGAATATGGAAAACTATTCAGAATAGTCTACACAAGTGAACTATCTGGCAAGAAAATTTTCAATGTTTGTCAAAAAAAATTCTATAGAATCTCCTTCATTCATATGCTCACTTTCCACCTTCTTTTAGAGGAAAGCAACACGAGCTTGCTTGATATAATGTTTTAAGAGTATCCCAAGCATCTTTTATTGTCTTTCAGGAGTGAATATGAAGGATAATGGCACGTTTGACAGACAAGGCTATCAATGCATGTGAGTGTGCATTGCTATCGTCCCAACAAAGTTGCTCTACAATAGATATAGCAGGAGCAACAGCACGACTAGGAAATTGAAGATCATGATCTTCAATATCATCTAGATCACCTTCAATAATTGTATTTACAAGTACAGCAAGAAGTTTTTCAATACTTTGCACAATATTCCATAACCCTTCTACTACCAATACATGACACACATATATGCCCATAATGGGTAATTAGTACCATCCAACTTATCCCCAACAGGCAACATATAGAATACATCATTGGTTTCAACCATGGCCAATGATTGAATATCCTAATGCAAAAAATTGATTGCATCTCAAAAAGATAAATCGAAACACGCTATCGAGCTCTGCTAAACATCTAGTGAATCAAAACCTATATATATTAGTTTGGCACAAAAAGACAAAATTGCATGCAAAGTCACTATGATAGTGTGTTCAGAGGCCAAAACAAGTTCAAATCAAAATTTTCATGCCATAAATTGAAGCCATTTTGAACTTCTAATCTCGCAGAGTATGCTCACCAATTTTTGAGAAAATTATGAGGCTATCATTGGAGGGATGTCAACAACACCCTGAAAGAAGCATCAACCTGCTTTGATACCAATTGTTGGAGTTTGAGGTCTATGGAAGCACATGAAAAGCACAAGGAAGAAGAAGAAACTTGGATCACAACACAATACAGAATGTATTACCAAGTGAATATACAAAGATAGTGACTCGTTAGGGTTATAGGCCTATATACAAGTCCAGAGGGGGCAAACCTCTTAAAGAAGGAAAAAAGTACCTCTTGATCCTAAGTGTGTTCACACACATTGCTACCAAAATGTATCAACAGAGCCCTCAACTAGACAATCCCACTAACAAATTCTTTAAAGCCTTTAAAGATTCTCTTGTTGGGCACTTAAGCCTAGTGTGGAAGAAAGCCCTCAAGTTTGGTGCCCTCCCGATATGTTTGAGCGAAGGAGTTATCATATTCATCCACAAGAAAGATAGCAAGAGCAAGATCGAAAATGAAGATTGTTCACCATGCTTCAAACAAGATAGAAGATCAACACCAATGTTTTAGTTAATCGCATTTTGAACAACTTTGAGATTGGCTATGAATATCCAAAAGTTTCATCAAGGGAAGATCCATTTTACAAGCCATCATAGACATCTAGGAAGGTCTTGAGTATGCCAAAGAATCAAACAAAATTTATTGTTTCTTAAGATTGACTTTGATTAAGCCTATGACATATTGGAGTGGGATTTCATCATGTAATCTCTAAAGGATTGGGCTTTCACACCTAGATTCATCATAATGATTGCCACTCTCTAAGGCAATGCCATTTGGCTCAATAGGTTAATCCCAAGATTACCCACTCACTCTTCTCTTATTTGTTATTGCCATCCATGGCCTCATCTTCCTTGTTTAAATTCAAGTTCATTTTGGTCAAATCATTGGTCTTTCACTTCATCAAGGAAAGGACCATATGGTCCTTATAATATTTGGTGATGACACTAATGCCTTCACCCTTTAAAAAACTGGGATGTGCTTCTCCGCTTTGGTAGTTTCTCATCAATTTTTGCAGTGCCTATTAACCATGCAAAGATTGTTTTCAAGACCATCTCAACTGCTGCCTTAGCTTCTTAGGGATCGTGGGTGCCTAGCCAAGTATTCCAACTCCAAGATCCCATTAGGTTTTGAGTTTTATGGGTCATAGATGGGATTTGGTTCTTAGCAAGGCATGAATTTGAAGAGGAAGACTATAACTCTTGAATTCAAAGTTTCCTCAAAGGGAAAAAATCCAATAGAATGTTACCTAAAGAGAATATACAAGGATGATTTAGAGCATAGTTCTAACATGCATTCTACTAACAAGGTGAATGACATTTCAATTGCCTTTGTATGTCATTAACCCATGGCATACCAGTTCTTGGGGTATGCATCCTCCTGCATGTGAACCAATCAAGATGGGTAGCACGAGAATTGTGCCTAAGAGATGAACAAGTTGTCAATGGAAAAGAGCAAGATAAAAAAGATCAACACAATTTCAGTAATTTCCTTCAGAATCCTGAATGTAGAGGGAAAATTCTAGCAGATATTACCTATGAAACCTTCACAATCATTGAGCACATGAATCTACAAGAGCCTCAACAATACTACGAGGATTGTCCTAAGGAGATCAATTAAGTTGAGAACAGCATAGCTACATAATTGACCTTGTTAACGATCAGATATATGCAAAGGAAATAGAGTACTTTATTTTGACTTTTCTTATCCACCTAGATGCATTGAAATATTGATTTCTTTCCAATTTAGCAACTTCATGATCATGTAGATGTTTTGCACCATTGATTTGACATCATGACTCCAGTTAAGATTAAAAGTGCACTTTTTTATTATTTAATTCATATATGGGATGTTGATGTTTGATGCATTGTGTCAGCATTTGCAATCCAATAATTCAACATAGCTACAATCAATGAAAAAGGTTGAGTGAAGCATAACGAGAGCAGACATTATGATGAAACCTAAATAATATGTGCTCCATATATATTGTAAGAAACATGTGCAAAGAGGAACTTGAAAAGAAAGATTACCACTTCAACATGCAAAAAAACTTCTTGCTTCCAATATCATTCATTGAATCACAAACAAATGTTAATTAGGTACGTTTTAGGAGCAATTCAGACTGGCCAGAGTCCCTGTTCCCACCTACTCTCCAATCTTGCTTCACCACATGCCATCTGATATTCACACAAGATTCAAATTGTCCATGTCAGATTTGCAATAAATTTTATATGCTTCTGTTCCACCCTGTATGTGAATGCCTATCCGGAGCCCTCTGAATTCTTGCATTGTTTCGCCTGGAAACACACGAGTTTCCCTCGATGTTCCAGGGCCCTTCTCTGAATCCACCCTAAGGGCGGCAGCAATGGTCCTATAAACATTCCGAACACCCCCTTGCACAAATTTTGAGGCGCAACTGCCAAGTAGACAAAGTAAATTAAGAAAAAAACGAACAGTTTGTCGCCTATCATTTGGCTCATTGTCGATATAGAATCTTCTATAGCATTCACAAGGCACCAGCATTGAAAACATTGTCCATAGTTCCAGTAGTATATGTGAATAGAAGGATGGAGGCACTCCATACTTTACTTAAAGCCGCCCTTAGTCGCTGTTTGTCTTTACAACGTCAAAAATTCATCTTTCCTCTCCACCGGATCGTTATCACACCTCAAGCTTTACCACACATAACTATTCAACATGCACTTACTTTCAGTTTGGACATTTTTGGTTTCTCACGATGACTCAGTACACAGCCGTTTTGTTGTATAATTGTCTAATACGCTAATTTGGCACCGCAGACGTTAATAGTTCTCTCGTCTTTTACTCTCTTTCGGTGCACGCAAACACAACCACAAGCTGCAAAACTCTATAATCAAATAATGAATAATGCAAGAGATTACTCTGGAATCCCAATTCCCAAGGGCGAAGTACCCGTGAACAGCGTATACACCACTGGCATCCGTAGTGTATCAAAAAATGATTCAAACTGAATCAGGAAGACGTACATGGCAAATAAAATCCCATAGTTCCGCAAATTTAGCGACAACGTTCAAGATATTGATAGCAAATGCTGGCTGGCCACAACCGGACTTAACTTTTCCCTTAATTTCAATTGATTTGACAGACAATAATCATTACTCTTACATCAGCGATTGTTTTGGCTGACAATTGTCACATGAGAAAGAAAATAAGAACAAAACTAGCACGTTGCTAAGGTGCTTTAGTAGTATTTGGAAAAAAAGATTCGACCAATAGCGACAACCCTCGTCCTCTTATCCCTGTATTTGAAACACCCAGGTGGTTGCATTAACAAAATAACGACTGCCATGAAACTGGCGGCACAAGTAATCAACTCAAGTTGTATTGAACAATTGCAGTTGTCCGTTCAGAAAGTGGACCGAAAAAGCTCTTCGCTTTAAAATGTTGCAGGGCATGCATACCCGCTAGCCACACTTTGTAGTCCCACATGAGGAGCTAATAACACCAAATATTTGCTCTTTCGTTGTACAGTCCATTACTCTATGTTTCACGTGAGCAAAATTGTGTTCAGATAAATATATACGATAATGTACACAAGTTATGATACAAATTAATCTTATGCTTATGAAGGCACATCTGCAATCAGGTGGTTACATGTGGAGTCCTTGCTACCACTGACGATAGGGAATCATGGGAAGATCGAAAGAATTCATGCTGGAGAGCCTCTTTGGCACTTATCCTATTCTTAGGATCTATCCGCAGACACTTCTCCAGAAGATCAAACAAAGAAGATGGAACCGGCTGTATATTTTGTCGCTTTGTATGCTTTTCGAACCAAAGGGATAACGGAATCGGCTGTGCTTTTGATTCAAGCAGCTCCTGCACACAGTAATAGATAAAAAGCCAGTTTTTGCTTTAGCCGCATTCGCGTAGTAGAACGCAAATTCAACTTCTTCCCACAACCCCCTAATTTCCATTTCTAACTTGATTATTGTAGCTCCGGTACTCCACGATACCTAGGAGGCATTCACAGGATATTATTCCATGGCACTAATACTATCTGCCTAGATCTGAGTCTAGCATCAACGGGTAGAACATTCAGGCTGTGTCTATGATTCATATGAGACTACTCCATGGCACTTCTACGATCCGCTTCTCTTACTCTGTGACTATGGGTAAACTCCATTAGTTCAACCATCTGAGCTACCTTCTTACTCTCATGTCCCTCTCGACTAAGCTGCTGTATCACACAATCAACACCTTCCAAATAACATACCGCCATGTCAATTTCAGTTCCCAGAAAAGATACCTCGAGATGGACCTACAATCAAGCTAGGCATCCCCCAAAACGAGATTACGATAAAATGGAATAAAATCAACAACAAGAATAATCAACGTCATCACCGAAATAGCCACAATT
>CM035432.1:144799827-144992327 GCA_020310875.1 Ceratopteris richardii
TTCTAGCCTATCCAGGGAGTACATTGTTGGACATATTAGACAAGAGGTCTCGGACATTGGAGTGGAGAATGTTGTCCAAGTGATAACGGACAACGAAAGTAATTGTGTTTCCATGGGACGAAAGTTAGAGGAGTTCCCATCCATTGTATGGGCTCCATGTGCAACTCATAGCATAGACTTGCTGATTGAGGATGTCGAGAAGATCCCTTGGATAGATGAGATTTTTTCCACATGTCAGAGAGTGGTCACATTGTTCACAAAGAGACCAAAGTTGCTTTCCATTTTCAGATCATACAGTGATTTGGAGCTTCTTAGGCCTGCAAAGACTAGATTTGCTTATATATGTATTGTGATGGAAAGATTGCTTCGAGTGAGGCAACCACTTATGCAGATTGTTGTTTCACCTGAGTGGTTGGCATGAAGTGGCCATACAACCAAGAAAGAAGAGATGGTCCACATTACATGTTTGAGTGATAGCTTTTGAAGAGAGTTAGAGGCTTTGGTGGGAGTGATGCAACCTCTATACTCCATGCTACGCATCGTTGACATGGAGGGGTGTACTCTAGGCCTCGTCTACGAGTATATGGATCGCGTTGGGGAGTCCCTTGCTCAATGCACTTCTATTTCTTCAAAGAGGTATGCAATATGCATTTTGATAATGTTACATTCAAATTTTATTATTCTTATTTTTATTACCGATCATCAATGACATGCTTAAGTCTTGATTCTTGATTCTTGATTCTTGAATTAATAGGCTTGATGAGATTAGATATGTATGGAGTGATCCGTGGGATTGATTACATCAATCGATTCATGGCATGGCTCATATTCTACACCCCTTATGGAGATCTTAGAGGAAGATGTTGGATCATGAACTTGGCAGTGCATGATCCTCATACATATGTAGATTATATGCTGATGATGTTGATATGCCCTTAGCACTTGAGGATAAGCTCCTACTATTCCGAAGCTATGGGGATAATTTTGGAAAAGACACCGCCATTTTACAATCTAGTTAGTTGTAACTTGTGTCTTGGTGGAAGAAATATGGTCTATTTGCACCTGAGTTGGTAAGTACTAACCTCTAAGTCGCATTTAATTCATAATTTCTAACTCATAATTCAAGAAAATAATAAATTTTTGAGAATTGAACATGAAGAGATCGGTGAACATACAAGATTGTAGTGCTAGTCCCTATGAAAGAAATTGGAGCACTTGGGCCTTCTTCCACACAAAGAATAGGAATCGATTATCTACTACATAGTTGGAGCGCTAGTATATTGCCATTGCAACTTTGCAACTTGCGTCTTTTGAGACCAGAGGTCACACAACGGATGTGTGGAAGGTCAACATTGACCATATCGACATAGAAAAGGTCTATGAGATGCCTAATATACCTCTAGAGGAATTGGACCTTTACAACATGCTATATCAAGAGTTGATCGAGCCACAACATCAATCTCCCTCCAAGAGACGTGCTTGAGCCATATATTTTGCATCGACTTCAAAGGCCTCTACTAGTTGTGCTCCACATGGTAGAGATGATCATGATGAGGATAAGGATGAGGATTAAGATGAAGATGAGGATGAGATTCCATCAAATATTGAGTCAAATTCTAATGATCGAACTCTCGGACCTTGGTTTATTTTGATTTATACTTGTACATTTATTTGGACATGTCGCATGACTAATGAGTTATTGATCATATTTATGGATATGTATTTATGACATTTAGATGATATTATGATTATGTCTCGGCTTCTGACTCTTGAGATGACTAATCTATCTACATTGTAATTGTAATTTGTGCCCACTTCCATCTGGTGAATTGAAGTTTTAATGGTGAATTTATTGAATATTCATATGTTATAGTGAATAAAAGTTTTGATTTTGAAATGTGAACTATTTAGTATTGCCTAACTTAAAAGTTAATGTGCATTGTGATCAAATTTCTAAGTAGTAAATTGAAATGCAAGTCAAAAGTCGACGTCGGACAACCTATAAATGATATGTGTAAATGTTGATATATAATGCTTATATGTGGTTTTTGTATATATTCAAGCATTTATAAGAGGATTTAAACAATTAGGATACCTAAAATCTAAAGAATATTAGAAATTTGATTAAAGAAATGAATTGTACGAAACTTTATCGCAACTTTTGGTTTGCAACTCCATGACATTACTAAGACATTGCCTACAACATTTCCATCCCGTTGCTAACCACATTGATGTGTATGTGTATGTGTGTGTATGTGTGTGTATGTGTATGTGTGTGTATGTATGTGTACATGTACGGTGTACCTGTACGTGTACGTGTACGTGTACGTGTATGTGTACGTCACATGTGTACGTGTACGTGTGTGTATGTGTGCACATATGTGTGCGCGTATCTGTGTGCGTATGTGTGCCATGTGTGTGTATGTGTATGTGTACGTGTACGTATATGTGTACGTGTACGTATATGTGTACGTGTATGTGTACGTGTATGTGTATGTGTATGTGTGCGTATGTGTGCGTATGTGTATGTGTATGTGTGCGTATGTGTATGCGTGTATGTGTATGTGTATGTGTATGTGTATGTGTATGTGTGTATGTGTGTGTGTATGTGTATGTGTATGTGTATGTGTGTGTGTGTGTATGTGTATGTGTATGTGTATGTGTATGTGTATGTGTATGTGTATGTGTATGTGTATGTGTATGTGTATGTGTATGTGTATGTGTATGTGTATGTGTATGTGTATGTGTATGTGTATGTGTATGTGTATGTGTATGTGTATGTGTATGTGTATGTGTATGTGTATATGTGTATGTGTATGTGTATGTGTATGTGTATGTGTATGTGTATGTGTATGTGTATGTGTATGTGTATGTGTATGTGTATATGTGTACATGTATGTGTAAGTGTATGTGTATGTGTACGTGTACGTGTATGTGTACGTGTACGTGTGTGTATGTGTATGTGTATGTGTATGTGTATGTGTATGTGTATGTGTATGTGTATGTGTATGTGTATGTGTATGTGTATGTGTATGTGTATGTGTATGTGTATGTGTATGTGTATGTGTATGTGTATGTGTATGTGTATGTGTATGTGTATGTGTATGTGTATACGTGTATGTGTATGTGTATGTATGTGTATGTGTATGTATGTGTATGTGTATGTATATGTGTGTGTATGTATGTGTGTGTGTGTTTGTGTATGTATGTGTACGTGTACGTGTACGTGTACGTGTACGTGTACGTGTATGTGTGTGTATGTGTGTGTATGTGTATGTGTATGTGTATGTGTATGTGTATGTGTATGTGTATGTGTATGTGTATGTGTATGTGTATGTGTATGTGTATGTGTGTGTGTGTGTATATGTATGTGTGTATGTATGTGTGTATGTGTATGTGTATGTGTATGTGTATGTGTATGTGTATGTGTATGTGTATGTGTATGTGTATGTGTATGTGTATGTGTATGTGTATGTGTATGTGTATGTGTGTGTATATGTGTATATGTGTATATGTGTATATGTGTATATGTGTATGTGTATGTGTATGTATATTTGCATGTGTATGTGTATGTGTATGTGTACGTGTACGTATATGTGTACGTGTATGTGTGATGGTGCATAACAACCATCAATTGATGTTTTAGATAAAGACTTGAAGTCAAAAGATGAAGAAAAGATCAACAAATGAAGTTGGAAGATAGTGCATATTCAAGAAATGAAGACTTGTATACATATGTACATTAAACTTGTAACTAGCTCACATGTACATTTGTTATAGTCATGAGCTTGTACATATATGCCTATATATACAAGTAGAATGTCGAGGCAAGTATGTGAGAGCATGAGATGAGAAGAATTAGAAGTTGTAATAGTCATTAGACACTTTAGAAGTGAAGTAGATCTCTCTCATCATTCAGATGTAAAATTTTTTAGAGAAGAAGAAAAATTGCGCCCAACCTTTTGCTAAGTACTCCTGTGTTTAATCTTTTGTAAAATGCTTTTGTACAAGTCTAAGTCTATAGTTGATTGACCTCTTTACAAGTTTTCAGATCCTAATTGTGATTAGGCTGAGAGAATTGAGAGTAGGAACATTTAAATGTGTAAATGTGAAGAAGTGAAGTTGTAACAGGCGCAAAATTCGATGCTAATGTTTTGGTAAGTTCTCCTTCCAAAGTGTAAAGTTTTGAGCAAGCAAGCACTCATTCTTTAAGTTGGAAGGTAAGTTACCTATGGCTAAAAGCATTTGAATAAATGGGTTATAGTTTGAGAGAACTATGCATTAAAAGTTACAAGTGTCAAAGTCGATTGTAGAGAAGTAAAGTTTTAGACATAGGTGAATTGTGTGGATCATTTCTCAAGATCTATTGAATCTTTTGAGATGATTTAACTTGGAGAAGGTGCGCAATCTATAGTGACACCTTGTACAAAGTTTCATCAAAAACTTTACACATTTGATAAGTTAATGAGTGAGTTATGTACAGCAGACTTTCGGAGTAATGACTCTCTTCACAATTAGTTCAAAATTTTGATAATCTGGTATTGATCCTCCAAATTGGTAAAGGTTTTGAATTATTCTTGATATAGAGGTGCTCTAACATCAAGTATAACTTGTTCTTTTGGAGATTAACACTCTCCATCATGTGTGTATATGTGTATGTGTATGTGTGTATGTGTGTATGTGCAAGTGCAAGTGCAAGTGTATGTGTATGTGTATGTGTATGTGTATGTGTATGTGTATGTGTATGTGTATGTGTACGTGCCATTGCAATTCCAATTCATGCTAGAAGGTACGGTGCATTAGGTGGGTAAGGTCTAATGATTAGGTGCATGGTTGGAAAACAACTTTGTCTTTGTTTTGTCTTGGAAAAAAAACCTTCTCTCATTTCCTCTGCACGTGTACCTTTCAACCCACCATTCCTAAGTGTTCTTGAGAGTTTCCACTTGAGCTTAAGTGTAGCCATGATAGCCCTAGCACCTTTCCTCTCTTGCTCCACCCTTGCATCAAGCTTAATCCACCCTTACATCCTTCATACTTGCATCTAATCCAGCCTTACATCCATCCTTAAGACTAACACCCATAGCATGCAAGCCTAACTTCTATCATACCCATAATTCATAGCGACTTAGTTCTAATTTCTATCATCCATTGCACTGAAATCATTTGCACTCAAACCTTCATCTTTCTTGGCATTTGCAAGTCTAGCCCTAAAAGTCATAGTCTTTTATGTGACATGTGACACAATCAATGAATATATAAATAATTATATATACTATACACTATGTATGTACATTCTACAATGTTGATATGGATATACCTATACCTATACCTATACATAAATATATATACATACCTTATTACATACATACATATATACAAGAAAAAAAAAATATATATATATATACACACACACACACACACACACACACATATATATATATATATATATATATATATATATATATATATATATATATATATATATATATACACACACACATAAATATATACATATATATATACACACACACACACATATATATATATGTGTGTGTGTGTGTATAAATATATAAATTGAAAGTTGTTTATATATTGAAGGAACAATGACCTTGAGACAACAAAACAATCCACTGTAGAAATACTAACAAACTTCTCTCCATGCAAGTTTACCTAGACATCTCTTGATAATCATCCCATGTGCCTACAATTATCCTCTCTTAATGTTCTATTTTTGAAATAATTTTACAACATTGTGTACTTCTACCATGGATGAGCTATGATTTACTAAATATATGGAGCCAATTAGAAGTTTTTTGAGCCTGATGCCTCTCGTTACATTACTTTTATTTCAAGAACTCATGCTTTCAGCAATGAAATTACCTTTTCTATTCACATGCAAGTGACCAAAACATTGACATGTTTAAGCTCCCAATTACATCATACATGAATGTTGCAAACTAAGCATATATACCAGAATGAATCCAAGCAAACCCCAAATTCACCCTCAAATGAAAGGTAAGTGCAATTATAAGCTCATAGTAGTCAGCCATAAGACTTTATAGCAGATCACCTCCGAACGCATCGTATCGACTCAATACTATGACATCCCCACTAATGTCACCAATAACGGGTATAGAACTAAGAATGAATACATGCTCACACACACGCACCCCACAACATGAGCATCTATTGGTTTTCAAAATAGCCAACTATTCTATGGTGAGATGTTAGGCACTAGCTACCAATATCAATCAAGTATGGTAAATACATGTGATACAAAAACACACGAATCGCTTCAAAATGCTTTCAAATAGGGTATATCATGATAAGAAAGCATTTCAAATTAAAAATTCACACCCAACATCAAAGTGCCAATCGAGGCCATGGCATTTAATTTGCAAGGTCACATTTTGGAAACACATACAACTAGTCTTAAAGAGATGCATCAATATGCCATAACAATGAATGACTTTCGATATCCATGGGGAAATCAATTTTGAATAGTTATACCAGCTCAAATGAACATGTAGAGCCATATTTATTGTCAAAACTGAATTCCAAAGAGATTCACTGAAGGCTGACAAACTTAAGTTGTGAACTTCAGAATAACTATCAACAAACAACTATCATTAACCTACTTTAAAAAATTTAGACAGGCAGAACTGCATATCTTATTGTGTACAAACAAAAAAAAAAAAAAAGAAAACTATCTGGACACTTACCAGAGCTTGATGGCTTTGATTGACCCTGTAAAAACCAACATAACCCATTAAATAAAGGTCAAAAATATAACTGATCAGTAAGGAAATTAGAATTCCAATATAATGGCACATATAAACTTATTTGCTGATATATTGCATATTAAAAGAGCGAATATCACACAAAGCACCAGACTATGAGATCAGGTATTTCATATGTTTATTATACCTCATGAAAAATATCATACCGTTGCCAGGTTGAAATCTATGAGCCATCCACACTTTTTCTCCCTCGAGAAGAGGAAGTTCCCTGGTTTCACATCCCTATGAATTATACCCTGCATGACAAAAAAGACTTTAACAACCTCAACAAGGTTGCTTTTGTCGTAATACAAATCATAGCACTCATACCTTACTGTGTAAGTAGACAAGTGCTTTGAAGAGCGAAAGTGCATAAAATTTCAATTCTGAAACAGTAATCTCCTTCTTCAGAACCTGCAAAAAGGAAACAGTCAATTAGAGATTACTGAACAGAAATCATAGCAAGTCTCTCTAATGGTCAGACAGTTCGACATTGGGCCTCATCTTGCACGTAGCAAAAAGCATCACTTAGAGAAATTAGAGATTACTGAACAGAAATAAGAGCAAGTCTCTCTAATGGTCAGACAGTTCGACATTGGGCCTCATCTTGCACGTAGCAAAAAACATCACTTACAGAAAGGGACAAATTAGGGTTATATCTTCAATAGGAAGACCAAATGTTAGAGAACATATAGAGAGAGAATAGAGAACGATAAGGATGCAAGGCATGACGCTTGTAAAAGTGTTTTCACTAGACAGTACAGAGCTTGGAGTGGCTTAAGACGCCTATCAAATCTCAACATGGAGGTGCTTGAGTTTCTTAAGAAGACTTGTGTACACTTCACATAAGATCTTGTGTCCATTGTTCAAAGTTCAAACGTACGTTCATAAGTTCAAAGTTATCCAAACTTACAAACTCAAGATAGAGAACACAAACATAAACACACAAGAAAAAACAACAACAAAAGAAAGAGAGTACACAAAAAATAAGATCAATATAAGACATGAAAAACACAAACAAGAAAGAGAACCAATCCAAAAAGACCAAGACTAAAAATATAGTTAATATTTAAATTTTAAAAATATAAACATGTTCAAAAAATAATTTATTTTAAAACACACGCACACACACACACACACACACACACATATATATATATATATATATATATATATATAAACAAAAATGAAAACAAAACGAAAAGTGCATCTTCAACTTTACTCTATCCAAAACAAGAAGTATCAAAATTAAACTTTATCATGCACAGCTTGGACAATTAGCTATGACATCCCTACTCACGTAATCATCTAAGTCTAGTTAGCAATGGAGTGGCAACGTCGTATGCAATGAGTTACCAACGTGTTAATAACGTGATGAAGTTGCAATAAGTTGCATACAAATCACTTTTCTTCAATCTTTAATTTTTTTTAGATTTTAGGTATCCTAAGTGCATAAGTCCTCTTGTAGATCCGTGAATATATTCAAACACCACATAAGCATTATGTATCAACATTTATATATATCATATACAAATCGTCTTACCTCTACTCATGACCTCCATTTCATCTTAGAAGTTAGATCACAATGCAAATTAACTTTGAAGTTAAGCAATAATAAATAGATCACATTTCAAAATCAAAACTTATATTCACAAATTCATATAAATAAGTTCACCATTCAAACACCAATAAACCACATGAAAGCACAATAAACATAGATAGAATCACCTCAAGAGTCAAAACTCAAGACTCAATGATCTTTCTACTATCTATATCTGTAGAGACTTGGATTTCGATAAATAATTAAATGCAATACAAAATTGTCTACCAAAAGAGCCTTACATCTATCTTTGGTGCAATCCTATGTTTTGAATCGTTAAAGCCTAACTTTGTATACAAAGTGGTGAAGTCAAAAGTTTGAAGCCCAAAGGGAAGAGATTCTTCTTTTTAAGTTCTTGAAGAGTTGAGAGACTTTATTACAAGGATAACACTTAGAGAATTAACTAAGATCCAACTAGAGAAAGCTTGCACATCTTGTTCTTCGAGTAACTCTTTTGAAATATCATGACCAATAGCTTAACCATTTGGAAATTTCTATACATCTTATGCAATTTCCAAATTGTATACAAAAATGATAAACTTGGATACGATTTGAAACCACAAGATTTACAAAAATCTTAATGATTTGATAAAATTTCTCTCCAAAAGAAACATTGCAAACACGATATGTAGGAGTGAGTTTCTTTCATAAGGCACTCTACAACACTTTTTGCAAGTACAAACAAAATTATTAGGATACTATCCACACAAGAAATTATGAGGTTTCTATGAAGTAATTTTCAAATTAGCAAGCCTTTTCCATATGTTTAAGGATGCAAACATCCTTAGATGTATGACGTTTAAATTTTGTCCCCTTAGACAAAAGTCCTTTCAAACTACCAATAGGAAGAATAAAATAATCAATAGAAACTATGTGATCCAAATCCTTCTTTACGAAAGAGGAAAAGGAAACACTATTGCCACAACAAGTTCTTTTAAAAATAGACACTCTATCTTTCTCTTTCATATTTCTTCCGACATCATTGTAAATTGTAATTGAAAGCTTTTTGACTCAAAGTTTTCATATATTTGAATGTAACCAAACGATGGACCCACGGCTTTCTAACATAGAAAGGAAGGGATTCTATCACTTCCTTTAATTTCAAACTAGAGTTCAAACTAGCTTTATCTATATCTAGAGTAGTAAAAATAGTAATAAGTAAAACTCTTCCTGAAATCAAAGGATTATGAGAAACGCAAGAAGATTTTAAAAATTTGGATATGAGAATTCAACATTGAAAACTATGGGATTTTCTAAGATTAGATCCAAATGAAAAAAAATATGGGATATATAGAACTTTAAATATTTAATAGACTCTTTTGTCATATTTTTCAAAGATTTTGAAAGAAAAAGACCCCTCTTGCATAATTCTATCCAAGAAAATTAATCTTCTTTCAGAATTACTGAACTTTAGAAAAGGACCCCTCTTGCATAATTCTATCAAAAAAAAACTTCTTTTAAAATTACTAAACATTACATATTAGATATTGTTTGAAAAGATCCTTCAAAACAAGCGCTATGCACCTCTAAGCTCTCCAAACAAACCAATTTGGTGGAGACAAAGATATTATCATTAAGGCTCATACAAGAAAAAATATGGAAGCTCCATTGTGTGGGAGTGATGATAGACATTTATAAATTTTTATATGATATTGATATATCATGGGTTCATGATATTGAATGTACCATACATGATGTTCCATTGATACTAATCTTAATGTTAACTCTTGACCCTTTATATGGTTCTTGTATGAGTCATAACATTCATGTATATATTATGCTCCTTTATGTAATAGAATACTAGCAACCATCAACCACTATCTCATATTTCATATATGATACAATTTGAATGCATAGTTCTTATATGTTCATTGTTAGCTTTCAAATTTATTAATAATTTTATGTATATAGACTAGACTCAACAAGTGTACCATGACTATTGTGTATCTTATTAGGAAAAGTCCACTTTCTACAAAATAGTAGCCTGTAGGCTAGGTAATTTGTGTGTTTTTGGCACTACTGTTTGAATCCCAATAAACACCTTAACTGAACTTATAACATTCTTAAAAAAACTTGTACATGTTTTGTATCATCTCACAGCAGCTACTTTACTACTAAAAACCAGATTGCAAGTGACCAGTCCTACATGTGTGCAGTCTTACCACACATTTGAGACATTCAGATACTCAAAAGATACATATTTGTCAGGGTTACGTTCTAAAAAGCTGAAACTGATTTTGTGGGCATATTACCTCTGGCTTCTCATGCTCGATATAGTCTAGAACAAGGCATTGTTTACCAGACTCTTCTACGACTTCTAAGCACTTCGGTATAAAACTATGGCCCCTGCATACAGAACAGGCTTCAGATATGAATTAAATAAATATGCTAAGCAATTGATCCATACATGATGACTTTCTTGAGCGGCATGACAAGTAAATGTAAATTTGATGACTCAAAGATCACTGACCCATATCTTTGTAGAACCTTAATTTCATTCTGCACATGCCTGGATGAGGTCCGTTCGAATGGATCTAAATACCAAAAAGAGTTCAGAGAACTAAAATCAAAAGCAATAGAGACCAGATCAGATGCAGGGCTCTGTAAACAGTTTTAAACTTACACTTGATTGCCACAAGTTTTCCACCATCCTTTTTCATAGCTTTGTAGACTGTTCCATAGCCACCTGTTTGGAGAAATAAACATTAAATCAACCATAACAGCTAAACTGTCATCCATGCACTTCAATCCACTAACCTGAACCTTCAATGGCCTCCACAATAAACCCATCAAAAGATGGAAATTTATCTTCCGTTAACTGAGAGAACAAGCACACATGTAACCTTATCAGTTGAGGGTCACAACATGCAAAAAATAAAGTTTATGTTCAATTTCTTTCATCCCCTAGACATAGATTTTACATGATGATACTGGCACGTTAATATGTGAAAAAAAAACAAGTGTTTCATTATATACCTTCCCTTATGCACATCTAAAGAAATCTAATCACACAAAAAAAAGTGTACTAGACAAGCATATGCACCTGATTCGAAAATGTTCCTGTAACTGCTGAGCATCCAGCAGTATGAAGTTCTTTGCATGGTCCACTTGTTTTTTTCAACTCGCGCAGCTTTGTCACTTGTTTCCTATTTAAATTCTTCTGGAGAGTACCTTTTGTGGATTTGCCCTTGAGCTTCAATGACCTACCTCCGATTGTATCTTGATCATTGGTACAATTGCCTTTGAACTGCTCATCACTCTGATTGGCCGCATGAATGGACTTCTTCACACAAATTGTAATGTCTTTGGCTTGATTTCCAGGAGGACAATCTTCACCGTGAAAAAATAGAGGGGCATTTTGAACAATTTCAGTATCCATTTCAACCTGTCCTGCATTTTCATGATTGTGCATACACCCTTGCTTTTTCATCGGAGAATCCTGAACTGATTGTTTGAAATGGCGAGAAACTGATCTATACACAAGAATTCCTGGATTTTCTTCTCGAACACGAGGTTCAGTAACAATGATTGGAATCTCCTGCCTTTCATCTCTTATACTATCATCCACTCCCGTCAAGTTAACAAGTGACACACTTGGAAACATAACCTGGTCACCACATTCTGTATGCTCTCTGGCGTAGGTCACAGTAGCTGTGCATGATTGCTGAGAGTAGCAGCTGAGGTGATCTGTTATGCGAAGAACATGTCCTTTATCTCTTAACGTAACATGATCTTGATGTGAAGGCTGTCTAACGTTTACTGAAAGGTTACTTGCACAGGATCCCTCTATCTCATGTCCTTCTGTGGAGCACAACAATGATAATGGTACTTTATCAGACCCGTGAAGTTTCATTCTTTTTGATTTCGACGCACGAGAACTAAAAGTAGAAATCTTCTGTTTTTTGGTGGGAGACATTAGCTCCACGTATCTCAGCCGTTTTCTGCTGTACTGTCTAACTCTGAAGTACTCTAGTTTCTGTGGTTTTTCACCAGTAATCTCTTGAGAATTACAGTTTGCGGCATTGTTAGGGAAAGAATTATTGGACGTTTTGACATTCCAACGCTTGTCTTTGAGTGAAGGTTGATAAAGCTTCTGCGAGAAAGTGAGAGGGAGCAGAATGCTAGAGATGCTGTCGCAATCAAAGCAGTATTTCCATGCGGCATGGTCTACAGAAGGTTTCGCGTATCTGTTCCTCACAATATCAAAGAATTCTAAAACAAACTGCGAAAAGGTCACTTGGCCACACAGGCTGAGACAGAGGGGAGAAAACGGAAGCTTACACAGCCAATCAATCTCAGAAGACGTAAAGTTCCAGACGTGACAGAAATTCGCAAGTTCTGATGGTGTACAAGATCGACCGTTTCGAAGCAGCATGCCAACAAGTATCCACACCTTATCGCTGATCATTAAATTATCAGCAGACATGGCCGAAACTAGTGTTCTCGGACTACTGAAATCTGCCCTACAGGATATTTGAACAATGAATTTCCTATACGAAAAGCTTTCCTGTACGAGTATAACTGCAGATACACAGGTGCAATTGTAGCGATGATAGGTGAGCCAGCTACGAATCCTATCGCCTGATTGCCTGCTGAAGAACATCAAAAACCCCTTCCTCACGGAGCTGATCCATATCAGAAGGAAAGACTTCCTGAAGGAGATCACTGCCGGGCCGCCTGCTCAGCGGACCTGATCTTCGAAAACTCTATAGAAAAGCGGGGAAGAGCCTATCTAGCTGGAAACATTGAAAAACTTGGCGGGAGAGTTCCTCTGCCGTTAGATCAATCACTTTCCCACAGCTCTCCGTTTGGACAATAAGGGAACTCATACGTAGTTTTGTCATAGTGAAATCCCCGGAAGTACCATTTGAGCAATAACCACACTTGTGAGAATGGTGTCTTGCCCTTTACTTTTGGATGAAATGAGGAGTAGAAAGTACCTTAACCCTAATAAAGCATCTTTAGCACCCATTTTAACCTAATCGGATGAATGATATCATTAATGAATATTATTCATAGTTGAAATCTCTTATTTGATTGTATACATATTAAAATATCATATTGTGGAGTCGTTGTTTTTGTTATTTGTGACTCCATATCTTATCCAAATAGACCCGTTCCTTTATTTCTTCATGAGTGGAAAGAGTTAGCATATAAGAAGTGGTATTTGGTATTGGTCGTGTAAATAGGAGAAAGATGCTTTAGAAACGCAAACTACATGTGTAGATAGTAGAGAGGTAGTGTTGCATTCGGGCAATTCTCTATCTCCCATATGGAATGCATGGAATGATTTTGTATGTTATTTGACCCTTGTCCTCTACAATTGGACTAGATTTACTTGATTTTGTTTGGAGTGGATCATCACTTGTGTAGATTTGAATAACCTAAATGATAAACACTAGTGATATTTGTACTCTCGCGTGATTGATGATGAAAACATTGTTGGATTTGACCACACACGCACTCGATAATTCACATGTTTGCCATTATTTCGGTTGGGTTTAGCCTTGATTATGACCTCAATGAAGGGATTAGGGCTTTCATGAATTCGGTTTTTGTATGCAAACAAGTCAGAAAACATATTTGTGGTTGATATATTAATAAATGATTGTGATCTCATTCTTGAGGCAAACTCAACGAGACTCCATGGTCATGAAGGCAAACTAAGGAGACTCCATGGTTGATCATGGTTGACAAGGTTGAGATGGTGGTTGTGTCTAGAATGTGTAACTTACCAAAGGTGGTTATAATGAAATAGTGTATTGAGAAGTCTTGACAAGTGGTGCACGTCAAAGAAGCAAGGAGATAACGAAAGGCCTTAAAATTTTCCACGTGCGAAAGAGACATCAAATGAATATATACATTTTTGTAAACATATATACATTAACTCAAAAACAAGTACAAATTTTTTTTTAGTTCAAAGGTCAAATGTTGATCAAGAAAGTCACTAGGGCCTTCTAACTTAACAACGTGCCATTAAAAGAGCAAGAGGCATTTGTGTAGTCTAAATTTAGATGAGTTTGGCATCTTCAGTCAGCACCAATGTTGTATTTGTTAAGGTTAAGAGTACACGTGACCCTCCCTATATTCATTGCATGTGCATGTGCAAGCATTTATCATAAATGTTGTACTTGTTAGGGTTAAGAGTACATGTGACCCTCCCCTATATTTATTGCATGAATATGTGCAACATGGATCATAGATATTATATGCATACATGCATATGCATACACATCTAACAACATCCCATCAAAAGCATCACGAAGGTATATCTACTCTAAATCTATATCCAAATTATATTACGTATTCAATTATCGACCATGTTGTACTTGGTAGGGTTAAGGATCCATGTGACCCTCCCCTTTATCCTTGCATGTATGCATGCTTGAATGCATAGTTATAAACATACATATTATAATATATATATATATATGTGTGTGTGTGTGTGTGTGTGTGTACGCACACTAGAGGGCATTCTAGCCTAGGATAACATTTTTCTTAAGTTTCATTTTTTATATGAAGTGTGTAAGGGTTAAGTTCACATGGAAGATCCGATAGAAGGCCAAAGATCATTGGACAAATAACATGAAGACAAAGGCAAGCAGGAGACACACGAGAAAATTCTAAAGCTACACGAAATTCTGTAGATTATCTCTTTCGGGTAAATTTTTGGTTTGTACTTTTTATTTTTACTAATGTATTAATTTTGCAATTTCCAAGAGCATGGAAAAGTCTCGATGTGTATACACATCCATCACCATAGTTTAGCTTGCACAACAACAACGTTATAATAGCTCCATAGTTAGTGTTGCACTATCTCTAACTAGGCCAGCCATTTTGGTGCGGAAAAGTCTACATATTTTTGCATAAAGCTCAATGAGAGCTCAATTCTGTAGACTTTTTGCCATTGCTAGAAGTTAAATCTTGAAGAAATCTCATAACTCTCTCTTCCATTTTTCTCTCTTCCTCTTGTTCATTTGGAACGGTTATGGTGAGGAATGAGTGTCCCAAGGGGTTATACATACATTGACGGGCTTTTTCCATGTGTGTGTGGCTCCATATGTGCATAAGGAGTTGTAGAACAAGGTAAGGTAAATCTCCCAAATCTTTTGAATATGTTTTCTATATACAAGTAGTTGTTTTTGGAAGTTTGAAACATACTAGCCTATAGAACTTCTAATTTCTCACATTTTGAGATGGAACAAGGGGTTATCTCTAATGCCAAAGGCAATATTGAAGTTTGAAAGTCTATAGATCTATAATCTCCAAATTTTTACTCTTTTTTTTTCCTTTTATCTCCATACTTAGGATTTCTCTCTTGGTTTTCATGCCCCGTACCAAATAATTACTCGGATTGATAATTTGGTATTGTCAATCAACCACTTTGGTGTCGGTAGGTGACTAACGTACCAAACATGGATGAAGCTTGGCCTCAAGAACTCTAAGAAAAAGTTCATGAAACCAAATGGAAGAAATAGTAACAAGCCAATTGTGACATATCCCTTAGATAGATAGTCATGGGACAACAAGACGAGCATCCAGAAGGATCTTGTTATGGCGATGCTCAAAACATCAATATTCATGAGAAAGAATATGTGAGTCTGCAAACTCTTCCTAACTCCATGGAAGAGTGTGAAGCCAACTCATAATGCAAAAGAGCTCCAACCATAAGAAAAGGATGCATTAAGGGTAGTGAGCCAAAGCCATCCACGGTAGAAGATCCCCAAAAAAACAAGAGTTCAATGTATGTTCACTTTGGAAGATTGTTGAAAGTGAAACCACATCTTTGGGATAAGTGACTCAAACGAGTCAAGCTACACGAAGAAATCAACACAAAAACCACTTCCAATCAAGTTAGCTCGCGTGAAAAACGAATCCCATTGGGTAAGATTGGGGAATACAATGAAAGGGGTGAGAGAAACACTTGTTTGCATGTCCTCTACAATGATTACACAACAAAAGCAATACCAGACTTGGAAAGAGGAGTTGCCATAGCTACTAAAGAACCTTGGGAGAATGGGGTCAATCTGCTCTAAGACCCACTCGAATTGCAATTGATAGATAGACATGTAGAACATCCTCTTAGACTATAGAAAGAATTAGTGTGTGGAGTTAGATTTGAGCACACATTGGCTATTTGTGAGTTCATAAAGGCTAGATATTATTAAATGATCTTAGGAAGCCCTTGCATGGGACAACACAAAGTGGTCCAAGATTGAGGATCTAATTCCTTATACTTGCAACACTTAGGTGCAACCACAAAGATAAATCCAAAAGACTTTTCATTTAGGGATATTGCTCCATTCTAATGGAATGCCTTTCATTAGGATGAAGCGACAACCTCTATACATAGTGTGCATTTAAGGGATCCCTCTTGGATGCATGAAGACACAAATGTGCAGGTATGTAAAGCTACCATATGAGAAACTGAGAGAATATACAAGGGGAAAGAAGATATAATGTCTTGTGCAAGACTACTGAAAGTTTTGGCATACATGCCTACAGTATTTAATCATGAAGAGTTTGAACCTTATGACTGGATGCAAATCTTGGCAACATTGGATGTATATGTCAATGAGCAATGCATGACAGAATGTTATGATGTTGAAGGTTATGATGTCTTCATGGTTGCTATTCTAGAAGAATCCTCAAAGATGGCCACTATGCATTCCCATGTTGGATCTACCTTAGAGAACAGCTCCATAGTCATGGAAATTGCCTTCAACTCAAACAAATCTTTTTTAGAACATGTATGAGCCCAAATCCCACCATAGATAGAGGTTCAAGGAGAGGATTTTCGTGTATTTCATTTACAAGAGCATGATGACATTCTATCTCCAAGGGAAGAGGGAGTAACAAAGTCCAAGGATAACATGCAAAATCAAAATACAAGAGAAAAATTAGATGAGGAAGACAATGAATAAAAAGTCTTTGAAACCCTATAACATTTCAAAAAAAAAACAAGTTGAGGATAGGAAAATACCTATAATGATGCCAAAAAGAGAAGTGGACATGGGGAAGTGTACAATAGTAAAGAATTGACAACGAAAGTGGTTGTAACAATTGATAAAGGAGAATAACGAAAGGGATCATGTCATGAAGAGTGAAATAGATTCTTTCCATAAGAATGATGGTTGGGAGTTTGTGCCTTTTCCAAAGGTTAGGAAAGCTTTACCATGAAAATGTGTTTCTAAGCTAAAGTTCACATCAAATAGTGCTTCTTCAAACTACAAAACACATATATTTGCAAAGAGATTCAATAAAGAACAAGGAATTGATGTTGAGGATGGTCAAGATGACTACATTAGATTTCTTTCTTGGATTAGTTGCAACAAAAGACTGAGAGCTAGTACAAATGGATGTTAAGAATAACTTCCTTTCATGGAGATCTTATAGTGAAATCCATATGGAACAACCAGAGGGTAGTTCTTGGACAAGATATTATAGCATGTAAGCTCATGAAGATCTTGTATGAACTTAGATATTCACTTAGAGTATGGTATTAAATGGCTATGCATTCATGAAGTCATAAGGCTATTCAAAAGATGAGGAATTTTGTGTCTAATTTAGGAGATGTTTAGATGGTGGCTTGATATGTTTGATTCTTTATACTGATGATGTCCTAATTGTTGGGAAGCCCTTGTAATACTTGTCTATCTTGAAGGAAAACTTGAGTTGGACTTTGGATATGAATTATTGAGGGGAAACGAACATAGTCTTGGTATGAAAATTACATGTGATAGGAGTAAATGATGCATACATGTCTCAAATTGAGTAGATATCTAAAGTACACTATGCATGGTGGAAGGCATTGAGTACAACATTTTCTACACATGTGAAGCTAAGGAAGGGTGACTTTCCAGAATTTGATGAGCAAAAGGGATTCATGATTCAAATTGTTGAAATATTTTGGTAGTGATGTGTGTGAACACACTTGGGACCATTGAGCCACATTTTGCCTATTTAAAGAGTCTTTTTCCCTTGACTTGTAGATATTCCTATAACCTTAATGGGATATTTATCTTTTTACACTCACCTAGTAAGTGTTGTGTTGTTCACTAAGAGTCTTCTTCTTCCTTGTGTTGTTTGTGTGCCTTTGAAATATTCTAACTCCAACAATTTGTGCCATAGTAGGCTTCCACTTTCTTTTGGACATCTCAACAATTGCATGAAAAATGATGAGCACACTCAAGCTTTGTGCTATCAAAATTTTAATTTGAACTCATTTTGGCCTCCAAATGCACCATCACAACTATGAAAGCAACTTTATCATGTTGTGTCAAACATAAACACACAAACACAGACACACACATATATAGTTTCTGGTTCTCTAGTACAAGCTCCTCAAAGACTACTACAAATTTAGCAGAGCTTGATTGGGTATTTTTGTTCAAGTTTTTTGAGAAATCGTCAATTTTCTACATTAGGGTATAGTCATGTCTCAAAGAAATGTTGTTTATAATATGTTGCTATTGAGGATAAGTTGGGTTACTCTAACTACCTATTCTATGCATACATGATGTGCCATGTATTGGTAGCAAACGGCTTGTGAAATATTATGCAAGATCTTGAAATGCTTACTCCTACACCTGCAAATGTTACAGCAGCAAGTGATGCAGATGGTGTTGAAGATGATGATTTTCAATTTATTGGTCTTATTGCGGATCCTTTTGCACCTACTATAGAGTAGCTTTGTTGGGATGGTAGAGATGCAAAGGCATGTGCATTAATAAGTTTGCATGTCAAACATGTTACCCTCACATTCACTCATGCAAAGCAACTCAAGATGTTTGGGATACACTTACCACACCATACTAGGTAAGAAATGAGGCTTTTGTTGCTTACCTCCAAAAGTGGTCAGAGAGTGAGCATATGAATGAAGGATATTGAATGGACGCTTTTGTGACAAAGATCGAGGATTTGAAAGATTGGTTGATTTCTATTTCTATTGGTGAGATCTTTCCAAGTAGTTCATTTGTGGACTCTATTCTTAATACTCTTTTGGATTCTTATCATATTTTTTCTTCCACTCTTTGGTTGATGATGAAACTCAATCCAAATGCCTTAACCTTTGAGGATTTAGTCTTTGTTTTTGTTCTAAGAAGATCAATCTAGATAGAATAGTTCAATTATGTGTGTTGCAAATCAAGATTTCTTAGTTAGTCAAAAGGTCAAAGGTAAAACATGGTGGTCCCAAAGAAGAATGGAAACTTAAGGATCCGCATCAACCTTAAGAAAGGAAGTTTTTCTACCATGTAATATTGCTATACAGTTCCAATAAGTAACCATCTTTTGAAACATGTTGTTGGCAAGGAAGTTTATAACTTCCTTAATGGTTTCTTAGGTTATAACCAAGTGGTCATTGTGCCAGAAAACCAAAACAAAACATATATTACCACTAAATGGGGGATTTATGCATTTTGTATCATTCCCTTTGGGTTGACCAATGCTCTTGCGATGTTCCAAATATTGATGTGTCATGTGTTCTAGGAATTTCTACACAAATGTGTGGAAGTGTATGTGGATTATCGTTGCTCATATTTTGAGCAGTGAAGGAAGCATATCCCCACTTTACAAAGACCTTTGAGAAGCAAAAAACTCATAGGGCTTTTTTGAATCCCAAAGAGTGTGTTTTTATCATCAAACAAGAAAAGAAATATTGGTCACAGTGTGTCTAGAATGGAATCTTGATCGACAAAGGAAAAGTAAAAGTGAGTCTAGAGTTTTCTCATCCTAAAACTTCCATGGAGGTTCAATCCTTCATGCGGCACTATGGACACTGATGATGTTTTATCCACATGTTTGCAGTTATTGCTAAGCCACTTTATGGATTGCTTATGCACTTTGAGTATACAGCTGAACACGAGGAATCATTCCTAGAGGTTAAGAAGTGGTTGAGCATGGCTCCCATCTTGAAAGAAGCTAATTGGAGTCAACCATTAAATATTCACATGCTTTTGAAAACATGTAACTCCTCTTTTGTTAGGGCATGCTCAATAGCTACATCATAGGCAAAAAACATTTAGATAATGTGGGTGACGACACAACAACCATTTAAGACATGCTGGCAGATCCATCGTGAATTATCCACATAGATCTATGAATGAGCTAGTGTGAGAGATTTTTATATGCCAAATACAAATTGAACTAGATCTTCATATGGGACTAAGTGAATCTATCCTATCACGAAAATGAAAAATGTTACATGCACATGAAAAGTGTAGTGGATAAGTTAAGCATAATGGCTAACATCTATAGAAGATTTAAGATCTCACTTTTGTTCATTTCTTTTGGCATGAAGGTTTCCTTACCATAGGGTATGTGGGTACCATACATCTTTAGGGCTCCTCTTACCAAAGGATGTGTCAGTTGAAACTTCTTCAATGGTTGATCTAGAAGTAAGGATGGTATGACAAAAATGCCTATAACATCTTTGTGCTAGCCCTTTTTAAAGTGTGTATCAATTAGTAGCATCACATGAAATTTCCCTAGGGGGCACAAAAGGTATTTATTCAGTCATGCTTTTTCCCAAATGGACTTCAAATTTTGAGTTCCATAACTTCTCAAATTCTCATGAGAAAAATTAGAAGTGACCCCACTTGTGGTCGAACTCTAGCTTTGCCTTCCACATGTAGCGTTTGTATTCCAATGGTGTGACTAAGCCTTAGAGCTATTGGGAGTTTAATGAACTTTCTTGTCCTATTCATAAGTGGATCTTCGATGGGATTTCTTCGTGTTCCTTTCCAAACTCTAGAGGTGGGAGCATGGGCTACTCCTCAAGAGGTATGGATTAGATGTCAATCGTCATTCTACTAGTGCCTACTATTTCCATGGTAATTCATTATGAAGAGACTCTCAAAATTTTCCAAGACAAGGAAAGCACATGTTTATATTGTTGGGGACACCTAGTATGAAGAGACCACGATCCCTTTCCAATATTGACATGACTTCCCCATACTTAACCCTTTTCATGCCTTATGCAGTTGGGCTCGATATGTGTGTAATGCATATGACTAGACCAATCTATATGCATACTTTGTTTTGCCTGATGTCAACATGGTGCAAGTGGTCTAGGGGAAGCTCATCTCAGTTTTTGAATGGTATGCGTTAAAATTACAAGGTTTTTGGGTGAAATTATGCTTCTGTATGGAATTACAATGATATGTGGAATCACTCATATTACAATTATTATGGAAGGATGTAGATTTGTGAGATGATGGAGGTACTTGTACTTGAGAAGGTTATAGTGGATGAGATACATTGGATTGGTCTTGGGGTTCCGTAGGCATTGATTTCCTAATATTTTGGGGGTTGTGCATACAAGGACTATGTTTAAATTGAGATTGAGGTTTAATAGAGTTTGGAGTATGAGAAGAATACCTAGGTTTTTCAATGTGGGTAGTTAAAAGGTGGGAGGTAGGGACTTTAAGAAAGCTTTTGGCATCAAGATGCAGGAAGCATTAGGGCATGTCTTTAGCAACTACCTAGGTATCAAGATTTGTTGAGTCCTAGATGAAGGAATAATTAAGGCATGCCTTCGCCAACCACTTGGGTATCTAGATTTTTTGGGTCTTCACTTTTTGATCTCCTTGAGTCTTGGAAGTTGTTCTCGTAAGTCAAGTGGCCCATCGTGGTCATGTCTTCTCCAATGGAACAACTAGATTCTCACCTTTCTTCACTCAGATTTGCTTCATTTTTTGTGGATCTCGATTCTTCGGTGAACTTGGTGTTTGAAATTGGTGCTTGCACATATGCTTGTCATTCTTCTATGGTTGTCGTTTGATGTGGGGTTGCTCCATTGTCGTAGTAGCACTCGACTTTGGAAAAGAAGGGGGTTTGACACTTGCATAGATTGTCCATAGGGACCAAGGCATTATACAAATACTAAGAAGAGCATAATAAAGAAGACACCAACACAAAAGAGAAGAAATCAAAATTTAATCAATATACAATACCTAACATTAGAGGAAGCATATGTTTTCTAGATACCCAACAATCCAAGATCACAAAAAGGAATGCACAATAGTAAAAAGCTGATAGAATGTCAAAGGGATATATGTACTTATTCACCAATAACCTATCTTATTGCATCCCATATCATCTCACGTTTCAATGTGCCAATTTATATTAGTTACATCTCCAATGTAGCAAGTCATTACAACCGAAACCTCACCCATCACCTCAAAATGAGAATTAATAGAAATATCATTACCCACAATTGCAACCACAATAATAAAACTTGCAATAAAAGTCACACAAATGGAATTATTCAATCTTATTTTTGGATCCAAGTCGTCTACACCAAGTCCAAGCTAGCCCATTCAGATAATAAGTAGTTCTCAAACTATGCCCACAACCCTTAGAGTGAGAATTGCAACCATGGGAATCCATGATTGCACCAAATGCTAACCCCAACCTAAAGAATATCATTATATTTATAATGAATTAATTTTTTGTATTTTATACCATTGAACCTTCTTGTTATAGATAAGTTAATTTAGGAAAATGATCATGTCAAGTGGGATCGTGTCGTGAAGTGTGAACTATATTTTTGCCATAAAAGGCCTATGCAGGAAAAGTGGGAATTATTCGTGATTTTGAGAAGATTATTTGTTTCCAAACTTTTTTTTTGAGTCGTTTCACACACTAGAACATGTTATTATCTCTTGATTGGATGATTAAATTGACATTTTTAACATTAAGGCTCATTGTATTTTAAGTGTATTATTTCAAGGCTAGGCTCAAAACTAAGAAGTTTTCATAGTAATTATTATCAATGGGACCTAGATAATTCCCAAAATTTGTGAATTGGCCTTATAAGTGGTACTTGGGAGTTTTTATCTTTTCCAAAGGTTAGGAAAGCTTTATTATGAAAATGGGTTTGTAAACTAAAGTTCATATCAAACAATGTTTCTTCAAAGTACAAAACATATATACTTCCAAAGAGATTCAAACAAGAACAAGGAATTGATTTTGAGGATGGTCAAGCTGACTACATTAGACGTGTTTCTTTGATTAGTTGCAAAAGAGGATTGAGAGCTGGTACAAATGGATGTTAAGAATAATTTCCTTACATGGAGATCTTATATATGAAATCTATATGGAACAACTAGAGGGTAGTTCTTGGAAAAGATATTACAATATGTTGTCTCATGAAGAGCTTGTATGCACTTAGATATTCACTTAGAGGATGGTATTAAATGTCTCTGCATTCATGAAGTCCCGAGGCTATTCAAAAGACAACAAGGATTTTTGTATCTAAAAAAGGAGATGTTTAGATGGTAGCTTGATATGCTTGATTCTTTATATTGATGATGTGCTAATGGTTGGGAAGCCCTCATAATACTTGTCTATCTTGAAGGAAAACTTGAGTTGGACTTTGGATATGAAAGATTTGGGGATAGAAAACATAATCTTGGTATGATAATTACATGTGATGGGAGTAAAAGATGAATATACATCTCAAAAAAAAAAAGAGTAAATATCTAAAATGCATAGGTCCACTATGCATGGTGGAAGGGCATTGGGTAAAACATTTTCTACATATGTAAAGCTAAGGAAGGATGATTGTTATTGAAGGAAAACATTTCACAACACTTACATATTGAAACTTCTTCTTTGTAAATATCCAAAGCGGAGAGTTAGAAAGCTCTAAATTTTGTAGAACTCAAAAAGAGTCTTCCTTGAGTTGTTATAGAACCATACAAAATTAGGAAGTCATCAAATAAACAAAGATAGTAGTTTAGGAGTCTAGATGTTAAGAAAGTAGTTCCTTTTGGAAGCAGTATATGATTCAATGTAAAGAGGAATTGGGGGACACAATGCCATTTGTATACTTTCTTCTTTGAGGATAGAGAGCTCCTCCTTTGGTTGTCATCTCCTTCTTCACTTTGATATCTCAGTTTGATGTCTTGTGTGACTTGTAGTATGTTGTTTGGTTGATCATTGATTTCTAGATTGAGTTGAGAGTTGTACATGAGATCCTTGATGAGTTTAATAGTTTGTTTGAAGATCTTTTCTTGGATTAGAGAAAATTATTGGTTTCAAAGTGGCCACATAATTGGTTTCTACTCAATATAAGTACTTTCTAATATTATATTTTGATTATACATGAAAAATGGCATGGAATAGGCACTTGAATCATTGAGTTTGTAGGTATATTCATGGAGTTATGAGCATTTGAAGCTTCCAACCATTTGTTCTCAGAAAGTCATGTTTTGAAAAAATCATGTTTTTATTAATCATATAATTTATCAAACGTTTGTGGATCTCATATCAAGTTTTCCTTATATCTTTAATGAATGATTGATTTGTGGTTTATTGCATTAGTCTTTAAACAACAATCGGGTTTACTCATCTTTGGATTGACAATTTAAAGAAGTTTCTTTTCCCTTAGAGGTACAATCAAGTCATTGTTGCTACAATGGGATAGATGGTCTATTAATGGAGTGGTGAAATATCTTTTTTGGCACCATTTAAATGGATGAGTAACCTAGATTGGTGGTGCCAAAATCACAAGTAAACTTAATTTTACATATGACAATTAGAGTATCATTGCTGTGGAAATCAAACTAAAAGGAAAACATGCCAAATATTCTCTTTTCAAATAATGACTAGGAAGACAAGAAAATGAGTCCTTTGTAAAGGTTTAGTCAATTGTGGAAAAAGTATGGTCGTGTGAGTAAATTGAATGCTTAAAATGATAGTCCTTTGCTTGATTGTTTTAAGTTTTGCATTTTCTTTGTACCTCTTCTAGGAAGTTTGAATATGAGAAAGAGAAATTGAAAAGGGAAATTAAATGGTAGGGTAAGAGGAAGCATTCTCTGAAACTGATGTCAAGTGGAAAATATTTCTTTTAAATCTTGTATTTTGATTTCTTGATTTTTCAATAAGTCATAAAAAGAGATTAAAAATGTTTAAAAACTTACAAAATCATACATAAAAAGAAGCAAAAGCTTATGGAGAAGCCAAGAATTGAGGGTGAAATGATAGGAAAATAACAGGAGAGTGAATGAATGTTTTGAAAAAATTTGTCAGAGAATCATGAATTTCTGGTAATCTTAGTTCTTAAAAAATCGTGATTGTGGAAAGCATAAAATCCAAGGAATTTTGAGTGCTAAGAGAGAAAGTAGTAAAGAAAACTAACATTTTTCCACACAAAGAGTGAAAATTTGATGAAAAAAATGTCATAAAATTAAAGAAGTATTGAATGGGAAGAAGATTAAAAATCATGAATTTTTGTCTCAAGAAATCATAAGAAATTTGCGACTTTTTGCTTGTAAACGCTTGAGAAAATCCAAGTTTTTGCTTTGGCAAATTGACCAAGGAATCAAAACTTTTTGCCTTCAATTGACTATAAAAAATCGTGACTTTTTGGGTTGGAAAAATGGAGAAAATCGTGACTTCCTACCTTGATAAAACTTGGAAAAAGCGTGAATTTTAGAGCTAAAAAGTTTGAATAAATTGCGATTTCAAGAAAATTATAACTTTTTTCCATCAAATAGTATAAAGGAGAAACTTCACCAAGGACTTAGTCATTGTGTGAGTGAGCGAGTGAGAGAAGAAATTTGTGGTTTTCCTGTAAAGTTGATAAGAACCAAACAAGTGCACAAATTGCAACTATTGCATTTCAAGGAGTAAGAGGTAAGCCCACAATACATTTTCTCAATAGTTTGGAGTTGAAAAAACTAATGAATGCATTATTTTAAGTAGATTAGACAACCGTGACTTTCTATTTCTTTTCTCATAACTCATGCATGAAGTTGCACATTGATTAACGAAATAGGAAAAAGGAGTGAAGGGAACAACATGCCTCTTTGGGTATTGAATGCATTGAAGAGTAATTGGTATAAGTGAGGGTCGAGACAATCATGACTTTCTAAGTTGACTCAGGGGACAAAACATGATTTTTTGATTAAAATAATTTGAAATTCAAGAAATATAAATAACAAATCAAGAAATTAATAAAAGAAAAATAGAAAGAGTCGTGAATTTATGAAGTTTTGCAAGTGAAAAAATTGCACTTTTTGATACCTTTAGGAAAAGAACTTAGAAAATTTTGGCAAATCTTGCAAAGGATCGCGAATTTTGGAAGTAAAACAAAGAAAAGAATCGTGAATTTTTGGAGGTAAAGTGGAGAAAATCACAACTTTTTGAGAAAATTTTAGAAAGATAACTTAGAAAAATCTTGAAACGTTTCTGAGAAAATCGCAACCTTTTGAAAAATAACATAAATAGCAGATAATCATGATTTTTTTGGAGAAAAAGTAGAGAAAACAAGAAATCACGGTTTTTGTGGAGTAAAACTTTGGAAAGTTTGTTCATTGATTTTGAGAAAAATAAATGTAAGAAACTTAAAAATCTTGGGAGAAAATCACAACTTTGTGAAACTTTCAATCGTGAATTTTTGAAGAATTTTGAAAATCAAGAGAATCTTGATTTTTTGAGAGGAAATTTTTGAGAAGTTTCAAGCAAAAATTGAACATATAATCAAACAAAAGTCTTGGACTTTTGTTCAAGAGAATCTCTTTGTAAAAATAGGCACATTAGAACACATGACTTGGTGATACTCTGATTTTTTTAATTAAGGAAGTAGACAATCCCAACTTTTTGAAACACAACAAAAGACTAATATTTTTGGAAGTCAACCAAAGCATAGATTTTTTGAGATTTTTCTTCACATACCCAAATCCCTAATACTTTTGAAACAACTTTTCACATGAGATTGAGAGGAGGAAAAGTGATACCATAACCAAACCCTAATCACAACCAAAATCAAGATTTGGAAAGTATGACCTCACAAGGAACTAGACATATGATGCAAAGAGAACAATCCAATGAAGGTAATTTCAGGAACATTTTGAAGTATGAATTTACAAACAGATTTGGAGTCTACATCTATAAAAATGGAATACAAAGATATGTGGAAAGACTAAGGTCAAATTCACCTTTCAACATGACTCCAATTACCCAATTTGTGAATGAACAATACATAGAAAGGGATGGGACAATATATATTTTGACAAGTAACCTAGAAAGCATAAGGATCAAGGAGAATTTACCAACAAAGAAACCATGAGAGATGAAAACCCATAAGAAATACTAACTCCTAGAAATGAGTCTATTTGCACACATCAGACACAAGTGATCAAAGTAACTTGTGCTCAAGTAGACACTTTACTCTACATGAATCTTTATATAGGATATGTATATTAGGCAACCCACCCAGAATCACACAATGCTCCATTACACATGAATATTAGCGTTTTGAAGAATTATCATGAACCTAGGGAATCTCATACCTTTGTCAATGAAGATGGAAAGAGATTTTGGAGAATGATAGAAGAACTAAAAATTTTGTACACATACCGAGATAAACCGATATTTCCTAGAAGAATCCCACAACCACAAGAAGTGGATGAGGAACATTTTTAACCCTAATGTTGAATTTTAGAAACAAAGAAGCAACAAGCAAAATCAAAGTAATAAGTAAGCCTACCAAAACAAAGAGGGGCTCATAGAGGAAAATAGAGAGAACATTTTTGCAAACCCAAATGTACCTCCAATTAGAGTCAATAGGAATCAACACCAAGAACATAGAAACATGGGAAACAATAGTCAAAATGGAGAAAAATTCAACATCCCAAGCAGAAATCATAGGGAAAGGTTTCAAGGAAAAATTAAAAGGCTAAGGACGATTCAAATTGTGAAAAGAATGAGGAATTAATATGATGGATCCACTTATCCATATGATCATGTGGTAGAATTCAAACAAGTTCTAAGAGGTGAAGAAGTCAAAGATTACTTCACTCAATATAAGTCCTTTGGCTTAACACTCAACGAATCAACCCTTATGTGGTTTCAACCACTCACAATGGAGATTTTTGTTAACATTGAAGTATTAGTGGAAGAGTTTATAGGTGAGTTCTTCAAGAGAGAGGTATTAAACATTACACTTCTACTCTAGTTCACACCTTTAAACAGAACCCTAATGAAAGAGTGAGATTAGCTACAAGGAGATTTAAGCAATACCTAAATAGATGTCCTAGTCAAGAGAGACCATCCATGCAAAAAAGAATATCATTATTCATAGAAGGGTTAGCAAATGCACAACTAAGAACTATGGTGTATTGCAGGAGATGTGAGGATTTGAATGAGTGCATAAAAGAAGCCATAGACATAGGTGAAAATAGGGACAAAGCTTGTTGACAAGTGAATTATCCACACCAGTAGAGAACAAGCTATCACACACTAAAGAGTTAGCTAAAGCCATTCCCAAAGATCTAAGGTTAGGGTTACAACAAATCAATCCTCAAAGAACTCAAAACAACAGATGCTTCAATTATAGGGGAGATCATCATACAAATTTTTGACAAAAACCTAGAAAATTCTTTTAGGGAGACAAAAGATTTGTACAATTCTTTCAGCCTAAAAGAAATTGGAATAATCAAAGTGGACCACTCAATAAATCAATAGGAAGAGAAATAATAACTCATCAGAATACTCATCAAATGAAAAAAAAAAACAAAATCATGATACACCTCAACTTGTTTTAGGGACAACAACCTCCTTCGCCTACAAATGTTGTGCCTATGAAGTATATCCCTTTAGAAGAAAACTTAGAAAGTGCAATTAATCCATCTACACCAATGTATTTGGATGAGTCCGAAGAAAGATGCTCATCATCTTACAATGAGGAATTTGTATATGATACATGGGGTCACTAACAAATTTGTACCAACACAAAGAAACATGGGGGGACAAAACCCAATAATTTCTTAGAGGGGAACTTGCTATAGGTATGGAGGAGATCACTTCATAAGACATTGTCCTCAACCTCCTATACTAAAGGTGGGGTTGTACTACAGGAAGTGTGGAAAAGAACATTTAATCAAAGATTGCCTTATAACCCTAATAAATAGATCACTTTTGCATCTCCTTTGAAATCAGTAAAAGTTGTGGAATCAAGTAATCAAACTTGTGAGTCAACACTTGAGAGTAGTAATGAATCAAAAGGGGAAATACAACTTTAGCTAATCGCAAGAGCTAAAGCATTGAAAAAGAAAGAAAAACAAAGGGATGAAGAGATTATCAAAGAAAAAATCAAGAAAAAAAGAAGAGAAAATATTGGGAAAAATGAAAAGAGAAAGCAAAAGCTAAAATGGAAAAATTGATTTAAGAACAAGTACAAAAGGATAAAATAGAAAAGACAGAGAAAGAAAGGAAAGAATGGTATGTTTTGGCAGAGCCATTGACTGAACAAATGAAAACATTATTAAAGCAATATCAAGAAATATTGAAAGATGGACCTACAATAGAGAAACAAGAAAACGAATATCCATACTAGAAGAGGAAAAAACGATTGAAATTACACAAGAAATCATGGAAGGGGATCAAATATTGAGAGAAACAAGGATATCCGATGATTGAATTAAGAAATGCATGGATCAAGTAGTGTGGCAAGAATTGAGAAAGAAGAAAACTAAAGAATATAATTAAAAAAATCACCAATAATAGAAGCTGGAGAAAAATCTCAGAATGTTGTAGCAAAGGATGATAAGAATGTGAATTATGGGAAGATGAAAGTGCATGATCAAATGCCAAAGAGTGATGAATTATAATTATTATAAAACATGGAAATTACATGTAAAATTTCTTAGCAAGATTTATTGGGACAAAACCCTAAATTGAGATAAGAATGTGACTTAGGGGAAGATGAAAGTGCATGATCAAATGCCAAAAAGCGATGGATTAGAATTATTACAAAACATGGAAATTACATGTAAAATTTATTGGCAAGATTTATTTGGAAAAAACCCTAAATTGAGAAGTTATTGCATGGACTTATAAAAAATGCAAGAACATGATTCAGAGAAAGAGAGAACAATGCAAATGCAGGTACCATTGGATAAAATAGGAGGATATTGTGAAGGTGAGGAAGGTAATACAACTTTAGCTTTGGAATTCCAAGGACATAAAGTGGATCCATCTAAATCTCAAACCCTAATAAATTTTCATAGATTAGGGGTGTATTGGCGTGAACAAAAGAAAGATGTACATTATTTTGTTGAGAATTGAAAGATTTTTCAAGAACAAGTTGTAGAGCATGCAACTTTGTTCATAATTCATAAGAACCCATCAGTGAGGATACAATCAGATGTTTAAAATCAAGAAAAGAAAAAGAGAAAGAGAATTTCCATGATAAAGTGATGAATTTGGAATGTTAAGTTAATTGTCTATGTTGTATTGTGGTTGCCAACTCTTCATCAAGATGCAAAATTGTTTGTAAAAAGATGTGATATATGTCAAAGAACCAAAATCCAATAAGGAAGGATGAAATGACTCTTAGACCAATAATGAGTTTTAGAGCCTTTTCAAAGTGGGGAATAGATTTCATTGGACCCATATCACCTCCTTCTAGAAATGCACATGCTAAATATATCATTGTAGCAATTGATCTACTTGGCCAAGTGGGCAGAAGCTAGAGCAACAATAAGGAATGATGCACAAACTATAGCCAAGTTTCTCTTTGAAAACATTTTTGTGAGATTTGGGTTATCAATAGAAATTAGTAGTGATAGAGATACTCATTTTGTGAATGAAATCATAAGTTGTCTATTGAAAGAATTCCTAGTAAGTCATAGATTTTCAACCCTATCTCATCCTCAAGCCAATGTTCTAGTAGAAAGTACTAACAAAGTGCTATGTATAATCTTGCAAAAGATAGTAAATGACATAATATCAGATTGGGATAAGCAATTACATCATGCTTTATGGGCTTACAAAGTTGCTTATAAAACTAGTATTGGAACAATACCATTTAACATGGTGTATGGACAAAATGGTATACTTCATATGGATTTCTTAACTCCAACCTTGAGAGTAGCACAAATCCTAGAATGGAAAGGACATGAATTGGTGGATAGGGTTACTTAGAAAATTTGGGATCTACAAGGCTTCATGCCATAAACTCTTTATATGTAAACAAAAGGAAACAAAAGGCATATTTTGACATGCATATCAAAGACAAAGATATAAAGGAATTAGATTTGGTATTGACTTTCATAATAAAAAATTGGGTAAGAAACTGCATAAGAGAGGTCATGGGCCATATATCTTACACAAGCTAAGTCCAAGTGGCACAATACAATTGGCTACCCTAGATGGATTAATCATGCCTAATTACATAAGTGGTTGTAGAGACATCAAATACTTGGAACCACTTACTGATCAACAATGGCACAAGATACAGATTGCAACAAATACAAGGTATGAACTAGAAAAGATGAGCAAGATTCACAACAAGAAGCACAAAAAAGAATCCAAAAAATCAAGGAAAAGATGGGATATCAAGAGGACATATGATTTGCATTTCTTGTTTATTTTATTTTCCTTTTTGGGCTATATTATCTATTTTCTATAATGTATTGTTTTTTTTGTTTTGAGTAAATGTCTGTACAAAACAAGTGAGTAGCAAAAATGTTTTGAAATGCTCATAATGGTTGTGTGAGAAGAATGATGATAGGTATTGGAAACACCAAAATGCACTTTGAGCCAAAAGAAGTCAATCTAGCTGTAAGATTATTTCACCAACACTTTTCTTCAACACAGATGGTAAGCTACACACAAGCCCACAAGGTTATGAATAGGGGGAGTACTAAGAAAATGGACATGTCTGGATATATCATCAAATACATATATGAAGAAACTAACCATTGGAAGGAAAAGAAGCTCTTGGGAGGAGGTCAAATTCTATCAAGGATCATTTACACAACCCTAGAAGAGGAAGAGGAATTGGAACCCATTCTCAGCTACAAGGAGATGGAAGCTTACATTAAAATCCAATCAAATCAGTCAAAGAAGCTCACTAGGAAAAAGATGAAAGAAATGGATCCAACTCCCAAAGCAACCACAAGGTAAATCGCTGGGAAATCAATGCCCAAAGTAATCAAGGTGACTAGAGCTAAACCTCTAAATAAGATATTTAAGTTGATAGAATCAGAAGAAGGTGAAATAAAAATCAAGGTGAAAGAAGACCCAAGGAAAGTAGCGGTGGATTTGGAAGAAACTACACATGAGGAGGTAGTAGCAACTCAAAGAAAAGTAGTGGCTGATGTAGCACCTTATCCTCCCATGACTACTAAACAAAAATTGTATCCATATTATTTGTAGGGGAGTGAAGATAAGAGGAGAAATTATGAAGAGCAATATCAGAAGATGTTGGAAGACTTCTCTGCAAGGTCACTAATTGGACTAAAGAAGAGCTTCATTTATATGAGAAGCTTCGTGAGAGTTTGATCAACTCAAAAGCAGAAGCTACAATTGTGAAAGAGAAAAAGAATTTAAGAAAGTGTTTGATATGTTATGTCTGGCCAAAGAGCAAAGGAATATAGTTCCAAAATATTTTCAATCAATCAAATCTATCAAGGATAAAGAAATCTATCATCCTCTTTCCTTCTTGTTCTGAAATAGATGAAGAAAACAAAAAAGAGTAGGAAAAAGAATGGGGATGAAGAAGAAGATGATAGGTAGTATGAGCAACCACCTCCTCTACTGCTTAAGCCCCCACCATCTCTATTAGAAGGAGGATCAATATTGGTCCATATAATGGATGCTATTATATGTGTTCCTCAATCTCTTGAGAAAGAATAAATAATTGATGATGAAGATAATGAAGTTGAAGATTACCATTTCCTCCGAGACATAAATCTTCCTTTGCAAGAAGCCAAGAAATTGGTTTGATATTAAAAAATCAAAGGAATTGGAACAAGAAGTGGACATTGATGTTTTCTTTGATGCATCAATGGGTTTTGAATTACAAGAAGCTCAAACAGTTCAAAAAGCTCATGAAGACCAGGAAGATTTGAGACAAATAGTGGTTATGCCCACTTTAGAGGAAAAACAAGATGAAGGTACCCAAATGATGGAGATACCTCCACAAACAGAATCAAAGGATTATGAGAATCATGAAATAGTAGATGATACCACTTTAGAAGAAGGAAAATTTAGACATGAAGAATTGAAGCAAGAAGAGAACCAAGGAACATTAGTTTTAACTACTACAGAGGCTATGAATGTAGATGTGACTATAGAAGATGTGGAAGCTTCAGAGGAAACACAAAAGGAAGGGAAAAAAGTAAATATAAAGGAAGTTCTTATAGATCTCATCAAACTAGTGAAAGATACCATTAAGGAAGATAGAGAATACATAGAAGAACAACAACTTGAAAAATACAATATACTTAATGAGAAAGAAAACTAGCCTAAAGATAATCAAGGAGTTAAAGTTGCATAACCAAAGAGTCCTGAAGTCACTCTAAAGGATATAGTCCAAAAAATAGAAGAAGAATTTACGAGTAATGAAGTAGATCTGGGAAAAATAAAAGTATAATTTGGAAGTGGAATCAATAAAAGGTTCAAGAAAGTAGTTCAATCAAGTAAGAAGATAGATACCAACATGAAAGCAAGGGAGAACAACTCATAACCAAAGTATCCTTAGAAATACAAGAACAAAAGAATTATCAGAATAGAAGCATGAGGAACAAAGAGAGTTGATAAAAAACTAAGAACTTTTGATAAGAGCTCAAGAAAAACTAGAGAACAACTCTTAGGAATAAAAGTATTTTTGCAAGATTAGTTGGAGTACTTCTTAGAAGATCAAGAATGGAAATATTAGCAGGGATCATAATGGAGGAAGACAAAAGAAAACAAGTAAAAGAACAACTTCAAAGTTAGGATCAAACTCCAAAGATATAAGAAGAAAATAAATCTCTCTTGGAAGATAATTCATCCTCCAAGATGAAATCATGAAAATGACTCAGTAAGTAGTACACCATGCATAACAAATCAAGATGTTGAATGAAGAAAAACAAAACTTGGAAAGGGAGGTGGATGAAAGGAAAAAAATCATTAAAGAAAAAGAGGAGGATGTGTATATACAAAAAGAATTCATACAATAGAAAGATGTAGAGCTTCAAACACAAAAAGAGTAGCTCCATGTTAAATAAGAGGAAATCAACCAGATGGACAAGGAGATAGAACAACAAAAAATAAAGTATAATATTTTATATTCTTCATTTAAAAAGGTCAATGAACATAATGAGGAACTATTGTCCATTTTAGATCTTGACAATAGTGTAGCTATTCAGAGCAATGAGGAAGTCACAAGGATGAAAGAGCAAGAGAAGCAGATAGATGACTTGAAGAAAGAGAATAAAATGTTAAAAATCAAAGTTCAAGATATAGATAATAAAAAAGATAAATAGTCAAAGATCATGAAACAAATGCATTAGTTAGCACTATTAGAAGTTCCAAAGAGAAGTGAAAAATGAAATGGAAATGTATGTAAAGGATATGATCAACATACAAGAGATGGATACATTTTTACAAAAGGAACAAAATAAGTTGGAGGATAAGACTAAAAACCTGATACAACAAATCAAAGAATAAATTTAGGAAGAAATTTTAGATTTTGAAGAATAAGGAATCAATCCAATTAGAAATACAATAATTGGTGCTGAGGAAACAATGATAAATTGTATGATATATGCATATGAGGCTAGAATGATTAAATTTTTGGTACATAAGATCAAAAAGCCTTTAAGGACACTATCCAATTTTGACATCCTAGACGTGCCTTTGCCTTACCTACGAGAATATGTCAAAAAGTACCATATTAGTATACTCAAAAAATAACTTGAGTCATTTTTGGAGTACTCAGATAGTCACTTTGTACTAACCAAAGAATTTTTTCATAAAGTTAATCTCATATGGAGAAGAAAATTTTTGGTAGAACACAAGGAATGCATGCATGTATGACAAAGGCAGCAACAAGCTTGAGGTTAAATCCTGCATATTGTTCGTGTGCTAGAAGGATATAATTGGCCTGATTTCTAGGAAAAAAGAAGAAGGGACAAATTCCCAAGAGCTGGCTAGATTTTGCCAAGTTATTAAGTTCACCAAGGGAAGGATGGCCAACAAAGTCATATATGCTAAATATAATTGATACATTAATATCAAATATGCAAGATGTACAAGATTACACTATCATTGTACAAATTTGAATTCTCAAAATGATTAAACCCTGCTTAGAGTCTTTTACCGAAATCAATATTAGAACAATGAAATTTTTGGGTTTTCACTAGGCTTCATACACATTAATTTTTTATTTGAGTGAAGCTCAAAATAAGGGTTGCCTAATGTCATACTTTACTTGAGTCATATTTATGCAAAGAATATATCTTCAGACATTTGAAGATGCTTTAACTGCCAACTTTTTTGAACATGAATCAAAGATTTTTGGCAGAGTTTCTTTGGGTCATGAGATGAGAATAATAGCATACAAAAGTATCTTTTTGGAATATCAGAGTAGGAACATAGTGGATGCTCTAGAAGCATCAATGAATTGGAGAAAAGCTATGATAGATCTAATTAATTATCAACTATGAGGAAAGAAAGGAATACATAAAGCTTCAACAAGTGTATAGTAGAAAGAAAAAAAATTAAAAAGGACAACCAAAGATTGTACATAAGTTTTGATGAGGACATCAAAGGGTTTAGGAGGAGGAGGATGAGGAAAAACATTTCACAACACTTGTATATTGATAATTCTTCTTTGTAAATAGACAAAAAGTAGAGTTAGAAAGCTGTAAAATTTGTAAAACTCAAGAAGACTCTTTCTTGAGTTCTTATAAATCTATGTACAAAATTAAGAAGTCATCAAGTAACTAAAGTAGTTTAGGAGTATAGAAGTTGAGAAAGTAGTTCATTTTGGAAGTAGTATATAAGTCAATGTAAAGAGGAATTGGGGGATACAATGTTATCTGTATACTTTCTTCTTTGAGAATAGAGAGCTCCTCCTTTGGATGTCATCTCCTTCTTCACTATGATATCTTTTTGTGATGTCTTGTGTGACTTGTAGTGTGTTCTACCATAGCTTTGATTGGGTATTTATATTCAAGTTCTTTGAGAAATAGTCAATTTTCTACATTATGGTATATTTATGTTTGAAAGCAATGATATATTCCATATTTTGCTAATGAGGATAAGTTGGATGATTCTAACTAGCCATTCTAGGCATACATGATGCACCATGTAATGTGTGAAATATTATGCAGGATGTTGAAATACATACTCCTAAACTTGCAAGCATTATGATAGAAAGTGATGCAAATGGTGTTGAAGATGATGATTTTCAGTTTCTTGGTCCTATTGCAGTTCCTATTGCACCTACTATAGAAAAGCTTTGCTGGGATGGTAGAGATGCAAAGGCATGTGCATTAATAATTTTTCCTATCAAACATGTCATTTTCACTCACATTCACTCATGCAAAACAACAAAAGATGCTTGGGATACTCTTACCTCCAAAAGTAGTTAGAGAGTGAGCATATGAATGAAGGATATTGAATGGGCACTTTTTTGACAAAGATCAAGGATTTGAAAGAGTAGTTGATTTCTATTACTGAGATCTTTCCATATAATTCATTTGTGGAGACTATTCTCAATAGTCTTTTGAATCAAACTTTACCACATTGCTTCTGGCTTGAGGCAGTTATGTGTGCAACATATGTACTTAATAGGTGTCCCACCAAAGCACTACAATCTATCACTTGATATGAGGCTTGACATTGGTGGAATACATATGTTTCTCATCCACGTGTCTTTGGTTGTTTTCATATGCATTAGTCACTGCACAACAACATAGGAAATTGGATGATAAAGTAGTGAAATTTATTTTTGTTGGGTATTGAAAACAAGGGCTATCATCTGCATCATCCACATAATAAATGCATTTTGCTTAGACATTAGGTTGTTTTTGTGGAAGATGCATTTTAGCCATTACTTTCATGTATTAGTGAGACTAGCTCTAAAGATGTGTATAACACTTTGTTGCTTCTTTTTATAGGTGGATAGTCAAGTGCTAGTCCAAATGAGGTAATTTCTTAGCCTTTACAAGTTCCACATGATGATGCAAATCATTCCATTTCTGATGCAGAATTACATGATGCACATCATTCCATTTATGATGCAGATTTACATGATGCACTTGTTTATGAGAGGATTGATATAGAGGAGGCAAAAACTAAGCCTAAATGGTTTGTGCATACTTTGAGAGATATCAAATTAGATGCACCTCTATCATATCCTACTCATACAGGCTCTCATAATGCTTCCTTTGCATCAGATTGCTATGCAATGGATGCCTCTAGTCATTGTGATGAGAATGAGCTTATTTCATTTGATGAAGCACAAAATTTAGAAAGTTGGATGGTTGCTATGCAATAAGAATATGATGCTATTATGAAGAATGGTACCTAGTCTTTATGTGATTTTCCTTCAACAAAAAATATCATTGGCACTAAATGCACATACAAGTTAAAATGTAACCTTGATGGAACAGTTGAGAGGTATAAGGCTAGGCTTGTTGCAAAAGGTTATGTTTATTGATGAAAAATTTGCACCCACATGTTGAATGACTACCGTTCATAGCATGTGTGCACTTTAGATCATCATGGTTGGGATGTAACTTAAGACTTCTAAAAAGAATTACAATATGTATGATATTTATTAATAGTTTTCTTGCAACATGGGAAGCACATAAAGCCACTTTTGTTTATAATCTTAAAGAAAACGACTCAAATGAAAGGATCTTGAATGAATTGGAGCAATTGAATCTAGGGAACAATGAGAATTTCTAGGAACTAATGAAGAGGGTAAAGGCATTGATCATGAGGCTTCCCAATTGCCCTAGTCAATTCTTAATTAAGAATGTTGGAAACGATGTCAAAATAGCACAAAAACCCTAATTTCTAGCAACATTAATTTTTGGTACTTAGCCAAATTTTGGTCACAGAAGGTCAAAACTTTTCATTAGCTTTCATTTTGTATGTAATATTAACTTTTCACAAAAGGTCAAATTTTGGTCACAGAAGGTCAAAGCTTTCATTTCATATATAATATTATGTCATCAGAGTCTAGAAATGCAAGAAAATCCTAATCCTAATTTTTGCTCAAAATGTTTTTGTGTATATTATGAATCCTCATCTCATGAGCACCAAAGAAAGCCAATTCATGTAAAAACCCATGGCTAAATTGATCACAGTTTTTAGTCCCCTGAAAGCTAGATTATTAATTTAAAAATATCGCCATGCTTTTTATGATTTTGAGAGATTCTTTTTGCAAAAAACTCCTAATCTTATAAAGAAGGTGCTAGGGGTCATAATTGATAATCCATCTACCATGAAAAGGTGCTCTAACTTTTGGAGGAATTGGAGGAGGTGTTTCCAACTTTTTGTGCAAATTCGGAGGAGATTTTGGCTGCCAACCATCAACTTTTGTTGAATTTTGTATGTAGCAAGTCCAATTTCAGTTCTTCTTCTATTGTTGTTGATGCTCCAAGGTTTGTGCCTTCTACTTCAACACAAGGAGAAGATTATAGGCTTTTGAAAACCTAATTTCAAAATTAGGCTTTGTTGTACAAACAATTATAAATTGTTTCTATTCACTTCAATTGCGCATATAGACACTCTTCATGCCTCAGCACTTTATGCACAATTTCTTGAATCTAGAACCCTAAATTCAGCCTAGATTCAGTTTTGTATTAGCATAAATTCAATTTTGTATCATTACGCATATTGTAATTTGACACTCATATTAGATAATGTAGGTAAGCATTCAAATTACTATTACACCTTGACAAATTGTGTATTCTCTCTTTATTTCTCATTCATCTAATTTTGAGTCTTAAGCTATGTATAAGGTTCATGTGTTAGAAGATACTGTAAAGCTGTGAATATTATTAGTAGGGCCACCTCACTTCCAACATTTGGTATCAGAGCATAGTTGACATATGCCCTTAACAAATGAGTGATTAAAGACTTGAGAATGAAGATAAACTTGAAGGAATGTCTAACTATCCAATGTGGAGTTTTATGATGATGAACTTGTTAGTATCTAAAGACTTCTGGAATATTGTCAATGGCAAGTACCTGAGACCAAGACAAACAGGAGAGGATGTTGCATCATCTTCCAAAAGACTTGATGCCCCAATTTTTGCTCAATAGGAGGTTGTTGAAGAAGAAGAAGAAGAAGCTCTTTCATCATCCCGAGTCCGTGATACTACCAGATTACTTCCTACAGAAGAGCAATCCATATGGGATTCAAGGGATGCACAAGTACTTTGATTCATTGCTATGCGGAGTCAAGAGGCATATTATATCCCTAATCAGGTCATGTAGAACCTCTCATCAAGCTTGTTTGCAGTTAGAGAATCTCTATCAAAGTAGAAATCCTGCTAGGAAAGAACATCTAAGGATACAATTAGCCAAAACAAGGATGAAAGTTGGTGAGTCAATTCAATTACATATTTTGAAGCTCAAAGACTTATGTGATTAGTTACTTAATATTGGAGTTAGTATTTTAGATGAGGATATGGTGAAAACACTTTTAAATTCACTTCCATGTTCATTTCATTCTTTTGTTACTTCTTTATCTCTCTCTATAAGAGATAAATAAATAGATAACTTTCATTTGAAGAGTTGCAATTCCTATTACTTCAAGATGAAGATCGACAAAAGAGTATGGAAGAGAATGATGAAGCCATGTTTATGTGTATGTATGTATGTGTGAGTGTATGTATGCATGTATGTGTAAGTGTATGTATGTATGTGTATGCATGTTTATAAATTTAAAGTTTACTTTTGTATATTGATCCTTTTTTTTGAGATTAAAATAAAAGAAGATATGGTATGATAGAAAGAAATAAGAGAAGAGTTGGCATACCACCTGAGACGTGGTAACATTTTTGCAAACAACTACATCTACAATAATTATTTCCTGAGCAGAAGGTATGTAAAATAGTTTATATTACTGTGAGTTATATTTCTCATATGTTTTATAGATAGTTTACATTTAATATATGTACTTTTATTTCATCAAATAAACACAAGGTGCTCTAAAAAAGAGAGTTGAATCAGGTCATACATCACACTTATGCCAAATGGGCCATCATGGTTTTGTTGTTACATTTGTAACTATATGTATTATTGAAATTATATTTTTTATTTTATTTAAAACACTAATCATTAATCTTTTTTATTTGTTTCAATGCAGCATAAGGATTATGGTCATTATCCTATGAAACAAGAAATTGAATATGCTATATATTGTGGATATCGAATTTTGAGTGAGCAGATAAGAGATCATCCGGGTGATTTTATGAGTATCATTAAATTTAATATACTTTAGTTTATTTTATTGAAATTTTATAATTTTCATTTATTTGTGTTTATTATATGTAATATAAGAGTATTATGGAGAGGTTGATATAGATGAAGTGGACAAGCAGACACAGGATGGATGACATCTATTATCACAAGGTATTGACCTCTCTACACATGATGCCTCTTCAGATACATCAAATCATGCAGATGATCATGATGATGTGGATGATGATTAGGAGTCGATTCAGATGATTGAAACTATTTACATTTGATGTATTATATACATTGATACACACACACACACACACACACACATATATATATATATATATATATATATTCTCATATCAATTATGTTTTTATTTGTGTCCCATCACCTCTAATAACCACTAAACCTCCTCCAATAACAACCACCAAAGTTCAATGAACCACTCCTCTCACCACCACCGATGTACAAATAGCCATTGACCCTATAAAAACCTTTTGTTTTTCATAGCCCTATTCCCAATTCCTAGCTTTTCTCTTTGCACGACAACTCATTGTACACTACCATCACATATGAACCCCCAATCCCTATTTGAACCAGTCCTTGTTCTTCCAACCACCATCGCTTCATTTGTTGCATAATCCACCTTCACACCAATCCCACACACCCAAACATACTCCTTATCTATTCCATACTCATCCCCTCTTCCATTCTTGTTCCAACCACCATCGATACATCCCTTTTTTTGGGATTCCCTTGTGGCTTCTTATATGCAACAAGTCCTGATATATTTGCCACCCAGCCCTCACATATCCTCACAAATTTTGTTAAGAACTGAACCATCATCCCCATATTTGTAGTGGTCATCACTCACACAAGCACGCTCGATCCAATAGACATTTCATCGCCACTCTGCAACTCCCTACCCCCACACCTCCACCATCCCCAATCCCCCCTCCACCAACATCACCTCCACCCACAGCATCATTCTTCACTACATACACCTCTCCCATTCCCCCCTTCCCATCCCCACTACATTGTACACACTCCAAACTACATCCACTGTACATACTTCAACATTAGACTCAACTCTAGATACAATGATAAGTTGCGCTAATCAGTTATGAACAGATTATAATCTACTTGCAGAAGGGAATATAGCACTTTAAGATCAATCTGCTCATCTTCAAGCCAAGATTTCGAATTTAGTGGCCAAAGACACTCTCATTCAAGATAAGTTTGCCACATTACAATTATCACATTACCAGCTAGAGGCAAAAATACAAAACCTGGACGAACAAGTAGTCAAGGATACAGAAGGACATCTATGAACACAAATGGAGTTCAATGCTAATATCACACATAATATGTCATTATTAAGATGAAATTTAGCTACTACAAAGGAGGAAAATCAAATACTGCAACAACAAAATCAAGAGAACTTGGAAGGAGCCATAGAAAATATGCTATGCGCACCTATCAACCCCTCTAAATTCCAACTTGTTCCTCTTGAAACTATTCGCATCATCTTAGAGGACTATGCAACCTTATTGGAAGCACATGAAAAACTAACCAAGGAAGTAAGCCAACTCCAACAACAACAACAACTAGCAGAACCACCTGTACAACTTACCTCAGTCCCTCAACCCATTGTAGCTAGTTCAGACTCAACGAAACTAGCCGCTCTCCAAAAACAAATATTGGAATTACAAATAAAGCTTCTACAATATGAAAGACCTCCATCACCACAAGAGGTATCTGAAGCCAAAGAAATCATTCGGATTCTAGTAGAACAAACCTTTGAAGAGGAGTATGAGCCTCAACCAATACCAGGCAACTGGGTTATAGAAGAAGGGTAGGACACATTTGAAGCATCCAAGCCACCTTGGTTAAAAAGCTAGAAGGCATTGGAAGAAGCCAAGAAGACCATGTGTCCATACAAATCCAATCCATGTGGAATCTGGAAAGAGAAGTATTAAAGTATGAGTATTTTTAAAATATGGTGCATCAAAGGCTGATCCGTACCTTTGAGATGTAAGTCAACCATATTTTGTAATCCTCATAGACTATAACAGAGAAGTCACAAGGATAATTGGAAAGGCACTTACCTTTGCCACTCAATTCGAGCCCGAGGATTTACCAACGACATCGAGGAGAGGTATCATCTTCCAACCCAACTGGCATAAACACTTGTTAGAGACATATGTGAAAATGTTATGCACGTGGTCACATGCTCCACTAGACATCTTATACAACTTGTGCTACGGACAAGTCCCAAGGCAAAGTCCATGGCTCACATTCGCCATAAAAGTAAAGAACAATGCACATTGTGTTGATTGGGTTAATTACCCATATCTTGCACCATCGTAGGGACTTCTGACTGTCTCATATATGATTGCCGCCATCAAACACTGGATGCCTCATCTAAAAACAATGCCAGATGTTGCAGTCAAGATGCTCTTGAAGATCTTTGATTCTATGCTGGTAGTTTTCAAAACTTTCACAAATGTCCGAGCTAAGCATGTTTCTATGCCAGAATTCAAAAATCGCAAATATGATTTAGTGTATGATCTCAACACTACACCTTCCATCTACACAATCTACCCACTGCAGAGCAGCATCTCTTTTGGAATGGTAAAGATGCATTGATAGCTTTCTTTGTCAAACATGCCATTATCCCTCACAATCACTCATGTATAATATCCAAAGATGTTTACTCTTACCACACTATACTAGGCAAGAAATGAGGCTTGTGTTGTGTACCTTCAAAAATAGACGGAGAGTGCACACATGAATGAAGGAGATTCAATGGACACTTTTCTGACACATATCAAGGATTCGAAAGAGAAGTTGATTGTTTCATATGGAATCTTTCTAGATAGATCACTTATGCAAGCCATTCTTGACGGTCTTCCAGAATCTTATCAAATTTTTGCTTTTACTCTTTGTTTGATGATGAAAGGCAATCCAAATTTTGAGGAGATAGTCTCTATTTTTTGCAAGAAGATCAATCTAGATAAAATAATTCAATTATTTGAGTTGCCAATCAAGCTTTCTTAGCTAATGAGAAGGGAAAAGGTAAATTTAGCTTATCTAATAGTAAGCAAAAATATGTTTATATTGCACAATCAAAGAACAAAGATAAATATGAAAAGAAAACAGAAAAGCAAAAAAAATTGCAAATAGTGTAGAGTTTTCCTAAAATGATTGCAAAAGAAGCAAAGAAGAAATAGGTTGGAATGGTTTTTGTAGAGGCCCCTACTAAAATTGAGCCTTCTAATTTTTTTCAGAATCAAGAATGGGCATTTACCACTCATTGCAATTTTGATCCACCTTCTTATGAATAGTGTATATTTGCAGCAGACGTAGATGTTTGGTATTTTGAATGTGCAACCACATATATTACCCCATAGTTAAATTTCTTCACTTCACTTGAGCCTACTTGTACAGGGAATACTCTCACATGTGATAGCAACTCTTTTTATCCTATTATGAAAGTCAGAAAGATCATTATTAATGTTGGAGATAGACATCTGCGGAAGCACGCGAACAGCACAAGGAAGAAGAAGAAGCTTGGAGCACAAACACACAATACTGAATGTATTACTAGAGAATGTACAAAGATAAGTAGCCCATTAGGGCAATAGGCGTATATACAAGCCGGGGGGAAAAAACCTCCTAAAGAGGGAAAAAAGTGCCCCGGCGGTCCTAGAGTGTTCACACACATCACTACCTAAATATATCAACAAATCCCCCCCAGGAGTGATGCAGTGAACAAGGAGCTGGCACTCATGTATAAGGAAATGCCAAGCTATGTGGAAATCACTCCACAAAAGGAAGTAAGCCCAAAGCTTTGCGGAAAGCTTCAAACTTCTCCCTAGGCAGAGCCTTCGTGAAAAGGTCTGCAATGTTCTCCTGCGTGGGCACATATGCCAAGTAGATCTCCCTAGCAGAGAACCTCTCCCTGACATAGTGATAATGCACCTCAATGTGCTTAGTGCGAGCATGGAACACAGGGTTCCTCGCAACTGCCAATGCGCTCTGACTGTGAGTGAAGATGGTGGTGGCAGAGGACTGGCCAACACCCAAATCAGCCATAAGGCGTCTGAGCCACACACACTCAACAGTCGCTGTGAAAGCTGCCCTATACTCAGCCTCACAACTGGAAGTGGCCACAGTAGGCTGCTTCTTGCTCAACCAAGATATACATGAGCTACCAAGCATGAAGCAAAAACCACTGGTGGACACACGAGTGTCATAGCAACCAACCCAATCCGAGTCAAAAAAAGCATGCAAATCTGGCGGTAGTGATCCCCCCTTGGGATAAAACAACCCAAGTAGCCGAGTACCACTCAAGTAGCGAAAGATACGCTTAACTGCTTTCCAATGCGTGACTCCTGGGCAATGCATAAACCTGCTCATCTGTGAGACAACAAACTGAATATTTGGCCGAGTAATGCATAAGTAAATCAAGCATCCAACAGCCTGATGATAGAGAACAGCATCAAATGCATCACCAGCATCATGAAGACTCAATCGTAAACCTGTCCCCATAGGAGTGGCAATAGGCTTACAGTCTTCAAGGCCAAAACGCTGCAATAATGTGTCAGTATATTTCGTTTGACACAAAGCCATTCCACCATCAACGTGCATAAACTGAATGCCCAAATAGTGATGCAAATGCCCCAAATCAGACATCTCAAATGAGGCATGCAAATCAGCCTTAAAATCAGCAATATGTGTCTCAATAGGACCAGTGAGTAGCATGTCATCAACATAGACAACAATGATCAGAAGCACATCATTAGCACGTTTAACATATAAGGTGCTTTCAATTGGACTGTTCTCAAAACCATGTGCAATCAGATAGGCATGTACCTTCTCATACCAAGCACGTGGTGCTTGCTTTAAACCATATAATGCCTTCTTTAACCTGCAAACCTAGTTTTCATGCCCTTTCTGCACAAAGCCACGGGGCTGAAAAACATACACTTCTTCATGCAAGTCACCATTCAGAAATGCTGTTTTAATGTCCAACTGATGTACATTCCAACCATGATGGGCTGCAAGTGCACAAATGCTCCGAACAGTAGTCATACGGCATGTAGGTGCAAAGGTCTCATCACAATCAATGCCTCTTTCTTGTGCATAACCCTTTGCAACAAGCCTAGCCTTATACCTGTCAACTGTACCATCAGGTTTACGCTTAAGCTTGTATACCCACTTAGTGCCAATGGCCTTCTTGCCAGGAGGCAAGTCACATAAAGACCATGTACCATTCTTCATTATAGCATCATATTTAGATTGCATAGCAGCCATCCAATTTTTTGAATTTTGTGCTTCATCAAAAGAAACAGGCTCATTCTCATCACAGAGACTAGATGCAGCCATAACATAGCAATCTGATGCAAAGGAGGCACTATGAGAGCCTGAACGAGTACGATATGACAAAGGTGCATCTAATTTGCTGTCACGCAAAGTCTGCACCAGCCATTTTGGCATAGTTTTTGCCTGCTCAATATCAGCTCTCTCATCAACAAGTGCATCATGTAAATCTGCATCAGAAATGGAATGATCTGCATCATCATATGAAACCTGCAAAGGCTGAGAAGTTGCGTCATTGGGACCAGCACTAGCCTGTCCACCTGTAAAAAGAGGCATCAAAGTATCATACATGTCTTTGGAGCTAACAGATGTCTCCTTAGTACATGAAAGCAATGGCTGAATAGCATCTTCCACAAAGACAACATCACGGCTAACCAGAATGCGTTTAGTCTGTGGATGATACAGACGATAGCCTTTACTTTCAGAACTGTACCCAACAAAAATATATTTTACTGCCTTATCATCCAATTTTCTGCGATGTTGTTCAGGCACTAATGCATATGCCAAACAACCAAAAACACGCAGATGAGCAACAGATGGCTTGCGGTCATGCCAAGCCTCATATGGAGTGATAGACTGCAACACTTTAGTGGGACACCTGTTCAGTACATATGATACACACATGACAGCCTCAAGCCAGAAACTATGTGGTAAAGCCTGACTTTTGACCATGCACCTCGCCATCTCCATGAGTGACCTGTTCTTTCGTTCAGCAACTGCACTGTACACTAGTGTTTTATCCCACGTTCAGCCAGAAATGCATTAAAATCTGAAGACATATATTCCCCCCCTCGATCAGAACAGAGGGTGCCCATTTTACATGCTGACAGATTTTCAGCCAAAACCAAAAACTGTTTGAAGCACATGAACACTTCGGACTTTGCTTTGAGTGGATATACCCATGCATGCCTGGAAAAATCATCAATGAAAGTCACGAAGTAAAGGTAATTTCCAAAAGAGGGTGTCTGCATAGGACCACAAACATCACTATGTACAAGCTGCAATTCCTGCGTAGCCCGAACTGAACCATGTTTTGGAAAGGAAGAACGCTGCATTTTGCCCAAAATACAGCCTTCACAAACATGTTTTCCAGGTGCCTCAAGTTTGGGCAAAGAGGACACCATTTCAGATTTCTGCAGGCGTAACAAACTAGCAAAATTCAGATGACCAAAGCGTGCATGCCAAAGCTTTGCATCTGACATAGCCTGAGAATCATGAACTGCACATGCCGAATCATTCACAGATCTTTCATAGTCTATGAGCTTATACAGCCCACGACATAAAATGCCAGAAGTAATAATCACATCGCCATTTGAGAGATCATGGACTGTACACCTGTCATCAACGAATTTCACAACCAAGCCAATCTTGGCTAATGCAGAAACTGATAACAGGTTCTTTTTGATCCCTGGCACAAATAAAGCATCTGACAAAGTGAAAGAACTACCATCAGCAGTAGTCAGAATGATCTTACCAACTCCCATAACAGGATAAGAGGAGTTATTGACGCATGTGACAGTATTCCCTGTAGGGGCAGGCTCGAGTGAAGAGAAGAAACTGCGCTGCGAGGTAATATGTTTGGTCGCCCCACTGTCAAAGTACCAAACATCCGAGTCTACTGCAGAGCACTGATCATGAGAAGATGGGTCAAAACTACAGACAGTAGTAAACGCCCATTCTTCTTCTTGCACAAGATTTGCAGACTCTGTTTTTGGTGTAGAGGCCTCTACAACAACCATTCCAGCCTCTTTCTTCTTTGCCTCTTTAGCAGCCAATTTTGGACAGTTCTTTATAATATGATCATTTCCTTTACAGTACTTGCAGAACAATTTGTGCTTTTCTAATTTCTTCTCATCTTTATCCTGGTTCTTCGATTGTGCAGCATTTGCAGATTTCTGCTTACTAGTAGAAGAGCTCCATTTTCCTTTGCCCTTCTGACTAGCCAGGAAAGCTTGATCTGCAACACGCATAATGGACCTGTTCTGCCTGGACTGATCTTCCTGCAACAGAACAGAGACTAATTCCTCAAATGACAAGGCATTCGGATTGCCTTTCATCATCAACCAAAGAGTAGAGGCAAAACTCTGATATGAATCAGGAAGACCATTCAGAACGGTCTGCACAAGTGAGCTATCTGGTATAACCTCATCAACAGAAATCAATTGTTCCTTCAGGTCTTTGATCTTTGTAAGAAAACTGTCCATAGAATCACCTTCATTCATGTGCTCACTCTCCAACTGTTTTCAGAGGTAAGCAACACGAGCGTCATTCCTAGCCTGGTACAAAGTGGTAAGTGTATCCCAGGCATCCTTTGCTGTTCTGCAAGAGCGAATGTGAGGAATAATGGCACGTTTGACAGACAAAGCTATCAATGCATGTGCGTAGGCATCTCTGCCATCCCAACGAATCTGCTTTGCAATAGGTGCAACAGAAACAACAGCACGAACAGGAATCTGTGGAATATCATCTTCGACACCATCTTCATCAGCCCCAACACCTGTATTTGCAGTACCTGTCGTTACAGGTGTAACAGGACGTCTTTCAACACCCTGCACAATGTTCCACAATCCTTTTGCAACCAGTACATGTCGCATCATATAAGCCCATAATGGGTAGTTGGTACCATCCAACTTATCCTCAACAGCCAACATATGGAATACATCATTGCTTTCAACCATGGCCGGTGACTAAAATACCTTGATGCAAAAAATTGTCTGTATCTCAAAAAGTTGAACAGAACTACCCAGACGAGTTCTGCTAGACCTGTAGCAGACTTCGAGACGCTTAAACTGGCGAACAGAAACTGGTATATACCTTTGGCACAAAAGGACAAAATAGCCTGCACAAGCGCTACGATAGTGCGTTCAGAGGCACCACAGAGCGAAGCGGTTTTGATCTCGGAAACACCTTGAGTATGCTCACCAAATTTCGTGCGAATCTGAGACTGCAAACGGAGGAGTGTCGACGGTGCCCTAGAAGAAGCGACGACATGCTCTGATACCAATTGTTGGAGATAGACGTTTGCGGAAGCACCCAAACAGGACAAGGAAGAAGAAGAAGCTTGGAGCACGAACACACAATACTGAATGTATTACTAGAGAATGTACAAAGATAAGTAGCCCATTAGGGCAATAGGCGTATATACAAGCCGAGGGAAAAAAACCTCCTAAAGAGGGAAAAAAGTGCCCCGGCGGTCCTAGAGTGTTCACACACATCACTACCTAAATATATCAACAATTAATACTGCAAATGGTAGTACATTTGCTTTATTAGATGTTTTATACGTACTTGGATTAAAAAAATCTACTATCAAAGTCAACATTAATTGGCTTAGTGAAATTTGATGATAGATGTACAATTCATGATCTCTCTAATGGTGACAAAATCATTGCATCTAGAATGCTATTTCATAGGTTGCATAAGCTCAAAAATTACAGTTAATATATGAATGCCTTTGTATGTGTAGTGCAACAGTCTTCATTTCCCAAAGTTGGTGCAATAATATCTAAACAAAAATTGTAGCTTGTTCATAACGAGGTATGTGGTCCCACGCAGACACCTTCCTTTGGGAATCACCTTTACTTCATGAATTTTATATATGTTTCTTCCTTGAATGCATGGGCATATCTACTCAATACAAAGTCCTAAGTGTTTATGTGCTTTGAAAAGTTCCTACTTATAACTAAAAAATTGTTAGCATGTAAAATGGGCACTCTTCATTCTGATCGAGAGGGGAGTATATGTCATCTACATTTGATGCATTTTTGGTTGAGCCTCCTATATAACACAATGATTAGTGCCATATACACATGAATAGAATTGATTTGCTGAGAGGAAAAGAAGGTCTCTCATGGAAATATCAAGGTGTATGGTCAAAAGTCAAGTTTTACCATAGTTTCTGGCTTGAGGTTGTTATGTGTGTGACATATATAATTAATAGGTGTCCCACTAAAGCATTGTAGTCTATCACTCCGTATGAGGCTTGGCATGGCCAGAAGCCATATGCACCTCATTTGCATGTTTTTTTAATTTGGCATATGCATTAGTGCATGCATGACAATGCAAAAATTGGATGATAATTCTATGGAATATGTTTTTTTTTGCTACAATTCTAAATGTAAGGGTTATTCGTTGTATAATCCACTGATTGAAAAGGATTTTGGTTAGTCGAGACATAGTACTTGCGAAAGATGCAGTCAAAACCCTACTTTCATGTGCAATAGAGACATCATTTAGCTCAACATATGTGTATGAAACTCTCTTGCTTTGTTCATATGTGGGCATTCAAGTGTATCTTCAATGAGGTGGTTAACCAATGTAGGTTTCCAATGAGCATACAGGCCAATCAATCTTTTGTGCAGATATACATGATGCATTGTGTGATGAGAGAGTTGAAATTCAAGAGGCTAGTACTATGTCTAAATCATTGGTGCATAATTTAAGAGATAGCAAGTTAGATTCACCTTTACCATATCATACACATGTAGGTTCTCATAGTCCTTCTTTTGCATAAGATTGTTATGCAATGGTTATTTCTGGACTTTGTGAGGAGAATGATCTTGTCGCTTTTGATGAAGCACATAATTTAGAAAATTGGATGGTTGTTATGCAATTAGAATATGATGCTATTATGAATAATGGTACTTTGCCTTATGTGATTTGGCACTTGGCAAAAAGGCCATTGGCACTAAATGGGTGTATAACTTGAAACACAAATATGATGCTAGGCTTAATTGCTATATGGCTAGCCTTATAGCCAAAGGTTATGTTCAAGAGAAGGGCATTGATTTCAGTAATACCTTTTCCCCTATGTGTTGCATGACAAACCTTTGTAGCATTTGTGCACTTGCACCTCACAATGGTTGGAACATACATCAACTAGATTAAACTTGCATTCTTGAATGGTGATTTGCATGCAGACGTGTATGTATTTTAGCACCATGCTTTTGCATAGAAAGGGCATGAAAATAAAGTGTGCAAGTTAAATAAGGCATCGTATGGATTGAAGCAATCATCACGTGCTTGCTGTGAGAAGACATATGCCTACTTATTAGCATGTGAATTTCATAATAGTCCAATTGAAAACGCCTTATATCTGAATCATACAAATGATGTACTTCTTATCATTGTTGTTTATGTAGATGATATTTGCTCACAATCCTAACGATATGCATACTTTGTATTTTAAGTCTAATTTGCTAGCCTCTTTGAAATGTTAGATTTGGGGAATCCACATCACTATTTGGGCATTCATTTTGTGCAAGTTGATGGTGGCATGACCTTGTATCAAACTAAATTTATTAACACTTTATTGTTGTGTCTTAGCCTTGAGTATTTTAAATTCATTTTGATTCCCATGGAAATAGGTTTAGAATTGAATCTTCATGATGTTGGAGATACATTTGATGTTGGTTGCTATCAACAAGCTATTGAATTCCTTATTTATGTATGCATCACTCAATTTAATATTCAATTTGTTTTCTCTATGATGAGCAGATTTATGCACGGCTCATGAGTTAAGCACTGATAACTAGTTAAGTGTGTCTTTTGCTACCTATTTGGTACCCATGAGCTTGGGTTGTTTTATCCCAAGGGGGGATGGGTACCACCAAATTGACATGCTTCTTTTCACTCAAATTGGATTAGTTAAATTATTTCAATGGCGATGCACCACAGTGCGCTTTCCTCCTCAAGAGCTCCACAATGATATCCTTGGCATAGAAAACTGAGCTCCTAGGGCCACATGCAACACTCCACACATAAGCTGCAGAATACACAGAAAAACACAGTACACAGGGAGCATGAAGATAGACTTCTTAGGTCTTACAAATGCGGTCGAACTTACAGTCTGTGACTGACCAGACCACTATATGTTTTATTAAAGAACATATACAAAGAAGTGTCCAGTGGCCATTTGGCCTTTCACATGGACACTAACAGTAACAATCTCCCACTAAAGGCCAATATGACCAAAGTAACTATGGGAGAAAAAATAAAAAATGATAAAGAATGCCTGAGTGTAAGTATACAAACTATACCTCCCACCTGATGGGCATGTTACAGAGTATGCAAGTGACTGTGTAAGATTATGAATCAAGTAACCCCCATAAAGTGACAACAATGTCGAAAGCTATCCTGTGGTAGAGCTTTAGTTAAAGCATCTGCAACATTATCTCGAGTGGGAACCTTCTCAAGAATAATGCGCTCAGTGGCCAAGCAATCTCAAATGAAGTGATACCTCATCTCAATGTGCTTGCTCTTTGCATGATAGACCGGATTCTTAGCCAAAGCAATGGCACTCTGACTATCACTGAGCAAACTAGGTACATGCTGAGGTAAACCCATATCACATGCAAGGCGAGAAAGCCACAATGCTTCCTTACATGCCTCACTTGCTGCAACATACTCTGCTTCTGTGGTGGAAACAGTTGTACATTCTTGAAGATGAGATCTCCAAGAGATAGCACCTCCAGCAAAATGAAAAATGTACCCTGATGTAGACTTACAATTGTCTACACAACTAGCATAGTCAAAATCTATGTAACCAATCATGGATGCTTTCCCTCTACCTAAACATAGACACTTGTCCTTAGTGCCACTCAGATATCTTAAAATCATCTTGACTGCTTCCCAATGTTTCTTGCCAAGATTAGACATATATCTCCTCAACTCCCACTGCAAATGCAATGTCTGGTCTCGTAGCTACCATGGCATACATGAGACTACCAACAACAGACTGATAGGGATTTTTGGTCATGAATTCCTTTTCCTCATCTAATTTGGGGAAATCATCCTTGCTCAATTTCACATATGTGGGTAAAGGTGTACTCAATGCATTTCCACCCTACATATTGAACCTGTGAAGTACTTTGGATATGTAGTCGCTTTGAGACAAGTATATGCATCTTTTGCTCCTATCACGAGTAATGCACATGCCAAGAATATGTTTGGCATCCCCCAAATCCTTCATATCAAATGTCTGACTCAACTTCTGTTTGAGAATTGACAAATCATAAGAGGACTTCCCCGCAATCAACATATCATCAACATAAAGTATCAAGCATATCAAGCTGCCATCTGAGCATCTCTTTGTGTAGACACAATGATCCTCATTGCTTCAGGAATAGCCTTGAGAATTCATAAAAGCATCAAACTTTTGGTAACATTGTCTCGGGGACTGTTTAAGTCAATACAAGCTCTTATTAAGCTTACAAACTAGACTTTCGTTGCCAGGAACTACATAACCCTCTGGTTGTTCCATGTAGATCTCATCTGTAAGATCTCCATGCAAGAAAGTAGTTTTCTCATCCATTTGGACTAGCTCTAAGTCCTCCATTGCAACAAATCAAAGCAACATGTGCAGGGTAGTCATCTTGAACACTAGAGAGAAGATTTCCTCGAAATCAACACCATGTTGTTGCTTAAAACCCTTTGCAACAAGTCGTGCTTATACTTTGGAGAAGCACTATTTGATGTGAATTTTAGCTTATATACCCATTTACATGGTAAAGCTTTCCTTCCCTTTGGCAAAGGTACCAAATCCCAAGTACCATTCTTCTGAATAGAATCCAACTCACTCTTCATGGCACGCTCCCACTTGACATGATCCTCTATCTGCATAGCCTCTTTGTAGCAAGAGGGCTCACCGACATCTGTTAGCATAACAAAATCTAAACCGGAACATATCTATCATGCGGATGTGAGACACGTGTAGAACATCTCAATGGTTGCTGAGCAGTAACATGTGCAGACTGATCTGAATGGACATTCTCTTGAACATCCCTATGTGTAGCATTTTATGCATGCTAACCGGGGGACTAGTATCCTCAAACACCACTCTTCTCACTTCAACCTCCTTAATGGGCTATTTATGCATCTTTGACTCATTGAAAATGACATCACTACTTCTGATCACTGACCATGTTTCAAGATCCCATAAGCGATATCCAAATTGTCCTTCTCGACCATATCCAAGAAAAATGCATTTCTTTGACTTATGATTCAAATTTTGTCTAAGATTCTTTAGTATATGAACATATGCTTCACACCCAAAAACTCGAAGATGATCATAATATGGTGGCTTCCCTGTCCATAACTCTTGTGCCACTTTCAAACCTTTGGCAATACTAGGTGAAAGGTTAATCACATAAACTGCAGTCAATACTGCTTCTGCCCAAAAACCTTGTGAGAGGTTTGCATGATGTAACATAAAGACTACTCTATCTTGAATAGTTCTATTCATCCTCTCAGCTACAACATTCTGTACTGGGGTATAAGGAGCTGTAAACTCTCTACGAATCCCTCTAGACTGAGAGAAAAGGCTAAATTCATGTGAGGTATACTCACCCCCGTTATATGAACATAAAGCCTTAAGCTTAGTTCCTTTTTCAATCTCAATTGAAGCAAGCCATTTTCTGAAAGTAGGGAATACCTCAACCTTCAATTTGATAGGATATACCCAAACTTTTTTAGTAGCATCATCTATGAAAGTGACAAAGTAAAGAGAACCACCTAAGGACCTAGTCGGCATAGGACCACACACATCTGTATGAACGAGATCTAAAGGCTGAATTGAAGAGTCTATGTGCGTTCTATGCACATTTCTAGTTTGCTTTCCATATTGACAATGCTCACAAAATGAAAAATTGGAGAAAGATAACACATGTAAGTAGCCACAACGAGAAAGATTTTCCATTCCACTACGAGATATATGGCCCAAACAACCATGGCAAATACAAGCCATAGGCTATTCAGTAACAGCTAACAAGTGTTCTTTCTGTGATACAAATAAAGGATAAAGTGAGCCAACTTTGCTTCCTTTTGCAATAAACACATTGCCCTTTGATATGCAAAAGGACTGAGCATAGAAGACCACCTTGTGACCAAGGTCATCAAGTTGACCAACTAACATCAAACTGCGTGATAACTGAGGTACATGGCATACATTATGCATAGTAAATTTTGAACCATCAATGAACTACACAACCACATCTCCAATCCCCACAACATCACACTGGTAAGAATCACCAAGTCTCACGGTACCAAGAGACTTTTCTGCATAATTAGAGAACCATTCTCTATGTGGTGTCACATGGAAAGAAGCACCAGAATCTAGGAGCCAGGTGTGGGAAAGAGAATCAGCCATAAGAGCCTCAACTGGCACAATACTATGTGTTGGTGTAGCGCTTACATTGCGGAATCCGCTTACACCACAAGAACTAAGCTAAAGTGATGTTAGAACACCTCTATAATCATCAATAACTTAACAACCTTCTGAAACTGAAAACTTTATAACTGTATTAGTGAAGGAAAAACTGAAATTCACTTTACAGAAAGCTTCACGTTTCTTTCAAGCTTCAATTCTGAACTGATTTACTTCATACTTTACACTATTGTGTTTGCTTACAGTTAGATAATCTCTTCGTCACTTAACTGTGCCAAAACTAAGTTTTTAACTCACCAAAATTCCATCAGAACTTCACCGGAATGTTACCGGACTGTCACCGTAATCTTATCGGAATTTCATCGAAATACGACCGGAATCAACTGCAATTCTGTTTGTAGTTACTTCAAATATGTATACATGAAGTAAGGAAGTAATACGTGAACTTCCTTTACTGAATGAACGTTATCTGAAGTTTAAGGAAAAACTTCATCAGTTCTTTACGGTCAGACTTTGTACTGTGTATACGTGTTCCTTTTCACCGACATCTTTGATCAACTTATAGTAGAGACTTATAGCTACAAGATAAGCTATATCTCATACAAAACTTTACACTATACTTCGAGATCTAACTCATAGAAGTACCGGAAAACGTTTACTGAGAAAACTGTAACTATTAACTAACTTTCACAGTAACATGAAATCTCTTAGACTTCTTCACACGAAAATAATGCGCTCAGATATTTCCACATGAACATGTGTTTTCTATTAGAGAAGATGTGTACAAAAATAGTTTGGCCTCACTTTGCTCATAGCTATGGAAAAACTCTCCTACTCTGAGTAGTTATTCCTTACCATCTCTCTCAGATGAATACCCGACAATTCAGGTTCTATTATTCATCTTTACATACGCAATCTCTGGCGTCTTTTGTATCACTATCCTCAGTTTCTATATGCGCTCTACTTTCCGGTCCTATGCGCTCTCTTATATACAATTTTTTGATCCGGGTTTTAACAAACTCATAATTTTGGAAACTTCTACGCTATATATTACAGACGTGAATTTGTCCCTTCACTAAGGTTTTGGTTTTTTCTGAATGCTTTGTTTCTGTTTTTCTTTGTGTTTCTTTATCTTCAAGTCTTCATGTCTAATTAGTGAGTAAATCTTCAACAGCTCCCCCTCAATCACTAATTTGCATTCTCTGATCTTTCATATATCTTTCTTTTCTTTTATTCCTGCCATTTCTTTGAACCTGCTTGTCTTTACTCCATCCAAGCTCTTTGTCAGAATATCTGCAATCTGATCTTTCATAGGAGTGAATACTATTTCAATCTCCTTCTCCATTACCTTTTCTCTCAGGAAATAATATTGAATTTCTATGTGTTCTGTTCTTGCATGAAATACTGGATTTGCTGCAAGATACAACGAACGCATATTATCTCCATGTATGATAGGTATACCTTGATCAATTCCCATGCTTTTGAACAAGGTTTGCATCCATATCACTTCTTTAGCTACTTCCACAAGTCCTTTATATTCTGCTTCTGTTGACGATAAAGCTACTGTGTGTTGCTTCTTTGAACACCAGCTTACAAGCTTATCTCCTAGGTATATCATATACCCATGTGTTGATCTTCTGTCATCTTGACTTCCTGCCCAGTCTGAGTCACTGTATGCTCTCAGCTTTATATCTGATGTATAAGGATAATATAATCCTTCCTTTATAGTTCTTCTGATATATCTAAGAACTCTTTGTCCTGCAACCCAATGTTGATCCTTCGGACAATGCATGAACTGTGAGAGAACTCCCACTGCATAACTGAGATCTGGTCTTGTTAGTGTAGCATAAATTAAGCTTCCACTAACGACTGATACTTCCTCATATTTTTAAACTCTTTCTTGGGAAACATATACACCATGATTTGTATATGTGACTTCCATTCCAAGAAAGTATGATAACTTTCCTAGATCACCGATCTTGAACTCTTTTTCAAGCAATATTTTTACCTCCTTGATTCCTTCATCTGAGGTACCTGTGATTATAATGTCATCTACATAAATACAAATGTAGATCATACCTTCAACTGTTCTCTTGATGAGCAGACTTGCATCAGCCTTTGAGCTTTTGTATCCAAGGTCATTGAGATACTTCACAAGTCTATAATTCCAAGCTCTTGGAGCTTGCTTCAATCCATAGAGAGCTCTTCTTAATCTGCAAACATTTTCTGGGTAACTGGAACTTACAAACCCTTCAAGTTGTTCCATGTAGACTTCATCTGATATATATCCATTCAGAAATGCATTCTTTATATCCAGGTGACTTAGCTTCCATCCTTTTGATGTTGCTATAGCAATCAATGTCCTTATGGTTGACATCTTTGCCACCGGACTAAACGTCTCATCATAATCTATACCATGCGTCTGAGCATAGCCCTTGACAACCAGTCTAGCTTTGTATCTTGCTATCCTTCCATTTGCAAGTTTCTTAACTTTGTAAACCCATTTGTTTCCAATCACTTTCTTACCATTTGGTTTTGGAACAACTTCCCAAGTCTTGTTCTCCTCGAGAGCATTGAACTCCTCCTTCATTGCTTCTTCCCAATTTTTCTTACCTTTTGCTTCACTGTAATTCAGAGGTTCTTCGTCCTCCTTTACTAAGTAAGCATAGTTTTTCTGAGTCAAATAAGAAGTATCATAGGAATACCTTGTCGGTTGTTTCCTTACTCTGTTTGACCTTCTTGGTTCAAACTCTTCATGTGTATCTGAATACACATCTTCATCAAATCTCGAATCATCTTCGTTTCTTATACCCGATCCGATCCTGGACGTACTTGCCTGTATATGATCTTCATCTCCATTCACTTGCATATGTGATTTACCTTTTTCAATTCTTCTTACCTCTTCTTCAAGTGTTTCAACATTATGCTCTTTATCTGCATACCAGCTCTTTCCTTCATCAAATGTCACATCTCTGGAAACAGTAAACTGTTTGGTTAAAGGACTCCATAACCTATAACCCTTCTGCTTTTCATCATATCCGATGAACACATATTTTTCAGCTTTTGGTTCAAGCTTATGTCTAAGTTATGACGGTACATAAGCATAAGCAACTGATCCAAACACTTTGCAATGATCAAGTGTTGGTTTCTTACCCCACCAGGCTTCATAAGGGATCATCCCATTTAAAGTTGTACATGGTAATCTGTTTACCAGGTATGTAGCTGTATTTACAGCTTCAGCCCAAAGATAGTTTGGAAAGTTCTTCTCCTTTAGCATTGCTCTTGCAAACTCAACTAGAGTTCGGTTTCTCCTTTCTGCTACTCCATTTTGTTGTGGTGTATACCTGCAAATTAGTTCTCTTTTGATACCTGCATTCCACAGATAATCATTGAACTCTCGAGAAAAATATTCTCCTCCTCCATCAGACCTTAGTCTTTTGAATTTTTGTCCTGTAAGTCTTTCAGCATATGCATGAAAATGTCTGAAAGCTCCAAACACTTCTGATTTCTCTTTCAAAACATAAAGAGTTATCCATCTTGTTGCATTATCAATGAAAAGAACGTAGTACCTTGAATCACTGATAGATCCTTCTTTCGTTGGTCCCCATACTTCTGTATGTATGAGCTCTAGCACACCATCGTGTTTGTAACCATTTTTCTAAAATGGTAACCTGTGGGCTTTTCCCATCTGACAGGCTTCACACTTATGAATCATATGTTGATTCTTCATGTTTGGTAATCCTCTCACGAATTGTTTCTCCACCATAACTTTGATTCCTTTTTCATTAAAGTGTCCTAACCTCTTATGCCAGAGGTCGAATTCTGTAAATGCTTTATCACCATGTGTGATTAAAGCTTGACCAACATTCCCTTGCACTTTAAGAGTAAAAAGTCTACCTTCCTTTTTACCATGGACAATTTGTTTGTATCCTTTCTCTGGATCTTCAACAAATACTCCTTGATTTGTAAACCTGACTTGAAAACCTTTTTCTACTATCTGACTCACACTGATCAGATTCTTTGGGATTGTTGGAACATACAAAACATTTGTTAGTAGGTCAGCTCCATTCTTACACTTTACCTTTCCAATTGACCTTACATTATGTTTTGTATTATCACCTGTCTGTACTGTATGATTTAACATACCTCCTTCTAATTATGATAGTAATTCTATATTTCTTGACAAATGATTTGAACAACCAGAGTCAATATAGAATACCTTGAGATCTTCATTCTTTGTCGTACTTATCGAGTTCATCATCAATGTGGTATGATCGTCGTTTTGCGTATCATTTGCATAATTGTAGTAGGTAGTGTTGTGAGACTGATTCTGTCCCCAACTTCTTGCTCCACCTCTACCATATCCGCCTCTTTGGCTTTGTCTTCCTCTTTGATATCTTCCGCTTCTACCTCTGCTATTGTTATTCTGATTCTGAATTGATCCTTGAGAATTATGCCAGCAATCATGAGCCAAGTGATTGCTTAATCCGCAGATCCAACAAGTCTTCTTCTGATTACCTCTACCTTTTGTATTACCTCTTTTTCTGACGTTACCTCTTCCTCTTGCATAATTTGCTTGAGCAGTCATCTCTTCTTCATCTTTTTCTTTACCTTTATCACCTTTCTTCTTACTCTTTGCATACATAACCGAACTATGTCCTTTATCTCCGTCTATCTTCAAATCTTGCTCAAACGTTAGCATTAATCCAAGCAACTGATTTAAATCTGGTACAAAATGATTTAAAGAAAGTTCAGTTGAGAGTACGAAAGGTTTCCACCTTTCATCTCCTCTCAAACCTGCAAGCACTTGCGCTATTTACTTGTGGTCTTCAATAACTTCACCAATCGATCCAAGACTATCTGCCAAGTCCTTCATCTTAGTGACATAATCACTAATGCTTTGACTTTGTTTTTTCTTGAACATTGTGAAGTCCGACCATAAGCTAGCCTTTCTAGCTTTTGTCGTATTTTGGAAATGATCTTCCAAAGCACTCCATATATCTTCTGCTTTCTCCAGACCTCTAATATGCGGTAATAGATGATCTGTAACGGTATTGTAGATATACGCTCTTGCCGTTGCATCTTTCTTCTACCACAGCTTCAAGGCTTCTAACTCTTCTTTCTTTGGTTGACTGTCGTCTTCAAAAGTTGGCTTCTTTTCTTCTCCTGTCACATATATCATTGAGTCTTTACTCATAAGTAAAGCTTCCATTCGCATTACCCATGCGGGATAGTTATCTCTGTCCAATTTGTCAATTGAAATATGATCTGCCATGATCTTCTTGTTTCTGATACTTTCGGTGAGTGTAACGTTAAAGGATTTTACCTTTTGTAAACCTTTACCTTGAGAATGACTTCGGAACACTTCTTGATGCCGTTTGCTATCGATCTCTTCAGCTTTCACCTTTCTTTATGAGAATTCTTCAAATTCTCTTTCCGTTTCTTCTTCTGAGAAACCTTTTCTGCTCTTCAAAACTTTTTGTGTTCTGGTACCATTTGTTGATCTTACTGCTATGATATTGCTTGTGGATCTTTCCTCTTTGATATCACTTCTTGGATCTCACTTCTCTGATACCACTTGTTGGTGTAGAGCTTACATTGCAGAATCCGCTTACACCACAAGAACTAAGCTAAAGTGATGTTAGAACACCTCTATAATCATCAATAGCTTAGCAACCTTCTGAAATTGGAAAACTTTATAACTGTATTAGTGAAAAAAAACTGAAATTCACTTTACAGAAAGCTTTGCGTTTCTTTCAAGCTTCAATTCTGAACTGATTTACTTCAGACTTTACACTATTGTGTTTGCTTACAGTTAGATAATCTCTTCGTCACTTAACTGTGCCAAAACTGAGTTTTTAACTCACCAACATTCCACCGGAACTTCACCGGAATGTTACCGGACTGTCACCGTAATCTTACCGGAATTTCACCGGAATACTACCGGAATCAATTGCAATTCTGTTTGTAGTTACTTCAAATATGTATACATGAAGTAAGGAAGTAATACGTGAACTTCCTTTATTGAATGAACGTTATCTGAAGTTTAAGGAAAAACTTCATCAGTTCTTTATGGTCAGACTTTGTACTGTGTATACGTGTTCCTTCTCACCAAAATCTTTGATCAACTTATAGTAGAGACTTATAGCTACAAGATAAGCTATATCTCATACAAAACTTTACACTGTACTTCCAGATCTAACTCGAAGAAGTACCGGAAAATGTTTACGGAGAAAACTGTAACTGTTAACTAACTTTCACAGTAACATGAAATCTCTTAGACTTCTTCACATGAAAATAATGCGCTCAGATATTTCCACATGAACATGTGTTTTCTATTAGAGAAGATGTGTACAAAAATAGCTTGGCCTCACTTTGCTCATAGCTATGGAAAAACTCTCCTACTCTGAGTAGTTATTCCTTACCATCTCTCTCAGATGAATACCCGACAATTCAAGTTCTATTATTCATCTTTACATACGCAATCTCTGACGTCTTTTGTATCACTATCCTCAGTTTCTATATGCGCTCTACTATTCTGGTCCTATGCGCTCTCTTATATACAATTTTTTGATCCGGGTTTTAACAAACTCATAATTCTGGAAACTTCTATGTTGTATATTACAAACGTGAATTTGTCCCTTCACTAAGGTCTTGGTTTTTTCTGAATGCTTTGTTTCTGTTTTTCTTCGTCTTTCTTTATCTTCAGGTCTTCATGTCTAATTAGTGAGTGAATCTTCAACACTATCAAGTGTTAACACATCACCATCATCAGAAATAACATTAATTCTTCAATCTTCACAGTCGAAGTAGATGGTGCGAGTAACTGTTTAACATGCCCATCAACATTATGTCCTTTATCTTTAGCATTCTTTAATGCATAACAGTCCTTCTTCATGCGTCCTTTCTTATGAAAATAATGGCATTCGATATCCCTCTTCCTTGATTTACTTCTACTCTTATTCCGTTGACCATTCTTTTCCTTGTTCTTGCTCCTGCCACGTTGTTGATTCTTTCCTTGGTAAGAATCACGAACATTATATGCATCTCCACTCTGAGTGACAACCATAGATTTTCTACAAATCTCCTCACTCAAGAGTGCTCCACATATGTCATCATAGACGAGTTTACCACCAGGTGCACTATTGCTAATAGCTGTGCAAAATGTATCCCATGATGAAGGCAAGGTGCATAACAACAATACTGCTTTCATTTCATTATCCACTGATCCATTTTCTGAGCCTGTAATTGAGAGAATATAGCATCAAGCTCATTTAGATGAGCAGCAACACTATCTGTGTCCTTCATACAAAGGTCATATAATTTTCTCATCAGATAGACTTTATTTGATGCCGTCTCTTTTTCATATGTATTGCATAACTTCTTCAAAAGCTCCTCTACACTTTCACAGTCTAATACTGTAAAGTAAACATTATCTGCCAGGTGCAAACGAATGGTAGACCTGGCCATTTCATCTAACTCATCCCAATCATCTTCATCCATGTTAGCATGCTTCTTTGAAACTCCATTTACTAGCTTCCATTGCCTCCTTTGAATCAGCACATCTTTAATTTGATTCTTCCATAGAGCAAAGTTTGTGCCATCAAATTTTTGGATCTCAAAATGGTCTTTGTCGTGCAAGTTATAGCTCCTCCTCGGAACACTAGCACTAGACCTTGATCCACTGGATGTGCCTGAGACCTTTGATGCCATGATCGTAGAGAACTGAATGGAATGATAATGGAGCTAGAAGAGTCTGAACACCAACGAATAAGTGTATCAAGGAGTAAATCGACCACTTTATAGTTGACAAAACTAAAAATCCGGAAAAATTTTGCCAGAGGTACTAACATGTTTGCCTACATAGTGAATCACTGACTCCACTGCATATAATGAGTTACCCAATAGAAGCCAACTAGGCTTATCGAGCACCTATGAACAACTATCATACATCTCTTATAGCGAGGTTGGGTAAGTCTTCCACCTGCATCACCGAAGAGACCCCAACATCTGGGTGTCTCCTAGTTAAGAAAACCTCACCACGACCCTCTTTATCAAATGTAAAAGGCTTTATGCAAAGAACGTAATCGCTATATCAATGACCACATGGACATACATAAGTGGTATCCACAGAAGCATACATATTGTGTATGTGCTCAATATATGTAGTAAAATGACACTAAAAGGCTGAATACACATCCCAAAAACTAACCAATAATACCTGCAAGTGTCTGTCAACTCTGATGTTTTTGGCTCAAAAAACCTACATAAATTTGCAACGGCTGCTCCCACCAAAACTGAATTCTTTCAAGAAACTTGTAGTTTTGTGAGTGTGGCTGAAAACACAACCCCCAAGGTTGATATTTAATGTGGGAGAAGTACAAAGAACACTCTTCTTGATGTATTTGGACTTGTGTGAAGAGAATTATGTGCAGAAGTACTCCAAAATGACTCCAAAAGACACTCCAAAAGACACCCCAAAAATGCTTCAAAAATAGGCTTTGAAAGCAAAGAATGAAGCTTTGAGGGACCAAAACATGTTCAAGGTAATGTCAACCTTAGTCTTTCCCTTCTTCAGACACCACAAGAGTGTAGCTTAGTGGCAAAAGATTGCCATGGTTAAGCGAGCTTTGGGGGGAACAGTATTGGGATGGGTGAGCTCCCAGGAAGTACCGGGAACCTCTATATTCCTTGATCGTTGAGGTCTTCCCTTGCGTGCAGCCAACGGTGCCAACGGTGACTCGGATGACAAGGTATGCCAATTTCTATGCCTTGGTCGCCGCCTTAGTCGAAAGCCGGGAGAGGAGGGGGGGGGGGGCTCGCTTTGCTCGCACAAAAGGAATAAAGCTTTTGCCTCAGAATGTTCTGATACCAATAAAGTATTTCGATGCCTCAGAATGTTCTGATACCAGTAAAGTATTTTGATGCCGGTGCACCACAATGCGCTCTCCTCCTCGAGAGCTTCACGACGATATCCTCAGAGTAGAAACCTGAGCTCCTAGGGCCACACACAGTACTCTGCATAGAGGCTACAGAATACACAGAAAAACACAGTACACAGGGAGCACGAAGATAGACTTCTTAGGTCTTACAAATGCGGTCGATCTTATAGTCTGTGACTGACCATGCCACTATATGTTTTATTAAAGAACGTATACAAAGAAGTGTCCAGTGGCCATTTGGCCTTTCACATGGACACAAACAGTAACATTAGTTGTTATGACACTCATGTGTCCACACATAGTTTTTGCTTTATGCTTTGAAGCTCATGCATATCTTGGTTGAGCAAGAAGCAATCTATTATGGTCACTTCTAAGCCTAAGGATAGGGAAACTTTAATAGCGACTAATGAGTGTGTCTTGCTCAAATGCCTTATGGATGGCTTGGGTGTTGGTCATACTTTTTCCACCACCATATTTATTGACAGTCAGAGCACATTGGCAATTGCAAGGAACCTAGCATTCTATGCTTGCATGAAGCACATTGAGGTGCATTATCATTATGTTGGAAAGAGACTCTCTATTGTAGAGATCGGTTTGGTGTATGCACCCACATAGGATAATGTTGTAGCTATTTTTACAAAGGTTTTATCTCATAAGAAGTTTGAAGCTTTTCATAAAGCTTTAGGATTACTACATTTTGTGGATTTACCTTAATCCACATTGGGTGAAACTGCCTTATACATGGTTGTGAGCCCCTTGTTCACCACACCACTCCCAAGGGAGATTTGTTATATTTTGGTAGTGATGTGCGTGAACACACTTAGGATCTTCTTCTTCTTCCTCCTCATGTTGTTTGTGTGCCCTATTCATAAAATTCAAATGACCACCACAATCACAATAATCATCTTTCTCTATAGAGTGTGGTAGTACTCGAGTTACTCCTCTAAAGTTTTATACTTGGAACACCTCTGACATCTTGTAGGGCACATGAGCATGATCTCGTGAAGGTGTTTGCAATACATGTAGATGGATCGGTAGATATGGATTATTTAGTACATTGATGAGGATATAGATGTGATAACTTATAGATATACAATATCAAAGAAATATGTTCATTTTTTGGCCTTGACAAGGCAAGGAAAATTTTAACCATATTGGTCCTTGCATTCATTGCAAGTGTAGAAAAATCTAGAATCAACTAATATATGAACAAAATGGATATCTACTATGTGTTGTGATAATCTAAAGCGTAAATATGTTCAAGCACATCAATCATGTAGAGATTAAAAAGCAAAATCACAATACGTTTTCTGTAGATGAATTGGAGCAAATAAAAAATTAAGATACGGATATATATGAGAAGTTCAAAACATCAAGTAAAAGTTGCAAATGCACATCTCCAATGATTAGGTACATCTCATCCTATGTAGTGTAGACTTCCATATATTCCAATACAGATTTTTAAGTATTTTTGTCTTTTTTATTCATTATAACACACACACACACACACACACACACACACACACACACACATATATATATATATATATATATATATATATATATATATATATATATATACAAACAAAGAACATGTATGATTGGATGTTCTTACAGAAGTCATGGTTTCAACTTGTGACATTATTGCAGTAATATCAAGTTTCATGCTCCATTGATGCCTCTGAGCCTTGGACTAAGTGACTTTTTTTCGAAACACATTAAATGGTGGACCAAAAAAATAGGCATTTATTATTTTCCACTTCCTCTTGATGATAATATTTTTTGTCAATGCAAGTCAAGGTGGAGCTTCAAAAGGTCACGTGCTTAGTGGAAAAACTAATTTCAAGGCATATGCAATCTACCATAACTTTCAAGATGAAATTATTCTTGTGGAGTATTTTCCTAGGGCACTTCAATTTGGATGCAAACATATTTTCACAGGGGTTTGTTGCTTGCTCGACTTCTCTTACAATGAAAATATATTTCATGTCTTCTGTTCTTTTCCAAGTTTACTAAGTTAGTGGAATACTTTGTTTCTTTTCACCGAATGGAGGGAGAAGCCAAATAAACTTAAATGCATGTTTTTTATGTTTGACTCGAATGACCGATACCTAAAATGTTTTATGCATAGATGTAATTTTTTCCTCCTCTTGGATATTTACAACATATAAACAATCTTGTTTTCAAAAACAAAATCTTCCCTCCATGATTCTCATGGCAAATGTGCAAAGCTAAATTGGTATAAATTGATGCTCTTTTGTTGCAAGAATGATAATGGATGGAGAATATCATGCATACTATGTAGTATTGGGGTCTACATGGTTTTTTATGTGTGCTTTTTTTTTGTCACTCTATATTCTAGATAGATACATAGCTTAATGTCCTTTCAATGGGGAAAAAGGAAACCTCCTTGCTCACATCTTTGTACATAATTCTTCTTTAATGGAATAAAGTGGGAATTCTCATTATAAATAAATATGTGTGTGTGTAGTTTCTCCCTTTTTATTCATATAGAGTATCCAATGGTGGAGTTCCAACACATGCTAAAGAAATCATTGGATATAGAAAAGGTTTATTGATGGATCTTGAGGTAGAGGATAGGATCATCTACTTAGATCACATAGGTCTAGATAGGTCCATTGTATACATAGTATGTATATGTGTTTTCATATATTCCCATATTTAACTTTTTAGCTTCATTAAATTTCAAAATACTGATTGTCGTGTTCATATGTAGGTGCATTTTGCATTGATTTTGAAGTTCATGATCCTAGTATATTCATATTATTCCTATATCTCCATGATATCTATGAAATTTTTGTATATTTTATCATACATACTTTTGGCATCTTTATCATTTGTATAATTATTTAGTTTAATAGAATTTTACATATTTATGTTTGCTCTAGATTATTCTATTCTTGTTTAGACACACTAAAGAGGAAAATATCAAACGACATATGGCTAGTTGTTTTCACATTTCTTGCAATGGCATTTGAGATTTATTTTAAAATGTCTAATTCGATACCTCTATATCAACGTGCATCCTAAAGATAAAGGAAAGGTTTATTGATGGATCTTGAGGTAGAGGATAGGATCATCTACTTAGATCACATAGGTCCAGATAGGTCCATTGTATACATAGTATGTATATGTGTTTTCATATATTCCCATATTTAACTTTTTAACTTCATTAAATTTCAAAATATTGATTGTTGTGTTCATATGTAGGTGCCTTCTGCATTGATTTTGAAGTTCATGATCCTAGTGTATTCATACTATTCCTATAGCTCCATGATATCTACGAAATTTTTGTATATTTATCATGCATACTTTTGGCGTCTTTATCATTTGTATAATTATTTAGTTTAATAGAATTTTATATATTTATGTTTGCTCTAGATTATTCTATTCTTGTTTAGACACACTAAAGAGGAAAATATCAAACGACATATGGCTAGTTGTTTTCACATTTCTTGCAATGGAATTTGAGATTTATTTTAAAATGTCTAATTCAATACCTCTATATCAACGTGCATCCTAAAGATAAAGGGAAAAATTATCATAGCAAAGCCCGTTGGTAAACCCTCAATGTGTAGTAGTGTTGTGAAAAGAAAACTACTTGCAACTATTGTCAAAGAAATTGAACATGATGATCATGATCTTTCATTCTCTAAGAAGCCCCTACTTCAAAAATGCAAGACTATGGAGATCGCCACTATATGCTCAAAAGGGTTCCCAAGACTTGTTTTGCTATAGTAATTTTGTCATCAATAGGCTCAAAAATGATTACCAATTACTTAAGTAAGTTGTAAGAACAAAATATATGTGATTTCACTAATTTCCATTCCTCATTCATTTGGTTGCTAAGGAGCTTTTCTACCAATCTTCAGATCTTCACATGCTAAACAAAACAAAATTTAGGTAGATTACTAGATGGAACTAGAAACATTAGAAACATTAGAAACATTGGTTTGAACATGTCTGGTAAAAGCAATAAACATAAGATTTTCTTTTTAAATTTGATTCATAATTCATTAAGTTACATGGACATGTAAATGGCCACAAGAATTGGTAAAATTTGTAAAAATTTCCCTCATGCAACTAAAGACATTTTACACATATTTTTGAAGTACAGGAACTTTGTTGTATTTTGGAACTTGCATGATAGATTCTTCAAGAGAAGAAATTGCAATTGAAGAACAGAGGGATGGACAATGCAACATCATTTGGTTCAATGAACTTCATGTTTGAAATGTGTTCTTTTAATTATTTTTTCTCAAAAGGAGGTTTGATGTTTGAGATCTACTCTACCTAAATAGCTTGAATTAATTTGAAAGTACAATGAAGGGCATAGAACCCATAGAGTCCTTCAAATCCCAGACAAACGGATTCAACACTTAGCATCTACTAGGATACAGGGCCCTAAGGCCCACTAACAGTAGACACTGGGAATGGATGGCCCTAAGGCCAAATGAGAGAATTGGTTTAACAAGTTTGCCGAAAGGCCCATAGATCCAGGAAGGCATTGGTTTTCTTCTCACCACATTAAGTAGTGAGGGTTGTCATGAAAGCACAACACAGGGATTGAACCCACATCCCCAACCAAGAGAGGCAAGAACTTCAATCGAACGAGCTAGCGCTCCTAGACTTTGTTCTTTTGATTTTTGCAAGGACATCCTATACAATCGTCAATGAAGGACAAAATGCGAACATGGCCTCATATCAATCTCTCATCGAATAAGGAAATAGAAAAATGTCGCACTGTGCACTATGTTTGGAGCAGTAGCCATAGTTGTGTATGAAGGGGCAAAAGCACGATTTGATTCAATAACTTCCACTTATAACATGTTTAGCCTCATATCAATCCCTCATGAAATAAGGAAATAGAAAAATGTTGCACCATGCACTATGTTTGGAGCAATATCCATAATTGTGTATGACGGGGCAAAAGCACAACTTGATTCAATCACTTCCACTTGTAACATGCTGATTTGCGTGTTTTTTTATTTTGGAAGCTAAGACTTTGGCCTGCTATTCCATTAGGCTTAAAATTTGAAATAACAACACACCCAAAGGACCCCTTTTATCCCTCGTGCTCAAGGGTCAACATCAAGCCGATCTACGAGTATTGAACACTAGTCCTTCAGTCCAAGGTCTAATGCGATCAACACTACACCCTTGACTTGTTGATTTGCATGTTGCAAGAATGCTCTAAACTATAATCATGGAAGATAAAGAACAAGCCACTCAAATCACTCCCTTAACGAGAGAGAGAGAGAGAGAGAGAGAGAGAGAGTTCGAAGAACTATTCTGAAAGATAATATTGATGACCAATGTCATCGTAAATAATACAATAAGTTTCTTCTAATTACTGTATTGAATGGCACCTGCTTGAAGATACTTCCAAGAATTTAAATATGTATATTTGGGATTCTTTTAAACAATGGCGAATTTCTGAGACTTTGGGGTCCATCTTGTAACCTTGTATATATGAGTGTTCTTTCATTTGCGTCAAAACCCTCAGCACTAACCTCGCTCAGACTTCGACAACTTTGAATTGAGCAAAACTATTAGACCATTAGATTGCCTAATTCATGCGTTAAATGCAGTAATGGGCATGCGCGTTACATCCAGGAAATAGTAATTCACTCGTTTGTCTAGCGAGAGGCATCATTCCACTAGCAAGGGCTTCTTTCAAGCATATATCTTACTTAAAGATGTATATGATCAGACATCTTGTTCCTATTAAAGATCTGTTAAGACATTCTTTACAAAGGCTAGAAATAAACCTTTCGTTTGGCTTCATCTCAAATAAGGATCCCAAAAGTTTTAAGACTCGTTTTCAGCTAATAAGGATACACGTACTTCCCGAATCCCTGGAGAATAATTGTTAGTCGTATATGTGATACATGTGAAAGAAGATGAGTTGGGCATTCTACTCGATCACAAGGACAGCAAGCGTTGTTCTACATCTTACTTAAATGTAAAGAACCAAGGAGTCCATAAAGTAGACATCACCCACAATTAGAGTGATGGATGTGTATGTGCCATTAAGGAGGTCGCAAAATCCGCCTCAGGTGATACACGCAAAAAAAGAAAGACATTCGAAGGTTAAATGGCAACAGCACAAGCAATCTTTTTCCCTTAAGAAACAGTGTGACTCAATCCATAACCTATATAGGTTACAAGGTGCAAGTCGTACCATCTTGTCAATTCCTTTACAAAAACTGCTTCACTTGCATAAGCACTTGCATACATAATGTGCACGAAATCAAGGACAAGGATGTTATTTGACCCTCAAACAAAAGAGAAAGTACATGTTGGCTATAGCTATGTTCTTGCCTGGCCCCAACTCATTGTTTGCAGTCCCAGTTGTTAATACAATTAGGGGTCTCATGAGGGCCTATTTCATAGGTAGTTTTGTTTCTTCTCTCCCTTCTTTCTCAGTATATTTTCAACTCTTAGTCAAAATTTATGAAAACATGAATGCAGCTCGATTGGAATTCCATAAGGTCATATTCAAGTAGCAGAAAAATACAGCTTCAATGAAGTTTACAGTAGCTTTTATACAGACGTTGGCCATGGAGATCCTTCAGTTATAAAGATCAGATTGACAGAAGACTGAACTTGTATGTTTATTGTTGTATATTCAATTACAATAAAGAATGCTTTTGTTGTGTTGATGTGTATATCTGCTACTAGGATAGGCAAAATATCACAATCCCAAATAGCTGGTAATAAAATTCAGCAGACTACCATATAACAGTGACAATCAGGATAGCTATTGATCCTGCAAAAATGTGTTTGCCTCCATGAATGGGTCAGCAGTTCAGCAATACACAATACACCATATATGGTATCACTTACCCAATAGAGACCTGGCTAAATATGTATGTATACTTGATTGTCTGAAAGAACCATTCTCCCATGAAGACATGGCTTCTCCAACAACCTTGTGAATCATATCTTGTCCAGACTAAGAATATATCATATCTTGTGAATGAGTTCATCATCGTATCAAACTATATGTTACATGCACTGCAAGTGCAACATTAAGCATTCACCTCATTTGCCGTGTCACCATCCTGTGTTCTCCATTGACTCCAGCACTGTACTTCGATGAAACCCTATTGCCAATCAACGGTTCATTCATATCCCCATGATCAGAATCCTTTTTGTCACCAAACACCTCCAATTCCCCTCTTTTGTCCCTCCCATAACGTTTCCTCTCAGCTTGACGATCATATCCATGCATAATATGTTCCAGAGCTCCTGAGAAATGGATCTTTGATCCCTGCCAATAAATAATTGATTTACAAACATTGTGTAAAAGCATGCAACCAATTTTTAAAAATCCATCTTCAGGGATTAAATATCCAAGCAGATCTTACAGTTTCAGCATTTCTGTATTCGCGGACTTCTTGTGCATCTTTCAACCAGCTAGTTACTTTTGAATCATCTTTCGACATTACTGTTCCAGTCTGAGCAGTTGTGTTAGAAGCTTTCTCGAGGAATGTTGATCCTCTGCTATTCTGGCGTGGCTCTTGGCTTTGGTTATTCCCACTTGCAATTAGGTTTGCAAGTTTTGAGAGGCCATAAGATGTTGGCTGTCCTAAACCATAGCATCCTTGTGATGCAGGATTTGTAAAATCAGGTAGTTTTGAATGCCGAATACTACCTGACAGAGGTAAATGGGTCCTAGAACCAGATGAACCGTCATCTCCTGGTTTCCTATCCCATAATTGGACCCAAGAAAAATTGGACATCATGAACTCAGCATCTGCATTATCTGAAGGCAATGCATGTGTGTCATTTCTTCCCCTATACTGCTGCTGTCGTATTTGTCCATTAGCAGGTGGCTTCAAGGTGACATCTTCAGGCTTAATGGTAAATCTCTCGCTCTTACTCCTCGTATTATTCACAAAACTTGCCTGCACATTGTATAAAAATAAATGTTTTATTCACTGACAATCTGTACATTGCAAAGACAGTGAGGCATAGATGAGCCCAATGCTCTACCAACTGAGCTATGCACCCAAATGTTATTGCATTTCTATTCTACTAATGTGTGTGTGTGTGTGTACATACATACATACATACGTACGTAAATGCATGCATGCATGCATACATACATACATACATACACACATACATACATAAATACATACATAAATACACACATACATACATACATTTTGAACGTATGTACGCACATACATACCGACATACGTGCATGCATACATACATACATACATACATACATACATACATACATACATACATACATACATACATACATACATACATACATACATGCATGCATGCATACAAACATACATACATACATACATACATACATACATACATACATACATACATACATACATACATACATACATACATACATACATACATACATACATACATATATATGTGTGTGTACACAATGTGTAGGTATGTGTGCGTATGTGTGTGCTCGTGTGTGTGTGCACACACATGCACGGGTGCACGTGTATATGTGTGTGTGTGTGTGTGTGTGTGTAATATAGTGTGTATCCATGTGCACTTGTGTGTGTGTGTATGTATGTGTGTGTATATGTATATGTGTGTGTATTAGCCTAACAGGGAACCTTAGGAACATGGATGTGTGGCTTCTAGCATCAATTACCACTCTTAGTAGGAAATGTGAATGGGGAAAGAATGGAGGAGATGACTCCTCATCTAAATAAAGAATGCTTGTAATATGGGGGTCATGTGGTTCGGAAGTATGGCTTTTACATCATATTGTGTACTCTCTCTCTCTCTCTCATAGTTCTTCTCACATGAATCCTGATCTTCATCTTCATCATGTAAAATTGTGGCCTTAGTGTGGCAAGGGTCAGCAGGCATCCTTTTGTGGGCATTACCACCTCTTCATAAAGGTAGAATAGATAGGGAAAAAGGATCTCCCAGCCCCACACATGCGCAAGGAGCTAAAGGAAGTCTCAAGCATGTTGGCAAAGACAGATAGAGACTACGAGGCAGCCTCTCTCCTCCCTCCACACATCATGCACAAAGAGCCAAAGGAGGTGTCACGCATGTTAGCAAAGACAGAGAGAGACTATGAGGCAACCTCTCTCTCCTCCCTCCGCACATTATGCATGAAAGAGGAGGGACAGATCCTTTACTCCTCTCCACTACTTTATGTGCAAAAGTGAGACTTTTGAGCATGATATAAAAAGCTTTAACGTCATCTACCTTCTGTGTGGGATTTTTTGTCCTCACATGCCTATGTTTTTGTGTGCCCATGACTCTCTCACAAACAACCCCCCCCCCCCCCCCCATGAGCTTCTTCAGGATATGAGCTTAGAACAGATGCGAAGAGAAGAGAGAGAGAGAGAGAGAGAGAGAAAGATAATTGAGGAAAAAAGGAAAGAACTAGGGGAGAGGAGGGATTATCTACACATGGAAAGTAAAGGAAGGCTAAGAGGAAGGAGAGAAGATGAAGCTTAAGGATAAAACCAGCAATGGAGAAGAAGTCGAGCTCAGAGAGAGCTATCCAACCATGTAGAACATGTGTACTTGGGTCAAATATCGTGGTCAAATATCAAACCCTAATTTCAAATTGTTATGTGAAAAACACATACTTTTAATGCCACATGGCATAATCATAAAGATGAAATATCATCAATGACCAAGAGCTGGGATCAAACCATAATAAACCAGAACACTACCATAAAAAGCATGCTATTATTAGACTTTAGCAAAAAAGTTCCTCACCTTCAAACTTTATGTTCCTTGCCTTTTTCATGGGATGTGAATGTTGAGATAGCAATCTCAACATGTAATGATTGAGCATGACATGTATCCCTTTTTATTTCTCTAATATGTATAGTGGTTACACCGATATATGTCAAGGATACTTTTAGTGAGCTTTACCAAATTTATCTACTGAGGGTGATGGCACATTTGTTTCTTGCCAATTCACTCATTCGCGGGCATTAGGGTTTTCTTTATGTATTGCTCTTTATATATCATACTAATTGTATTGTTGTATTAGATCTTTCTTGTATATTCTCTTTATTTAATAAAAGTAGAAGAAGATCATTCTTCCTTGCCTCAATCTGTGTGCTCCTTCATCTATTGGAGTCAATGTACATGATGATGATAAAGCTGAAGTGTGCCTTTGTGATTTAAGAGCTACATATAAGCAGTTTAGAACTTCTATTCAGACTAGGGATCATATTTCAATTTTGTCGATCTTGTGTCCATGCAGATAATTGAAGAAAAGAACCTTGGCGAAGACTCAAACTCCTAAGGAAAAGCTAGTTTTGTGCAGGTATCCTACTCTGGCAGAGAAAGAGGGAGAGGCAGAGGCTTGTGAAGTGGACAAGGAAACAATGACCAAGACCAAGGTAAACAACACATTAATGCAAGAGGTAGAGGACGGTTTCAAGGTAGGGGGAGCCAAACAGGCCACAAAAATTTCCAAAGAAATGATTCAGGTAATGATAGTAAAAGGGATGTTGGAGTTGTGGTAAACCTAGTCACTTTGAGTGTGATTGCAGGTTGAAAAATCAACTCAACAAAAAGCAAAAAAATAACTAAGCATCCCCAAATGCATACAATTCAAAGAAAATGTTCACGGTCTTGCATCATATGATGAATACAAGGTCTGCGGATGTTTCAAAATCCAATGGTAATGTCTGGTCTATTGGTTCAGGTGCCTTTGCAAAGTGGTTTAGTAGTGGAGTGGAAGATTACGTTTCAATCCAATAAATTCATCGATTACATCCAAGAAAGATAACAAAAAAAAAATTGCTACTGATAAAATATCTACAAATTTTGAAGACATTGATGGAAAACCAAGCGGCTAAAAAAAAACCTTGATGAGGAAGTTGGATTGCCCTCTGTGAAGACTCATGGAGTAAGAAAAATATATGCAGATGATACGAAAAGAAGAAGTGACCCAAGACTAAGAACATTTGGGAGGACGGGGAATTCAATGCAACAAGTAACATATGATAGCTACATGGCTCGTCATTGTGCTTACATGACCAAGGTTATACAAGATGTTGAACCTTCTTGTTTTGAAGATTCAATTAGAAATGTAGATTGGGAGAAAGTTATAGATGAGGAGATGGCTATACTTTATGAAAATGAAACATGAAAGTTGGTTCCATTTCCGCAAAGAAAGAAACCCATAGGCTACACGTAGGCTTACAAAGTAAAGCATAATGTTGATGGTAGCATAAGCAAGTATAAAGCACGATTGGTAATCAAAAGATATGCATAGACATACGGCATTGATTATGAGAAAAATTTTAGCCCAATATCTAAAATGCTATTGTTAGAGCGGTTGTTGTATTGGCTACAGCAAAAGGATGTATTTTGCATCAAATGGATGTGAAGAATGTTTTCTTACACAGCGAGCTAGAAGAAGCTGTATACATAGAACAACCACAAGTATATGAGGATTCAAAGCACCTAGAACATGTTTGCAAGTTGACAAAGGCTTTGTATGGACTTGAATAAGCCCCTAGTGCTTAGCATGCAAGGATTGCAAATTTTTTAACTTCCATTGGATTTTCTATGTGTGATGCAGATCACTCATTATATGCAAGGAAGGTTGATGATGGCATCATAATCGTGGCTATTTATGTTGATGACTTGATTGTAAGTGGTGATAATGAAGAAAGCATTATGCAAGAATTTGACATGAAAGATCTTGGTGTGTTGTGCTATTTTTTAGGCATTGAGTTTATACATGCAGAAATAGGTATATGGTTGTACCAAAGGCAATATGTGTTGAGTATGCTGCAAAAGTATAGTATGGCTGATTGTAAACCAATGTCTATGCCATCAAATTATAATTTGAAGTTGGATACTACCTCAAGTGAAGCATTGCAAAATGCTCTATGTACAAGAAAATTGTGGGAAGTTTGCTACATCTCACAATTATAAGGCCTGATCTAAGCTACATTGTGCCACTTCAGAGTCAATTTATGCAAGTTCTAGGAAACCATATTTAGATGCTTTGAAACAAACTCTACATTATGTGAGTGTTACTTTGGACTATGCATTGTTTTATGAAGCCGGTATAGAGTTGTAGATTCATGGATACACTGATGTGGATTGGACTAGTCAAGGTTGGATCCTTTTTTCCCGACTAAGCTGACTCGATACTGACTTCGGCGTCAGAAAAGGGTAGCTGACCTTGCTTTTTTTTTCGAGGCTGTAATTGACTCGGATTAGAAATTAATTTTTTTGCACATTTTTTCACTATTCTTTGTTGCATATATACAAACAGTCTGCTGGTTGCACATGTCTTCTCTGTTGCATATATATACAGTCAGCTGGATGCATCTGTCTGTTGCATGCATACATATATACAGTATGCTGGTTGCATATGTCTATTGCATATATTCAGTCTGCTGGTTCCATGTCTTCAGTGTGTCTATGTAGTCTACTTTGTATTGTCTACATATGTATGTATACAAAATAACTAATGTATGTGTTAATAAACATATATGACATAACATCGTCATTATGTTATTGACAATTGATATATTTACTGTGTACAGTACAAATTTTAAGTAATATACAGTATACAGTATAAAATATAATTAATATACAGTAGGTAGCATAAATCATAATTAATATATAGTATACATTATAATTAATATGTATTACAAAGCCTACTAGAGTACAGTGAATGCCACAATGGGTTTGAATAGATACACTGGGTGTCACATTGGATTTGAACAAATTCAATGGATGTCACAATGGATTTCAACAGATACGTGAACGTTGAGGGCACAATCTCCTCTGTTTGCTACTAGAATTGACACATAGCCTTGAAATGTGCATACCAATGGCCATAGTGCATTGGAACCTACATGCAGATGAATGGCACAATATCCTTCTGTAATTAATATATTTTGACTCACATGGTATGTCATATGATGCTTTTCTTCAACTTCTTCAAGGTGGTGGAGGCTTTTCTTCAACTTCTTCAAGGTGCAATACATATAAACTCACTATGCTTACTTAGAAGACTTTTTCAAGCTTAGAGGAGGAGTCAACTTCCACTATTGAGGATTTGTGGGCAGCATGGAGTTTAAGGAGTATTCTATTTCAGCTATCTACATGTAACTTCTATTTTGTAATGTAATAATAAATTTGGAGAATGGCTCCTTTCATCTCTCTCATGTGCAATCTCTATTTCTTGTTGTCTATTCTTCATCTATCTTGATCTCAATAGTAGCTTATTTGCCTAGAATTTGGTATAGAGCGAGAAAACATAGATACAAATCAATGTCAGCCGTTTATTCAGCAGTGGACATCAAGTGATTAACACTTATGAAGAAGCTGAATATTATGTTAGAAACTTTCACTCCAAGAGGGGTGACATTGAAGAAAAACAAGGCAGGATTCAGCTAATACAGCAGCAAGAACATTGTGGACATTCTATATACAAAGAAAAGTGCAGCAAATTCAAACATAATGCAAGAATTTTCTATCATTATGCTCGAATTTTCAATCAATCTGCTGGACAGGTATATTTAGATTTGAAAATCAACCTTCCAGTGCTCCTTGGAGTTAATCAACCTTGTAAAGGAGTTGGCGAACAAGTCTTGGTGGTTGTGAAGGAAGATTTATATGTACAAAGCAAGAAGGGGGTTTGTCTTGTACATGAAGAAACTTGCAACAGGATTAACATGTGGTGGACATTGCATGTAACATTGTCTTGTACGTGTGTCTTATAGAGGTAAACAAAAGCATATGACCATGATTTGGAAAGGCTTGGCAGAGCTTGATAGTTTTGGAAGTATATTTGAGTCTATATCCTTCCAAGTAGTACTTGGTTGTCTCTATCCTTCCAAGTAGTATCCTTTTGTTGTCTCTATCCTTCCGAGTAGTACTTGGTTGAGAAGAGTATGTGATGGGTGAGTACTCTTTGTGATGTGTGTGTTGGAGAGTGTCGTTTGTGGATACTTTGCATGATCTGTGAAAATCATAGAGGTACGAGAATCTTCTAAAACAAATATTTCTACCTAGCATATGTTGCTAGTATCATGTTGGGATGGGAATTGTTGGTAAAATAATAAAAAACATGTCAAATGGGAAACCTTCCACTAGAGGAAGCCCTACTTGCAGGTCTTTATGATTAAAAAATAGCTCACATGAATGGTCAGAATTAATTCCATTTTTTGGAAATGGTCAAAATGTTTTTAGATACTCTTGTAGAGCTTAGAGAGAGCTATCCAACCATGTATAATGCTTGTGTGTTTGGGTCGAATATCATGGACAAATATCAAACCCTAATTTCAGATTGTTATGTGAAAAGCACATGTTTTTAATGCCACATGGCACAATCATAAGAATGACACATTATCTGTTGATATATTTAGGTAGTGATGTGTGTGAACACACTAGGTCTGCCGGGGCACTTTTTTCCCTCTTTAGGAGGTTTTTTTTCCCCGGCTTGTATATACGCCTATTGCCCTAATGGGCTACTTATCTTTGTACATTCTCTAGTAATACATTCAGTATTGTGTGTTTGTGCTCCAAGCTTCTTCTTCCTTGTGTTGTTCGCGTGCTCCTGCAGACGTCTAACTCCAATAATTGGTATCAGAGCAAGTCGTCGCTTCATCTAAGGCGCCATCGACACTCCTCCGTTTGCAGTCTCAGAATCGCACGAATTTTGGTGAACATACTCAGCGTGTTTCCAATATCAAAACTTCTTCGCTTTGTGGTGCCGAAATCGCGATCTGAGCTCGTTTCGGCCTTCGAACGCACTATCGAAGCACTTGTGCAGGCTATTTCGTCTTTTTGTGCCAAAGGTATATACCAGTTTCTGTTTGCCAGTTTAAGCGTTTCGAAGTCCGCTACAGGTCTAGCAGAACTCGTTTGGGCAGTTCTGTTCAACTTTTTGAGATACAATCAATTTTCTGCATCAAGGTATTTTAGTCACCGGCCATGGCTGAAAGAAGTGATGTATTCCGTATGTTTGGCTGTTGAGGATAAGTTGGATGGTACCAACTACCCATTATGGGCTTATATGATGCGACATGTTTTGGTTGCAAAAGGATTGTGGAACATTGTGGAGGGTGTTGAAAGACATCCTGTTACACCTGTAACGACAGGTACTACAAATACAGGTGCTGGAGCTGATTAAGATGGTGTCGAAGATGATATTCCGCAGATTCCTGTTCGTGCTGTTGTTTGTGTTGCACCTACTGCAGAGCAAATTCGTTGGGATGGCAGAGATGCCCAGGCACATGCATTGATAGCTTTGTCTGTCAAACGTGCCATTATTCCTCATATTCGCTCTTGCAGAACAGCTAGGGATGCTTGGGATACACTTACCACATTGTACCAAGCTAGGAATGAGGCTCGTGTTGCTTACCTCCGAAAACAGTTGGAGAGTGAGCACATGAATGAAGGTGATTCTATGGACAATTTCCTAACAAAGATCAAAGATTTGAAGGAACAGTTGATTCTGCTGATGAGGTTATACCAGATAGCTCACTTGTGCAAACCGTTCTGAATGGTCTTCCTGAATCATATCAGAGTTTTGCTTCTACTCTTCGGTTGATGATGAAAGGCAATCCGAATGCCTTATCATTTGAGGAGTTGGTCTCTGTTCTGTTGCAGGAAGATCAGTCCAGGCAGAACAGGTCCATTATGCGTGTTGCAGATCAAGCTTTCCTGGCTAGTCAAAAGGGCAAAGGAAAATGGAGCTCTTCTACTAGTAAGCAGAAATCTGCAAATGCTGCACATTCGAAGAACCAAGATAAAGATGAGAAGAAATCAGAAAAGCAGAAATTGTTTTGCAAGTACTGTAAAGGGAATGATCATATCATAAAGAACTGTCCAAAACTAGCTGCAAAAGAGGCAAAGAAAAATGAGGCTTGAATGGTTGTTGCAAAAGCCTCTACACCAAAAACAGAGTCTGCTAATCTTGTGCAGGAAGAAGAATGGGCGTTTAGTACTGTTTGCAGTTTTGACCAATCTTCTCATGAGCAGTGCATGTTTGCAGTTTTGACCAATCTTCTCATGAGCAGTACATGTCTGAAGTGGACTCATATGTTTGGTACTTTGACAGTGGGGCGACCAAACATATTACCTCGCAGCGCAGTTTCTTCTCTTCACTCGAGCAAGACCCTACAGGGAATACTGTCACATGCGCCAACAACTCCTCTTATCTTGTTATGGGAGTTTGTAAGATCATTCTCACTACTGCTCATGGTAGTTCTTTCACCTTGTCAGATTCCTTATTTGTGCAAGGGATCAAGAAGAATCTGTTATCAGTTTCTGCATTAGCCAAGATTGGCTTGTTTGTGAAATTCGTTGATGACAGGTGTACAGTTCATGATCTATCAAATGGCGATGTGATTATTGCTTCTGGCATTTTATGTCGTGGGCTGTATAAGCTCATAGACTATGAAAGATATGTGAATGATCCGGCATGTGCAGTTCATGATTCTCAAGCTATGTCAGATGCAAAGCTTTGGCATGCACGCTTTGGTCATCTGAATTTTGCTAGTTTGCTACGCCTGCAGAAATCTGAAGCTTGAGGCACCTGGAAAACATGTATGTGAAGGCTATATTTTGGGCAAAATGCAGCGTTCCTCCTTTCCAAAAGATGGTTCAGTTCGGGCTACGCAGAAATTGAAGCTTGTACATAGCAGTGTTGCATCGAAACGCGTTGCGATGCGTTCGCAACGTTCGCAACGCAACGTCGCAATGTTGCGACGTTCGCAACGCGTTGCGATCAAAAACAAAAAAATTTGCCTCAAATGAGGCCGTTTCGCCGAAACGGCCTCATTGAGGCATTTTCGACAGGCGACCCGAGAGCAAAACACACCCTGTGGAAGAGCAAAACGCAAGCTTCAAGAAGGTTCGAGGTACTTTATTACACACACACCCTCACACATGTGACCCCCCTAAGCTTGCTTCCTATCTTGAGTCCTCTCCAAGCTTCTAACCTCTTCCATCAACATGCCTAAAGCAAAACAAGCATGTTGGGAATACGTGACAAGCCAAGGAAAGATGGGCTCCGGGGGTAGTGAGAGATGGACTTGCAAGCTTTGTGGCTATAGTGGAGCCGGTGGAGCCGATAGGATCAAGGCGCATCTTGGAAAATTAAGTGGCATAGGAGTTGCACCTTGCAAAGAGCCAATGCCCGAAGCTATAAAAGGAGAGCTAATGGCATGGGTAGCTCAAAAAGCCCAAGGTAGAAGGAATAGTGGAGCCCAATCCCAAGCTAGATCGCAAGCAAGCGGTTCACATGGTTCTTGTGATCCCCAAACTCAAGCATCTCAAGCTTCCATAGACATTGACATAGAGCATGAGCCACCAAGAAAGAGTACACGAGTAGAGCATGATCCACAAGAGCACCCACTTGGCTCTATTGGAGGAGCATCTATACGTGCTAGCTTGCAACAACAACGTAAACAAGAAGCCACACAAGCCATCATGAAAGCTTTTATACAATGTGGTTTGTCTTTTAATGTTGCACGGACATTGGCATGGAGAAATGCCATTGAGAAGGTTTCACTATTAGGGTTTCGTTGGCAAGGGCCTACCTATGAAGACTTGAGGACAACAGAGCTGAAAAAAACAAAGGAAGCATTAGAGAGAGAGCTTGAGCCTATGAAAGAGACATGGGCAAAGTATGGATGCACAATCATGTGTGACGGATGGACGGACATACGAAAGAGAAATGTGTACAACATTTTGGTGCATTGTTGCAAAGGGACCATGTTCCTTCGAGCCATAGATGCATCAGCTGCTGGTACTACAATCACATGTGAGTGAACTGATTTTTGAATTTTCAATTTATATTTGATTGTGCAATGATCAATCATGCTGCATGCATGTGGCATCTCACATGTGCATTTGCCTTGTGCATTTGCCTTGTGCATGTGCATGTGCATTGTGCATGTGCATTGTGCATGTGCATGTGCATGTGCATTGTGCATGTGCATGTGCATTGTGCATGTGCATGTGCATTGTGCATGTGCATGTGCATGTGCATTGTGCATGTGCATGTGCATTGTGCATGTGCATTGTGCATGTGCATTGTGCATGTGCATGTGCATTGTGCATGTGCATGTGCATGTGCATGTGCATGTGCATGTGGCATGTGCATGTGCATGTGCATGTGCATGTGCATTGGCATGTGGCATGTGCATGTGCATGTGCATGTGCATGTGGCATGTGCATGTGCATGTGCATGTGCATGTGGCATGTGCATGTGGCATGTGCATGTGCATGTGCATGTGGCATGTGCATGTGCATGTGGCATGTGCATGTGCATGTGGCATGTGCATGTGGCATGTGCATGTGGCATGTGCATGTGCATGTGGCATGTGCATGTGCATGTGCATGTGGCATGTGCATGTGCATGTGCATGTGGCATGTGCATGTGCATGTGGCATGTGCATGTGCATGTGGCATGTGCATGTGCATGTGGCATGTGCATGTGCATGTGGCATGTGCATTGTGCATTGGCATGTAATATGTATGTATGTACTATGTATGTACATGGCACATGCACAATGCACATGCACAATGCACATGCACAATGCACATGCACGCAGCACAATGCACATGCACAATGCACATGTGTCATGCACATGCACATGCACATTGCACGTGCATTGTGCATGTGCATGTGCATGTGCATGTGCATGTGCATGTGCATGTGCATGTGCATGTGCATGTGCATGTGCATGTGCATGTGCATGACACATGTGCATTGTGCATTGTGCATGTGCCACATGTGCATTGTGCATTGTGCATGACACATGTCAAGATAAATTATAATTTATCAATTGATTAATGATTCATTGTGTTATATGTAAACAGGTGGATTCATTTATGATCATATCCGTCAAGCTATCATGGACATTGGTGTAGAAAAGGTAGTCCAGGTGGTTACAGATAATGGAAGCAATTGTGTGGCTATGGGCAAGCTTCTAGAAGAAGAATTCCCTTCTATTGTGTGGACACCGTGTGCTGCCCATTGCATTGATTTGCTGATAGAGGATGTGGGGAAGATACCATGGATTTACACCATTTTTACCACTTGCATAAAAGTGGTCTCTTTGTTCACAAAGAGACCAAAATTGCTTGCTATATTTCGGTCTTACAGTGATATTGATTTGGTGAAGCCCGCGAAGACCAGATTTGCATACATGTGCATAGTCATGGAAAGATTATTAAGAGTGAGGCAAGCACTGATGCAGACAGTTGTAACAGTTGTATCACCTGATTGGTTAGCTTGGGATGGACATACTAGTACAAAGGCAGAGCTTGTACGACGCACATGTTTGGATGACAGCTTTTGGAGGGATGTGGAGGGATTAGTGCGGGCCTTACAGCCCTTATATTCACTCATACGCATAGCAGATAGAGAGGGCTGCACACTTGGACTTGTTTATGAGTTCATGGATCGTGTCGGAGAGTCTATACAGAGATGTCCTTATTTGACATTGGAGAGGTAAGTTGAAACTTGGGTAACCATATTTTATTTTTTGTATGAGCATTCGTGTTCAACTTTCAAGTCTTGACTCTTCAACATTCTTAAATCTTATTGTTTTCTAACTTGATTTGTTTTTTATCCATAGGATAGAGGAAATAAAAGGAATATGGAGGAAGAGGTGGGATTGGTTCCATCGCCCTATACATGGGATGGCCAATCTACTACATCCTTTATGGAGGTCTGCATCTCAGTCATTGGATATGGAGCTTGTGACTCCTTGGAATGACTATGTAGATCGTTTGTATGGATCTTCTGATGTGGAGCTACGTGGGAAGTTGGAGCTTCAGCTCACCCAGTTTCAGAATAATGAAGGACTTTTTGGTAGAGACACCGCATGCTTGAGAAGCATGCAGTTGATGCCTGTGACATGGTGGGAGAGATACGGTGTTGGTACACCTGAGCTAGTAAGTGACAAGTCATTCTAATTTCCTTTTGAGTCTTTAACTAATAAGTTATAACTTTGAAGTTTGTCTCATGAGTCATTCCTCTTCTTAATGAACTCTTTCTTTTTTATCTTGCAGAGAAAGTTAGCCATCCGCATACTTTCACAAGACTGTAGTGCCAGTCCATGTGAAAGGAATTGGAGTACATGGGCCCTCTTCCATACAAAGAAGAGGAATAGACTATCTACATTGAAGTTGGAGCGGCTTGTCTATTGCCACTGCAACTTGCGTTTATTGGAGCGTGGTGGCCACTCAGCAGAGGTGCGGCATGTGAACGTCGATAAGCTTGATATAGAGAGGGTCCATGATATACCTAGCATTCCGGTAGAGGACCTTGATCTATATGACATGCTCTATCAAGAGTTGACAGTGCCACAGCATGATACGAGGGCATCTCGGACTCGTTCTAGTCATAGAGCACACAGTGTACCAGGTCCATCTACTAGTAGGATGGAGGCATCTATTAGTCGAGCACCACATGATGATGATGATGATGATGATGGTGATGACGATGATAGTGATGATGATGCTGATGGTGATAGTTATTAGTGACTCAGAGGATTTTGAGGATTGATGACTGCTCATGTGACATGTCATATGTATTATGATATTATGACTTATGATTTACTTGATATTGATTGATCATTGTATTATTGACATTGCAGTTTATTGTTTGACTACTTAGTGGTATCATGTGACATGGATGATGGTTACTGGAGTTTGGTATGATCATTGATGTATATGTATTATGGACATTGGATTCTCATATCACATATGAGTTATGAGTCATGATAGTCACCAGTGTCATAATTTTGAGATGAGGTTGACTTTTTCACATGTCTTTGTCATAAATTATAATTCTTTGAAGTTTGTTTTAAATTTCAATGTTACTTGTAAGTTGTATATAATAGTATTTGTCTGGACTCTCATCATTGATGTCCATTGTCATATGAGTTTCTTGAATGTGCATTGTGAATTTGAATTTTAGAATGAGTCATTGAGTCATGATAATGATTAGTTGTAAATTTTGACATCATACAATGTGCATTGTGCATCTTCCATCACTTCATGAACAAGGATTCAAGAATTTGGAATGAATCATAAATATTAAATATTCAATACAATGTACATATTACATAAAACATACTATATAATACATATTATATATGTATATACTATAATATACATCTATGTTACTATATTTGCAAAAAATTTTGAAAAAAAAAAAAGAAATGGTTCGCAACGTTTTCGCAACGTCCAGGTCCAAACGTTGCGATGTTGCTAACGCGTTAGCAACACGTTGCCTTGGACGTTGCGAAAACGTTGCTAACAACCTTGGTACATAGTGATGTTTGTGGTCCTACGCAGACACCCTCTTTTGGGAATTACCTTTACTTCGTGACTTTCATTGATGATTTTTCCAGGCATGCATGGGTATATCCACTCAAAGCAAAGTCCGAAGTGTTCATGTGCTTTAAACAGTTTTTGGTTTTGGCTGAAAATTTGTCAACATGTAAAATGGGCACCCTCCGTTCGGATCGAGGGGGGGAATATATGTCTTCTGATTTTAATGCATTTCTGGCTGAACGTGGGATAAAACACCGGTGTACAGTGCCGTATACACCTCGACAGCATGAAGTTGCTGAACGAAAGAACAGGTCACTCATGGAGATGGCGAGGTGCATGGTAAAGAGTCAAGCTTTACCACATAGTTTTTGGCTTGAGGTTGTCATGTGTGCAGCATATGTACTGAACAGGTGTCCCACTAAAGCGCTGCAGTCTATCACTCCATATGAGGCTTGGCATGACCGCAAGCCATCTGTTGCTCATCTGCGTGTTTTTGGTTGTTTGGCATATGCATTAGTGCCTGAACAACATCGCAGAAAATTGGATGATAAGGCAGTAAAAATGTATTTTTGTTGGGTACAGTTCTAAAAGTAAAGGCTATCGTCTGTATCATCCACAGACTAAACGCATTCTGGTTAGCCGTGATGTTGTCTTTGTGGAAGATGCTATTCAGCCATTGCTTTCATGTACTAAGGAGACATCTGTTAGCTCCAAAGACATGTATGATACGTTGATGCCTCTTTTTACAGGTGGAAAGTCTAGTGCTTGTCCTAATGAGGCAACTTCTCAGCCTTTGCAGGTTTCATATGATGATGCTGAATCATTCTATTTCTGATGCAGATTTACATGATGCACTTGTTGATGAGAGAGCTGATATTGAGAAGGCAAAAACTATGCCAAAATGGCTGGTGCAGACTTTACGTGACAGCAAATTAGATGCACCTTTGTCATATCGTACTCGTTCAGGCTCTCATAGTGCCTCCTTTTCATCAGATTGCTATGCTATGGCTGCGTCTAGTCTCTATGATGAGAATGAGCCTGTTTCTTTTGATGAAGCACATAATTCAAAAAATTGGATGGCTGCCATGCAATCTGAATATGATGCTATAATGAAGAATGGTACATGGTCTTTATGTGACTTGCCTCCTGGCAAGAAGGCCATTGGCACTAAGTGGGTATACAAGCTGAAGCGTAAACCTGATGGTACATACTACAGTGACGGGTATAAGGCTAGGCTTGTTGCAAAGGGTTATGCGCAGGAAAGAGGCATTGGTCAGAGCGCATTGGCAGTTGCGAGGAACCCTGTGTTCCATGCTCGCACTAAGCACATTGAGGTGCATTATCACTATGTCATGGAGAGGTTCTCTGATGGGGAGATCAGCTTGGCATATGTGCCCACGCAGGAGAACATTGCAGACCTTTTCACGAAGGCTCTGCCTAGGGAGAAGTTTGAAGCTTTCCACAAAGCTTTGGGCTTACTTCCTTTTGTGGATTGATTTCCACATAGCTTGGCACTTCCTTATACATGAGTGCCAGCTCCTTGTTCACCGCATCACTCCCAGGGGGGATTTGTTGATATATTTAGGTAGTGATGTGTGTGAACACACTAGGTCTGCCGGGGCACTTTTTTCCCTCTTTAGGAGGTTTTTTTTCCCCGGCTTGTATATACGCCTATTGCCCTAATGGGCTACTTATCTTTGTACATTCTCTAGTAATACATTAAGTATTGTGTGTTTGTGCTCCAAGCTTCTTCTTCTTCCTTGTGTTGTTCGCGTGCTCCTGCAGAGGTCTAACTCCAACATTATCAATGATCAAGGATTGGGATTAAACCATAATAAAGTTGAATGCTGCCATAAAAAGCTTACAATAAAAGAAGCATGATATTATTATACTTGAGTGAAAAAATCCTCATGCCCAAACCTTTTTGTTCCTTTACTTTTTCGTGGGATGTGAGGTCTATATAAGAGTCTCTTCCTACACAATTTGCATCACTATTTGGAGAGAGCTCTTCTTACATAAGCTTTGGAGGGCTTCATCAACCCACTTGGAAGCAACTGATCTTCTACTAGAGCTTGGTGAGAGTCTTTTTTTCTTAGAGGTGGTGGAGGCTTCAACTTCTTCAAGGTGTGCTACACATAGACTCCTAGTGAGTATTTTATGCTTACCAAGGGGACTTTTCAAAGTTAGTGGAGGAGATTCAACTTTTGCTATTGAAGATTCGTGAGGTACATGGGCAGAATGAATTCAAGGAGTACTCTATTTTGGCTATCTACGTGTGACTTCTATTTTGTAATGTAATGATAAATTTGGAGCATCATTCCTTTCATCTCTCTCATGTGAAGTCTATCCTTTATTTGTCTCCATTCTTTCTCTTTCTCTATATCAACATACACGTGCCATGTAAAGCCATCATAAAGCATTATGGAGTATCATCTGATACATATGAAACACTTGAGGAGAACAGTCTAATAAGAGTCGCACCCAATAGAGTGGGGGATGGAAATAAACCAACAACAGGCACGCAAGCAAAACAAACCATTCCATATGTAACCACTTCAAAAAGGTCAAGAATGTGTAAATATATTAAAGAAGATGTTTCAACTCCAAGCACAATAAGAAACCCAATGCAGTAAGGAATGTTAAAGAAAAAGAATCATAAAAGCACAAGTGTTGAGGTTTTATAGAAGTCTACAATAAGGAAATCCACTAATAAAACCACATAGTGGTTCATACAGTACAGCATTGCACTATTCCCTTCAATTTGGATTGAATCAATCAGCTGAAGAAAAGTATTAGAGCAATTAATCACATTCTACACAAGCAAAAATTCCTATGAATTCTTGGATTGCATAGAACTAAGAAAGGAGAGATGTGTATAAGATCTTATTTTCTCTTTTGTAAGTGCGGAGAAAACATGAGTCCATTTTTTTATATGATGGTTTGTGGAAACATTCACAAAAGATAATTGAGATATATTCCTCTCTTCTTGCAAATTTACAATGCTTTGGAAAGTAATGATTGAAACATGTATATTTATCCTTGAAGTTGTTATCAAAGAATATTAATTTATGACAACATAAAGCAAGTGATTGTAGAAACTGGATTCTACAATAGTTGCAAATAATTACTGCATTTATTTCCTTGCGCAATATGTTGCAAGATAGTATAAATGTAGAACACATCATTTCGACCCTTTGGGCTTCCTTTTTTTCTCCTACTTGCTGATTAAATGTACAAGCAAGAGCTCTTTTGCAATAATTAGACATTTGCTGCTAACAAAAGCATGATTAAGATGGTGATCAAGTGATCCAAGTTCTAAGCAACGTTTTAAGCAAAAAAATTCCTAGAGACATGAAATTATTTGTTACATAATTCACTTATACATATACGTTTTTAGCAATTGTGTGATTCATTCATGGATGCTTGAATTTGATTCATACAATTAATTTGGTGATGAGTAAATTATTTAGAATAAGATCATCACCGCCACATATATTTATTATTTTTGTTTAGTGTCTGAAGACCTCCCAAACACTAAAAAACTGCATGCGACAATGATAAAATGCAAGATTTATGGATGCAATTCGACTGACATCAAGTGGCACAATGAAGATGGATAGTCTTGTAAATGGAAAATAAGCCCTGTGAAGAAGAAAGGAAATATTCCAAAATCCAAATACTTTGGGTGCATATCTTGATACATAGTGGCTTGAAGATGAGGAATCAATGGAGTCCAGTCCCATCTATAATGTCTACAATGGGCTCGCTATATGAGACATCAATGAACAAATTTGGGGTCAATGAAAAGGGGGGGGGGGGGGGGGGGGGACTCTGCAAAGAACGTACATGTTTGCTAAGAATTTAGTTTATAATGCGAACTGTAAGATCAAATTCCCTATGTTTATCATAGATTCTATAAGTTCACTTTTTTTAAATGTAGATGAGATACTCTTTAAGTTTAGTGTGCATGTTGTAATTCATTCCATAAACCCATTCATGTTGAACTTTGATCCCTTTTCTTTTCTTTTTTTTTTTTTTTTTTTTTTTGTTTTGTGTGTGTGTGTGTGTGTGTGTGTGTGTGTGTGTGTGTGTGTGTGTGTGTGTGTGTGTGTGTATGTGTGTGTGTGGGTGGGGAGAGAGAGAAAGAGAACCCATATTCGACATTACATAGAGAAAGATACATGAATACATACTCCAATGTTTTGGTGTGGCAAGTCTTGAGCAGCAGAATTTTTGCTCATAGACTCTTCACTGCCTCCCTTTTTAAGAGGTGCTTCACGTGACTTTGCAACAGAATCCCTTTGCCTGTCCAGATCACAAGGTCACTTCCTAATGTTAAAACAGAAAATGACATATTTGAATAGTTTAAAAAAGGTTCATTGTTCTTTGGTAGTACCTCCTTTCCCTTTCATCCCGTCCTCTGCTACTGTGTTTGCTTCGAACATACTTTGGAAGACTTGAAGGTTCACATGCAAAAGGTTTGGTTTTAAAGAACTGTTAAAAAACAGGCACCAAACTTTCAACTTGTTTTTCAAGTACACTAAAATTACACATGAATTGGACCAGTCATGCAGATGTGTTTAACAGAAACGCACTCTGCTTTGAAGTGCACTTGCTGCAGATCCACGGTCTTGAGGATCTATTGCTAGCAATACATCAAGTAGGTCCAGTGCAGTTTGTGGGAGCTGCTTATAAGTTTCAGTCAGCATCCTCTTGTAGGGATGTTGCCGTTTGAAAGTAGTGGCTTGAGGAAGTCTGTATTTATTCCAATAGTCTTCTGGTGGAGAGCCACAAAGTTTGAAGATTTTATGCAGTTGTTCTACCTACACTCAACGATACATAACAAGTATAAAGTTGACAATGTACCACATAATGTAAGCAGAGTGTTTGGTATCTAAGAAATCACAAAAGCTAAGGATGTACAGGAGAACACAAACGATCTGCTTTTAATTCATTTGTTCTCAAATTAGACAAAACATAAAGGCCAATTTTATTCTACAAGAGGAAGATGCAGTATCAAAAAAAATATAATGCACAATTATTTGTATAAGGTAGACCTCTGTTCTTCCGGCTAATATGGGCCTGCCAGCAAAGAGCTCACCCAGAATGCATCCCACACTCCATATGTCTATACCAGTTCCATATTCAGTAGCTCCTAGAAGTAGCTCTGGAGCTCGATACCATAAAGTAACCACCCGTGTAGTTAACTGTTGCTTTTTATCAGGATGGAAAAATGTGGCTAGACCAAAGTCAGCTATTTTCAAGTTTCCTTGACGATCCAATAAGAGGTTAGACCCTTTGATATCCCGATGGAGTACACCTCGACTGTGACAATGATCAAGACCTCTAAGGATTTGCAATATATAGCATTTGATCTGCAAACAATCCATATCTCAGTGACAATCATGAAGATCACAAGATGCTAACTCAAAAATCCACAACAACCTGAGACTCTGTAAAATTTACAGATGCAGCAGCTATGATGCTAGCCAAATCATAATCCAAATATTCGAAGACCAGATACAAGCTGCAAGTCGTTGGAGATATGACAATGCCTTCCAATTTAATGACATTAGGATGATTTAATCTCCTCAATGTGATAATTTCACGTGCCATAAACCTCACACTCTCAGGCTCCAGCTTGTCAAACCTGACCTTCTTCAATGCAACAATTTGTCCATTCAAAAGGTCACGAGCCTTATACACATAGCTGTATGTGCCATGACCAATCTGCAAAATGAGGTCCCTCCTTAAGCTCAAATATGTTCAAAATGAAAATGCCAATACATAATTTTTGTATAGTTCCAGAGGTAAAATAACTGTGAGAAAATCAAAAACAAAAACTGAACATGCCAAAGAATTAATAGACAGCATTTTCAGAAAGTGCAAAGTGATTTCCAGACCATGGACAGTTATTGCCTCAACACATACGTTATCAATTGTAAATAGAGATTCCACTGAATGCATACAGGAGAAATATTCTCAATTCGTGAACTATCTTTGTCTTGGCAGACTAACAGCTGAACTGGCTGTGCAGAAAGCAGGGCTCTGAGAGATTCTAAGAGACAATAGATCCATTACCTTCTCAATTTTTTCAAACGAATTGGCCCTTCTAGGTAGCAAACCTTGAAGTGCTTCTCCTGCCACTTTAACAAGCCAGTCTGGCCAGCCCGCAGCAATTTGTTCTCCCTCTGACTGCTTCGAAACGTTATTCAACCTCGGAACTTCATATGCCTCATTCCATACATCATTTCTATTCTCCCCAGATCTACCGACTGCAATAAACAGTTATACAAATTCATTATTTTTCAGGATCCACATAGCTATCGTAAAGCGCTGCATACCTGAAGATTGAGCAGCATCACTATCTGCATATTCTTTTGGTTCAGGTGCCTGAGAAGATTAAAATGAAATGTTCTAAATACGAATTTCTTTTTGTGAAACATCCGCGAATATCTGAGAGTATGGCGATTCTGAAGCGTGCAATATCAATATATTTCAGAAAAGTGTAATGACGTGAGCCAGTTACCTTTTTACTAGTACGAAGACCAAGAAACTTCATCATATTATTGACTTCTCATGCTCAAATTGCAACAGAAAGTACTGTTCTTGTAATTTACTTCATATGCACGTGCCAGAACCAAGTTATTATGTAAGAGATGGGACCTTCTTTGATTTGGCAACGGACTACATTCTAGGATGTGGTTCAAACCAACGACGTCAAGACGTACTATTATACGCTTATGCGAAGAACCAAAGAACAAAAGGAGGAGGTATATTCCTGAGAAGGGAAAACAAGTTATAATCTGTCCCAAGGGGATAGTCTCTTTATCAACCTGTTTGCGAGGGGATCGTCTCTTTATCAACCTGTTTAGACTCTAATTCTGAATCATTCAAGTCTGGCAGATATGATAAGAAGTACGTAAACTTTTCGTGATTTTATGTTGGCGATACTTGTTCTAGAAAACTTAGGATGCCGCATGAAACGCCTTTGTTCTGGCACAAAACTGGTTTGTTGGTGATGGATTAGCAGCCTTTACAAAATTATCAGTATCTAGAAACAACAGAGGGGTCCGATTCCGAAACAAATTTCTTCTTCGTGGGAGGAATATAGCCGTGATCTGTTGAATGCAAATGTACAGCGGTCCTTCTGAAGAGAGAGAACAGGAGGAATACTGGAAGTGTCTCCAGATGAAACCATGAAAAAGAATTTCTACGCCGGGAACCGTGCGTGCGTGCCTGAATCTCCAGACCCGCCATACAGCGCAAGAGGAGGACTGAGGGACCGGAGCATCCATATTGAGGATCAAACATGTAGAGCGCTGTATGCATGCCTCTCGTCCCGCCAGCTCCGTAAAAAGGCAGCTGGAGCCTCTCCCGCGCACGATGAAGGCTAGTGTAGAAGTCAAACAAACAAAAAATTGGGAAGCTCCAATGTTTAAGGTCTTGAAAGATAATCTCGCAGTTCGTTTTTCGTTTTTAAGTCAACTTTTAATGTTTTAGGGCAATTAGAGCCCATGGGAATCGGGATATTTCGAGGAACGTAGAGTCTTCTTTGATCTACTAGGTGTTTTTCGTTTTTAAGTCAACTTTAATGTTTTAGGGCAATTGGAGCCCATGGGAATTGGGATATTTCGAGGAATGTAGAGTCTTCTTTTATAGAGAGTTTGATCTAGTCTTTCGTCTTTTGAGGCAGGGGCGAGGGTTCAGCCCCCACCGGTAACATGTATGGAACGTGTTATCATGGAAAAGTTATATCTTGTGGCTGATGTATCACCGTTTGTCCTGCCCCATGGTAAATGTGACCGCAGTCTAAGTCAATTATGTAAACCCCTGTTCTTGTAGGATAAGGGGGGTCCCATGGGTGTTATGCCCTTCCTTGTACAGTTGCAATTTCAAAGTTAAAGCCTGGAGGAATAGGCCTCGGCTGAACATCCATTTAAAAAAAAAAATTGGTCACCCTAACCATTTAAGATACTGTAAGGTCCTCTCTTTCTTTCAAAATGGGATCTTGAGATTTCTTATCACTCATTCTATCGAGAATCTTTTAAATGGTAACCAAAGGATTATGTAATTCGATAAATGATTACGAACATCTTTTGAAAAGCCAAAATGATTTTTGGTCAAGAAACTACAAGAAGTTAGATTTAATGCTTTGTTTTTGTTAAAATGAACCACTCAAAATATGGAACGTTGTAGCTCTTGATGTTTCTATTTTTGAGCTCTTAGTCATGATTAACTCTGAAAGGGATAATAATCGAGCACATTCATTGTACATGTTCACTTCTTTCATGTCATTGTTCCTTACTAATTGATTCTTTTGGGTTCGTTGAAAGGTATTCTCCTCGCCTAAGCTCGGTCTAAAAGCTCATTCATGAACTTCCAAAGTGTTCAATCCTCATTGTGATAGCCTCAAAATCTTTGTAAATTGATATTGTAAATTTTGATGATGATATGAGTGATACAATTTTTTTTATTATTATTATTTTTTTATGGTTGAATCATTTGGCTTGCAAGATTAACATAATTTTGATTGTGCATCAATATTTGATTGAATGATGTCTCATTCAATACACACACACATATATACATATAGACACACACACAAAGATTTTAATTTGTACATACTCACACATATGCATACATATATCATGCATGCTCATATATATATATATATATATATATATATATATATAAGAAATTTCACTCCAATATACACAGTGAAAGTTAGAAAACCTCTTCTAGAAATTGCCCTAAAATGTGCCTTGTAGCACACTATTGAGGGCCCTTCTGATATCAATTGGTGAGAGAATGACTGGCAGATGCTTCTACACCATCTCATTGTCGTCTCCACAAATTTCCGCATTCAAATGACTTCTATATATAGAGATATGTACATGGGAGTTTATGTCTCTTCACCTACCCTTGCATCTTCTCTCACCTCTTGACCTTTCACTTCTTGTCCTTTGTCCTTCCATTGCCTTGGGTGACTTTTAGTGCTCCAAATCACTCCATATGGACAAGGTTGCACCTTTTTTGAGTATTTCATCCCTCCAAACATAACTTGGCTTTTACCCAAGCCATAAATACATTTGTACCTTTTTACTTTAACACTTTTCTTTAAGGCTAGGAGTGTACTCTCTATATTTTCAAGTCATAGCTTCCTATTGAGCTTACATAAAATACATAAATGATAAAGAGATAAATAATGAGAGGTGAGTATGTGTCAAGCCTCGCAATTGGAGCTTGCACAAGCTCCATAACTTTCAACACTCCCTCTCAAGCTACAATTGGGAGTCTTGTTGGAAATTTAGTAGGCCCGTTACTAATACCACAGGTCCAAGGTTCCATAGGTCCAGCATATACAACATAGAATCTAGCAATCTTCCAATATTGACAAAACATGAACATACCACATTTAATCATAAAAATGATGAGACAAAGATAGAGAAAGATTAGACAACATGTGTAAAGTGTCACGTAAGCCATTGCTTACTCACACTATCATATATACCAATGTTCAATGTACAATGTGGGAGCAAAACTCTTAACCACTGTATGTGAACAGAAATAGATGGATGAGTGAATGTACAAATGTAACAAACATATTCAGATGTATGGAGAGAAATGTGAATATATATGAGATGTGTGACCTAATAGGTTGTAGAAGAGTGAATATGAGTGACACAAAGAGGAAGGATCAGTCTAAAACTGATAATCAACAAACCCTCATCTAACCTTAGGCTATGGAAGACCCTAAGTTAGACACGTGTGTGAAAAGATCACATACTTACAAAAGTAGCAAAGAATGCTAACAAGTTTGCTGCCAAAAATCCTCAAACTCATATGACCATACCTTCTCAAACACCTCATCCAAATATGCATAAAGCATATACATACTGATTCTCTTGTACCTATGCCGAATAGGAATCCTGCTGATATAGATGTTACTGCCTCCATAAACGTCAAGTAGTACATGTGTGCATAAAGAGAATATGTACCTGAATTCTTAACATAAGATGTAAATCTTATGTTAACCACCATCTAATGTCTTTGAAGTAACCTGAAATTTTCATGTAGAAGACAATCTTCAAATACATCATGTAGATGGTTGATCCACACCACAAATCTCTTAACACTACAAGGAATACGGACGCATAGCGACGATTAAGGCGACACAATTTCGTCGCTATAAAATTGCAAAACGCATCGCAATGAGCATCGAGCACGCACCGTCGATTAAACGACGAGCCAAACAACATTTTTTTCGACGGGGTGTGCGACACTCGCATAGAGCATCGCTAACACAACATTTTTAATGAGGCGACGCTTTTTGCATCGGATAAGCGATGCTTTTTTGCGTCGCGTAAGTGATGCTAAAAAATGTCGCTTATGCGACGTCAACTCTAGTGGTTTTTTCGACGTGTTAGCATCGCTTACAGGACGGTCTGTTGACGAAAAAATTAAAACGTTGGAGGCTCTTTGATCGACATTTTCACGCATCTGATCGAAGAGCTCTCCAACGTTCGCAATTGCACTGCGCTTACGATCTGAAACAAGTATATGCAGAATTGTTGTTTTGCCTAAGCTCTCTCTTATTGTCTCCCTCTGTCTCTGTTTCTCTCTTTCTACATCTTTCTCTCTTTGAATTCTCTCTCTCTCTCTCTCCTTTCTCTCTTTATTGCAAGTTATTCAAGAAGCTAACCAAGCAAAAAGTATGGCTAACTATTGTAAGTACAATTTCTATTCTTTGTATATCATTTGAATTGTGTTATTTTCATTAGATAGCATACTCACACTTATTGATATGCACTTATATACTTATACATGATGAAGATGCACTTTCACACATATACACATATACACATGCACATACACACACATATATACACACAGATACATGTGCACATACACTTAGACATACACACATATACACATGCATATGCACAAACATTTCTACAACCGCATAAAAAGACTTACATGCATGCATTATTGCATATATATATATATATATATATATATATATATATATATATATATATATATATACACACATACACACATTAACATATACGTAAATACATGTATATGCACATACATACACATGCACATACATACACAATGTCATGCACATACATACATATGCACACACATACACATGTACATACATACACATAGACATACATACACATATGCACATACACTTACACATACATATGCACATACGGACATATGCACATAGATACACACATACATACACATATGCACATACACTTACACATACACATGCACATACATACATATACACACACATACACATACACATGCACATACACACACATACACATACATACCTACACATACACATGCACGTACATACATATATTCGCTCATATACACACATATACATACATATACACATGCATATATACCTACACATACACATACATACATGATACACTTATACACATACATACATGATACAGTTATACACATACACATATACACATATACACATAAACATGTGCATACATACATACATATACACACACATACACATACATATGCACACATACACACATACACTTACACATAAACATATACATACATTCAAATTCACATATACATACACATACACATATATACACATAGAGTTACACATATACATGCACATACATATGCACACACATACAGATGCACATGCACATACTCATACACACATATACACTTACACATGCACATGCACATGCACATGCACATGCACATGCACATACATACATATACACACACATACATATACACTTACGCACACACATATGAATGAATTATATAATTAAAGTATTAAAACGCATGCTTAATATAAACAATAATAACAATCAATAGAACAAAACTCTTCATTACTTAATACCATACACACAATTCAAAACATAACTGAAATGAAAAATATATAGATAATATATATATATATATATATATATATATATATATATATATATATATATATATATATATCAATGTAAATACATATAATCCAATGTCATAATCAACTAGAATCCTAATCATCATCATCATGATCATCATCATCATGATCATCATCATCATGATGATCATCATCATCATCATGATGATCATCATCATCAGCAACATCATGACCATCCTGATCATCCTCATCCTCATCGTCATGATCACCCTGTGACGATCGAGATTGTCCCTCCTGTGTCTGTCTCTCCACCTCATCCATATCTGTCTCTCCATAATACTCTTGTATTACATATAACAAACATAAATAAATAAAACAATTAAACCATTCATAAAAATAAAATAATTATATAAAATTTAATAATACTCACAAAGGCATCAGGATGATCTCGCATATACTCGCTCAAACGCCGATATCCAAAATGTGTAGCATACTCGATCTCATGTTTTGTAGGATATCGGTCATAATCCTTTCGCTGCATTGAAACAAATAAAAAAGATTAGCTGCTTGCATTTTAACTAAAATAAAAAATATAGTCACAATAACACATATACTTACAAATGTAGCTACAAAACCATTATGGCCCATTTGGCCTAGGTGCGATGTGTGGCCCCACTCCACTCTCTTCTTTGCAGTAGCTTATTTATTTAAGAAAATAAATACATAAATTAAATGTAAAAAATTACTAAAATATATAAAAATTATAAATATAAACTATTAATTTGTGTACCTTCTGCTGAGGAAATGACTCCTGAAGATGTAGCTATCTACGAAAAAACTGCCACATCTCAGGTGGTATGTTAGGTCGCCTCTTATTTTTTTCCACCGTATAATATCTCCTATTAATTTAATCTCAAACAAAGAAAAAAATCAGAATACATACACATATATACACACACATACACATACCCACATACACATAGGCATGCAAACATATACGCATATATATATGTATACATATACACATATACATACATATAACATAAACACACATATACATATCCACATATATACGTACACACACATGCATGCATATACACTCATTCATACAAAATACATGCATTTATCCCACAATAATGTGTAGTTGTGTATATGTGAATATGTGTGTATGTGTAAATGTGTATATGTGAATATGTGTGTATGTGTAAATATGTGTATGTGAATTTTTTGTGTATGTAGATAATCAGATTATTAGTATCAAATACCATTATTTGTAGATTCTGATCAATTAGATGGAACTCCACCACCGTCTCCTCATCGTGCAACGACTATATACTGTAAGTATATCAAACATTTAATTTTAAATATATTTGCTAAATACATAACTTATATATTTTTTTTGTTTCTTATTATGTGCAGATTCTGATCAATCAGAGGGTACTCCACCACCTCCTACCCATGCAACGACTTCACATGTGTCCTCCGATAGGAATTATGATGAATTTTACTATCAAGAGCATATTATATGTTGGTGTAACTCTTGTTATGGCACGTATCGAAGACCACGATTGGAATGTATTGAACATGAGGCAGAGTACGGTACTTTTGAGCGTGCACCATCACCTGGTCAACGTGATAATGCTTGTGTATGTATTTTTTATATATATTAATGTTATTATTTTATTTAAAATATACAGGAATACTTGCTCGATGATGATGATGATGATGATAATTTTTCTCATAATGTTAATATACCTCGTACACGTCATGGATATGCTGTTCATCAATTACAAGTAGAGGTTTCTAGAAATCCTCTACCTCCTAGTTTAGAGATTGAAACGGATGGAGATTATCCATTGCCAGCTCGTGATCGTTCTTTGGTACAAACATATGATAGAAGAAGATATGGAGGATGGAATAGAGGACCACTTCCTTTAGATGGAGAGGTTTTCAACTTTTGGGGTAATCACTATATGATTGCTCCATCCACTATTACTAATGCTGGCTGTGGTCTCTTTATTGTAGAGGATTTGTATGTGCCTCCGAACTCTGAAGTCACTCTTATGTCATTTTGTGGTCCTATATATGGATGGGGAGATTGGCATCGACTTTCACGTTATGTTCAAAGCATGAGTACTTATGGAATATGCTTGAACACAACATCCCTTACTAGTAGAAGGATTTTACATGCAGAAAATGAAAGATTATATATTGATGGAAGACCTTACACACATGGAAATATAGCAGGTTTAATAAATAGTAGTCGAGGGTTACATAATAGTTCAAGGACTAATTGCACATTTGAGGAGTGTGAAAATAGTCATGAATCACCATACATGAGTTGAGATGTATCAAGATACATAGTTGTCAATGCTATTACTACATTACATGCCGGTGATGAACTATTAGTGAATTATGGATGGCGTAGACCTCCAAGAGCACCTTTTAGCTAGAGAGAATAAAAATTTTCTATCCATATTTAATAACTTATATACTTAATTTTATATTTAAAGTTTACTTTTTATTCATTTATGGAATACTAATGAATTTTATTTATATGTGTAGATTCCAATGTATGATGTTGATGATATTCCTCCACACCATTCACAATTGCCAGTAAGACCTCATTTATCACAAGCTTCTATGAGGAGGCTACACAAAAGTAATCATGTGGAATATGCAAGGTTGAAAGATCTATATTCAAAAGACGATAAAGCAGAAGATTTGTGTGACAATGATGAAGATGATGGCATGGCAGATTTTATTGAGGAGTGGTATCAAAATGATAGTGAGAGCATTGATATTTCTGAAAATGAGAAATATCTTTGAGAGGAATGTCTAAAGCATGTATATGAAGGAAGTCGTTTGACACGACTAAGTGCGAGCTTACTTATTCTCAATCTTCAAAATCGTTTTGGATGGAGTAATGTATCTGTTTCGACACTATTAAGTATAATTTTCAATTTTCTATCTATATATATATATATATATATATATATATATATATATATATATATATATATATATATATATATATATATATATATATATATATATATATATATATATATATATATATATATATATATATATATATATATATATGCATAAGTATATATGTATAAATACATGCATATATAAACATACACATAATATACATGAATGCATACACACATATAAACATACACACACATATACACACATACACATGTTATGAGAGTGAGGTCAAATTATACATACCTGTATCGAATGAAGATGTTTTGTCCATCTAGCCTTTAGAAGTGTCCACCCAACCTTTAGAATTTTTTTGACACATATGTTTCTCTTATTTTAGTCGACCTAATACCTGTGCTGCTAATTATACAAATATTAAATAGCAGTTACCAAGGAAGGTATTAAGCCACACGTAAAATGGGAGGAGCAAATTTATCTTGAAGATTTTGAAGGATGGAAAAATAATTTTAAAAGATGGGCGAACAAAAAGTGTACATTCAATGCAGGTTTTTATTCTTACTTTAGATAAGGTAAGAACAAGAACTTGAATTGAATGGACACTTTTTGTCCGTCCATCTTTTAAAACTATTAATGCATCTTTTAAAATATTCGCAAAAAATTTGATCCTCCCATTTTACATATGACTAAATACCTTCCTTGGTAACTGCTATTTAATATCTCTAAACAGCTTAGCAAGATAGGTAATAGATTGACTATAAAATGGGAAACTGCCAGACGATTCAATGGTCTAGATATGAAAATTTGCACACCACAATATACAAAAAACAATTAAAAACGAAATCAAATATACACAGCTACACATGCATACACACATATACATATATATATATACACATTCATACATACACATACATACATACACATGTATACATACATATACATATATGCATACATATACACATACGTATATATACGTACATATACACCTATAAAACACATATACATACATATATACATATACACACACACACACACACACACACACATATATATATATATATATATATATATATATATATATATATATATATATATATATATATATATATATATATATATATATATATATATATATGCATGCACATGCATATTCACATCCACATACACATACACATAAGCATACACATATATAAAATTAAATGCATATATACATATATATATGTATATTTATTTATTTACTTTTTTTAATTTATCTTTTTTTGATGAACTTATAGGTTATTATCTGAAAAGTTTTTACTAAGTCAGAATATTCTTCCTACCTCACATGATGAAATGAAGAAGATAATCAACAATCTTGGTATAGATTATCAATGTATACATGCATGTCCTAACGATTGTATTTTATATAGAGGTGAATATGCAGACTCGTTGACATGTCCCAAATGTCAATCTCCTCGATATAAGGGCGAAGAAGGTAAAATCCCAAAAAAGGTATTGAGACATTTTCCATTGGCTCCACGGATTAGACATATGTTTCGAAGCCCTGAATTATCAAAGCTTTTGACTTGGGGACATGATCACAAAAGTACTGATGGAATAATCAGAATTCCTCATGATAGTGTTGCTTTTCAGCATATTGATTCTACATGGCTTGAATTTGCACAAAATCCACAGAATCTAAAGTTAGGAGTTGCATTAGATGGGGTTAATCCATTCTCCATGAAATCCAGTAAATGGTCAACATGGCCAGTGGTAGTCATAAACTACAATCTTCCGCCATATCTTAGCATTAAAAAGGAACATTTAATGCTTTCACTTTTAATCCCAAGCAAAAGACAAGTTAAAGATATGAATATATATCTTGCTCGTTTCATTGACGATCTCCAAGAGTTATGGAGAGGTATTAATGTCATTGATGTATCGAAAAGCATGAAAGACATATTACGGTTCGTGGCATTGTGGCTTGGACTATTCATGATTTTCCAGGATATGATGTTTGTTCAGCTATTGATGTAATTTTTTTATTCAATATGCATGTAAATAAATATGATTTAATCTAATTATATTTTTATCATTTTCATGATGCATGAATATCTACTAAGGGTTATAAAGCTTGTCCATATTGTGGTGATTGGTTGAGATCAATCTATAGTAAGAATCTCAACAAAAATATTTATCTTCGACATCGATGATTGTTGCCTGATGATCATCCATTAAGATCTAAAAGAGAAGCGATACATTTCAATGGAAAGCTTGAAACAGGTCAATGTCCAAAACCTATGACGCCTATGGATTGGTATAAAAATGGACAAATGGACCTCTGATAGATCCAGAATAAAACATCTTCAGTGATGATTCAGATAATGAGTATGTGAAGAGAGGTAAAGGAAAATTGGCACTCGCAGAGAACATATCAATATGGTATCCTTTGGACTATTGGAAAGAGTTAAAAGGATGTCATCTTCTTGATCCTATGCATATATTAAAAAATATTGGTTATTCACTATGGCAGCATCTTCTTGGAATAAAAGATACCATAGCATCAAGGAATGATTTGAAAGATAAAAAATCCAAACCAAAGTTATGGCCAATTTTTGATAGACATCGACAATAAATGACTTATGCACCTGTTCCTTGGGTACTTACAACAAAAGAGATACAGACTATCAACAATAGAATTCAATTGATTAAGACTCCTACTGGATATGGTGCATCTTTTCAAAACATGTTTACTATGGATGATAAGAGCTTATCTGGGTTAAAGACCCATGACTGGCATAATTTTTTGAAACATATTTTACCTTTGGTTATCGTGGATGTACAACGAAAGGAGTACGAGATGTGATCTATCGTCTTGGATCACTTATAAGGTAATTATGATACTTTTATACTTAATATGTATGAATATTGGATATCTTTTATTTTTTAATTAACTTCTTTATAATTCTTTTTATGATATGTATAGGTGGATTACATCCAAAGAGATTGACAAAAACTCGATCCCACATAAAAAACATGAATGCAAAGAGCTACTATGTTTGATGGAGAAAGAACTTCCTACTTCATTTTTTGATATTCAGGTTCATTTATTAGTCCATCTTGTAGATGAAATAGAGATTGCAGGTGTTGTCAACACTCGATGGATGTTTTGGGTCGAGCGATTTATGGGAATATTAAAAGGTTATGTGCGACAAAGAGCGAAACCAGAAGGATCCATGGCAAAGGGTTGGATGCTTGAAGAGTGCATGTATTACGTTAGTGAGTACCTTGAAAGAGTTCATGAAGGAGCTCCATTGAAAAAAATGATGTTTCTACTTTTGTAGCATATAATAGCGAATGCATGCAAGCATTCCTTAGCGAATACGAGGAACTCCAAAATCTCCGAAGTAAAAGGAGAAAAAACAAAAGATATAGACATAATCTTGATAATAATGAGATTACAGATATATCTTCTTTCACGGATTGACTATATAGTCGTTTGCAATGTGTCAACGCAAATAATGAAGAAATCTTAGATGAGCAAAGAGAGTTAATGATAGGTTGTGAACGAAAGGTAATTTTATTAAAATAATATTTTATTTTTTTCATATATGTATATTAGTTTCTATTTACTAATTGAATTTCTTTTGCAGGCTCGAATGTTCACTAATATGTGGGCTTTTGGACAGCATATCAGAATCAAAGCCATTGATTCTTTACGTAAAACAGAGGATTCTAGTATTGTTGCTTCTTTCAAGCAACTATCACATGCTAGCTCAAAAGACACGAACCTTATAGATAGCGAACTTGGTTACGTAGGAACTATTGTTGGTATCTACGAAATTTCATTTCGTACATTCAAACAGGTAGAAAAAAGTTTATATTTTTTATGATAGAGTTAGTTATTTTTTTAAGCACCTAATAATGGGTTTTTGTTGTTATATATTTTGATAGGTCATTTTGAAGGTTGACTGGTTTCGAACCGAGTATAAAGGTAGTAATTCCACATTAAGAAAGGAATTAACTGGGTTTTGGGCAATTGATTCTTCCAAGGTAATGTGATCTACTAAAGAACCATATATTCTTCCTAGGCATATTGAACAAGCATTTTTTTATAAAAACCCAGATGCTCATGTGTTTGAACAGTTTATTGTTAGAGAGATCGAAGAAAGTCCTCTTGATGATTCAACATCAGATACTGATACATCAACATCTGAAAGAGAAATTAGAATCATTATACGTGATAATGATACTAATTTTTTTGATGAAGAGGATAATTCTCTACATGCTGATTCTACTGATGAGGAAGAGGAATTACCAGAAATAGATATTAATCCATCAATAGATGATGTGATTCATGAGAACATAGATTTAACAATAAAAGAAATAAATGAAATCAATAAGGAGAATGAAGATGAGACTATATTGATGTTACCAAAATGATGGCAAGAATGAAAACATATGAGCATATTAGATAGTAAATTCTACTCTAGTTATCAATCAATAACTTGAAGCTTCTGAATGGATATTAGATAATATATTTTTTTATTAACTTGAATAACGATGAATCCTACTAAAGAGATGAAATCATGTTCTTTTAGATTAGAACATGAAGCTCGGGGGTATGCCTAATTATTTTATATATAGCTTTATCTTCGAGGAGCAAATTTTTATCATGTATGTATGCATATGTGTGTATTCATGTGTATTATATGTATACATATGTTAGTATGCATATATATGTATTTCATGTATATGTATGTGTGTGATATATGTATACATGTGTTAGTATGCATATGTGTATATATGCATATGCATTTATGTAAAATATTCATGTATTCATGTAATATATGCAAGTGTTTATAATTGTGTACATGTATATATGTATATGTGTCTATGTGTAAATATGTACATGTAAATATGTATGCATGTATATATATGTTTATGTGTGCATGTAGGCATGTATATGTGATGTGTACATGTATATATGTATATGTGTAAATGTGTACATGTAAATATGTATGCATGTATATATATATTTATGTGTGCATTTAGGCATGTATGTGTGATGCATAATATATCTACTCCATTTTATATTTATGTATGTGTATCTACATGATGTGTATATATCCTTATATATATTATGATCCTCGTTGATTCGAGTAGCTATATATAGAGGCATAAGGTTGGGAGGAGAGACATCTCTTTAGTAGGACGTCGGAGGAATAGATGCAATGTGTACATATACTTCAATCATAGGCTAAAAGGTTGAATTAGAGTTTTTAAATTAGGGGTTTTAAAACCCTAATATCGAAATTAGTGTTTTCAATTTAGGATTTTTGAAATAGGATTTATTTATTTATTAATTTATTTATTTATGTGTATGCATGTGTTGTGTATGTATGTGTATCTATATGTGATTATATGAGTCTATGTGTGTGTACATATGATCATGCATGTGTATGTGTATGTGATATGTGTACGTGTACGTGAGTATGTGTATGTGTCTATGTGTATTCATTATATGTGTGTAATTGCATGCATGTGTATGTGTGTGTAAAAATGTGCATGTATGTGTGTGTATGTATAAATGTGCATGCATGTGTATATGTGTGTAAATGTGCATGGATGATGTATATGTGTGTGTATGCGTGTATTTGTACCTCTAGTCTCACTCTTTTCTCTCTCTCTCTCTCATATACATACATACATACATAAACACACATACTCATATCCACATATATATAAATAAAAGCAGTGCATACCGTGCATTATCGTGACGATGAGGCATAAGTGTCCGTATCTCTTTTAGACACCACTTATGCGACCATCCCGTCCCAAACTCTGTCTCAAGTGAGCTAAGTACGTATTTTTTTATCCCTCTCATCATGCTCACTACAAAAATAAAAAAAATAATGTAAATAAAACATAAGATATTTATTTCAATTTATATGTAAAATTTATACTTACTTCCACGGTAAGTGGACAAGGTGCAGGTAAGAGTCGCATAATGCCCGCATTCTTCTCTTGAACTCCAATCCATTCCCTATGTACACAATGTTTCCCTCTAGCTCTATATCGCACTCTAGTCCTAAGGTTCCTATGCATGTCCTCATAGGCAACTCTGCTCTGCTATCATGATCTGGAGGTGGTATAGGTGTCCTGAAAATAGATAGATAAAAATAAATAAAAATATGTGTTATAATATCATTAAAAAAGTTTATGAAAAAAAAAACATACCTATGAGCAGATAGGTGTCTTCCTTCATGTGGAGCCGCAGAAGAGCCCTCCTCTGATCGCTGGGTAAGCATTTGGATCGTATAGTCCAGCTCATCATCAGGCATCTCTGCGTAATCACGCATGATGGCCCGTAAAGTATCAGACGGAACTCTTGCTCTCATAAGACTTTTTATGAGAGTGAGTTTCTCCTTTCTCTCTCTACTAGGATCCATAATACCTAACATATAAAACAAAATGGGTTAGAAGTCAATATATATACATGTACATATGTATGTGTGTATGCATTAAGTATGTGTATGTATGAATGTGTATGTGTGTATGCATGTGTATGTGTGTGTATGCATCATTATGTGTATGTGTGTATGTGTGTATGTGTGTGTATATGTGTGTGTATGTGTGTGTGTCTATGTGTATGTATGTGCGTCTATGAGTGTGTATGTGTTTATGTGTGTGTATGTGTCTATGTGTGTGTATGTGTCTATGTGTGTATGTGTATGCAGGTATGTATGCATATGCATGTGCATTATTTATGCATGTGTGGTATGCATTATGTATGCATATGTGTGTGTATGCATTAAGTATGTGTGTATGTATGTGCATGTATGTGTGTATGTGTGTGCATGTATGCATCATTATGTGTGTATGTGTGTATGTGTGTATGTGTGTGTGTGTATGTGTGTGTATGTGTGTGTGTCTATGAGTGTGTATGTGTTTATGTGTGTGTATGTGTCTATGTGTGTATGTGTATGCATGTATGTATGCATATGCATGTGCATTATGTATGCATATGTGTGTGTATGCATTATGTATGCATATGTATGCATATGTGTGTATGCATTAAGTATGTGTATGTATGCATGTGCATTATGTATGCATATGTGTGTGTATGCATGTAAGTATGTATGTATGCATATGCATATGCATTATGTATGTATATATATGCAATATGTATGTATATATATGCAATATGTATGTGTATGTGTGTGTATGTCTCTCTATGTGTGTGTATGCATATATGTGTGTATGTGTGTGTGTATGTGTGTGCGTGTATGTATGTGTGTATGTGTGTATTCATGTGTATGTGTGTGTATGCATCATTATGTGTGTATGTGTATGTGTGTGTATATGTGTGTGTATGTGTGTGTGTCTATGTGTACGTGTGTGCGTCTATGAGTGTGTATGTGTTTATGTGTGTGTATGTGTCCATGTGTGTATGTGTATGCATGTATGTATGCATATGTGTGTATGTGTGTTTATGCATTATGTATGCATATGTGTGTGTATGCATTATGTATGTGTATGTATGCATGTAAGTATGTATGTATGCATATGCATTATGTATGCATATGCATATGCATATGCATATGCATTACGTATGCATATGCATATGCATTATGTATGCATATGTATGCATGTATGTGTATGTGTGTGTATGTCTCTCTATGTGTGTATGTATGCATATATGTGTGTGTATGTGTGTGTATATATGTGTCTGCATGTGTGTATGCATGTGTATGTGTCTGTATGCATCATTATGTGTGTATGTGTCTATGTGTGTGTATATGTGTGTGTATGTGTGTGTGTGTCTATGTGTATGTGTGTGTGTGTGTCTATGTGTATGTGTGTGTGTGTCTATGAGTGTGTATGTGTTTATGTGTGTGTATGTGTCTATGTGTGTATGTGTATGCATATGTGTGTGTATGTGTTTATGTGTGTATGTGTCTATGTGTGTATATGTCTATGTGTGTATGTGTATGCATGTATGTATGCATATGTGTGTGTATGCATGTGTATGTCTGTGTATGCATCATTATGTGTGTATGTGTCTATGTGTGTATGTGTGTATGTGTGTGTGTATATGTGTGTGTGTATGTGTGTGTGTCTATGTGTATGTGTCACTACACGTCTATGAGTGTGCATGTGTTTATGTGTGTGTATGTGTCTATGTGTGTGTATGTGTCTATGTGTGTATGTGTATGCATGTATGTATGCATATGTGTGTGTATGCATTATGTATGCATATGTGTGTGTATGCATTATGTATGTGTATGTATGCATGTGCATTATGTATGCATGTAAGTATGTATGTATGCATATGCATATGCATTATGTATGATTATGTATGCATGTATGTGTATGTGTGTGTATGCATATATGTGTGTGTGTATATGTGTCTGTATGTGTGTATGCATGTGTATGTGTGTGTATGCATCATTATGTGTGTATGTGTCTATGTGTGTATATGTGTGTGTATGTGTGTGTGTGTGTCTATGTGTATGTGTGTGTGTCTATGAGTGTGTATGTGTTTATGTGTGTGTATGTGTCTATGTGTGTGTATGTGTCTATGTGTGTGTATGTGTCTATGTGTGTGTATGTGTCTATGTGTGTATGTGTATGCATGTATGTATGCATGTGTGTGTATGTGTATGCATGTATGTATGCATATGTGTGTGTATGCATGGGTGTGTGTGTATGCATCATTATGTATGTATGTCTGTGTATATGTGTGTGTATATGTGTGTGTATATGTGTGTGTGTATGTGTGTGTGTCTATGTGTATGTGTCGCTACGTGTCGTGTGTATGTGTTTATGTGTGTGTATGTGTCTATGTGTCTATGTGTGTATGTGTATGCATGTATGTATGCATATGTGTGTGTATGCATTATGTATGCATATGTGTGTGTATGCATTATGTATGTGTATGTATGCATGTAAGTATGTATGTATGTATGCATGTAAGTATGTATGTATGCATATGCATTACATATGCATATGCATTACATATGCATATGCATATGCATTATGTATGCATATGCATTATGTATGCATATGTATGCATGTATGTGTATGTGTGTGTATGTCTCTCTATGTGTGTATGTATGCATATATGTGTGTGTATGTGTGTATGTGTGTGTGTATATGTGTCTGCATGTGTGTATGCATGTGTATGTGTCTGTATGCATCATTATGTGTGTATGTGTCTATGTGTGTGTATATGTGTGTGTATGTGTGTGTGTGTCTATGTGTATGTGTGTGTGTGTGTCTATGTGTATGTGTGTGTGTGTCTATGAGTGTGTATGTGTTTATGTGTGTGTATGTGTTTATGTGTGTATGTGTATGCATGTATGTATGCATATGTGTGTGTATGTGTTTATGTGTGTATGTGTCTATGTGTGTGTATGTGTCTATGTGTGTATGTGTATGCATGTATGTATGCATATGTGTGTGTATGCATGTGTATGTCTGTGTATGCATCATTATGTGTGTATGTGTCTATGTGTGTATGTGTGTGTGTATATGTGTGTGTGTATGTGTGTGTGTCTATGTGTATGTGTCACTACACGTCTATGAGTGTGTATGTGTGTGTATGTGTCTATGTGTGTATGTGTATGCATGTATGTATGCATATGTGTGTGTATGCATTATGTATGCATATGTGTGTGTATGCATTATGTATGTGTATGTATGCATGTGCATTATGTATGCATGTAAGTATGTATGTATGCATATGCATATGCATTATGTATGCATATGCATTATGTATGATTATGTATGCATGTATGTGTATGTGTGTGTGTATGCATATATGTGTGTGTATGTGTGTATGTGTGTGTGTGTATATGTGTCTGTATGTGTGTATGCATGTGTATGTGTGTGTATGCATCATTATGTGTGTATGTGTCTATGTGTGTATATGTGTGTGTGTGTCTACGTGTATGCGTGTGTGTCTATGAGTGTGTATGTGTTTATGTGTGTGTATGTGTCTATGTGTGTGTATGTGTCTATGTGTGTATGTGTATGCATGTATGTATGCATATGTGTGTGTATGCATGTGTGTGTGTGTATGCATCATTATCTGTGTATGTGTCTATGTGTGTATGTGTGTGTGTATATGTGTGTGTGTATGTGTGTGTGTGTCTATGTGTATGTGTCGCTACGCGTCTATGAGTGTGTATGTGTTTATGTGTGTGTATGTGTCTATGTGTATGCATGTATGTATGCATATGTGTGTGTATGCATTATGTATGTATATGTGTGTGTATGCATTATGTATGTGTATGTATGCATGTGCATTATGTATGCATGTAAGTATGTATGTATGCATATGCATATGCATTATGTATGCATATGTATGCACGTATGTGTATGTGTGTGTATGTCTCTCTATGTGTGTGTGTGTGTATGCATATATGTGTGTGTATGTGTGTGTATATGTGTGTGTATGTGTGTATGCATGTGTATGTGTGTGTATGCATCATTATGTGTGTATGTGTCTATGTGTGTATGTGTGTGTATGTGTGTGTGTCTATGTGTATGTGTGTGTGTCTATGAGTGTGTATGTGTTTATTGTTGAGAGTTCTATGCTCCACCCTTTCAATCTCCATATAAGCAAGGCCTCCCTTCACTCCTCACAAGTCATTCACTCAAGCTCTTGGCAAGAGTGCCCTCACTCTCATTATGGAGTCTCCATGCTCATAGAGCATTCTTTGTAAGTTAATTTCTATTTATTTAGTTCATCATGTTTTCTTATCTTTTCTTTCTTCCTCCATAGCTTGGTAGGATATTGTTTAATAGTAGAGTAGGAGTATTTCCTTTTTCATTTCAACATTTATGTGTGTGTATGTGTCTATGTGTGTATATGTGTCTATGTGTGTATATGTGTCTATGTGTGTATGTGTATGCATGTATGTATGCATATGTATGTGTATGCATGTGTATGTGTGTGTATGTGTCTATGTATGTATGTGTGTGTGTATATGTGTGTGTATGTGTGTGTGTCTATGTGTATGTGTCGCTACGCATCTATGAGTGTGTATGTGTTTATGTGTGTGTATGTGTCTATGTGTGTGTACGTGTCTATGTGTGTATGTGCATGCATGTATGTATGCATATGTGTGTGTATGTGTGTATGCATTATGTATGCATATGTGTGTGTATGCATTATGTATGTGTATGTATGCATGTGCATTATGTATGCATGTAAGTATGTATGTATGCATATGCATATGCATTATGTATGCATGTATGTGTATGTGTGTGTATGTCTCTCTATGTGTGTGTGTATGCATATATGTGTGTTTATGTGTGTGTATATGCGTGTGTATATGTGTATGCATGTGTATGTGTGTGAATGCATCATTATGTGTGTATGTGTCTATGTGTGTATGTGTGTGTATGTGTGTGCGCGTCTATGTGCATGTGTGTGTGTCTATGAGTGTGTATCTGTTTATGTGTGTGTATGTGTCTATGTGTGTGTATGTGTCTATATGTGTATGTGACTATGTGTGTGTATGTGTCTATGTGTGTATGTGTCTATGTGTGTGTATGTGTCTATTTGTGTATGTGTATGCATGTATGTATGCATATGTGTGTGTATGCATTATGTATGTGTATGTATGCATGTGCATTATGTATCCATATGCATTATGTATGTGTATGTATGCATGTGCATTATGTATGCATATGTGTGTGTATGCATGTAAGTATGTATGTATGCATATGCATTATGTATGCATATGTATGCATGTATGTGTATGTGTGTGCATGTCTCTCTATGTGTGTGTGTATGCATATATGTGTGTGTATGTGTGTGTGTATGTGTGTATGTATGTGTATGTGTGTGTGTATATGTGTGTGCATGTGTATGCATTATGTATGTGTATGTCTGTATGTGCATTATGTATGCATATGTGTGTGTGCATGTATATGTGTGTGTGTATGCAACATTATGTGTGTATGTGTGTATATGTGTGTGTATTTGTGTGTGTATGTGTGTGTGTCTATGTGTATGTGTATGTGTGTGTGTCTATGTGTGTATATGTGTGTGTATGCATATATATGTGTGTGTAAGTGTGTGTGTGTGTGCGCATACCTGGCTTCAATGATGAGTGTCTCTCTCGCTCTTTCTCTCATGCTCTCTCTCTCTCTCTCTCTCTCTCTCTCTCTCTCTCTCGTTCTCTTGCTCTCGTGTCCAAATCCCAGCACAAATGTGCCGGAAGAAATTGATTTATTTTTTAACATTCCAGAGCATCGCTTATGTGACGCTCTGGAACACAGGATGTCGCATATGCGATGCTATCGAGTTTGCCAACGTCGCAAATAATGTCGCTAGTTAGTGATGCTATTTGCGACGCACACATTTAGCATCGCATAAGGGACGCAGGCATCGCTTATGCGACTAATGCCCATAAAAAAAATCCAAAAATACCATTGTCGCTTATGCGACGCTAGCATCACATAAGCGATGATGCTCGTTTTTTTTTTCAATTAGGGGGCGTCGCTACGCCCCCCTATTTCTTGTAGTGTAATAACCTCTCCATAAGCAAGAGTGTGAGCACACTCTTCTTCTCCAAGAAGAACTCCATAGCCGCTCCTCAACATGCTCCAAAATAGCAACATGGTTGCCCCATGTGCTAAGAAGCACCACCTCTATTGAGGGACCAAGCTCCAAAGCTTGTGTTGCAAACGGTGTTGGATGAATACAATGAGCCTTTGGCTCTTCTTATATAGTAGTTTAGTAGTCCTCCACAAGCACATACGAAAAGCTTTAAAAAATCGTATTCGTGATTTAATTGTTGAAAAAACAATCCCTATCGCTATCCGTCATCGCTCGTCGCTTGTTATGAAAAGCATGAAGAAAAATATCTTCGTGCGCACCACTGCTGGAGTCGGGGATTGAACCCAAGTCCTTATGGTGAAAGACAATCGCTCTAACCATTGCGCCAATGCCGATTTGTTGTAGAAGGAGTGAGATTAAAGACTATACATCCTGTAAACAATGTGAATAAAAATGGACCAATGACCATTTGATATTAAGACCTTGACCTTGGGACATTGTTTTCCAACAATCCCCCTTGCAATGTCACAATGGTACAAATTGGACTGAGTCTGCAAACTTCATAAGTGGCAAACTATTACAAGCTTGAAACTTGTACTCCCGAATTGTTGTTCAAACCTTTTCTTCAAAAGTCTTCTTCAAAACTGAATTTGCATTTCCTTCAAACTTCAAACACCTGAACTTGTTGAATATGAACCATAATACTTAAGAAAATATGCAAACTAGATATCCAATAGTGTACACATCAAGTAATCAATGTTTGACAACAAATATAACATCTACTGACTCTGAACCTACTATCTCCTGTCTTCTCAAACCCGAAAACATACACTAGGATCCACATATTTGCATTTACCTTACGAAAAAGTTTTCTCAACGTACTTCTGCTGTGTTATGTAAATACACTAAACAAAATAGAGAACTGAATCCTGGAACCTGTGAGTGACAACTCACAACTTAGTGTATTATGAACACTGCTGGTGCATCTCTGACTGTACTAAAGTCAACTCAACTCAACTTAGCTATCATCAACTGAAATATGAGTCTCATAAAAAAATCTATGATGTCATCATGTCTTCATTCTTGTTCAATCTGTAAATCTTTCATACCTCTTTCCTTCAGAACCTGGTATAAACATATATGTACGCACCTCTCAAACATACCTTTCTAAAATATCAAGCTTCTCTTCAATAGAACTCTAGAACCTTCTCCTGAACAAGAACACCCTTACAGGAACTTTCTCCGGACATTCTCCTTCGTCCTTCTTCTTTCAAAGTTGGAACATAAAGAGAACTTGACAAAGGAAATATAGGAATACCTGTAGGTATGACTTTACATTCTTTTACACATGGCTGAAAATAAGTCTTCATGTTTCATCACTCCCCTGGATGATTTAACACTAGTATCCATAATTCTTCAAATATATCAGACTTTATGAAATCTAGAACATCTTCCTTCTTTCAATAAATCTGATCTTCAGTGATCAATACCTGCATCTCAAACAAAAATCTATGAACCCTTTTTATTAGCATTGTACACATGCCAATAGCTTTCCTTGTCATTCCTCAGCTTTCCAAATTATAGAATAAGATTAGCTGATCTAACCTCAAAAACCTTGCTGAAAGAATTTTAGGATTCGTAACCTTCTGCAACATAACAAGTATCTTATTCTATTCCTCTGCAACACAAATCTCATAGGATCTAAATCTTTGACTTACTTCCTCCAATGCTAAGAACCTTCTCAAACAAAGGATAGAAAACTCACTCATAGATACTCAAGATCTTCAAGATCATTCAAGATCTATCAAGATCTTACAAGATCATACGAGATCATCCAAGATCAATGATCTCTCCAATAGAATACCTGTGTAGAATCTGCTCTCATCAAACCTTCATGACTGAATGTTTGATTTGCTACCTGAATATCTCTAAGTGTCCATGCTTCTTAGAAAGTTGTAAACATTTTCTTCAAACAAATCCTTCCCAAGAATCTGCAACTCCTACTTGAAACATAAGTGGACAGAGTTCTCACCTTGAGAACTCCAAAATCTGCAAGTTGATACTTCATCTTTTCATATTCTTTCCGGGTGAAATGTGATAGTACCTGCTTGATTTTCTTTTGGGTAACTCCACTTGTCAATCAAGTGATAGGATCTAATGGAACACCTTTTTGAATACAAGCATGTATCCAAAAATCTAGACAATCATAGAAAGTAGATTCTTCAACTGACTAGTACATCAAAAATCTGAATTTTTTGAAGTTCTCTTCATCTTGAAGTAGCAAGCACTCTTAACTTCTTCAAATGAACTCTTTCTCTTCCTCTTGAGAACTCTTTCTCTTCCTCTTGAGAACTCTTTCTCTTCCTCTTGAGAACTCTTTCTCTTCCCCTAATACTAAGAGTAAGAGACAAAACAAACATGGTATACAAATGGAAGTGAACATAGAATCATTTTTTATCATCTCCTCATATCTCTTGAATCAAAATTCTATTTGAAATGAGTGATATGATTGAATTTACCAACCTTTTGTGTGAATGATGAATTCTATTTCTAGAGTTATATCTCTAGGAAAAATATGAGCAAAAAATTCCAACCAACTTACAACACAAAATTGGTTGAAAACAAAAGTGATGCTCTCCACATTTGTCTTCTTAGATGAGTTTTCTTGCCATGAAAGAGATCTCTCAAAACTCCCTAGAAAAACCTCTAGATACCTGTTTTGATGTGGCTAATGCTTTAACTTTCAAAGAATGAAAGTGTATAAAAGCATTCCTTGAATCCTTCAAATCTCTTCATAACTGCGCTTCTAGGACATGACCTGGAAATGATAATCTGATAGTAGAAACTGATACCTGTGATTTGATGCTGATTTGGTTCCTTCATCTTCTCCAAACCATTGTTTCTCCTTGAATTTCAAGTAGCCTTCTCTTCATCAAGTCTTGGTCTTCAAACAATACTTTTGTAAAGTATTTGCATACTCTTCCAAAAATATTTGACTGCTAACAGATCATCATCTTCATACTCCACCCTGATGAATAAACATGTGACTGAATGATCTAATTCTCAAATCTCTACTCATCTAGATTAAGTGTGTATATCAAATGTCAAATGTTAGAAGGTGCCCTTAAATCATATGTTGTAAACCTAGAAGTCTGGGAACCTGGGAATCTGAGAGCCTGAATGTTCTGATGCCAAAACCCTAAAGCTCTGATACCAAATGTTGGAAATTTAGTAGGCCCGTTACTAATACCACAGGTCCAAGGTTCCATAGGTCTAGCATATACAACATAGAATCTAGCAATCTTCCAATATTGACAAGACATGAACATACCACATTTAATCATACCAATGATGAGACAAAGATAGAGAAAGATTAGACAACATGTGTAAAGTGTTACGTAAGCCACTGCTTACTCACACTATCATATCTACCAATGTTCTATGTACAATGTGGGAGCAAAACTCTCAACCACTCTATGTGAACAGAAATAGATGGATGAGTGAATGTACAAATGTAACAAACATATTCAGATGTATGGATAGAAATATGAATATATATGAGATGTGTGACCTAATAGGTTGTAGAAAAGTGAATATGAGTGATAGAAAGAGGAAGGATGAGTCTAAAACTGATAATCAACAAACCCTAATCTAACTTGAGGCTATGGAAGACCCTAAGTTAGACACATGTGTGAAAAGATCACATACTTACAAAATTAGCAAAGAATGCTAACAAATTTGCTGCCAAAAATCCTCAAACTCATATGACCATACCTTCTCAAACACCTCATCCAAATATGCATAAAGCATATATGTACTGATTCTCTTGTACCTATGCCGAATAGGAATCCTGTTGATATGGATGTTACTACCTCCATAAACTTCAAGTAGTACCTGTGTGCATAAAGAGAATATGTACCTCAATTCTTAACATAAGATGTAAATCTTATGTTAACCACCATCCAATGTCTTTGAAGTAACCCGAAATCTTCATGTAGAAGACAATCTTCAAATACATCATGTAGATGGTTGTTGGAAGGTGTATTCTTGGAAAAGCATTTTTGATGTAAAAAAATTAGTAAAAAGTCAAAAAACTTGTAAAATATTTATGCAATGGTTGTAAAAATAAGGAAGAGTCTTCCTTATGTGGTTGAGGATCTCATGTAATTTTTGTAGAATTTTTAGAAACTCTTAGATAGCATTTTTTAGAAAATTAGAGAAAAAGACCTAATTTCAAGTGTGAAAAGGGACACTTGAAAATGTATATAAGTCAATTTTCTCTATTTTGGAGAGGTTGGTTAGTCATTTGCTCAAGCTATCAATAGAGAAGAAAGAGTTTCTGCAAAAATCGTGTTTTCTCCTGTTGAGTGTATTTCCTTTGATGTGTGAGCTTGTCTCTTGCTTAATCATGGAGATTTGTGAGTCACATTTGTGTATTACTGAGTAAGTTGTATGAAGAGAGAGACCTATTGCTGTAATGAGTGGAAAAGGACTGAAGGAAGTTCCAAAATTGTGAAAATCGTCTGTTGGTACAGAATCGCGATTGTCTCGTCTTTGTGATACAGGTGATATTTTTCAATTTTGAGTTCATATTTGTATTCTGCTAATGAAATGGCATGGTTTTGACATAAAGAACATAGAAAATGATGGAGATTTGCCTTAGTTATGGTAAACTCAAGATTTTCTCTTCATCTTCAATTTCTCTCAGCAATCCAGCCATCAATCTCTTATTTCCTTGAATCTATTATCTTGAAGGGGCTGTGGTCTTATGGATATTCCTAGGATTGACAAAATAAAGATGATTTGTTGATTCTTTGTTACTTCATGATTGGAGAGGACAACTTGGAGTCCAAAACAAAACATTTTTTGGCGCCGTTGCCGGGGATCATTCCAAGAACTTCTTTGAAGTTGGACCTTTGCTGGATCTTCAGTTGATGATGGTAAACAAGGTAAAGCTCATCAATTAGGAAAAGTGCACATGGATAGGTAGATATCATTGTTTGTCTTTAGGGAAGAAGAAAGCAATGGATGTCTTGTAGAAGTGGAAGTGCTGAAATCTTTGTAAATTGATAGTTGCTCATCATATTGGTGAAGTAAAAGTGCAGGTGTGTGGAGGAGTTGAGCCAAGGAGCTGAAGATGGAGGTAACTTGAATCTATTTTTGCATTTCTAGATTTCTTTTTGCCCAAGTACTAGACACCATGGGTGATCTTGGGAAGATAACATGGTGTTATTAAGGAAAGGACAATTAAAGTAGCTAGATGTAAGAATGAGGGATTCAGTTGTTCACCAAGTCTGAGCATTAAATCTTGAGTTGTTCTGCATTTTGAAAAAAACATATGATGAAAATATGTACCTATTGACCTCGTGGAACTCAGACAGCGGCGATGGTGGAGGAAGGAAACGTCTCTGAGCGTGGCTATGGCGGTCTGCTTTCACGGCGAGTCTGGAGTCAGAGGGTGAAGGTTGACTATCTTCCTGAGAGAGCGTGGTGGAAGGAAACGTCTCTGAGCGTGGCTATGGCGGTCCGTTTGCAAGGCGAGTCTGGAGTAGCAGTTTCAAGACGGGGTCTTGCTCCTGAGGACTCGACATCATCTTCTCCCGCTTCCTGCTGAGGGCCTAAGCCTGTCTGTTGGCCTCGGCTGTCGTATCGCCGGATTTCCTTCGGTCGCGGTCGCTTCCCCAGGCGGCTGGTATCGCGATACCTCCGCTGGAGGTATCGTCGATACCTCCCTGGGTGGAGGCTTGTACTGCGGCGATACTCGTTACCAGAGGCGTGCGACACCCGCGTGCCTCACGATACTCCCGCTTTTTCCGCGATACCCGCGTTCTTGCCTTGGCGACTCCGCGATAGCGATCTCTGTCTCCTTGGGTATCGCCGGTCGCATCGAGTATCGCCGGTCGCATCCATCGAGTATCGCCGGTCGCTCCACCGCGTATCTCGGGCTGGTCCCCCGTGTGTCGCCGGGTGTCCAACGTTTTTCGCCGAGAGTCAGGCTGCACCAACAGGTATTGCCGGGAGCCAGACGATCGCCCGACTCCTGGAGAGGAGCCCTCTGCTGTCAGCGACGCGTGGCGAGTTTGGCGCGGGGCTCGAGGGATTCGCCTCCTCCTTGGGCTTTAAATTAAATTAAAAAGGACAGGCCCCGCTTCAGTGCGACAGAAGAAAAAGAAAAAAAAAAAGAAAAAAAAGAAAGAAGAAAAAGAGAAAAAAAAAAGAGAAAAAAGGAGAAAAAAAAAAGAAAAGAAAAAAAAAAGAAAAGAAAAAAAAAAGTAGTAGAAAAGAAAAAAGAAGAGAAGATTTGTAGAAGTGTGCTTGCGGATTTCTTGGCCTTTCGTCGTCTCTTCGGTTGCTTCAAACTCTTATCCCGGGACTCGCGTGGCATCAAAACATTCTATCGCAGGGAGTTTTAAAAATAGAGAGAAAAGAAAAAAAAAAAAAACAAAAAAAAAAAGGGGGGAGAAGAAAAAGAAATAAGAAGAAAAAAGAAAAAAGAATAAGAGAAAAGAGGAAAGATTCGAAAGAAAAAAAGAAGAGAGCTACCTCTTATTGTGGAAATTTTTGGATGCTTCTCTTCCCAGAGTTTTAGTAAAAGATCATCTTTCTCGGGGTGTCCCTCTTTTGTCATGGATTTGGCGACCCCCTCTCTTGTGAGAAGCTTCATGGATGTGGCTTCATCCTCTCTCGTGAAAAGTAATCGGGCCCCTCCCCCTGGGGAGACCGGTACACTGGCCGCTCTGCTGGAGGGGGGTTCAAGTGCCGCTCCTGGGGCATCCGAAAGTGTTGAATCCCCCATCGTGTCCCTCAGTAGACCCGCAGTTCTATCTGCTCAGGAGGAGCTCAAGAAAGTTTGCCTCGTCGGCCAAGTGTTTGGCCCTAGGCCCCCGCTCGAAATCGTGCGACAATGGCTAAGAAAAGAGTGGTTCCCTCGAGGACTAATTGTCAGCAAATGCCAGTTCTTACCAGCAAACCACATGTTGTTAGTCTTTGAAAATGAAGAGATGGCGTTCCAAGCCCTAAGCGTTGGCACCTGGCAGCTCGGTCGGGCGACCCTGTGTCTATTCAGATGGTCCCCGGACTTTACTCCCGACAAATCGAAATCGCTCCGGTACCCCCTTTGGGTTGAGCTCCCTAATCTCCCATACTTCTTGTACAACTTCGTGTGGGACATTGTCTCTCCTATCGGCAAGCCGTTGGCGTCACGCGAAGACATTGGCGGCCTCATCTATGAAGGTGCTAGACACTCGTTCAATGCTAGGTGGCACCCACAAATCTGCGTCGAGGCCGACCTCAGTTCGCCGCTTCCATCAACGATCAAAGTGGACATGGGAGAAGGAGATGTTTGGGAACAGGATCTCACCTACAAAAATCTTCCCAACGCATGCTTTCGTTGTGGTCAGCAAGGTCATAGGATTAAAGACTGCCCTCTCAGGCAAAAAAACAAACAATTTCAAGAAGTCTCCAAAACAGCTCAAGACACCTTTGGCGATTTGACCCACTCGACCAAGGAAGGGGAAGGCAAGGGTCTCCCCAATCCACAAGTTGATGCTGATGGCTTTACTGAAGTTAGAAGAAGAAGGAAAAGAAGTCCGAGGGCACGGTGAGAGAAACAACCCGCCAATTACCCCCTACAGCAACTTGTATTGCAATCTTGGTAAGGAGATCAACGAGCTTGACTACCCAGGTGGGAAGCCACCCGAGGTAGACACTCACGACGAAGCCCTAGAGATCCCTGACAACAAAGAAACCCCCCAGGAGGGTTACACTACAAGCAAAGAAGATGGTTTCACCACTAGTAACGAAGACAACATGGATAGTGAAAGTTCCATCATTGGATCGACGATCCCGGAAACGGTGCCGAGCACGGGGCCCAATTCTCCCCAGCAAGGAGCATCACGCAAAGGAAAACAGCCTATGGAGCTACCATGGAAAAGCCCTCACAAGAATCGATTTCTAAGTCGGGATCAGATCCCAGCGAAAAAGAAAGATGAAGCCAAGAGAAGAAAGGACAAGGCTCCCTCCCGCAAAGAGGGATCAACACAAAAATGATTGTTATCTCGCTAAATGCTAGAGGGCTAACCGACCCCTCAAGAGCGACCATCATTGGTCAATGGCTCCGCGACATTAGCTTAAACCCAGACATTATATGTATTCAAGAGATTAAAATTGACGGAGAAGACCTCCAGAAACGGCTCAGACAGGTCTCCTCGGCCCATGTGTGGATCACAACGAAGCACCAGCGGGGGTCCGGAGGAACGGTTATCGGGGTTAAGCAACGCTGGATCGAAAAGCTAGAGAACTCCATTGAAGATGTAAGCCACCGTTGGATTGCGGCTTCTTTTGGTGCTCCTCTTTGTGTTACTATGGTTTCTTTGTACGCCCCTAACGGGGATTTGGAGAGACTGAACACTTGGGCTTCATTAGACTCGCTCCCCCACAACGTGCTTATATGCGGAGACTTCAACATGGTGGAGGACCCTATGGACAGATGGATGGGCAAGGGTAGGGTCATCGACAGTCGGGAGAAAGAAGCGTGGGACATGACCAAACTCCACTTGGATCTGGTTGAATTCAAAGACTCGAATGGCTATTCTTGGTCGAATCTCCAAGCGGGTGAGGACTTGAGGAAAGCTAGGCTTGATAGATGCTACATCTCTCAGAGCTTTACTCATCAGTGGGGCCACCCTACCATCACGCAACGCACTGACCTCACCATCTCTGATCACTACCCGATAGTTATCACTTTTCAACCTTCCAACAAGATCCGCAAGGCTCCGTGGTTCCATGCCAACGCTACCACCTTCTCTCTCCCCTCCGTCCATCAAGAGATTGCCGAGACGTGGACGGCGGCGTTCGCCTCTGGCTTGGCCCCAGCCAAGTGCTGGAGAAGTGCGGTCGACAGGTCTCGTAAGATCATGATCAGAACTAAAAAGATGCTCGAGACTGTGCGGCGGGCTCGTAGGGAAGCTCTTTACCTCAGACTCTGGCGGCTCGAGGAGGAAGTGAACAAAGGAAAACTCCAAGCCCAGAAAGGTCTCCGAAAAATTAGAGCAGTGTTGAGATATGAGGAAGAAATACAAAGGAAAAACTTGCAAATCTTCTTCAAGGAGTGATGGGCCGGCAAAGCCGACAAACCCACCAAAGAGATGTGCCGTATCCTTAAAAGGAAACACAACAGAGAGGCGATCCCTCTACTGCTAGACCCACATGGCAATGTATGCAATTCAGAAGCGGATAACCTTGGCATCATCGAAGGGCACTTCACGAGACTCCTGGGAACCTCGAACCCCCTCTCCCACCATAGAAGGGACTGCATGGCTGCCATTTCTAGGGTTTCCCCCCGGAGAATTCCACCCAACCTCCTCTCCCTGCTTCATGCCCCTATCTCTGAATCAGAAATCATTGAGGTCATTGACGCCCTTCCCCTCGGTAAAAGCCCGGGACCCGACGGACTCACTAACGAGTTCTTTAAGTCCTTCAAGCTGGTGGTCGCCACCCCTCTTCGGATGGTCTGGTAGGAAGCGCTAAGGTTTGGTGCTCTTCCTTCTTGTCTAAATAATGGAATTATCAAGCTGATACACAAGAAGGGGGAAAAGAACAGAATCGAGAACTGGCGACCTATTACGATGCTCCAAACGGGATACAAGATCATCGCCAAAGTCATTGCCAACAGACTCTCGTGCCACCTGAGATCTTGGCTTAGTGAGGACCAAAAAGGCTTCATCAAAGGCAGGTCTATCCTGGAAACCATTATGGATATTTGGGAAGGTATTCAATATGCAAATGAGTCCAAACAAGATGTGGTTTTCCTCAAGATCGACTTTGACAAAGCCTACGACAGACTTGAATGGGACTATATTCTGCAGTCGCTCCAAGACCTCGGATGTAGTCAGAAATTCACCAAGATGATCGCAACCCTTCTCGGAAAAGCAACGACCCAAATTAACGTTAACGGCAAGCTCTCGAAGGCGATCCATCTTAAAAGGTCTATTAGACAAGGGTGCCCTCTGGCCCCCCTGCTTTTTGCCATGGCCACTGAGGGAATGAGCAGACTTGTGGCACATCATGTGGAGGCAGGCAATATCAAAGGCCTCCGGCTACCTCACGACCACAGTCAAATCATCATGAGACTTTTTGCCGATGACATGAACGCGTTCGTTCACAATGATAACACCAGCCTGGAGACTTTCTGGATGTGTCTTGCTACCTTTTGTGATGCCTCTGGATCCAAAATCAACCACTCTAAAACCGCCTTTAGGGCTATTACGGGTCATCACCCTGGCCTTCTCATTGATCAAGGCTGTCAAATCATCCCGCAGGGCCAAATCTTCCGGCTTCTTGGAATCCCCTTGGGGTTTGGCGTCTCAATGGAGCAGCGATGGAACTGGGTGCTGGCCAAACTCGAAAACAAGCTTAACTACTGGAAAGGCATGCAAATTAATCTTGCTGGACGTGCGATGGTTATCAACACGTTCCTCCTATCCTCTACCATCTATTTCCTTTCTTGTTGGAGACCAAATGAGCAAGGCCTGTCCAAACTGAATAGTGTCTGCAGAAATTTTCTTTGGACGGGCGATCATAACAGAAGGGGGGTGCCTAAAATCAAATGGGCCATCTGCACTACGCCTAGAGATAGCGGGGGGCTTGGTATCCTGGACATTGGGTGTATGGCTAACAAACTAGCGGCCAAATGGATGATTAAGGCCTGGTGCAATAGGGAGGCCTCCTGGGCCAAGCTGATCTTCAGAAACAAGAATGAGTTAGCCCTCATGGGGACCCCGAACTGGAAGAATCTTGACATCATGACCCTGCTCTTCTCCCCGATCCCCGTCTTCCCGAAAGGCTCCAATCTCATGTTATCCCTTTGGAAGGGCTGGAACAAAGTCAAAAGCTTCACAAGAATCAGCGAGGACTGGAAGTGGGCGGCCGGAATCAGACAAAACGACTCTATCTGGTTTCCGATTCATGGCATCCGGAGTGTGGAGCCGTGGAACATTCAAAATGCCAAGAAACTTTGGAACAAAGGATTCAAAAAATGGAAACACCTCTGGAAACAGCACACCAACAGCTGGATTAACTTCGAGGATATTGACCCGTGCATCAACATTTCCTACGAAGAATGGAACACTTTGCTAAGCAGATGCCTCGCATGGGATCGTCACAAGACTCGCCTTCTCATGGGGCACGACACACCGAACTCGCTTGGTCTCAAATGGCACAATGGAAATAGCCTACTCAAAATCCCGAACATCACTGATACGGCTAACCTCCAGACCAGCCTCAACAAGAAGTGGTGCTTGTCTTGGACGCGGCTTCGGTGGGACATGAAATTCATGAGCATCTGGCACCCCCTTATTGAGATTAAGAAGTCTGTTCTTTTATGGCAAATTCTTCATCGAGGAATTTGGACCAACCATAAGGCTAGCAAACTTTGTGGGATCCCTCCGTGGTGCAAACGATGCCACCGTGCTATCGAAGATGTCCCACACATCTTCCTTACCTGCCCCAACTCCTACAGAATCTGGCAGACGGTTGAGATGAAACTCAGACTGCAAAAATAGCTTTGCTGGAAGCAAATCCTTTTGGGAGAAGCGATCGGCTGCTCTGCGTCACTCTGGAACGCCATCAGGGGGGAAGTCCTGTGGAAAATTTGGCGGGAGAGGTGTGCCCTCAACTTCGGCGACCCCCCCAGGGAGTGGTCGATTGAGAAATCACTATTCCTCCTCGGCAAAAGGATTGTTAACAGTAAGAAATCCCCCCCATTCAGACACCATCAAGTCCTCCTTTTGTTCAACAACAAGCTCAAACCAAAATGGGTCCCGCATGAGGGGGACGAGAGGGTGATTAACCTTCTCTGTAACGCAACCTAGGTTTCATTCTAGCTTCCCCTGCTTTGTGGGATTTGGGGGGTCCCGTGGGCACTAGTCCCCTTCATTTGTATCTTTGCTTCTTAATTTAATTCAAGTCCGGGAGAGTAGGCTATTGCCGAACTTCCTTTTTATATAAAAAAAAAAACATATGATTGAGTTTATCTTTACAAAATTTGATTGCCTTTCATAACACTTTTTCATTGGAGAACCTTTCTTTGGTACTTTAGTGATAGCTAAGGACATAGAAACTCATAACCAATCAAGAACCATAGGATCAGTTGATTTCCAAAACCAGAAACCCTAAGTAAAGTGTTCACCTTTATTTTTAGGGCAAAAATACCAAACAAATTCACAAAACTCATAAAAAACAATCAAACAAATTTCTTTTCTTGATAACAAGTTGAAGTGAGGTGTTGTGGTTAGGAGTGATTGTGGAAAACTGGAAAAGAAAACAAAAAATGATCAAAAAACCAGAAAATTAAAAAACACGATTCTCTGCACAGAATCGCGACTTTCTGAAAAAAGTGATTGATTTTGAAATAATATTTTAAGTGAAAGTTGAATTGAAGTGGTTGAAGGGTTTTGAAGGTAATCAAGAAGAAAAAACTACTCAAAGTGGCATAAAATAAAAAATAGAGAAAAACACAATTTTCTGCACAAAGTCGCGATTCTCTGAGGAAGATTGTGATTTTGGTGCAAAAATTCAGGAGCAGAGTTAATTACAAAGAAAAGAAGGAATTGAAGCAAAACAAAGAGAAAGAAAGTTTAAAAAATAAAAAAATTATCAAAAAACCCAGAAAAGTAGAAAACACGATTCTCTGAACAGAATCGCGATTTTCTGTAAAAAGTGTTGTTTTGAAAAAACTTTTCAGGTGACTCATGTATTGAAGTTGTGAAGGATATTGAGAGAAGGCAAGGACATAGAATACTCAAAATTTGCACAAGAAAAGATCTACAGAAAAAACACGATTCTTTACACAAAATCGCGATTTTCTGTAAAGAATTTTTTTTGGAATCTGTGGTAAATTTGGGTACATTGAGACAAGGAAGTGTAAGGAAGATTAGGTGGATTGAGTAAGTGAAGAGGAATAATTGAAAGAGTGTGAAAAACTGAAACTTGAACAAAATCGCGACTTTCTGAGTACAAAATCGTGATTTTTTGAGCACTATATAAGCAGATAATTGAAGAAAAAACTCATTTGAGAGTGAGAGTGAGGGAGAGAGAGAGTGAGCAGAGCTGCCAGAATCGCGACTTTCTGCAAACAGTGGACTTTGGAGCAATTTTCACCCAAGCAAGAAAGGTAAGAATCCTAACATCATTTTTGAACACATATTTTTGGTTTTAAGTGGAAAATAACATCAAAAAATAGAAAAAAATCAGAGGAGGACAGAATCGCGATTTTCTGAATTCTTGAGTTTTTACTAAGGAATCATTAGTTTTTGCTTTAGTTGCTTCATTGCATGTTAAAATTTTGATAAGGCGATTCTATAGGTGAAAAAATATTGAAAAAAGCAATAAGTTGACAATCTGCCAAATTTTGGACAAAATCGCGATTCTGAGTTTTAACTCAAAATCGCGATTCTGTGAAAAAGTGCCATCAACATCGCGATTCCCAGAACGCGATTTTCATAAGAAAATCGTGTTTTTTACAATCTGTGAGCAATCACGATTGTCTGGGAACAAAATCGTGAAAAACACGATTTTGTGAACAAAATCGCAAAAAACACGATTTTGACACAAAATCGTGAAAAACACGATTTTGACACAAAATCGTGAAAAACACGATTTTGACACAAAATCGCAAAAAACTCGATTTTGAACACAAAATCGTGAAAAACTCGATTTTGAACACAAAATCGTGAAAAACACGATTTTCAACAGGAAATCGTGAAAAACTCACAAGTAGACACAAAATCGTGAAAAACACGATTTTGACACAAAATCGTGAAAAACACGATTTTGACACAAAATCGTGAAAAACACGATTTTGACACAAAATCGCAAAAAACTCGATTTTGAACACAAAATCGTGAAAAACTCGATTTTGAACACAAAATCGTGAAAAACACGATTTTCAACAGAAAATCATGAAAAACTCACAAGTAGACACAAAATCGTGAAAAACACGATTTTGACACAAAATCGTGAAAAACACGATTTTGACACAAAATCACAAAAAACACGATTTTGACACAAAATCGCAAAAAACACGATTTTCACACAAAATCGTGAAAAACACGATTTTCACACAAAATCGTGAAAAACTCGATTTTGAACACAAAATCGTGAAAAACACGATTTTCAACAGAAAATCGTGAAAAACTCACAAGTAGACACAAAATCGTGAAAAACACGATTTTGACACAAAATCGCAAAAAACACGATTTTGACACAAAATCGTGAAAAACACGATTTTCACACAAAATCGTGAAAAACTCGATTTTGAACACAAAATCGTGAAAAACACGATTTTCAACAGAAAATCGTGAAAAACTCACAAGTAGGCACAAAATCGTGAAAAACACGATTTTCATCAGAAAATCGTGAAAAACCCCAAATCCATCAGAAAATCGTGGAAAAGTTTAATTGCATCATAAAATCGTGAAAAAACACAATTTTCATCTGAAAATCGTGAAAAAACACTACTGGCAGTAGAAAATCGTGAAAAAACCCTAAATTCATTAAGAAGTTGTGAAAAGCACAAAACATAGGAAGAAAATTAAAACACACACAATTTTGGACAGAAAATTGTGGAAAACCAATATATTGGTTAGGAAACTATGACAAACACTCTTTTGAGTATTAGAAATTTGTCAAAAATAGTTGAATGATACTAAGGTCTGGAAATAAAATAAAATCACTTCCTAAACAAGACCTAACAAGGAAGGAAAAAGAGCCAGGAAGTAGTAAAAGATCAGAAAGAAGTTTAGGCCAAGAAAATAACATGGAAAACCTAAATGAAACAAATGAGTCAATAGAAACTGGGGATTTTAGAAACATCCTTAAATACATGTATACAAATAAGTTTGGAACCTATGTATACCAGGATGGAATGCATAAATTCCTCATTAGACTGAGAAATTTAGAAGTTCCCCTGAATATAACTCCAGTAACCCAATTCAAAGATGGAAGATATGAAGACAGGCAAGGATGTGTATACATCTTCTCTCAAGACCCAGAAAATTCAAATGATCTAGGGCAATGTGCTGACAAAGGACCTTGGGAACATAACATGGGACAACCAGATATACCTAGACCAAATGAAAACTACACTAATAATGAGCAACATCATGGGAGAAGGACACATGCTTCACCAAATCCCTTTGACAAAGAACCAGAAGGATACAATGACTTCCCACTCAGAAGAAGACCTCATTGGCAACCTCAGGGTAGGATGCTTAGACCATACCAAGTAGCCAAATGCATGAAGAACCAATATGAAGGGTATTCAGATCCTCATGCTCATGCTGCAGAATTTAGACAACTGATTAGAGCAGAAGAAGTAGAGGATTACAAGGTACAATTTGAGGCATTTGGTCTAACCCTAACAGGGCCAGCCTTATCATGGTTCATTCCTTTGAGAAAAGAAATGTACCTAGACATTGAATCTTTCTTAGAAGCTTTCATTGGTGAATTCTCTAAGACTGGAATCAAACATAGTACAGCCACATTGATACACAACTTCAAACAACAAAAGGAGGAAAATGTTAGAGAAGCAGCCAGAAGGTTTAAACAGTACATTGATAGATGCCCAAGAGAAGAAGTACCTTCCATGGCAAAACAAGTATCCTTATTCATTGAGGGTTTGAGAAGTGCCCAATTAAGGACCCTAGTGTACTATAGGAGATGTCCTGATTTAGCAGCCTGTGTTAAGGAAGCAATAGATTTGGAGGACAACAGAGGTCAAGATTTGTTAGCATTTGATCAACCCAGATCTTATGAAGACAAAATTCCTCCAGCAGAAGAGTTGGCTCAGGCTATTGCTAAAGCCCTAGAGGTAAGCACTAAAACTAATCTGATAAACTCTAGGATAAACACAAACAAGAAATGTTATATTTGTGGAGAAAATCATCTGGCACAACAATGCCCTTATCAGAAACCACAACACTTACAAGATAGGAAGACACTCAAGTATTGTACACTAGAGAGAAAATGGACAAACCATACCAGGGAGGAATGCTTCTATAACAAACAACCTGTCAAGGAAAGAGACTACATGGCTCAGAGGGAATCAGGTTATAGTGAGCAACCAAGACCAGTATTGGGACAACAACCTCCTATTCCAACTAATGTGGTACCAGTCAAATATACACCCATTGACGAAGGAAATTCAAGATTCAGATCACCTTATAAGGAAGAGTATCAATGGAGTGAGGGACATCAGGAAGAATGGGAAGATTATGAAATAAGGGAACCTGAGCTTAAAGCCCTAGATTTGGGAAATGGAAAAATTGAAATGGACACAACAACATTCATGTACATTACCAACAACTACATGTCCAATCAAAAACCTCAATTCAAAGGGGGACCAAAGATAACATGTTATAGGTGTGGGGGAGAGCATTTCATTAGAGATTGTCCACAACCTCCAACATTCAGGATAGAGGGAGCATACTGTAAGGATTGTGGTAGAGAACATCTGATCAAGGACTGTCCAAAAAATCCCCAAAAACAACAGAACACACCTAATAACATACCTTTAAAAACAGTCAAAATTATGGAACAAGAGGAATTGAGTGACAATGATCAAATTGAACTTAATGTTATAACAAGGGCACAAGCCAAACAACAAGGAACAATTAAAGAACAAAATGAGGGTTCTACATCAAAAGGGAAGAAAAATAGACAAAAAGGGAAATGGGAAAAGAAAAGGAAAGTGGGCAAAAATCTGGAAGAAGACAATCAGGAACAAACAAATTCAAAACATACTTCTCCTCAAAAGACGCAGAATCTGTCTGAATTAGGAAATTCTCAGAGCCTAGACACTCTAATCAAAGCCTATAAAGGAAGGATTCAAGAGGGACCAAGCCCTGCAGATCATGCAATGGCTTATCCCATACCGGATTTAGAGCATGAAAGGATGCTAAAATGCAAACAAATTATCCAGGAAACACAACTCAGATTAGGGGAAGAAGACAGCTCTCGGAGAACATTTGATCAGCATGAAAAAACAAAAACCAAGGAAGATGATAAAGAAGGAAATCCACAAATAACATTCCAAATGATCTTAGATGAACATTGTAGTATTACATGTCATACAACATGGGAAAATTTGTTGAAACAAAATCCTCACCTACAAAACAAGATGAACAAAGGAGAAACAATATCTGGAAACCTTCATTCACCAACACAAGAATTAGAGGAACTATGGTATATTCCTATTGACAAAATAGGAGGATATTGTGAAGGAGAAGAAGGGAATTCAACCTTAAAATTACAATATGGAAAACATTCAGCAAAAGCCATTTTGGATAGTGGATCAGGAGTGGCTATAATGACTAAACAAACCTGGGAGAAATGGGGAAGAAATGAATTACTACCCACTAAAATGAGATTACAACTTGCAGATGGACATATAGAAAAACCCCTAGGAATTTGGGAGAAAGTGATTGTGGACATATGCGGCATAGAAATAGAGCATACCTTTGCTATAGTAGAATTTCCACAATCCACATCTTATGAAATTATCCTAGGAAGACCCTTCATGAGACAAATGCAAATTGTACAAGATTGGGGTAATGATTGTTTGTATCTTCAGAACCAGGGGAGAATAACAAGAGTAAACTTAAGAAATGGCCACTATTGTGACATATCTCCTAGAGAATGGTATAAAATACATCAAAATCAACAAGAAAATGAAGAATCAGAGAGGGAGGATCAGGAAGAGGGTGAATCAGCAATTTGGAAGTGTAACATATTAAGAAATATCACAAATAGGAAAAGGAAGTTAAGAAGAGAAGATTGTGGGGAAGAAAGAGAAATACAAGATGAAAGTTATGTGCCTCAACAATTCAAGGATGAAGAGTTTGAGCCTTATGGATGGAATCAAATCTTAGCTACCATGGATTTGGCCAGTGAGGAATATGTGGGAGTGGAATTCCAAAATGAGGAAGGATTTGATATTTTCCACATTGGCATAAACATGATAGGAGTATCAAAAACAGAAGAGGATCAAAATCAAGAAAAGGATCAAAATCAAGAAATGATATTAAAAGAAGGAAAATCACAATATTTGGAAACAATAAAAGCTGAGGATGCAATCAAAGACAAAATCTCAGGCAAATACAAGGAACATAAACACAAAGAAATAGAAAGAGACCAGGAGAAAGAAAAGAAAGAGAAAGAGATAAACAGTGATCAATACTTTGATGTACCAGCAAACTTTAAAACTTATGAAGTAGAAGACAGACTACTTCTGAAAATGAAACCAAAAAGAGAGAAGAAGAAAGGGGAAGCATATGATAATGAAGAACAAACAAAGAAAATTGTAATTACACAGGAAGAAGGAGAAGAGAGACAAATAGTAATAGCTGATGACATGACATCACAAGAAGAAGAAGCATTAAGGAACCTGGCAAAGAACTATAGGGATGTATTTGCTTACAGTTATAAAGATTTGAAAGGAATTGATCCAAAAATTTGTGAGCATAAGATTCCTATGACACCTGATGCAAAACCAAGCAAACAGAGACATTATACATTTAATTGACAAGTTATTGGCTGCTAATTTCATTTATGAAATAGAGTACACTGAATGGATATCACCTATAGTTGTGGTGCCAAAAAAGAACGGGAAACTTAGGGTATGCATTAACTTGAAGAAAGTGAATGCAGCAACTATAAGGGATAGTTATCCACTGCCAATAACAGATCATCTTCTTGAGAGAGTTGCAGGAAAGGAAGTCTATAGTTTTCTAGATGGCTTCTCAGGATACAATCAAGTACCTATAGCTTTAGAGGACCAACATAAGACTGCCTTTTCTACAGAATGGGGGGTTTATGCTTTTAGGGTTATGCCCTTTGGATTGACCAATGCCCCAGCAACTTTTCAAAGGTTGATGTGTCATATTTTCAAAGAATTCCTGAGAAATGTGATGGAAATCTATGTAGATGATTTATGCACTTTTTCTTTAAAAAGACAAGATCATTTACAAGATTTGGAAAGAATATTCAGGAAGTGCAGGACATATAGAGTATGCTTAAACCCTGAAAAGTGTGTATTCTATGTCAGACAAGGAAGAATGTTGGGTCACATAGTGTCAAAAAATGGAATTTCTACTGATGAGAAGAAAATAAAAGCCATAATAGAGCTTCCTAGACCTACAAATGTGAAGGAACTCCAAACTTTTATGGGACATTGTGGGTACTACAGAAAATTTGTATACAAATTTGCTGACATAGCCAAGCCCTTATATGCCCTCATCACAAAGTTTGAGTGGTCTGAAGAATGTGACCAAGCATTTGAAACATTAAAAACTTGTTTGGTGACAACACCAATTTTAAAAACACCTCAGTGGGATAAAATCTTTCATGTACATGTCGATGCTTCAAATTATGCTCTGGGATGTGTGTTAGCACAACCTATAGAAGGAAGCAAATTAGATTTCCCAGTAGCATATGCAAGTAGACAATTAAACATTGCAGAAAAAAATTACACAACCACTGAGAGAGAAGGATTGGGAATGATCTTTGCTGTCAAAAAATACAGACATTATCTATTGGCCAACAAGTTTAAATTCTTTGTGGATCACCAAGCTCTACTCTATTTAGTAAATAAACCATGTCATACAGGAAGAATAGTAAGATGGTTTCTTTTACTAATGGAATTTGAATTTGAGGTGGTGGTTAGACAAGGAAAAACACACTTGAGAGCAGATCATTTATCAAGAATCCAGTCAAAAGAACCTAGTTCACCTATAGATGATGATTTGCCAGATACATACTTATTCAAGGTGGAAAGTGTTCCTGAATGGTCGATGTCATTAATTCCTTTGCTAACCATGGGACCTTGTAGGTCATTAGCAAATAATACACATCTGGTGTTACAAAGCAGGAATTTCATGTTGTTAGCTGGACATTTGTATCACCTCAATCAGTCAGGTATACTGGAATATTGTACTCCAGAAGAGGAGCAACATGAATATGTAAGAAAAGCTCATTGCTGGAATCCATGTACTCATGCTTCTACGATTGTCACTCTAAGTAACCTTAATAGGATGGGAGTACATTGGCCAAATAAGATTCAAGATGTGGAGAGATATATTGATAACTGTCAAAAATGTCAAACATGGCAGAAATCAGAATTAATAACTTTATATTGGTTTCAGAAAAACCCTGAATGGAGTGAAAATATTGTTGAGAAGTTGAAGAGAAAGGAGAAAGGAAAACAGGTAATAGCTGGTGCTGATTCAAGAAATCTACAAGTGATCTCAGAGGAATATCAACTCATAGGAGAACAATTATACAAGAAAGGAATGGATGGATATCTGAGAATTTGTGTTCCAGAAGAAAAGTATTTAGAGATGTTGGAAATGGCACACTCGGGAGTAGCTGGAGGACATTTCTCAGGTGATAGAACAGCCAAACTCATCTTATATTCTGGCTTTTGGTGGCCAACCCTATTTCCCGATGCTAGAACTTATGTAAAAAGATGTGATGTCTGTCAAAGGGTAAGTCAACCAAACAAAAGAGATAACATGCCATTAATTCCTTTAATTTCAGCCAGAGCTTTTAGTAAATGGGGATTGGACTTTATTGGACCAATACATCCTCCAGCCAGACAATCTCATGCAGAATACATACTAGTAGCTACAGATTATTTGACAAAATGGGCTGAGGCCAAAGCTACTAGAAGAAATGATGCTCACACCACTGCTAGATTTTTGTATGAAAACATTATCACTAGATTTGGACTACCAATTGAATTGGTAAGTGATAGGGGGACTCATTTTTTGAATCAGATCATAGAAAACATGACCAATTATTTCATGATTAGTCACAATAAGTCAGCCCCATATCACCCACAAGCCAATGGGTTAGCAGAAAGTACTAATAAAGTACTTTGCAATGTATTGTCCAAATTGGTCAACACAAACAGAAATGACTGGGATTCTCAACTTAATCATGTTCTTTGGGCTTATAGAGTGGCATACAAAACGGCTTTAGGGACTACACCATTTAATTTGGTATATGGCCAGAATGCAGTTTTACCCATGGAATTTCTTATTCCAACATTGAAGGTGGGTAGCCAATACAATTGGACAGGACATGAATTATCTGAGAGAGTCATAGATTTGGAAAAACTGGGAGCATCGAGACTCCAAGCAGTGATGAGTATATACACAAACAAGAAAAGACAAAAAGCTTATCATGATATTCACATAAAAGACAAAGATCTACAAGAAGGAGACTTGGTCTTAGCTTACACAATCAAGGAACATCAGAAAAAGTTTCAGAAAAAAGGTCATGGGCCATATATCATACATCAGATAAGCAAGAGTGGAGCTATTCAATTAGCCAACATTGATGGGGAAATCATGCCAAATTTCATAAGTGGATGTAGAGTGAAGAGGTATGAGTGCCCATTAACTACTGAGGAATGGAGAAGATTGCAAAAGGCCCAAAACAGGAAAAAAGAAGAAGAAAGTATTAGAAAGGAGGCTCAACTAGAAGCCAAAGAGAGAATTAGAAAATTGAAACAAGTGTACTTATGTGAAAACACTCTAAAGCAAAAAGAACATTTGCCTTTGATTATGATGAATTATCAGAATGAAAACATAAGGGTTTTGATAGATTCAGGAGCTCAAGTGAATCTAATTAGCTCAGCCTTGATCAATAAGTTTAACCTTAAGAGAGCTGAAAGCAGAATTTTGATCAAAACCCTGGGAGGGAAAAGAATTCAGAGCATATCTTTACTTTCTATTAAAGTTAAATTCAATAATGAATATATGGAGATAGATTGTGAAGAGTGGCCAGACCATTTAATGGCTGAAAAGCTGATTTTAGGGCAACCATGGCTCAAACAAGGTAAAGTCATCTTAAATTTTGAAAAAATGAAGCTTAATTTGACCATCAAGGACAAAAAGATTTTAATGTTCTTTCTGAGTAATGAAGAACAGGTAGTTCATATGGATGTTCATGACCCAGATCTCGAAGGATTTACTTTCTCAATGGAGGACAGGAACATTTTGACAATACAAAGTGATCAAGCTTCATACATTCAAGACCAGCAAAAGACTGAAGAGGTAAAGGTGGATGAGGAGACAAAACAAAGAAGACTATTATTGCCAAATTTGCAATATCAACAAATCAGAACAAGAGGAATATGGAAACAGGTCATGCACAGTTATTGCTCACCAAAACAGGAAATTAGGACAAAATGGATATGGAAGCCAAAAAGTGTCACAAAATGTTCATCAACAGAGCATGGATATTTCCATAACAGAAGGACAAATGGAGTAAAACATTACTGGGTGAAAAAATCAGAATTGGGTCAATGGAAGAGGGATAATCCACAGTGGACCTATCTTTGGAATTTTGAAAATGACAAAAAAATATTTCCTTCTTTCCCCTTAGAAGAAAATTAGGAGGGGAAGGAAAGAAGACAAAAAAAAAAAAAAAAAAAAAAAAAGAAAAAAAAAAAAAAAAAAAAAAAGAAAAAAAAAAGAAAAAAAAAAAAGAAAAATATATTTTATTTTCTTGATTTTCTTTCTAAAATTAAAAAACACAAAGCAAGATATAGGGAGGGAAAGAGTAACTTATTATGGAAAAAAGTTGTTTTGTCTTATTGTTGTTTAATTTTTTGTGATCATCTTTTTTGACCACTACTTTTTCAAGTTTCTTCATAATCATCTTTTCTAGCATCATCTTTCTATTCAGGAATTGTTTTTTGAGCAAGGAAGTGACAATTGGAGAGAGCACATTAGATGTCTTGCTACACCTGTATTGCTCACTTAAAATTGAGTCTCTTGGAAAAAAGCAAAAATTGCTTGGAACTTGTCTTTCTTATTTTTTATATATGACAGTAACATTCCAGAATAATATAGTATTTTCTTGTGAAATCTTGTGACTCATGTGGGTGGAGTATTTTCTTTTCTGTTATATATAAATACAGGATGGTGAATGCAAAGGAGCTGACAATCCATGACTTCAAAGCTGATTCAGTGACTTTGTCCAGAGGACACTGGTTTTTGGATAGTGATGCAGCTGAAGAACAAGTGGACTTAGAATCAGATGAAGACCAAGAAATCCCAGAAGCTGAAAAAATAGCAAAAGAACTTAAAGAAATTCTGGGAGTAATAGGACAGCATATCTTCACAGTAGCAGTGGGAGGATATAAGTACACTATGCTGTGCCAGGAATTTTACAGGTTTCAGAAAACTTCTGTCAACCTCAAGAGATGGAAAGCTGTGGGATTGCACAAGCTTTTGGAAGAACCTATTTTCTTTATTGACTTTGAAAGAGTAGCACAAGTGATGGGTAGTTTGGAGGAAGTGGGAAAAGGTAATGATGCCTACTTCAGATGCAAAGTGAAGAACAAGGACAATCAGGAGGTACGGATAGTTATCAAAGCAGAACATATCAGAGCCGCCTTACAGTTCTATCCAATGGGTACCAAACTGGACCAAAGTTTTGTCAAGAAGAATAAGGAGACTTACACTGGATATGTAAAGTTCACTGACTTCAAGGGAAGAGAAAATGAAGAATATGCTATAAGAATGTTCTTGCAGTTCTTTTGTTTTCCAAAATTACCAAGGTACACCATGCCTCATAAGTCAGTAACTCTATTGATGTTCAATAACAAAGATAGAACCAAGCCATTTGGGGTGATGGATGTCTCACCATACATCCATGAACAGCTGAAGGAGGCAGCAAAACACTGGGAGCAGAAGAAATTCATGAATGGAGCCCAGTATTTGACAAGAATCATTTATCATGTTCTAGGAATGGAAGAACAGTTAAAGTTAGCTCCTGAAGCACAGTACTTCAGAAATCTGATGTCAGGAATCAAAAGTCCCCCAAGAAAAGCACTTGGAAAAGAATCAGAAGGACAAACTCGCATGAGGGGAACAGGAATGAAGAGAAAAATAATATCTGAGGAAGTGATTCCAGTTAAGAAAAGAAAGTTGGACCCCAGAAAAGTAGAATTAGAACAGGCAGAAGAAACAAGAGAGGAACAGGTGGCAGCACAGAAAAAGGTACAATCCTCCAGTGAACCTCACCCTCCGCAGACAAGTAAAGAACAACTTTATACTTATCTCACTCAAGGAAACAACAAAAGAGCTATATATGAGGCACAATATCAAAAAATGTTGGAAGATTTTTCATGCAAAGCTACAGATTGGATCCAAGAAGAGGTGGAGCACTATGAAGCATTACATGAAGAAATGATGGCAGCCGAAACTGAAGAGATATTTGTGAAGAAGGAGGTAGAATTGCTGGCATACTTCAAGGAGTTGCAAGGACCTCCAGAGGCCAGGACTACTGTGATAGTGAAAAAGAAGATGCCAAGGAAACCTGTCCAAAAGAAGAAGATGATAAAGAAAGGGAAAGGAAAAATGGCAGATGAATCTGTGATAAAAGAAATGGAACAAGTAATTACAAAAGAAACACAGAAGCTAATCATGGTAAAGGAAGTATCAAAGTCTACAGAACAAGAAGTAGGAGGATCCTCACGATTCTCATCTGATTCAGATAGTGACATTGAAAGCTTCTTGTTAAAAAGTCTAAATCTTTCAATACCAAATACTCCTAATGTGGTTACACAGGCCACAGAGAAGCTGAAGACACCTGAGGATTCAAGTAAGAAATCTCAAGAGAAGCAGACACAGGAGGAAATAGTTCCACAGATGAGTGCTGAAGAAAAAAGAAGGCTGTTAAAAGGAAAGGCAAGAATGACAGAAGAGGAAAACCAGAAGAGAGATGAAGATAGCTCTGGAATAATGAATGTTGATGAAAATTCAATATGGACCAAACCTTCACAGACACAATTCCAATTGAATGCAAGATTGACTGCAAGTTTAGAAGAACTAGCAAAGAAGGTATTCGGCAGTTCAAATAATCAGCAGAAGGATGCATCCGAAGAACAAGAAAGCAAGAAGTTAGAACCAGAAAAGAATGCTCAAGAGGTCTTGGGACAAGTAATGGAGGAAGGAATTGTTCAAAGTATAAAGGATGTGCTGCAGGATATAAAAAGCAGTGAGGAATTTACATCTAAGAATGATCAAGAACAAGAGGTAGAAGCAGATTTTATGGACATTGAGGAGCAAGATCAAGAATACACAAATGAGAAAAGTAATGACCAGGTTGCTTGTACAAAAGAAATTGAATCAGTTGAAGTTCAGGAAAAACAGGAACAGGAAGAGCAACTCAGGAAAGTTCAAAAAACTCTTGTTGGAAAGGACTCAAACAGAAGTCAGGAAACCCTAACACAAGAGAAGGAGATACAAACTAAGGGAGACCAGCTCTTTACAGAGAAGCAACAAGTATTGGAAGAAAAGAAGTCATTAGAAAAGAAGAGGGCTTCAGATTTTTCAGAGCAGAAGAGTGCAAATGACAAAGCACTAGTTTATGAAGAGGATGATACCAATCAGGATACAAAGAATGATGATCACAGTTATGAAGAACAAGACATTCAGGACATAGAAGATGAAACAGCAGCAGAAGAAGATGATGTGGGTAAAGAAGATAAGCAAATTGAAGTTAGACAGACAGAAATAGAAGTAGGGTTGGAAAGAATACCCAAAAATATAAGATCAGCTTGTCAAATAATTATGAGCAACATTGAACAGTTCAGACCATCTAGTAGAAATATGATCATATCAGGAATGGTGGCTGAATCAGAATTTGAAAAAGGAAGTTTAATTATCAAAGAACATAGGAGGGAAAAAGAGCAGATGACAGAGCAATTAAGGGTGATGAAGGAGAGGAATGAAGAATATATCAATAGAATCATTGCTTTGGAAGAAGCTGAGGTTCAGAAGCAGAACAGGATCCAATATTTGGAAGAAAAGAGTGTAAAGTTATCAGAGCAGAATGCCAAAATGGAAATGGAACTAAAAGCCATAGGAGGAAGATACAGAACTTTACAAACATCCTATCAAATTCTGACTAGAGCACATGAAGAGATTAATAAAGTGTTGTTAGAAGAAGGTCAACTACAAGATGGAGGTAAACCTGTTCAATTGACAGAGGAAGAAAAGGAAGACCGGCATAAAGAAATTCAAAGACTTCAAATAGAATTAAAAGAGGCCAAAGAAATGGAGAAACAGGCAAACACTCATGCTGCCACATCAATGAGAGGGTATCATCAATTACATATGGAGGTAGAGAAGAAAAGAAGTGAATGGCAAACAAAGATGGAGAAGGAAAGAAATGAGTGGAGGAAGGAAAAGGAGTTATGGGCAGCTCAGAACAAAAGTTCAATGATGACTATAGAAGAATTACAGAAACAGTTGGAGAAATCAAAAGTTCAAGAAGAAATTCAAGATCAAGTACAGGCAGAAGATACAGATAACAGGGAATATGAAACAGGGGATTTTGACAGGGAACAAGAGAACAAGGAACCAGCAGCCAAAGAAACAGAGGAAAAGTATTCTGAAGATTTTGTCCAGAAATTATTGACCAATAGAGAGTCAAGAATGGAATTTATCAGAAAAATGCATGATGAGTATGAAGATCAAATAGTTACCTTTGCTCTGAATAAAGGCATTAATCCAGATCAGCATCATTGGGCTGCAGATGGATTGGGAATACCTTTCTGTATGATTTTGGAGAGTATAAAGAATTATCAATTGGCCAGAGTAGGGCTATCTCCAAACAAATACCTTGAGTATGAAGAAGATATTAATGTCACGAAGGAGTTATTTGAAAGAGCAAATCCTAAATCGAGAAATAAGTGGTTGGATGCCAATAAGGAATGTAGGAAAATCTGGAAAGAGGCACCTTTGCATTTAAAGATCAACCCAGCTTATTGTCCAGTTGCCAGAAGAAGAGAATGGACTGTTTTTTGGGAAAGAAGAAAAACAGGGCAGATTCCAGCAAAATGGCTGAACTTTCCAAAAATAGCAGGTCCAAAGGCAGGAACTTGGCCTACAAAAAGTTACATGGTGAACACTGCTGAGTTAGTTTTAACAACATATAAAGATGTTAATGATCCGGCTTGTATATTACTTGTCAGAATAATGAGGTTAATTCTAGCCTGTATAGAAACCTACACTGATACAGATGTCAGAATTTTGAACTACATAGGTTTTAATTCGCCAACAGATGCTCTTTTGTTTGATTTGAGTGAGACACCAGACAGGATTTGTTTGATCTTCCATACCTTTTGTTCTCTTCATCTTGAAGTAGCAAGCACTCTTAACTTCTTCAAATGAACTCTTTCTCTTCCTCTAATGCTAAGAGTAAGAGACAAAACAAACATGGTATACAAATGGAAGTGAACATAGAATCATGTTTTATCATCTCCTCATATATGTTGAATCAAAATTCTGTTTTTAATGACTGATATGACTGAATTTACCAACCTTTTGTCTGAATAATGAATTACATTTCTAGAGTTATATCTCTAGGTAAAATGTGAGCAAAAAATTCCAACCAACTTACAACACAAAATTTGTTGAAAACAAAATTGATGCTCTCCACATTTGTGTTCTTAGATGAGTTTTCTTGCCATGAAAGAGATCCCTCAAAACTCTCTAGAAAAACCTCTAGATACGTGTTTTGATGTAGCTAATGCTTTAACTTTCAAAGAATGAAAGTGTATAAAAGCATTCCTTGAATCCTTCAAATCTCTTCATAACTGCGCTTCTAAGACATGACGTGGAAATGATAATCTGATAGTAGAAACTGATACCTGTGATTTGATGTTGATCTGGTTCCTTCATCTTCTCCAAACCATTGTTTCTCCTTGAATTTGAAATAGCCTTCTCTTCATCAAGTCTTGGTCTTCAAACAATACTTTTGTAAAGTATTTGCATACTCTTCCAAAAATACTTGACTGCTAACAGATCATCAACTTCATACTCCACACTGATGAATAAACATGTGACTGAATGATCTAATTCTCAAATCTCTACTCATCTAGATTAAGTGTGTATGTCACATGTCAAATGTTAGAAGATGCCCTTAAATCATATGTTGTAAACCTGGAAGTCTCGGAACCTGGGAATCTAAGAGCCTGAATGTTCTGATGCCAAAACCCTAAAGCTCTGATACCAAATGTTGGAAGTTTAGTAGGCCTGTTACTAATACCACAGGTCCAAGGTTCCATAGGTCTAGCATATACAACATAGAATCTAGCAATCTTCCAATATTGACAAAACATGAACATACCACATTTAATCATACAAATGTTGAGACAAAGATAGAGAAAGATTAGACAACCTGTGTAAAGTGTTACGTAAGCCACTGCTTACTCACACTATCATATATACCAATGTTCTATGTACAATGTGGGAGCAAAACTCTCAACCACTCTATGTGAACAGAAATAGATGGATGAGTGAATGTACAAATGTAACAAACATATTCAGATGTATGGATAGAAATATGAATATATATGAGATGTGTGACCTAATAGGTTGTAGAAAAGTGAATATGAGTGATAGAAAGAGGAAGGATGAGTCTAAAACTGATAATCAACAAACCCTAATCTAACCTGAGGCTATGGAAGACCCTAAGTTAGACACATGCGTGAAAAGATCACATACTTACAAAAGTAGCAAAGAATGCTAACAAATTTGCTGCCAAAAATCCTCAAGCTCATATGACCATACCTTCTCAAACATCTCATCCAAATATGCATAAAGCATATACGTACTGATTCTCTTGTACCTATGCCGAATAGGAATCCTGCTGATATGGATGTTACTACCTCCATAAACTTCAAGTAGTACCTTGTGCATAAAGAGAATATGTACATGAATTCTTAACATAAGATGTAAATCTTATGTTAACCACCATCCAATGTCTTTGAAGTAACCAGAAATCTTCATGTAGAAGACAATCTTCAAGTACATCATGTTGATGGTTGATCCACACCACCAAGGTGCTAATAGCCTCTCCATAAGCAAGAGTGTGAGCACACTCTTCTTCTCCAAGAAGAAGTCCATAGCTGCTCCTCAACATGCTCCAAAATAGCAACATGGTTGCCCCATGTGCTAAGAAGCACCACCTCTATTGAGGGACCAAGCTCCAAAGCTTGTGTTGCAAAAGGTGTTGGATGAATACAATGAGCCTTTGACTCTTCTTATATAGTAGTTTAGTTGTCCTCCAAAAGCACATACGAAAAGCTTTAAAGAATCGTATTCGTGATTTAATTGTTGAAAAAACAATCCCTATCGCTATCCGTCGTCGCTCGTCCCCTGTTATGAAAAGCATGAAGAAAAATATCTTTGTGCGCGCCACTGATGGAGTCGGGGATTGAACCCATGTCCTAACGGTGAAAGCCAATCGCTCTAACCATTGCGCCAATGCGGATTTCTTGAAGAAGGAGTGAGATTAAAGACTATACATGCTCTGTACAATGTGAATAAAAATGGACCAATGACCATGGGATATTGAGACCTTGACCTTGGGACATTTTTTTCCAACAACCCCCCCTACAATGTCACAATGGTACAAATTGGACTGAGTTTGCAAACTTCATAAGTGGCAAACTATTACAAGGTTGAATCTTGTACTCCCGAATTTTTGTTCAAACCTTTTCTTAAAAAGTCTTGTTCAAAACTGAATTTTCATTTCCTTCAAACTTCAAACACCTGAACTTGCTGAATATGAACCATAATACTTGAGAAAATATGCAAACTAGATATCCAATAGTGTACACATCAAGCAATCAATGCTTGACAAGAAATATAGCATCTACTGGCTCTGAACCTGGTATCTCCTCTCTTCTCAAACCTCAAAACATACACTAGGATCCACATATTTGCATTTACCTTACGAAAAAGTTTTCTCGACGTACTTCTGCTGTGTTATGTAAATACACTAAACAAAATCAAGAACTGAATCCTGGAACTTGTAACTCACAACTCACAACTTAGTGTATTATGAACACTGCTGGTTCATCTCTGACTGTACTAAAGTCAACTCAACTCAACTTAGCTAAAATGAACTGAAATATGAGTCTCATAAAAAAATCTATGATGTCATCATGTCTTCATCCTTGTTCAATCTGTAAATCTTTCATACCTCTTTCCATCAGAACCTGGTATAAACATATATGTGCACACCTCTCAAACATACCTTTATGAAATATCAAGCTTCTCTTCAATAGAACTCTAGAACCTTCTCTTGAACAGGAACTCCCTAATAGGAACTTTGTCTCCAGACATTCTCCTTCGTCCTTCTTCTTTCAAAGTTGGAACATAAAGAGAACTTGACAAAGGAAATATAGGAATACCTGTAGGTATGACTTTACATTCTTTTACACATGGCTGAAAATAAGTCTTCATGTTTCATCACTCCCCTGGATGATTTCACACTAGTATCCATAATTCTTCAAATATATCAGACTTTATGAAATCTGGAACGTCTTCCTTCTTTCAATAAATGTGATCTTCAGTGATCAATACCTGCATCTGAAACAAAAATCTATGAACCCTTTTTATTAGCATTGTACACATGCCAATAGCTTTCCTTGTAATTCCTCAGCTTTCCAAATTATAGAATAAGATTAGCTTATCTATCATAAAAAACCTTGCTGAAAGAATTTTAGGATTCATAACCTTCTGCAACATAACAAGTATCTTCTTCTATTCCTCTGCAACACAAATCTAATAGAATCTAAATCTTTGACTTACTTCCTCCAATGCTAATAACCTTCTCAAACCAAGGATAGAAAACTCACTCATTGATACTGAAGATCTTCAAGATCATTCAAGATCATACAAGATCTTACAAGATCATACGAGATCATCCAAGATCAATGATCTCTCCAACAAAATACCTGTTTAGAATCTGCTCTCATCAAACCTTCATGACTGAATGTTTGATTTGCTACCTGAATGTCTCTAAGTGTCCATGCTTCTTAGAAAGTTGTAAGAATTTTCCTCAAACAAATCCTTCCCAAGAATCTGCAACTCCTACTTGAAACATAAGTGGACAAAGTTCTCACCTTGAGAACTCCAAAATCTGCAAGTTGATACTTCATCTTTTCATATTCTTTCCGGGTGAAATGTGATAGTACCTGCTTGATTTTCTTTTGGGTAAATCCACTTCTCAATCAAAGTGATAGGATCTAATGGAACACCTTTTTGAATACGAGCATGTATCCAAAAATCTAGACAATCATAGAAAGTAGATTCTTCAACTGACTAGTACATCATAAATCTGAATTTTTTGAAGTTTTATGAAAATATATGAGATAACCTTTCCAAACACAAAACCTCAACCCAAGTCTTCAACATCTGCTACAAAAAACCCTTTTACCTCAAGACTTAGATAAAGAAGAAATATACTTCTCTAAAACTTGTCATATACCAAGTAGCTCTGAATTGACACTCGAAGAATTCTTTGAGGGAAATTATAAGCTGCTTGCTTAAAAAAATCTTCAACATAACTCATACACATATGAGTCAAAACATATATCTGCTGCTTTTCTTTCTCTCAATGCAATTCTTTGTCAAATCTACTAAATCATGACCAAGTGTCATGCAAAACAAGAAATTGCTTCTTCTTTAGACTATCTTCACACAAGATGTTCTCGTAGACTTGTCTTTGGATGCAAAGGATAAAATAGGAAGAGTATGGAAAATATTAGAGAAAAGGAAGTCTTACTTTTCTTTTGGAAATATTGGACTTTCTTTTTCTGCATCTTTCTTCCACCTGATGATGTCAACATCTTCAAACTTCTCTTCCATACCTTTTGTTCTCTTTATCTTGAAGTAGCAAGCACTCTTAACTTCTTCAAATGAACTATTTCTCTTCCTCTAATGTTAAGAGTAAGAGACAAAACAAACATGGTATACAAATGGAAGTGAACATAGAATCATGTTTTATCATCTCCTCATATCTCTTGAATCAAAATTCTGTTTCAAATGACTGATATGACTGAATTTACCAACCTTTTGTCTGAATGATGAATTAGATTTCTAGAGTTATATCTCTAGGTAAAATGTGAGCAAAAAATTCCAACCAACTTACAACACAAAATTGGTTGAAAACAAAACTGATGCTGTCCACATTTGTTTTCTTAGATGAGTTTTCTTGCCATGAAAGAGATCTCTCAAAACTCTCTAGAAAAACCTCTAGATACCTGTTTTGATGTAGCTAATGCTTTAACTTTCAAAGAATGAAAGTGTATAAAAGCATTCCTTGAATTCTTCAAATCTCTTCATAACTGCGCTTCTAAGACATGACCTGGATATGATAATCTGATAGTAGAAACTGATACGTGTGATTTGATGTTGATCTGGTTCCTTCATCTTCTCCAAACCATTGTTTCTCCTTGAATTTGAAGTAGCCTTCTCTTCATCAAGTCTTGGTCTTCAAACAATACTTTTGTAAAGTATTTGCATACTCTTCCAAAAATATTTGACTGCTAACAGATCATCAACTTCATACTCCACATTGATGAATAAACATGTGATTGAATGATCTAATTCTCAAATTTCTACTCTTAGATTAAGTGTGTATGTCAAATGTCAAATGTTAGAAGATGCCCTTAAATCATATGTTGTAAACCTGGAAGTCTGGAACCTGGGAATCTGAGAGCCTGAATGTTCTGATGCCAAAACCCTAAAGCTCTGATACCAAATGTTGGAAATTTAGTAGGCCCATTACTAATACCACAGGTCCAAGGTTCCATAGGTCTAGCATATACAACATAGAATCTAGCAATCTTCCAATATTGACAAAACATGAACATACCACATTTAATCATACAAATAATGAGACAAAGATAGAGAAAGATTAGACAACATGTGTAAAGTGTTACGTAAGCCACTTCTTACTCACACTATCATATATACCAATGTTCTATGTACAATGTGGGAGAAAAACTCTCAACCACTCTATGTGAACACAAATAGATGGATGAGTGAATGTACAAATGTAACAAACATATTCATAGAAATATGAATATATATGAGATGTGTGACCTAATAGGTTGTAGAAAAGTGAATATGAGTGAAAGAAAGAGGAAGGATCAGTCTAAAACTGATAATCAACAAACCGTAATCTAACCTGAGGCTATGGACGACCCTAAGTTAGACACATGTGTGAAAAGATCACATACTTACGAAAGTAGCAAAGAATGCTAACAAATTTGGTGCCAAAAATCCTCAAACTCATATGACCATACCTTCTCAAACACCTCATCCAAATATGCATAAAGCATATACGTACTGATTCTCTTGTACCTATGCCGAATAGGAATCCTGCTGATATGGATGTTACTACCTCCATAAACTTCAAGTAGTACCTATGTGCATAAAGAGAATATGTACCTGAATTCTTACGATAAGATGTAAATCTTATGTTAACCACCATCCAATGTCTTTGAAGTAACCCAAAATCTTCATGTAGAAGACAATCTTCAAATACATCATGTAGATGGTTGATCCACACCACCAAGCTGCTAATAGCCTCTCCATAAGGAAGAGTGTGAGCACACTCTTCTTCTCCAAGAAGAACTCCATAGCCGCTCCTCAACATGCTCCAGCAACATGGTTGCCCCATGTGCTAAGAAGCACAACCTCTATTGAGGGACCAAGCTCCAAAGCTTGTATTGCAAAAGGTGTTGGATGAATACAATGAGCCTTTGGCTCTTCTTATATAGTAGTTTATTTGTCCTCCAAAAGCACATCCGAAAAGCTTTAAAAAATCGTATTCGTGATTTAATTGTTTAAAAAACAATCCCTATCGCTATCTGTCGTCGCTTTTCGTTTGTTATGAAAAGCATGAAGAAAAATATCTTCGTGCGCGCCACTGCTGGAGTCGGCGATTGAACCCAAGTCCTTACATTGAAAGGCAATGGCTCTAACCATTGCGCCAATGCCGATTTCTTGTAGAAGGAATGAGATTAAAGACTGTATATGCTGTGTACAATGTGAATAAAAATGGACCAATGACCATGGGATATTGAGACCTTGACCTTGGGACATTGTTTTCCAACAATCCAACCTGCAATGTCACAATGGTACAAATTGGACTGAGTGTGCAAACTTCATAAGTGGCAAACTATTACAAGCTTGAGTCTTGTACTCCCGAATTGTTGTTCAAACCTTTTCTTCAAAAGTCTTCTTCAAAACTGAATTTGCATTTCCTTCAAACTTCAAAGACCTGAACTTGCTGAATATGAACCATAATACTTGAGAAAATATGCAAACTAGATATCCAATAGTGTACACATCAAGCAATCAATGCTTGAATACAAATATAGCATCTATTGACTCTGAACCTACTATCTCCTGTCTTCTCAAACCTGAAAAGATACACTAGGATCCACATATTTGCATTTACCTTACGAAAAAGTTTTCTCAACGTTCTTCTGCTGTGTTATGTAAATACACCAAAGAAAATCAAGAACTGAATCCTGGAACCTGTGACTGACAACTCACAACTTAGTGTATTATGAACACTGCTGGTTGATCTTTGACACTACTAAAGTCAACTCAACTCAACTTAGCTAAAATCAACTGAAATATGAGTCTCATAAAAAAATCTATGATGTCATCATGTCTTCATCCTTGTTCAATCTGTAAATCTTTCATACCTCTTTCCATCAGAACCTGGTATAAAGATATATGTGCGCACCTCTCAAACATACCTTTTTGAAATATCAAGCTTCTCTTCAATAGAACTCTAGAACCTTCTCTTGAACAGGAACACCCTAACAGGAACTTTCTCTCCAGACATTCTCCTTCGTCCCTCTTCTTTCAAAGTTGGAACAGAAAGAGAACTTGGCAAAGGAAATATAGGAATACCTGTAGGTATGACTTTACATTCCTTTACACATGGCTGAAAATAAGTCTTCATGTTTCATCACTCCCCTGGATGATTTAACACTAGTATCCATAATTCTTCAAATATATCAGACTTTATGAAATCTGGAACGTCTTCCTTCTTTCAATAAATCTGATCTTCAGTGATCAATACCTGCATCTGAAACAAAAATCTATGAACCCTTTTTATTAGCATTGTACACATTCCAATAGCTTTCCTTGTCATTCCTCAGCTTTCCAAATTATAGAATAAGATTAGCTTATCTATCATAAAAAACCTTGCTGAAAGAATTTTAGGATTCATAACCTTATGCAACATAACAAGTATCTTCTTCTATTCCTCTGCAACACAAATCTAATAGAATCTAAATCTTTGACTTACTTCCTCCAATGCTAAGAACCTTCTCAAACAAAGGATAGAAAGCTCACTCATAGATACTCAAGATCTTCAAGATCATTCAAGATCATACAAGATCTATCAAGATCTTACAAGATCATACGAGATCATCCAAGATCAATGATCTCTCCAACAGAATGCCTGTGTAGAATCTGCTCTCATCAAACCTTCATGACTGAATGTTTGATTTGCTACCTGAATGTCTCTAAGTGTCCATGCTTCTTAGAAAGTTGTAAAAATTTTCTTCAAACAAATCCCTCCCAAGAATCTGCAACTCCTACTTGAAACATAAGTGGACAAAGTTCTCACCTTGAGAACTCCAAAATCTGCAAGTTGATACTTCATCTTTTCATATTCTTTCCGAGTGAAATGTGATAGTACCTGCTTGATTTTCTTTTGGGTAACTCCACTTCTCAATAGAGTGATAGGATCTAATGGAACACCTTTTTGAATACAAGCATGTATCCAAAAATCTAGACAATCATAGAAAGTAGATTCTTCAACTGACTAGTACATCAAAAATCTAAATTTTTTGAAGTTTTTTGAAAATATATGAGGTAACCTTTCCAAACACAAAACCTCAACCCAAGTCTTCAACATCTGCTACAAAAAACTCTTTTACCTCAAGATTTAGATAAAGAATAAATATACTTCTCTGCAACTTGTGATATACCAAGTAGCTTTGAATTGACACTCCAAGAATTCTTTGAGGAAACTTATAAGCTGCTTACTTAAGAAAATCTTCAACATAACTCATACACATATGAGTCAAAACATATATCTACTGCTTTTCTTTCTCTCAATGCAATTCTTTGTCAAATCTACTATATCATGATCAAGTATCATGCAAAACAAGAAACTGCTTCTTCTTTAGACTATCTTCACACAAGATGTTCTCGTAGACTTGTCTTTGGATGCAGAGGATAAAATAGGAAGAGTATGGAATATATAAGAGAAAACGAAGTCTTACTTTTCTTTTGGAAATATTGGACTTTCTTTTTCTGCATCTTTCTTCCACCTGATGATGTCAACACCTTCAAACTTCTCTTCCATACCTTCTGTTCTCTTCATCTTGAAGTAGCAAGCACTCTTAACTTCTTCAAATGAACTCTTTCTCTTCCTCTAATGCTAAGAGTAAGAGACAAAACAAACATGGTATACAAATGGAAGTGAACATAGAATCATGTTTTATCATCTCCTCATATCTCTTGAATCAAAATTCTGTTTCAAATGACTGATATGACTGAATTTACCAACCTTTTGTCTGAAAGATGAATTACATTTCTAGAGTTATATCTCTAGGTTAAATGTGAGCAAAAAATTCCAACCAACTTACAACACAAAATTGGTTGAAAACAAAACTGATGCTCTCCACATTTGTCTTCTTAGATATGTTTTCTTGCCATGAAAGAGATCTCTCAAAACTCTCTAGAAAAACCTCTAGATACCTGTTTTGATGTAGCTAATGCTTTAACTTTCAAAGAATAAAAGTGTATAAAAGCATTCCTTGAATCCTTCAAATCTCTGCATAATTGCGCTTCTAAGACATGACCTGGAAATGATAATCTGATAGTAGAAACTGATACCTGTGATTTGATGTTGATCTGGTTCCTTCATCTTCTCCAAACCATTGTTTCTCCTTGAATTTGAAGTAGCCTTTTCTTCATCAAGTCTTGGTCTTCAAACAATACTTTTGTAAAGTATTTGCATACTCTTCCAAAAATATTTGACTGTTAACAGATCATCAACTTCATACTCCACATTGATGAATAAACATGTGACTGAATGATCTAATTCTCAAATCTCTACTCATCTAGATTAAGTGTGTATGTCAAATGTCAAATGTTAGAAGATGCCCTTAAATCATATGCTGTAAACCTGGAAGTCTTGGAACCTGGGGATCTGAGAGCGTGAATGTTTTGATGCCAAAACCCTAAAGCTCTGATACCAAATGTTGGAAATTTAGTAGGCCTGTTACTAATACCACAGGTCCAAGGTTCCATAGGTATAGCATATACAACATAGAATCTAGCAATCTTCCAATATTGACAAAACATGAACATACCACATTTAATCATACAAATGATGAGACAAAGATAGAGAAAGATTAGACAACATGTGTAAAGTGTTACGTAAGCCACTGCTTACTCACACTATCATATATACCAATGTTCTATGTACAATGTGGGAGCAAAACTCTCAACCACTCTATGTGAACAGAAATAGATTGATGAGTGAATGTACAAATGTAACAAACATATTCAGATGTATGGATAGAAATATGAATATATATGAGATGTGTGACCTAATAGGTTGTAGAAAAGTGAATATAAGTGATAGAAAGAGGAAGGATCAGTCTAAAACTGATAATCAACAAACCCTAATCTAACCTGAGGCTATGGACGATCCTAAGTTAGACACATGTGTGAAAAGATCACATACTTACAAAAGTAGCAAAGAATGCTAACAAATTTGCTGCCAAAAATCCTCAAACTCATATGACCATACCTTCTCAAACACCTCATCCAAATATGCATAAAGCATATACATACTGATTCTCTTGTACCTATGCCGAATAGGAATCCTGTTGATATGGATGTTACTACCTCCATAAATTTCAAGTAGTACCTGTGTGCATAAAGAGAATATGTACATGAATTCTTACCATAAGATGTAAATCTTATGTTAACCACCATCCAATGTCTTTGAAGTAACCCGAAATCTTCATGTAGAAGACAATATTCAAATACATCATGTAGATGGTTGATCCACACCACCAAGCTGCTAATAGCCTCTCCATAAGCAAGAGTGTGAGCACACTCTTCTTCTCCAAGAAGAACTCCATAGCCGCTCCTCAACATGCTCCAAAATAGCAACATGGTTGCCCCATATGCTAAGAAGCACCACCTCTATTGAGGGACCAAGCTCCAAAGCTTGTGTTGCAAAAGGTGTTGGATGAATACAATGAGCCTTTGGATCTTCTTATATAGTAGTTTACTTGTCCTCCAAAAGCACATAGGAAAAGCTTTAAAAAATCGTATTCGTGATTTAATTGCTGAAAAAACAATCCCTATCGCTATCCGTCGTTGCTCGTCGCTTGTTATGAAAAGCATGAAGAAAAATATCTTCATGTGCGCCACTGCTGGAGTCGGGGATTGAACACAAGTCCTTACGGTGAAAGACAATCGCTCTAACCATTGCGCCAATGCCGATTTCTTGTAGAAGGAGTGAGATTAATAACTATAAATGCTGTGTTTAATGTGAATAAAAATGGACCAATGACCATGGGATATTGAGACCTTGACCTTGGGACATTGTTTTCCAACAATCCCCCCTACAATGTCACAATGGTACAAATTGGACTGAGTCTGCAAACTTCATAAGTGGCAAACTATTACAAGCTTGAATCTTGTACTCCCGAATTGTTGTTCAAACCTTTTCTTCAAAAGTCTTCTTCAAAACTGAATTTGCATTTCCTTCAAACTTCAAACACCTGAACTTACTGAATATGAACCATAATACTTGAGAAAATATGAAAATTAGATATCCAATAGTGTACACATCAAGCAATCAATGCTTGACAACAAACATAGCATCTACTGACTCTTAACCTGCTATCTCCTGCCTTCTCAAACCTGAAAACATACACTAGGATCCACATATTTGCATTTACCTTATGAAAAAGTTTTCTCAACGTACTTCTGCTGTGTTATGTAAATACACTAAACAAAATCAAGAACTGAATCATGGAACCTGTGACTGACAACTCACAACTTAGTGTATAATGAACACTGCTGGTTCATCTCTGACTATACTAAAAACAACTCAACTCAACTTAGCTAAAATCAACTGAAATATGAGTCTCATAAAAAAATCTATGATGTCATCATGTCTTCGTCCTTGTTCAATCTGTAAATCTTTCATACCTCTTTCCATCAGAACCTGGTATAAACATATATGTGTGCACCTCTCAAACATACCTTTATGAAATATCAAGCTTCTCTTCAATAGAACTCTAGAACCTTCTCTTGAACAGGAACACCCTAACAGGAACTTTGTCTCCAGACATTCTCCTTCGTCCTTCTTCTTTCAAAGTTGGAACATAAAGAGAACTTGACAAAGGAAATATAGGAATACCTGTAGGTATGACTTTACATTCTTTTACACATGGCTGAAAATAAGTCTTCATGTTTCATCACTCCCCTGGATGATTTAACACTAGTATCCATAATTCTTCAAATATATCAGACTTTATGAAATTTGGAACATCTTCCTTCTTTCAATAAATCTGATCTTCAGTGATCAATACCTGCATCTGAAACAAAAATCTATGAACCCTTTTTATTAGCATTGTACACATGCCAATAGCTTTCCTTGTCATTCCTCAGCTTTCCAAATTATAGAATAAGATTAGCTGATCTATCATAAAAAACCTTGCTGAAAGAATTTTAGGATTCATAACCTTCTGCAACATAACAACTATGTTCTTCTATTCCTCTGCAACACAAATCTAATAGAATCTAAATCTTTGACTTACTTCCTCCAATGCTAATAACCTTCTCAAACAAAGGATAGAAAACTCACTCATTGATACTGAAGATCTTCAAGATCATTCAAGATCATACAAGATCTATCAAGATCTTACAAGATCATACGAGATCATCCAAGATCATCCAAGATCAATGATCTCTCCAACAGAATACCTGTGTAGAATCTGCTCTCATCAAACCTTCATGAGTGAATGTTTGATTTGCTACCTGAATGTCTCTAAGTGTCCATGCTTCTTAGAAAGTTGTAAAAATTTTCTTCAAACAAATCCTTCCCAAGAATATGGAACTCCTACTTGAAACATAAGTGGACAGAGTTCTCACTAAGAGAACTCCAAAATGTGCAAGTTGATACTTCAGCTTTTCATATTCTTTCCGAGTGAAATGTGATAGTACATGCTTGATTTTCTTTTGGGTAACTCCACTTCTCAATCAAGTGATAGGATCCAATGGAACACCTTTTTGAATACAAGCATGTATCCAAAAATCTAGACAATCATAGAAAGTAGATTCTTCAACTGACTAGTACATCATAAATCTGAATTTTTTGAAGTTTTCTGAAAATATATGAGGTAACCTTTCCAAACACAAAACCTCAACCCAAGTCTTCAACATCTGCTACAAAAAATTCTTTTACCTCAAGACTTAGATAAAGAAGAAATATACTTCTCTGCAACTTGTCATATACCAAGTAGCTTTGAATTGACACTCCAAGAATTCTTTGAGGGAAATTATAAGCTGCTTGCTTAAGAAAATCTTCAACATAACTCATATACATATGAGTCAAAACATATATCTGCTGCTTTTCTTTCTCTCAATGCAATTCTTTGTCAAATCTACTAAATCATGACCAAGTATCATGCAAAACAAGAAACTGCTTCTTCTTTAGACTATCTTCACACAAGATGTTCTCGTAGACTTGTCTTTGGATGTAGAGGATAAAATAGGAAGAGTATGGAAAATATAAGAGAAAAGGAGGTCTTACTTTTCTTTTGGAAATATTGGACTTTCTTTTTCTGCATCTTTCTTCCACCTGATGATGTCAACATCTTCAAACTTCTCTTCCATACCTTTTGTTCTCTTTATCTTGAAGTAGCAAGCACTCTTAACTTCTTCAAATGAACTATTTCTCTTCCTCTAATGCTAAGAGTAAGAGACAAAACAAACATGGTATACAAATGGAAGTGAACATAGAATCATGTTTTATCATCTCCTCATATCTCTTGAATCAAAATTCTGTTTCAAATGACTGATATGACTGAATTTACCAACCTTTTGTCTGAATGATGAATTAGATTTCTAGAGTTATATCTCTAGGTAAAATGTGAGCAAAAAATTCCAACCAACTTACAACACAGAATTGGTTGAAAACAAAACTGATGCTCTCCACATTTGTCTTCTTAGATGAGTTTTCTTGCCATGAAAGAGATCTCTCAAAACTCTCTAGAAAAACCTCTAGATACCTGTTTTGATGTAGCTAATGCTTTAACTTTCAAAGAATGAAAGTGTATAAAAGCATTCCTTGAATCCTTCAAATCTCTTCATAACTGCGCTTCTAAGACATGACCTGGAAATGATAATCTGATAGTAGAAATTGATACCTGTGATTTGATGTTGATCTGGTTCCTTCATCTTCTCCAAACCATTGTTTCTCCTTGAATTTGAAGTAGCCTTCTCTTCATCAAGTCTTGGTCTTCAAACAATACTTTTGTAAAGTATTTGCATACTCTTCCAAAAATATTTGACTGCTAACAGATCATCAACTTCATACTCCACACTGATGAATAAACATGTGACTGAATGATCTAATTCTCAAATCTCTACTCATCTAGATTAAGTGTGTATGTCAAATGTCAAATGTTAGAAAATGCCCTTAAATAATATGTTGTAAACCTGGAAGTCTGGGAACCTGGGAATCTGAGAGCCTGAATGTTCTCATGCCAAAACCCTAAAGCTCTGATACCAAATGTTGGAAATTTAGTAGGCCCATTACTAATACCACAGGTCCAAGGTTCCATAGGTCTAGCATATACAACATAGAATCTAGCAATCTTCCAATATTGACAAAACATGAACATACCACATTTAATCATACAAATGATGAGACAAAGATAGAGAAAGATTAGACAACATGTGTAAAGTGTTACTTAAGCCACTTCTTACTCACACTATCATATATACCAATGTTCTATGTACAATGTGGGAGAAAAACTCTCAACCACTCTATGTGAACAAAAATATATGGATGAGTGAATGTACAAATGTAACAAACATATTCATAGAAATATGAATATATATGAGATGTGTGACCTAATAGGTTGTAGAAAAGTGAATATGAGTGAAAGAAAGAGGAAGGATCAGTCTAAAACTGATAATCAACAAATCGTAATCTAACCTGAGGCTATGGACGACCCTAAGTTAGACACATGTGTGAAAAGATCACATACTTACGAAAGTAGCAAAGAATGCTAACAAATTTGGTGCCAAAAATCCTCAAACTCATATGACCATACCTTCTCAAACACCTCATCCAAATATGCATAAAGCATATACGTACTGATTCTCTTGTACCTATGCCAGATAGGAATCCTTTTGATATGGATGTTACTACCTCCATAAACTTCAAGTAGTACCTGTGTGCATAAAGAGAATATGTACCTGAATTCTTACGATAAGATGTAAATCTTATGTTAACCACCATCCAATGTCTTTGAAGTAACCCGAAATCTTCATGTAGAAGACAATCTTCAAATACATCATGTAGATGGTTGATCCACACCACCAAGCTGCTAATAGCCTCTCCATAAGCAAGAGTGTGAGCACACTCTTCTTCTCCAAGAAGAACTCCATAGCCGCTCCTCAACATGCTCCAAAATAGCAACATGGTTGCCCCATGTGCTAAGAAGCACAACCTCTATTGAGGGACCAAGCTCCAAAGCTTGTGTTGCAAAAGATGTTGGATGAATACAATGAGCCTTTGGCTCTTCTTATATAGTAGTTTATTTGTCCTCCAAAATCACATACGAAAAGCTTTAAAAAATCGTATTCGTGATTTAATTGTTGAAAAAACAATCCCTATCGCTATCCGTCGTCGCTTGTCGTTTGTAATGAAAAGCAATTGAACACAAGTCCTTACGTTGAAAGACAATGGCTCTCACCATTGCGCCAATGCCGATTTCATGTAGAAGGAGTGAGATTAAAGTCTATATATGCTGTGTACAATGTGAATAAAAATGGACCAATGACCATGGGATATTGAGACCTTGACCTTGGGACATTGTTTTCCAACAATCCCCCCTGCAATGTCACAATGGTACAAATTGGATTGAGTCTGCAAACTTCATAAGTGGCAAACTATTACAAGCTTGAATCTTGTACTCCCGAATTGTTGTTCAAACCTTTTCTTCAAAAGTCTTCTTCAAAACTGAATTTGCATTTCCTTCAAACTTCAAACACCTAAACTTGCTGAATATGAACCATAATACTTGAGAAAATATGCAAACTAGATATTCAATAGTGTATACATCAAGCAATCAATGCTTGACAACAAATATAGCATCTACTGACTCTGAACCTACTATCTCCTGACTTCTCAAACCTGAAAACATACACTAGGATCCACATATTTGCATTTACCTTACGAATAAGTTTTCTCAACGTACTTCTACTGTGTTATGTAAATACACCAAACAAAATCAAGAACTGAATCCTGGAACCTGTGACTGTTGACAGTATACGGGAAGAAGCAAGTACGGACACACATGCAGATCTAGCACTAAGGCAACCCTTCATTTTTTTTCAAAACCCTTACATCATTTTTAAGTGAGTCTCATCACAAAAAACCCTTGTAAATATCATTTCACCTTTTTGTAGCTCCATTTTGTACAAGCCGAGGAGTCCTCGAGCTTGGGGAGCCTTAGAAGTAGTTGCCTGCCAATTTTCATAATTTTTAGATCTCGTTTGAACCCTCAAATAAGCCCTGGAACCTAATTTTTAACTAGGCCGGACACTAGGTCTGGACAGGGCCAAAAGCTAGTCAAAAACTATAAATAGAGCTAGAGAGCTCATTTTTGGGTTAGCTTCTTGTAGTTTGAGCTTGTATGAGAACTTTGTTGCAATAGAAGTGATTCCATTGTCTTACTCTCTTTGTTCTTGCCGTGTGTGCGCGTGTGCGTGTATGTGTGTGCATGCTTGTGTGCTTCTCACTCACGCACTTGTGCTTCCACTTGCTCGTGGTCTTCATACCATCCTCACGTCTCCCCGGATTGACATTAAAGGAGGTGCTACTCATCGCTGAGCTACACCAAATTTTGGCGCCGTTGCCGGGGATCGAGCTTTGAGGACGAGCGTGTGATGGTAAGACGTAGAGAGGACACGTTGGAATGGTAAGTAGTAGGTAAATTTCTGATTTTTATCCATCTCCATCTTCATCTTCACCTCATTCTCCATTTCCACCTCCACCTCCTTCTCCACTACATATCCCCTCTTCCCTATCATTCCCTCATTTGTTGTGTGCGAGTTTGAGAGAGAGCGATTGTGCGTGCTTGTCTTTGTGTGTTTTTTGCATGTTTCTTGCAGGTGGCAGCTCCATCATCATCTCCAGCAAGCTCAGCAGGTACAAAAATTGTCTGCACAGTCCCCGAGGCGTTGAGCTCGAGCTATCGCGACACTCCGAAAATTTCACCCAATCACGATTCTGAGTGCACCACGACACTGCGCAGGCCTAGAGCTCCCAGGATCACTAGATAGAACAGAAAAATTCACCATATCCCGAGCTATCGCGACACCTCGAGGTATCGCGACACCTCACGAGCTATCGCGACACCCCGACCTATCGCGACACTTCACGAGCTATCGCGACACCCCGACCTATCGCGATACTTCGAGCTATCGCGACACCCCGACCTATCGCGACACTTCACGAGCTATCGCGACACTTCACGAGCTATCGCGACACCCCGACCTATCGCGACACTTCGACCTATCGCGACACCTCACGAGCTATCCCGACACCCCGACCTATCGCGACACTTCACGAGCTATCGCGACACCCCGACCTATCGCGACACCTCACGAGCTATCGCGACACCCCGACCTATCGCGACACTTCACGAGCTATCGCGACACTTCACGAGCTATCGCGACACCCCGACCTATCGCGACACTTCGACCTATCGCGACACCTCACGAGCTATCGCGACACTTCGACCTATCGCGACACCTCACGAGCTATCGCGACACCCCGACCTATCGCGACACTTCACGAGCTATCGCGACACCCCGACCTATCGCGACACTTCGACCTATCGCGACACCTCGACCCGACCTATCGCGATACACGGCTTTTAACGCATGAAAATTTAGGGTTAATTTTTTTAATGATTGGAAGGGTAGTTGAGCTTAATTTTAGGCACCTTGGTATAACTTTAGAACCTTGGAAGTGGGCAAAAGGCCTAGACACCAGAGAGGGATCTCCTGAACCCTGAGTGCCTGTTTTGACCCTTTAGTGCCTGAATGGTCATAACTTGACCATACGAACTCCGATTGATGAGATTTTGGTCTCGTTGGAAAGCTCGTTGAGAATCCCACGTGGACCTTGACTGGTTTTTGTAAGAATCATACGCGGAGTTTTAGAACATGCATTTTTAAGTTGACCTTTAGGTGGAACTAAGTGGTTCTCAGATTCAGGGGGTACAGTGAACTACTCCAAGGGGGCTGAAATTATTGAAGTGTGTCTTTCAATTACTTGTGGCAATAGAGCTATACTAACAGGTGTGCTTTTGCAGGAACTTTGTGCGCGCTCAAGGCAATCCAAAGCAAGCTAGCAAGGGTGAGTACCAAGCTTGGGAGAAGGCTTCCTGGGCTTGTGTAGCAGTCTGGTCAACCAGCTAATTGAGGTTGGAAGATCTCTCAACCCTCCTTTGTCAATTCCTAGCCTAGGCTAAGTACGACTTAGGTGTGGTAATTAATTAGGGCAACGTTAGGCACGAATCAAGTCCAAGAATATTAATCAACAAAGTGCAAGAAGTAAATAGGTCTTAAGTGCGAAAACCCTAAAGGACAAAAGGTAAACTGGAGTCGATCACTTATCAAGTGCGGAAATTCACTTAAGTACTCCTGACGACGCGATTTCAGACAAGACCATAAACATAATATTCAACTAAAAAGAACAAAGTGATTGGTGCAAAATCAACCTGCAACGAGAGTGTGCTTGGGTTCCAGGGGATAAATAAATCAGGCTTATGAACCTTAGATCAGGCAGACACTTAGGCCGAGACAGACAGAGCCTCAGATCTTCTGAAGCTAGTGTCAATCACACTGCCAGGTCTTGGGCCCAGCAGTTGAGTGATTATCCATACATTCCCAGATCAGAAACAAGTGATTCTGAGATGTCCTATCACATGGAGAGACCAGTAGGTAGTTCAGGGTTGGCTTATCTAGAAAAGCCAGAGGGACCTTACAAGACTCAGCTGGAATACATCAGGACGAATCGTCTAGGTGCTCGCATCTACGAAGACGGACTGAGAAGATCGGTGGTCCAGATTAAGAACCCCGATCAACCCCATGGATTAGCCCACCCGGTAGTCAAGTTTGAGAATGGAGCATACCTAGATAAAGAGGGGACTATATATGTAGTCACCACTCTCCCTGATAGAACTGATGAGTTTGGAAATGTGATTGCGGAGATCGACATGGGTGATATAGAGCAAGGGAACTTAGAGAGAGAGCCAAGAACTCCCCGTGGTAAATCTGTCTTGACCAGAATCATGACTCCAGAGTGGATTCCACAGGATAATAAAAGCATAGATCTGCTTTTAAACCGAGAAACCGATGAGGTTTTTTGGAGATATAAATCTCCTCAATCTCAGGAAGTGAGTGCCCTCACAATCTATGAGTTTAAAGACCCTGATAGCCCAGGTCAAGTAACCTACCTAGACAATGCATCAGAGAGAATCTTTGTGGTCACTGAGCTTGGCAGACATGCCTACACATGGAAGGGAGAATTTGTTTTTCCCCAACCAAGGTCTACTGTGTCCTTTGGTCACCAAGGAGCTGGGACCTCCCAAGCTCATGGGGCTCAGAGAGATAGAAGTAGAGACAAACCTGAGGTAAGTTTCGCCAACTCCCCGGGAAGAGAAAGAACGGGAACAGAAAGGAATAGAGTGGAACCTGAGAGACATAGAACCCCATGGAATCACAGGGACATTGATGATTTTCCTTTGCCAAGGCCGAGAGAACACACTAGGACCCTGCGACCAACTCAACTGGTGAAGTCCATGAAGAATTATTTCGATGGCACGGGAGACCCTTATGACCATGTGGCAGAATTTCGACAAGTGTTGAAAGCTGAACAGGTGGAGGACCTATTCACACAATATAATGCTTTCGGTCTAACCCTTAGGAACACTGCCCTTACGTGGTTCCAACCACTGAATGAGAGGCATTTCAGAAACATAGACCAACTCTTAGAGGCATTTATTGTTGATTTTTCTAAGAAAGGCCTATTTAGGAAAAATGGGAATTACACAGGATTTTGAGACTCTTCTTTGTGTCCCAATGTTTTACATTTTGACTCATTCAAACACTACAAAATGTTATTTTCTCTTGATTGGAGTATATTAAATTGACACTTTAATATTAAGGATAATTGTATTATAAATAGGTTATGAGGGTTAGGCTCAAACTTAAGTAGTTAACATTTTAAGTAATATAAATGGGACTTGAATAATTCCCAAATTTCCTGAATAGGCCTTAAGAGTGGAATCAGGCATAACACCTCCTCACTAATTCATAGCTTCAAACAAACACCTCAAGAGACGGTCAGACTAGCTGGAAGAAGATTTAGACAGTACCTGGAGAGATGCCCTATGCCGGAGTTACCCACACCAGCCAAACAAGTGGCCTTGTTCCTAGACGGATTGTTGAGCACTAAGCTCAGGTCATATGTGTACCTGAAGGACCCTAGAACGATAGAGGAGTGCGTGCGCATGTGCATAGACATTGAGGACAATCTAGGTGAGGAATTAGAACTATCAAAAATCTATAAGGATTCTGATAGCTCTAGTAACATGACATTTGGTCAATCCACATCCATCGAGGAACTTGCAGAGAAGGTAGCCCAAAAACTAGGTGTCTCTAGCAAGAAAATTCCAAGATTTGCCCCAGTTAAGCGGTGTTACAATTGTGGCGGTGAACATATGGCAAGTGTATGCCCCATTATGGCCCAACCTCAGGTGAATCCTAGTAGCCAGTACTGCACCATAGAGCGCAGGTACACCAATCACACGGCACAAGACTGCCCATATAACAAACAAACTGTTAGGCAAAATTATCCTCAGCCATATCCACAACATGGTAGGTACCAGAATCAGTACCCATCACCACAATACAACAAACCACAACAAACTTATCAGCCACCTTATCAAGGGCAGCAGAGACCTCAACCAGTCCTAGTGCAGCAACCCCCTGCTCCAACCAATGTGATCCCAGTGAAATATGCATCTACTGAAGAAAATCCGAATAGAGCCATAGTTCCAGTCACCCCAACCCTAGACCTCAACCTAGACAGGTACGACCTCCATTTCCTAGAGGACCATGCTTCAGATGTCAGGGAGATCACCTTATACGTGATTGTCCACTGCCTACCCCTACACAGCCTCAACCAGTAACCATTCAGGGCTTCTGTCAAGATTGCGGGAAAGAGCATCTCCTACGAGATTGCCCGAAGAACCCTAATAACATGCCTAAAATCACTCCTATCAATGTTGTTGGGTTAGTTGTAGACTCCACAGGGAGTGTGACTTCCACTGCACCTGTGCAGGTGATCACAAGAGCCCAGGCACTTCAACAACACCAAGGTGTTGGTCCCGAAAAGAGCCCCGAGGTGAGTGAAACAGAGAGCATACCCAAAAAGAGAACTAGCGCCTGGAAGGATAGTCGTGAAAGAATGAAGAGGCAATGGGCAAAAAAGATAAACGAACTTGAAGAAAGCGTGAGAGAAACCAAGGCAAAAATCACAGAGATCACATCTCAACCGCACTCCCACACACTTCCACCACTACCATCCCCATCACCCTCCATTTCTCCACCCTCTAATACACCCCTCGTAACCCACCCACCACCCCGAGTAGGATCAGTATTAGCTGACCCCACTCCTGAAGGCTTGGACATGATGTTCAAGGCCTACCAGGCTCGACTTCAAGAAGGGCCAACAGCTGCAAACCTAGACAAGAGTTACCCTAGAGCAGATTTAGAGATTGAACGGATGAAAATGTGCATGAAAATGGTAGAACAAGCTCAAGCTATACTTGAGACTAGTCAAAAGTTCAATCAGACAAACTCTGTCAAGCCGGATTTGCATTTCCAAGGCTTACTAGAAAGATTAGAGCAGTTGGTAAACAAATCACAAGTTTCTTTACCTCCACAGGCTCAACCAGTTGTTGAAAGAGGAAGCTCACCACCAAAGGGAGCTTATGTTCCTAATTCCACGGATGCTGGAATACCTCCTTCAATTCAACAGTACTCTCAAGAGTTCTTGCGGGAAATACAAGAAGAGAAATGGGCCAAGGAGAAGGGTAATTCCCCTCCTATTCCTGAGATTGATGATCTTCATGATCAATTTCCCCAAGACATTCCGTCTATCTATGGAGATCAAACAGAGCAACAAGAGGATGAGAGATTAGATTTTGAATCTAATTCTTTACAGGAGTTGCCTCATTTCACAGGCCCATGGGAATCTGAATCTCTCCAGATCAGAGCCCCCACAATATTGGTAAGAAATGAAGACTCAGTGATTCCAAGAAACACTGATGTTGTGAAGAACACTAAGGTTCAATGTCATCTCACTGTAGAGGAGCTTCTCAAGGCAAAACCGGAGCTCTGGAATCATGTGAAGGATCAGGTTCCAGAACTTGAATCCAATACACCAAAAGTAGGCTCTAAGAAAAAAGTACCAGAGATACCTCTCGACAAGATAGGAGACATGAGCGAAGGTGAAGAAGGTAACACTTATCTTCCGATCACCTATCAAGGTTACACAACCAAAGCAATTGTGGATTCGGGTGCTGGTGTTGCTATTGCGACCACTTCCTTGTGGAAGCGATGGGGCAAACCCACCTTAAGACCAACGAGGATGAAACTTCAAATGGCAGATGGTCATTTTGAAAGGCCTCTCGGATTGCTTGAAGGGATAACTCTAACCACTTGTGGTGTAGAGTTTGAACATACATTTGCTATATGTGACTTTGAGAAGAATAATGTTTACGAGATGATCCTAGGAAGACCTTTCCTACGACAATTGCAAATAGTACAGGATTGGGGAACCAACTCCTTGTACTTACAGCACTTAGGGGTCACCACCAAGGTCAATCTGAAGGATTACACCTTCAGAGATGTACCACCCCTACAGTGGAATCCTATCCACAAAGCGAAAGAAGATTCTATCTCCGTGCATTCAGGAAGTTCACTTGAACCATCCTGGCTGCACGAAGATACTCACTTGTGGATGTGCAAGGTCGCGGAGGAAGAGGAAAAGTGCCTAAAAGCGAGAGAAGAAGGAACTCCCCCAGGAGATAGACCGATAAAAGACCCAGCCTATACACCAATGATATTTCCAGATGAGGAATTTGAGCCTCATGGTTGGGCAGAAATCCTAGCTACCATGGACATTGCAGTTAATGAGGAACAATGGACACCCCATTGTGATGAGGAGGGTTATGACATTTCAGTGTTCATGTGTCAGCCCTTGTTGGAAGAGTGTGATCCTAGTGAGTTCATAGAAGAAGAAGAGGATAACGATGATCTAGAATCCATTGTGATGGATACATACTTTGACTCAGAGGAACACTACTTAGAAGACCTAGGAGTGTTAACCCAAAAGGAAGAAGAACCCCTTGCGAGTATTAAAACGATAAGTTCAAAGAAAGGAAGTGAAGGAGGTCAAAAGAAAAAGAAAAGAAAAGCAGCGAGACAAGAAGAGGAAGAATCATTGTTTGAAGTACCAGAAAATTTCAAGAAATATGAAGTGGAAGACCGGAAAATTTTGGTACGAATGCCTAAGAGAGAGGCCATTATAGGAGAAGCATATGATAATAAAGAAAAGACCAAAAAAATTGTAGTGACCATTGAAGGGAACGAAGAGCGATGTACGTACATAGGAGACGACCTAAGTGCAGAGGAAGAAGCAGAGCTTGTAGCTCTATTAAGGGAATATAGGGATGTGTTCGCATGGCACTATAGAGACTTGAAAGGAGTAGATCCAGAGATTTGTTCTCATACGATTCCGATGACCGCTGATGCCAAGCCCACCAAACAAAAACCCTACACATATAATGACAATTATGCAGCCAAAATAAAAGAGGAAATTGACAGGCTGATTGAAGCCGGATTCATCTATGAGATTGAGCACACTGAATGGGTGTCCCCCATTGTAGTGGTGCCCAAGAAGAATGGGAAATTGCGAGTGTGCATTAACCTTAAAAAAGTCAATGCCACTACGATCCGAGATAGTTATCCTCTTCCAATCACCGAACATCTATTGGAGCGTGTTGCAGGCAAGGAAGTTTACAGCTTCCTTGATGGATTTTCAGGTTACAACCAAGTAGCCATTGCCCCCGAAGATCAGCACAAAACGGCCTTTGCCACAGAATGGGGAATCTTTGCATTTCGTGTGATGCCATTTGGGCTCACCAATGCACCTGCAACATTCCAAAGACTCATGTGTCATGTCTTCAAAGAGTTCTTGCGAAAGAGCTTAGAAGTATATGTGGATGATCTGTGCGCTCATTCCCAAGAGAGAAGTTACCACATCCCTGAGCTCAGGCAAACCTTCAACAAGTGTAGAGATTATCGAGTGTGTCTGAATCCAGAGAAGTGTCTGTTTATGGTACGACAAGGTAAGATCTTAGGTCACATTGTTTCTAAGAATGGAATTTCAACAGATGAAGACAAAGTAAGAGCAATAACAGAGTTGCCCAGACCAAGGAATGTTAAAGAGGTACAAGCCTTTATGGGCCATTGTGGATATTACCGTAGGTTTATCCACATGTATGCCATCATAGCTAAACCTCTTTATGGGTTGTTAACAAATTTTGAATGGAGCGAGGAATGCGAGACTTCCTTCAACGAGCTGAAGAGACGTTTGTGCACAGCACCAATATTGACTACTCCGGATTGGAGCAAACCCTTTCATGTCCATGTAGATGCCTCCAATCATGCAATAGGATGTGTGCTAGCACAACTCACAGGTGAAGGAAACCTAGATTTGCCGATAGCATATGCTAGTAGGCAACTAAATGCAGCTGAACGAAATTATACCACAACGGAAAGAGAAGGCCTAGGTATGGTATATGCTGTGAAGAAGTTTAGACACTATCTATTGGCCAATAAGTTCAAGTTTTTCACTGATCATCAAGCTTTACTATATTTGGTCAATAAACCTTGCAATACAGGCCGCTTAGTAAGATGGTTCCTCTTACTAATGGAATACGACTTTGAAGTTGTTGTCAGGAAAGGTAGAACCCATCTTAGGGCAGACCATCTTTCTCGCATCACTTCAGGAGAGCCACCGCAAGGAGTGTCTGATGAATTGCCCGATGCTTATCTGTTCAATTTAGAAGTTGTTCCTAAATGGGCAAATAAGTTGGTACCAGTCCTAACCTTCGGGCCTGCAAATAAAAATGTTAAAACAAGCAAAGAGGAAATTGTAAAATCGCTAAAGTATCAAATATTAGCCGGAAGTATGTACAAGCAAGATACCGAGGGCGTATTAGCTTGTTGTGTCGAGGATGATGAACATGCTAGTTGGTTGCAACAAGCCCATGAGGGACTGCTAGGAAATCACTACCCTAAACAACGAACATTGCAGAATCTAAAACGTTTAGGGGTGTATTGGCCTAGCATGGACAAAGAAATACAAGAGTGGATCCACAATTGTCCAGTGTGCCAGAAGAGACCCCCAGTGGAGCATGCCACTCTTTATCACGTGTCATTAATCCCAGATTGGAGTGCTCCATTGGTTGAGTTCATGAGATCGGGAACATTGCCCAATCAGGCTAGTCTTGCAAGAAAACGGAGCATGGAGCAAGAGGCTCAAGACTATGCCTTAGTAGGAGACAACCTATATCGAAGAGGCAAGGATGGTTACCTAAGACTGTGCGTTCATGAATCAGACTATTTGAAAGTCTTAGAAACGGCACACAGCGGTGCTGCAGGTGGACACTTTGGGCCGGACAGAGTAATTAAGACCATTCTATTCTCGGGACTTTGGTGGCCCACTCTTCATATGGATGCACACTCTTATGTGAAGAGTTGCGACACATGCCAATGTGCCCAATATCCGATAAGAAAAGATGAAATGCCCTTAAGGCCAATGATGGGAGGACGTGCATTTTCAAAGTGGGGTATAGACTTTGTAGGTCCCATCAACCCCCCAGCTAGAAACTCCCATGCAGAATACATTATTGTAGCCACAGATTACCTTACAAAGTGGGTGGAAGTAAAGGCCACGACAAAGAATGATGCTCAAACGACGACTAAGTTCTTATTCGAAAATGTGTTCACTAGATATGGGTTACCAATAGAGTTGGTTAGTGATAGAGGTACGCACTTCTTGAATGAGGTCATTGAAAATCTCCTTCAAGAATTCATGGTGACACATAAAAAGTCTGCACCCTATCACCCACAAGCTAACGGACAAGCCGAGAGCACGAATAAGATCCTATGTAACGTATTGACAAAACTTGTAAACAATAAACGCTCTGACTGGGACAAACAACTTCATCATGCTGTTTGGGCATACCGAGTTGCTTACAAAACGGTACTCAATGCCACCCCCTTTCAGATGGTCTTCGGACAAAATGCGGTGCTACCATTAGACTTCCTAATCCCAGCTTTAAGAGTAGCACAAGAGCATGAGTGGAATGGACATGAGTTGTCCTCTAGGATCTTTGATCTAGAGCGTTTAGGTGAGATGAGGCTACGAGCAGCAGCAGGCATCTATGCTGCAAAAAAAACGGCAAAAGGCATACTTTGATGCCCATGTGAAGGATAAGGGCTTGAAAGCAGGAGATCTAGTTTTAGTCTACACATTGAAACAACACGCAAGAAAGCTAGAAAAGAGGGGCTACGGACCTATGATCATTAATAGGATCTCCACGAGTGGAGCAGTACAACTAGCCACTTTAGAGGGGGATGTCCTCCCAAACTATATTAGCGGATGCAGAGTCAAGCTGTATCAGGAACCCCTCACGGAGGAAATGCTAAGCCGACTCAATACTGCTAAGCAACGTAAAGAGGAGGAAAAACGAATTCGCGAAGAAGCGCAGGCAGAGGCCTTAGAGCGTATCAGACGAATGAAGTTGAGGAGACAAGGGAGGGACCAGCCTGTGACTGACACTCAAATGTCTCCAGGCTATCACATGGCCATGTGTGAGGCTTCAGGTGAACGTACCCATAAGATAGTGGACCGACGACCTTTTGTGACCCTAGAAATAGGACAAAGAGACAGTACAACAAGCGTGAGGGCTTTAATTGATTCAGGAGCAGCCACAAGTGCAGTTCGGCTTTCTTATTGCCAGCAGCTGCAATTGGAGGTAAAACCCATAGAAGCATATCTGATAGGATTAGGAGGTGTTGAAACCCCTTGCATGGGAGAGGTGGATCTTCCCCTCTACATACAAGAGGTCCTCATGCCAGTAAAAGTGCTAGTGTGTGAAGACGAGGATCTGACCGAACCTCTTATCTTAGGCCAAGACTGGATCTATGATCACGCAGTCAACCTGAACCTAAGAAGTGGACTTCTTCAGGCTTGGGTAGGCCAAAGCCGTCTCACGATTGAATTAGAAAATCAAGCACTCAAACCAATAGAACAGGCACCAACTCCTGGTCCCTCCAGGAATCCACATGAAGATAACAATGATGTGCTTGTCCAAACTTCTATGGTGCAGAGGAATGTCAATCTTACTGAAGGTCCAGGAGCCAAGATGGAGTTCCTAACTGATCCAAAGAAGATTCTAAACGAGCAGACCGAACATCACTCTACACGGAAGAGGCCGCTGATCAAGAGGCAGGAGCGCCAACCCGTGCAACATAGAGCACCTCGGGGCGCGAAGCAAATCTGGATACGCAAGGATGGGAAACCCACCACTCTAATAGCAGACGCTCAAGGAGACAAGAAACGAGCCTCACCGTCAAGGAACGAAGTTAAGAAGCCCCCTAGGATAACCCCTAGGCATACCATTTCTATTTGGGTTCCTAAGCGGTCAATGAAGGCCACCCCTAATGCTAGACAGATATGGGTGCCCAAGGCTTGCTTACAAGCCCAAAGTACTTCACCTTCAGGCACTAGGATGAAGGAGCTCTCACAAGCACTCTTGGCCAACAACTCAGAAAGTGACAAGATACCTACACCTCTCACTGTCCCCACTCCCATCAACCCCAGGAATGTCTGGAAATGGGTACCCAAAAGGTCCCAAATACATCACACTCTCATACCGAAATCTTCACCTGTCCTTAGCTCTAAGAGCTACGACTCCTCTATCAAAGTGTGGAGAATTAAACTGTGTACTAAACCCCCTGACCCTATTCTATAAATCCGTCCACACTAACACAGGAGCATTCCGAACCCATTGCATAACCAAAGTATGCATCTAGGATGACACTGACCTTTAATCACCACTCACACCTATCATAAACACTTCACCACTAACCACTGACCTCCGGGATTGTCATGTTAGTATTGTGAAGGGAACACCATTACATCTTGTTTCCTATGCAACACTAATGTGCCTTTCGTCTTCCAGCAGATAAGCAACCTACTCTCATGGCTACCGCGGCAGGCACAAGCTCTCAGGCAGGATCTGGTGCTCCTATCAATTGGGATGCCATGCCAGTAGAAGCTCCACCAACAGCTCGGCCTGAAGAATTCTTGAATGTGCGAAGGATTCCTATTCCAGATCCACCCAGTGGACTAACCGAAAGAGTAAAGGGGCACTCCCATTGGTTCAATGAAATGCCAGGGGATTTGGGGGACGCAGATCACATCTGGGAGTCCAAGATGGAGTGTGGAGGGGTTTGGTGGACCTTCCAGTTCTTTTCAAGAGAATTTGAGACCTTACAGAATGCAGCTCCACTTCAAGATATCTGGCAAAAGGCAGGACTACAAGCTTACTTCAGTGCAGCTCTACCTAAACCCGACTTCCTCAGGTGCTACTACTTGATTGCTACGATGAAACCTACCGGGGATAAAGATCACTCAGGCACATTCTGGGTGCCCTCCTTATCCAATCTGGAGGAGATGAGGAAGTTTGAATTAAATGTAACGTTAATCAGGGAAGCCCTTCAGATGTATGGCACGCATGTACCTTCTGACCGCGACCCTTTGATACCAGAGTCTATGAAAAGCAATAGAATCAAGAAACTAAAAGAAATGTGCGCCCTCACCCCCAACATCGCCATACCTCTGCGGATGTGCCTCCAGCACTTCGCATTTCCCGCTCAGGACCGTTTCACTCAGCCTCACAAGAAGATATGGTACGGGTTGTATTTAGCAGAGACCGGAAGCTTGCCCATTAAGATGCCGGTGTGGATCTTAGATCAGGTATATGAGGCTGGCAAGCGGGGGGCGAGGAAGCCCACTTTACATGGTTGTTGTGCGCTGACAAGAATCATCTACAGATGTCTGGCATATGATGTGCCAGTTGCTCGAGCCCTAAAGTATGCATACCTGGAGCTGTTCAAAGGCCGAAAGTCAGGGAATCAACCGGCAAAAAGAATGCGTGGATCCCTTTCACAGGTCCTGATCCCTCCAGAAGCCACCGCCGAAGTCTCCACTAGAGAAGAAACCCAGGTGGCATCTTTCACAATCCATCTCCAAGAGTCTCAACCAAGAGAGGTGGTACAACCCGTTCCATCCGCCCCTCCACTACCTACCGATGCAGAGTTTGCATCTATGGCCACCTTCACAGAAGATCCAAATTTTGATTTTGAAAGATTTCTGCAGACGGTCCCCCTATCCGACAGTGAAGATTCCCTTGACAATGTGGGTCCGGGTGCATCTGCCCAAAGAGAACAGCCACGGGGCGAGACGAGCAGAGTACATGGGGAAGGAGTGGCACAACATCCTCATGACCAAAACACACAAGTGCAGGAAGGCGCACACAGAAATGACCCGGAAGACAGTGAAGAGGAGGCCCCTGCCTACACAGCACAACTCAGACGGCTGTACAAGACAATCAAGCAGGTACAGAGAAGACATAAGATGACAGAAGCGGCGAATAGAGCTCTAGTGAACCAGATGCTTCAAGCCGAGAATGTTGACTCCAACTTTGTGGAATCATTGAATTTATTGGCAGAGACATGTGGGATCGGGGAGGCATTGAGGACAATGGTATATCAGGAAAACCCTGTCTACGATCAACGAAGGATTGATACACGACCACGACGCGGGAAAATGATTCAAATGGAAACCTCTACCGCCTTGCCTACTATAATTTCAGAAGATGTTCACATGACGAGCCCGAGTCCCACCAACGAACATGAGGTAATTACACACGTACCATCTCCACAACCACCTTCCCTCCACCTTTCAGAACCCCTCTCCACTATTCCTCCTGAACAACCGACATCCACCCATCACGAAACCATTGTACACACCTCCGTTTTTACATCCTTCCCTTTACCCACGTCCCACACTTCCACCCAAATTTTGGAACCTCACACCGGTCATCCGGCCACCGATCAAACCATAATAGGTCACCCTTCCTATCTCCCCGCCCTTGGACAACCACTTGCCAATAGCCAGACCTCATCCCATCCTTTTCCATTCACTCACACCCAAACCCTATCCGCCACTCCCCTAGCAACTGACTCACACTCAACCCAAGTCACACAACCCTCATTCTGGACAAACCTTGTAAATATACTCCAACAGGTGGATACTTATAATAAAAAGTCCCTTTCCCAAACCCACTCCCCCACATTCACTGCCACCACTATCACACCACCCACCATTCCTGTATTCACAGTGCACGAATCACACACTCTCACGTCCGATCCCATGGACATCTCACCATCCACAGGATCACCCACCACCACTGTTATCCCAACATTACCACATATCATTTCACTCACGTCGCCATTCCCAAGCACTGTAGGCACAACATCCACTTTTTCCATTCCCACTTCCCAACCCCCTGCATCTTCCATCCTTACCCCTGCATCCACCTCATTTAGTCTTGCACTCGACACCATGCTCGAAGCTGCCACTCAGCTTAAGCAGGAATATACATTATTGGAAGAAAATAACAAAGAGCTTTGCACCCTCTCAGCAACACTCCAAGAGCGTGTCAATGCTTTGGAGTCCAGTCATACGGAGTCACAAAGCAAAATATCCGCCCTCGAACATGCAAATGCGCAACTCGAAGCGAGGCATATGGAAGAGAGTAAAGCCATAGAGGAACAGCTGCGAGATCAAATGGGCCGCAATGCAAGGCTTCAACGAAACATGGCCTTGCTACGACGACATCTGGCGGCAGCTCAAGAAGAGAACAGACGGCTTCAACAACAAAACCAAGAGAACCTCGAGGCTGCCATGGAGAACACCCCGGGAGCACCCGTAGACCCGGCTAAATTTCAAGCTGTTCCCTCAGAAAGCATACAACAGATCTTGGAAACTTATGCCAATCTTTCAGAAGCACATGATCAGCTTGCCGACCAGCTGAAGGACCTACAGAGACCCCAAGAGTCTACACCACACCAACGGGAACCTAAAGAGATGACCGACGCTGCTACTTCACCTGAACCTGAACATTCAACGACCAATGACGTACTGGAGTTACGGCAACAGATTGCAGAATTAAAATTGAAGTTGATGCAGTACGAGCGACCTCCTTCCCCACCAGAGCAGCCGTTAGAAGAAGAAGCAGCTATTATTCCAGTGGAGGAAGCATTCGACGACACCTACGAGCCTCAACCATTCCCAGGAGGACGCGTCACAGAAGAAGGTCAAGATACCTATGAGGAACCCCCATCAGCATGGATGAAACAGGTAGAGGAAATGGGGAAAACTCATCAGGAACGGATATCCACTCAGATGCTGGCAATGAAGGCCATTGAGGACACCATCCTTCACTCAGAGTACTTCAGGCACATGGCCTCTAGACGCCTTATCACTAGCTCAGAATTACAATACAAGCCCTATTTTGTATTGTTGGCCGACTACAACGCAGAAATCAAAAGAGTCACCAACAAGTGCCCAACATTTGCCACACAGTTCGAACCAGAAGATATACCAGAAGCGGCACGAAAAGGGGCCATATTCCAACCAACTTGGAGGCAGAAGTTACTCGAAACTTACCCAGAAAAGTTTCGAACATGGGATCACGCCCCCATGCATTTGAAGTACAATCCGTGTTTTGGGCCAGTGCAAAGACGAAGATCATGGAAAGCTTTTGCAATCAAGGTTCAGAATAACGCAAACTGTAAAGAATGGCTCAATTACCCCGCCATCGCCCCCCCAACCGGTACTCCCACAGTGTCATACATGATTGCAACCATCAGACATTGGATACCACGTCTCCACCCCATGCCAGATGTCGCTGCCCAGATGATGCTCAAGATCTTCGATATGATGCAGGTCGTACTCAAAACTTTTCGCAATGTATGCCGTATTCAACCTCCTATTCCCGGGTTTATTAATGGTAACTACGACCTGCTATATGATATGAGCACAACCCCGAGCATACGAGTGGCTTACGCATGGCATGCACGCATAAGATATCTCCCTGCCTGCTACAAGCAAACATTCGACGATATGTTCACCACGGGGTTTTGGGAAGCACATTCAGAGGTATTCGCGCCACGGCCTACGCATTTACTCCATCTCTTCGCATGCGAGCAAACAATGCATTCCGAGCTTTACACGATGCCACAACCTGACATGCCTGGTACAGTTGATTGGGAGGCTTTGCAACGAGACCTGATCAGAGGTTTAAGAATCAAAGAACAAGAATTGGCAACCGACCTCCTGCAGAAGTACATTGATCAAACTGTGGAACAGAGGTCTGTCAGAGGCGACAGACCCTAGGGGGGGGAGAGTGTTGACAGTATACGGGAAGAAGCAAGTACGGACACACATGCAGATCTAGCACTAAGGCAACCCTTCATTTTTTTTCAAAACCCTTACATCATTTTTAAGTGAGTCTCATCACAAAAAACCCTTGTAAATATCATTTCACCTTTTTGTAGCTCCATTTTGTACAAGCCGAGGAGTCCTCGAGCTTGGGGAGCCTTAGAAGTAGTTGCCTGCCAATTTTCATAATTTTTAGATCTCGTTTGAGCCCTCAAATAAGCCCTGGAACCTAATTTTTAACTAGGCCGGACACTAGGTCTGGACAGGGCCAAAAGCTAGTCAAAAACTATAAATAGAGCTAGAGAGCTCATTTTTGGGTTAGCTTCTTGTAGTTTGAGCTTGTATGAGAACTTTGTTGCAATAGAAGTGATTCCATTGTCTTACTCTCTTTGTTCTTGCCGTGTGTGCGCGTGTGCGTGTATGTGTGTGCATGCTTGTGTGCTTCTCACTCACGCACTTGTGCTTCCACTTGCTCGTGGTCTTCATACCATCCTCACGTCTCCCCGGATTGGACATTAAAGGAGGTGCTACTCATCGCTGAGCTACAGTGACTAACAACTCACAAGTTAGTGTATTATGAACACTGCTGGTTCATCTCTGACTGTACTAAAGTCAACTCAACTCAACTTAGCTAAAATCAACTGAAATATGAGTTGCATCAAAAAATCTATGATGTCATCATGTCTTCATCCTTGTTCAATCTGTAAATCTTTCATACCTCTTTCCATCAGAACCTGGTATAAACATATATGTGCGCACCTCTCAAACATACCTTTATGAAATATCAAGCTTCTCTTCAATAGAACTCTAGAACCTTCTCTTGAACAGGAACACCCTAATAGGAACTTTGTCTCCAGACATTCTCCTTCGTCCTTCTTCTTTTAAAGTTGGAACATAAAGAGAACTTGACAAAGGAAATATAGGAATACCTGTAGGTATGAATTTACATTCTTTTACACATGGCTGAAAATAAGTCTTCATGTTTCATCACTCCCCTGGATGATTTAACACTAGTATCCATAATTCTTCAAATATATCAGACTTTATGAAATCTGGAACGTCTTCCTTCTTTCAATAAATCTGATCTTCAGTGATCAATACCTGCATCTGAAACAAAAATCTATGAACCCTTTTTTATTAGCATTGTACACATGCAAATAGCTTTCCTTGTCCTTCTCAGCTTTCCAAATTATAGAATAAGATTAGCTGATCTATCGTAAAAAACCTTGCTGAAAGAATTTTAGGATTCATAACCTTCTGCAACATAACAAGTATCTTCTTCTATTCCTCTGCAACACAAATCTAATAGAATCTAAATCTTTGACTTACTTCCTCCAATGCTAAGAACCTTCTCAAACAAAGGATAGAAAAATCACTCATAGATACTCAATATCTTCAAGATCATTCAAGATCATACAAGATCTATCAAGATCTTACAAGATCATACAAGATCATCCAATATCAATGATCTCTCCAACAGAATACCTGTGTAGAATCTGCTCTCATCAAACCTTCATGAATGAATGTTTGATTTGCTACCTGAATGTCTCTAAGTGTCCATGCTTCTTAGAAAGTTGTAAAAATTTTCTTCAAACAAGACCTTCCCAAGAATCTTCAACTCCTACTTGAAACATAAGTGGACAAAGTTCTCACCTTGAGAACTCCAAAATATGCAAGTTGATACTTCATTTTTTCATATTCTTTCCGAGTGAAATGTGATAGGACCTGCTTTATTTTCTTTTGGGTAACTCCACTTCTCAATCAAGTGATAGGATCTAATGGAACACCTTTTTGAATACAAGCATGTATCCAAAAACCTAGACAATCATAGAAAGTAGATTCTTCAACTGACTAGTACATCAAAAATCTGAATTTTTTGAAGTTTTTTGAAAATATATGAGGTAACCTTTCCAAACACAAAACCTCAACCCAAGTCTTCAACATCTGCTACAAAAAACTCTTTTACCTCAAGACTTAGATAAAGAAGAAATATACTTCTATGCAACTTGTCATATACCAAGTAGCTCTGAATTGACACTCCAAGAATTCTTTGAGGGAACTTATAAGGTGCTTGCTTAAAAAAATCTTCAACATAACTCCTACACATATGAGTCAAAACATATATCTGCTGCTTTTCTTTCTCTCACTGCAATTCTTTGTCAAATCTACTAAATCATGACCAAGTATCATGCAAAACAAGAAACTGCTTCTTCTTTAGACTATCTTCACACAAGATGTTCTCATAGACTTGTCTTTGCATGCAGAGGATAAAATAGGAAGAGTATGGAAAATATAAGAGAAAAGGAAGTCTTACTTTTCTTTTGGAAATATTGGACTTTCTTTTTCTGCATCTTTCTTCCACCTGATGATGTCAACATCTTCAAACTTCTCTTCCATACCTTTTGTTCTCCTCATCTTGAAGTAGCAAGCACTCTTAACTTCTTCAAATGAACTCTTTCTCTTCCTCTAATGCTAAGAGTAAGAGACAAAACAAACATGGCATACAAACGGAAGTGAAAATAGAATCATGTTTTATCATCTCCTCATATCTCTTGAATCAAAATTTTGTTTCAAATGACTGATATGACTGAATTTACCAACCTTTTGTCTGAATGATGAATTAGATTTCTAGAGTTATATCTCTAGGTAAAATGTGAGCAAAAAATTCCAACCAACTTACAACACAAAATTGGTTGAAAACAAAATTGATGCTCTCCACATTTGTCTTCTTAGATGAGTTTTCTTGCCATGAAAGAGATCTCTCAAAACTCTTTAGAAAGACCTCTAGATACCTGTTTTGATGTAGCTAATGCTTTAACTTTCAAAGAATGAAAGTGTATAAAAGCATTCCTTGAATCCTTCAAATCTCTTCATAACTGCGCTTCTAAGACATGACCTCGAAATGATAATCTGATAGTAGAAACTGATACCTGTGATTTGATGTTGATCTGGTTCCTTCATCTTCTCCAAACCATTGTTTCTCCTTGAATTTGAAGTAGCCTTCTCTTCATCAAGTCTTGGTCTTCAAACAATACTTTTGTAAAGTTTTTACATACTCTTCCAAAAATATTTGACTGCTAACAGATCATCAACTTCATACTCCACACTGATGAATAAACATGTGACTGAATGATCTAATTCTCAAATCTCTACTCATCTAGATTAAGTGTGTATGTCAAATGTCAAATGTTAAAAGATGCCCTTAAATCATATGTTGTAAACCTGGAAGTCTGGGAACCTTGGAATCTGAGAGCCTAAGTGTTCTGATGCCAAAACCCTAAAGCTCTGATACCAAATGTTGGAAATTTAGTAGGCCCATTACTAATACCACATGTCCAAGGTTCCATAGGTCTAGCATATACACCATAGAATCTAGCAATCGTCCAATATTGACAAAACATGAACATACCACATCCAAATATGCATAAAGCATATACGTACTGATTCTCTTGTACCTATGCCGAATAGGAATCCTGCTGATATGGATGTTACTACCTCCATAAACTTCAAGTAGTACCTGTGTGCATAAAGAGAATATGTACCTCAATTCTTACCATAAGATGTAAATCTTATGTTAACCACCATCCAATGTCTTTGAAGTAACCCGAAATCTTCATGTAGAAGACAATGTTCAAATACATCATGTAGATGGTTGATCCACACCACCAAGCTGCTAATAGCCTCTCCATAAGCAAGAGTGTGAGCACCCTCTTGTTCTCCAAGAAGAACTCCATAGCCGCTCCCCAACATGCTCCAAAATAGCAACATGGTTGCCCCATGTGCTAAGAAGCACCACCTCTATTGAGGGACCAAGCTCCAAAGCTTGTGTTGCAAACGGTGTTGGATGAATACAATGAGCCTTTGGCTCTTCTTATATAGTAGTTTAGTTGTCCTCCAAAAGCACATACGAAAAGCTTTAAAAAATCGTATTCGTGATTTAATTGTTGAAAAAACAATCCCTATCGCTATCCGTCGTCGCTCATCGTTTGTTATGAAAAGCATGAAGAAAAATATCTTTGTGCGCACCACTGCTGGAGTTGCGGATTGAACCCAAGTCCTTACGGTGAAAGACAATCGCTCTAACCATTGCGCCAATGCCAATTTCCTATAGAAGGAGTGAGATTAAAGGCTATACATGCTGTGTACAATGTGAATAAAAATGGACCAATGACCATGGGATATTGAGACCTTGACCTTGGGACATTGTTTTCCAACAATCCCCCCAACAATGTCACAATGGTACAAATTGGACTGAGTTTGCAAACTTCATAAGTGGCAAACTATTACAAGCTTGAATCTTGTACTCCCGAATTGTTGTTCAGACCTTTTCTTCCAAAGTCTTCTTCAAAACTGAATTTGCATTTCCTTCAAACTTCAAACACCTGAACTTGCTGAATATGAACCATAATACTTGAGAAAATATGCAAACTAGATATCCAATAGTGTACACATCAAGCAATCAATGCTTGACAACAAATATAGCATTTACTGACTCTGAACCTACTATCTCCTGTCTTCTCAAACCTGAAAACATACACTAGGATCCACATATTTGCATTTACCTTACGAAAAAGTTTTCTCAACGTACTTCTGTTGTGTTATGCAAATACACTAAACAAAATCAAGAACTGAATCCTGGAACCTGTGACTGACAACTCACAACTCACAACTTAGTGTATTATGAACACTGCTGGTTCATCTCTGACTGTACTAGAGTCAACTCAACTCAACTTAGCTAAAATCAACTGAAATATGAGTCTCATAAAAAAATCTATGATTTCATCATGTCTTCATCCTGGTTCAATCTGTAAATCTTTCATACCCCTTTCCATCAGAACCTGGTATAAAGTTATATGTGCGCACCTCTCAAACATACCTTTCTGAAATATCAAGCTTCTCTTCAATAGAACTCTAGAACCTTCTCCTGAAAAGGAACACCCTAACAGGAACTTTCTCCAGACATTCTCCTTCATCCTTCTTCTTTCAAAGTTGAAACATAAAGAGAACTTGACAAAGGAAATATAGGAATACCTGTAGGTATGACTTTACATTCTTTTACACATGGCTGAAAATAAGTCTTCATGTTTCATCACTCCCCTGGATGATTTAACACTAGTATCCATAATTCTTCAAATATATCAGACTTTATGAAATCTGGAACGTCTTCCTTCTTTCATTAAATCTGATCTTCAGTGATCAATACCTGCATCTGAAACAAAAATCTATGAACCCTTTTTATTAGCATTGTACACATGCCAATAGCTTTCCTTGTCATTCCTCAGCTTTCCCAATTATAGAATAAGATTAGCTGATCTATCATAAAAAACCTTGCTGAAAGAATTTTAGGATTCATAAGCTTCTACAACATAACAAGTATCTTCTTCTATTCCTCTACAACACAAATCTAATAGAATCTAAGTCTTTGACTTACTTCCTCCAATGCTAAGAACCTTCTCAAACAAAGGATAGAAAACTCACTCATACATACTCAAGATCTTCAAGATCATTCAAGATCATACAAGATCTATCAAGATCTCACAAGATCATACGAGATCATCCAAGATCAATGATCTCTCCAACAGAATACCTGTCTAGAATCTGCTCTCATCAAACCTTCATGACTGAATGTTTCATTCGCTACCTGAATGTCTCTAAGTGTCCATGCTTCTTAGAAAGTTGTAAAAAATTTCTTCAAACAAATCCTTCCCAAGAATCTGCAACTCCTACTTGAAACATAAGTGGACAAAGTTCTCACCTTGAGAACTCCAAAATCTGCAAGTTGATACTTCATCTTTTCATATTCTTTCCGGGTGAAATGTGATAGTACCTGCTTTATTTTCTTTTGGGTAACTCCACTTCTCAATCAAGTGATAGGATCTAATGGAACACCTTTTTGAATACAAGCATGTATCCAAAAATCTAGACAATCATAGAAAGTAGAATCTTCAACTCATTAGTACATCAAAAATCTGAATTTTTTTGAAGTTTTCTAAAAATATATGAGGTAACCTTTCCAAACACAAAACCTCAACCCAAGTCTTCAACATCTGCTACAAAAAACTCTTTACTTCAAGACTTAGATAAAGAAGAAATATACTTCTCTGCAACTTGTCATATACCAAGTAGCTCTCAATTGACACTCCAAGAATTCTTTGATGGAACTTATAAGCTGCTTGCTTAAAAAAATCTTCAACATAACTCATACACATATGAGTCAAATCATATATCTACTACTTTTCTTTCTCTCAATGCAATTCTTTGTCAAATCTACTAAATCATGACCAAGTATCATGCAAAACAAGAAACTGCTTCTTCTTTAGACTATCTTCACACAAGATGTTCTCGTAGACTTGTCTTTGGATGCAGAGGATAAAATAGGAAGAGTATGGAAAATATAAGAGAAAAGGAAGTCCTACTTTTCTTTTGGAAATATTGGACTTTCTTTTTCTGCATCTTTCTTCCACCTGATGATGTCAACATCTTCAAACTTCTCTTCCATACCTTTTGTTCTCTTCATCTTGAAGTAGCAAGCACTCTTAACTTCTTCAAATGAACTCTTTCTCTTCCTCTAATGCTAAGAGTAAGAGACAAAACAAACATGGTATACAAATGGAAGTGAACGTAGAATCATGTTTTATCATCTCCTCATATCTCTTGAATCAAAATTCTGTTTCAAATGACTGATATGATTGAATTTACCAACCTTTTGTCTGAATGATGAATTACATTTCTAGATTTATGTCTCTAGGTAAAATGTGAGCAAAAAATTCCAACCAACTTACAACACAAAATTGGTTGAAAACAAAACTGATGCTCTCCACATTTGTCTTCTTAGATGAGTTTTCTTGCCATGAAAGAGATCTCTCAAAACTCTCTAGAAAAACCTCTAGGTACCTACTTTGATGTAGCTAATGCTTTAACTTTCAAAGAATGAAAGTGTATAAAAGCATTCCTTGAATCCTTCAAATCTCTTCATAACTGCGCTTCTAAAGCATGACCTGGAAATTATAATCTGATTGTAGAAACTGATACCTGTGATTTGATGTTGATCTGGTTACTTCATCTTCTCCAAACCATTGTTTCTCCTTGAATTTGAAAGTAGCCTTCTCTTCATCAAGTCTTGGTCTTCAAACAATACTTTGTAAAGTATTTGCATACTCTTCCAAAAATATTTGACTGCTAATAGATCATCAACTTCATACTCCACACTGATGAATAAACATGTGACTGAATGATCTAATTCTCAAATCTCTACTCATCTTGATTAAGTGTGTATGTAAAATGTCAAATGTTAGAAGATGCCCTTAAATCATATGTTGTAAACCTGGAAGTCTGGGAACCTGGGAATCTGAGAGCCTGAATGTTCTGATGCCAAAACCCTAAAGCTCTGATACCAAATGTTGGAAATTTAGTAGGCCCATTACTAATACCACAGGTCCAAGGTTCCATAGGTCTAGCATATACAACATAGAATCTAGCAATCTTCCAATATTGACAAAACATGAACATACCACATTTAATCATACAAATGATGAGACAAAGATAGAGAAAGATTAGACAACATGTGTAAAGTGTTATGTAAGCCACTGCTTACTCACACTATCATATATACCAATGTTCTATGTACAATGTGGGAGCAAAACTCTCAACCACTCTATGCGAACAGAAATAGATGGATGAATGAATGTACAAATGTAACAAACATATTCAGATGTATGGATAGAAATATGAATATATATGACATGTGTGACCTAATAGGTTGTAGAAAAGTGAATATGAGTGATAGAAAGAGGAAGGATCAGTCTAAAACTGATAATCAACAAACCCTAATCTAACCTGAGGCTATGAAAGACCCTAAGTTAGACACGTGTGTGAAAAGATCACATACTTACAAAAGTAGCAAAGAATGCTAACAAATTTGCTACCAAAAATCTCAAACTCATATGACCATACCTTCTCAAACACCTCATCCAAATATGCATAAAGCATATACGTACTGATTCTCTTGTACCTATGCCAAATAGGAATCCTGCTGATATGAATGTTACTACCTCCATAAACTTCAAGTAGTACCTGTGTGCATACAAAGAATATGTACCTGAATTCTTAACATAAGATGTAAATCTTATGTTAACCACCATCCAATGTCTTTGAAGTAACCCGAAATCTTCATGTAGAAGACAATCTTCGAATACATCATGTAGATGGTTGATCCACACCACCAAGCTGCTAATAGCCTCTCCATAAGTAAGAGTGTGAGCACACTCTTCTGCTCCAAGAAGAACTCCATAGCCGCTCCTCAACATGCTCCAAAATAGCAACATGGCTGCCCCATGTGCTAAGAAACACCACCTCTATATAGGGACCAAGCTCCAAATTTTGTGTTGCAAAAGGTGTTGGACGAATACAATGAGCCTATGGCTCTTCTTATATAGTAGTTTAGTTGTCCTCCAAAAGCACATACAAAAAGCTTTAAAAAATCGTATTCGTGATTTAATTGTTGAAAACACAATCCCTATCGCTATCCGTCATTGCTCGTCGCTTGTTATGAAAAGCATGAAGAAAAAGATCTTCGGGTGCGCCCCTGCTGGAGTCGGGAATTGAACCCAAGTCCTTACGGTGAGAAACGATCACTCTAACCATTGTGCCAATGTCAATTTCTTGTAGAAAGAGTGAGATTAAAGTCTATACATAGTGTGTACACTGTGAACAAAAATGGACCAATGACCAGGGGATATTGAGACCTTGGGACATTGTTTTCCAACAAGTCCATGCTACTCTCCAAATTTGTTCCTCTTTATCTTTTGCTTCGATTGCCCTCGTATCTCTTCCTTCAATAGGTTGGTGATCTTCTTTCTTTGCTTTGAAGCTTCTTTGGCTTCTTTGGAGCTTCACCTTTGCTTCTTTGGCTCTTAGCAAGAGCCCATCTTGAATCCCTATCGTAAACCATGATTCATACAAACTTATACAATGAAATGAGATCACCTAATTGGCTACATATATCTTTGCTGCTTCATTCTCTTTTTTTTTTTTCTCTCTTTGCAAATCTCTCTTCTATACCTTGATGGCTTCATGTCTTCTAGGATTTTGTGCTTTGTTTTGATCCTCATTTGTCTTTGGATCATCTTCAACTTTGTCTATGGCTACAATTTGCTCTCCTTTTGATGTTATGATGGTTGTCATGCCTTTTTGTAGCTTATCTTCATTACTTCCTTTTATGTATGATGATTTTTCCTTGCCTTCTAAGCACTCTTTTCATAGAGGTGGCTACTCCTTGTCCTTTGAAGTTACCTTTTATTGTTGCTCTTACTCTTTTTCTGAGTATGAATTCTTCTCTTTCAAATTTGAAAATTGTGTTGGCTCCACTTCCTCTTCTTTGGACTTTTCTTGGATCTTCCAATCCTTGCAAGCTAACTCCCCCTTGCTTCATAATCTTTGCTTCATTCTTCATGACTGATTATATACCTACAAAGATCAACAATGGGCTGATCATAAATGAACTCTTTCATGAGTTCCTCTTCATGTGAAGCATTTGTAGCTTCCACATCTTCCAAGCTTTCTTCATCACCTACAAAAAAAGACAAGAAATCCTCAATGTGAACAATGGTGCCTCTTGCACCTAACAAGGCTAGTCCTTCCTCTTGGGATGGTCTTACTTGCCTTTACATAGGCTTTTCACTCTCTTTGGTGGTCTTACTACCCTCAACCTCTCATTGGACCTTCACATTCTGAGTATCATGTGCACCATTCTGAGCTTGGTTTTGTACTATGAAGGCATCTTAATAAAGCTCATGCAAAGGGGAATCCACCGTGGTGCATTGCCATCATAGCACTTCAATAATTATGCTGAATGATCCACATGAAACACAAATTCTTGGCATAATATCAAAACTTCTTTATAGAATACATTAATCCAAGGTGCTCCTACTTATAACAAAATAGTTCTTCTTGGTACGAGAAAGTCTCTTGTTGGCATAATAAATTGTATGATTCCATTTTGTACCCTAACTTACATCAAAATGCTATCTACGACATCTAATACGTATATAAAAAACATGAAAATGAACTTCTTAATTCTATGAGTCAAAATTGGAGCACATTATACAACTTGCAACCATGTCAAGCCTCATAATGAGTGATAGACTGTAATGGCTTTGTGGGACACCTATTAAGTATATAAGTAGCAGACATTATGACATCAAACCAAAAACTGTGAGATAATGCCATTTCCATGAGACAACTTTTTTTCCTCTCAACAATACTATTCTTTTGTGTTGTATAAGATACTTTATATTGGTGTTTTATACCACGTTCATCTAAAAATGTATGTGAATTTAGAAGACCTATTCTCCCACCATTGATCAAAATAAAGGGTGTCCATTTTACTTGTTAAAAGATATTCAACCATCATCAGAAACTATTTGAAGCACATAAAAAATTTGGAATTGAATTCAATGGGTAGACCGAAACACTTTAAAAATTTGGACTTGAACTCAATGGGTAGACCCATGCATGCAAGAAAAATTTATCAATAAAAATTAGAGAGTATAGTTTATTGCCAAAAGATGGTGTCTACATAACATCACATATATCACTATGAATAAGTTGCAATTTATGCTCCTCTTATTTTGCCAACTTTAGGAAATGAAGAATGCTACATCTTACCCAAAATGAATTCCTCACATACAGTTTTGGATGGTGGGACACCATATCAAACTTTTGCAAGCATATCAAACAAAAAAATTTAGATGATTAGAATGTGCATGCAAGAGTTTTGCATCTGAGATGATGTGTGAAGCATTAACTACACATGCATAATCATTTGTGGATTTTCCATAACTTGTGAGTCTATAAAATCCACAAAATGACATACTAGATGTAATAGTTCTTTCACCATAAAAGAGATCATGAAGTTTACACCTATCATTAACAAACTTTAATACCAAGCCAATCGTGGCTAGTGCTAATAGTGATAAGAGATTTTTCTTGATCCTTGGCACATATAGAACATCTCACAATTTGAATATACTACCAATGGATTAGTTAAGATAATTCTTCCAAATCCCATGGCATGATATGAGGATTTATTTATGCATGTGATAGTATTCCCATTGGGGTAGGCTCAAGTGAGATGAAGAAATGACACTGAGAGGTAATATGATTGGTTACACCACTAGCAAAGTACCAAACATCTTAATCCATAACACACACAATGATCAAGAGTCAAAAAATCATAACTAAATCGTGTAATAAATGCCCATTCTTCATTTTCACAAAGTTTGCAAACTTATTCTTAGAATCAAAGGTCTCTATAGAAACCATTACTACCTCTTTCTTCTTTGCATCTTTATCAATAAGTTTAGGATAGTTCCTTAGATATGATCATTTGTCTTACAATATTTGTGAAAGTTCTTTTACTTATTTTCTTTCTTCTCATCTTTTTATTCATTCTTTGATTGTACAACACTAATAAATTTCTTCCTACTAGAGGAAGAGCCACCTTTACCCTTACCCCTCTTACTGGTACAATAATTTGATATACAACATACGTAATGGATGTCTTGCCTATATTTTTCTTATTGCAAAAAAATGGAAACTAAATATTCAAGCTTGAAAGCATTTTATTTGCCTTTCATGAGTAAGAAAGTAGAAGCAAAAATATGATAAGAATTGGGCAAACCATTGAGAAGATTCTACATAAGAATTATCTAGATGAATTTCATCTACAATAATTAATTTCTCTTTCAAATCTCTCATCTTTGAGTGAAAACTATCCATATAATTACCTCATTCATGTGCTTACTCTCTAATTGTTTTTGAAGGTAAGAAACATGAGCCTCATTTCTTACATCATATAGTGTGGCAAGAGTATCCCAAACATTATAGCTAGTTTGCATGAGAAAAAATGAGGGGTAATGGCACACTTGATAGATAAAGCATTAAGGCATGTGTTAGGGCATATTTTTCATCCCAAAAAGTTTCTTTCTAGTGGCTAGGTGTGCTGATGGTGTACCTGGCGTCTTCAAAATTGGAGCTGGAAGAGGACTCAAAATAAGAACTATACTAACGCTTGAAGCTACAACAACCTCATCACCACCTCCATGTGCATGGGACCACAAACATCACTATGAACAAGCTTCAATTTGTGAGTAGCTCAAGCTGAACCATATTTTGGGAAGGATGAATGCTCCATTTTGCCCAAAACACAACCTTCATAGACATGTTTATAAGGTGCATCCAATTTGGAAAGATAGAGCACCATTTTAGATTTCTGTAGGCATAACGAACCGGCAAAATTACCAAAGCATACATGCCAAATCTTTGCATCTGAGATAGCTTGAAAATCTTGAACTACACATGCTGAATCATTCCTAGATTTTGCATAGTCTATGAGCTTATACAAAGTAGGACATAAAATGTCAGAAGCAATAATAACATTGCCATTTGAGAGATCATGTAATGTACATCTGTCATCAACAAATTTGACAACCAAGCATATCTTGCTTATTGTTGAAACTAATGATAGATTTTTCTTGATCCCTAACACATACAAAGCATCTGACAATGTGAAAGAGATGCCAATAGTAATAGTCAGAATGATCTTACCAACTCCCATTACATGATAGGAATTGTTAGCACATGTGACAATATCCCTATAGGGGAAGACTCAAGTGAACTAAAGAAACTACACTCTGAGGTAACATGTTTGGTTGCCCCACTAAAAAGTACCAAACATTTGAGTCTACCATAGACACATACTGCTCATGAGAAGATGGTTCATAGCTGCAAATAGTAGTCAATACACATTCTTCATTTTGCACAAGATTAGTAGACTTTGTTTTTGATGTAGAGGCCTCTGCAACAACCATCCTAGCCTCCTTCTTCTTTGCCTCTTTTGCAGCCAGTTTTGGACAACTCTTTATGACATGATCATTTCCTTTACAATATTTGCAAAACTATTTTTGCTTTTCTGTTTTCTTCTCAGCTTTGTCTTCCTTCTTCAATTGCGTAACATTAGCAAATTTTTGCTTACTAGTAGATGAGCTCCATTTACCTTTGCCCTTCTGATTAGCTGAGAAAGTTTGATCTAGAACATGCATAATGGACCTGTTTTGCCTGGATTGATCCTCTTGCACAAAACAAAGAGTAACTCCTCAAATGTTAAGGCATTTGAATTACCTTTCATCATCAATCAAAGAGTAGAAGCAAAACTCTCATATGATTTTGGAAGGCCATTAAGAACACTCTGCACAAGTGAACTATATGGCAAGACTTCATAAGAAAAAATCAATTGCTCCTTCAAATCTTTGATCTTTGTCATAAAACTATCCATGGAATCTCCTTTATTCATGTGCTCACTCTCCAACTGTTTTTGGAGGTAAGCAACACGAGCCTCATTTCTTGCGTGTTATAAAGTTGTAAGTGTATTCCAAGAATCCTTTGCTTTCTTACAAGAGCAAATGTGAGGGATAATTGCATCTTCAATGCTATCTGCATCATCTTCCATAACTGTATTCACAAGTGTAGTAGGGTATTTTTGAATACCTTGCACAATATTCGATATCCCTTTTGCTACTAATACATGATGCATCATATATGTCCATAATGGGTAATTAGCACCATCCAATTTGTTCTCAACAACCAACATACAAAATACATCATTGCTTTCAACCATGGTCACTGACTAAATATGATGATGCAGAAAAATGGATGTATCTCAAAAAGTTGAATAGAGCCACCCTGTCAAGCTCGCTAAACCTGTAGCCGACTTCGAGGCGCTTGACCTAGAAGTGGGTGCCTAGACAACCCCATAGTTGGGTCCAAGGCACACATGAGAAGCTCTCTATTGAAAATTAATAAGCCTGGTAACTCCTTTAACACAAAAAGATCGTATAATCTCCATAACAAATCTTGCAATTATCACACTCCTATGTTCACATCATCTTCATAAATATGAAGATACGTTCAACATGCCACTTCATCATAATTATTGGTTGAGCTTTTATAGATAGCCTCAAACCATGTCGAGTCATTGCATATGAAAATTTTCCATGCAGCTATCTCAATGAAATGCATTATTAACCGTAAGACATATTGCATAATCCATTGATGGGGCTAGGGATTCAGGTAGACATCAATGCTCGATAGGGACTTTGATCTAACCATGCTGGGATCAAGTTTCTATTCCTTTATTAAAGTTATGTCCATGCTATCTTAACAGATCTTTCAGAAATATATATGGAAGTCCACAATTCAGAACCCGTCACCATGGAAGGGGCTAGAAGCAATCAAAATCTAGTGGAGTATTGAGCAATCTCCATTGAAGACGGGCCCCTTTGACCACCTTCTGTATTCGAGCCCGATCCTAGTGAAATGCAAATCGAGGACCCCCACATAGGCCCATTGGAAAGAATAGCTTCAAATGCCCATTGATCTCAGAATCTTGCTAGCACATTAATACTCGAATTGGGGAGAGACATAGGAAACAAGCACTTCAAACTCAGCCGTGCCCTTGTGAATGTTACCCACGAGACACATACCCCAACAAAAAAGGACATTTTGGTGCGTCAATCAATGGAAAAAAAGGAAAAGCTAAAATGTTTGCATGACTCCCAGCTTTTCTACACCCCTCAGTCTATGTTGAAGACCGCTTCACTAAGCCCTACAAAAAAAAAAAGTATGGTTCGGCCTTCACTTGGCACAAGAAAATGGTATGAAGTTGTTCATGGATTTCATGCATTCACTAGAATTATATATATATATATATATATATATATATATATATATATATATATATATATATATATATATATATATATATATATATATACACACACACACACACATACACACCTCTCTCTCTATATATATATGTGTGTGTGTGTGTGGGGCTTATGATGTGCCCATGGATCACACCCTTGATGATTTAAGGGTTTTAAGGGGATATACCAACCTTAGTCAGAACCACAAAGGAAAAAAATGCAATGAAATATCCCTTGCTTCTCAACCCTTCAGGCACCTCCTTCTCCTTCACCGTCATTACTATCGAGACCTCACCACATTTCTCCTATTCGCAGCAGATTGCCTTACACTACTGAAGCCACTACAGAAGCTACTAAAGAGCAAGAAACTCTACTATCCTAGTTTGAAGACCTCGTCGATCTAGAAGCCCATGGTATAATGATAACCATATATATTTGTTTATTCAACCCCACCTACAGAAGGAAAAACCTCAACACCATAGCTTCCAAGAGGAACCGCATCTGGCGTACACTCCAAAGCATGCATGCTTGAATTATAACATTGACACTACTATGGCCAAAGCTTAGAGTCATAGTAGATGCATAGTACCAAAAAACCTTTCAATACCCAATATCTTGGTACCTTGCATCTGCTACGTGAAGCGATCAAGATAACATTGTACCACTAGCTGCTCCTAAACCCGTAGTCACTATGATTGAAAGAACCAAAGAAACCGAAGAGTATAAGCAACGAATAGAGAGACTTCAAGTGAAAGCTTATGAAATGTTTGTTCTCTTGACACCAGAAAAACCACCCTCACCATAAGCCACACCCCCATAGGGGGAGCTACCATATATACCATCTTTTCTCGATTTTGAAGGGGATGAGCATGAGGAACAAGTAGTCATGGGAGGTGTGTCATAGAAGAAGGCCAGTAAATACAAGAAGATCCTAGAACAATGTGGTTGAGGGAGCTAAAACGTTGGACACCCACTCATTATGATCGAGTTGTTCCCCTAAATGAACTCAATTCCCATTTTGAAGACATCATAATCCACTCAATTTACAGAACCTTGCTAATTCAAGGATGATCTAAATGATGGAAATATAGCATAAGTCATTTTCCATGTTAGATAACAACTAAGCTAAGATGATTGAGGTGCAGAATGGCTAGATATCAACATTCACCATGTAGTTGATAATTTCTTGAGTGAATGAAAAGAGGAACTATTTTCCAACCCGAGTGGTGAAGTGTAGCATTTCCACATCACAAGCTATCCCCAATCACAAGCTTTCAATCACTCAAGAACAATAGAAGAGAGGAAAGAGAACTTGCACAAGACAAGAGAAAATCTAAGGTGGTTGAGTAGACCAGATGTGACACAGAGAAAGAGAAGATATGGTATCATAGATTTGAAAAAGATACAATAGCTTTTGTAAAAAATAGCTTCGTGATGAAGCCTCGACCTCCCAACCATCCCTGATCTATCTCAATTTCATTCACACTCACATTCTCAATCTCAATCTCACTCATAGTCTCACTCTCAATCACAATCACAAGGCAATTCTATGATTTTTGGCCTCTTGCATGATAGAGCAAAATCCCCCCAAAACATAGTTGATCGTCCCTCCTCCAACAAGTGCATGATCCAAAAAAATTAGCAAAAGTCATGTCTCCCACTATTGCATGTCAAAATTTCACAAAAGCATGCATTTTACTCATTGATACACAAGCTATGTTTGTCACCCTCATGTTGTTGAAAATTATAGAACTCCATCTTCTTCTCCATATGGCAATGTGGAGAGCAATAATGTTTTTTTGTTTGTTCCTTGAGTTCCTTCCATAGAACCAGACCACAACGTGTTCACATTTACATATAGGACTTCCACCATAGATTTGTGATGCCACACATGTGTAGGATCCCAACCTTTGCCTTGGACTCCTCACTAAATTGTTGAAGATCAAATAAATCTTCTAGATCTTCAATCCATGCATCTAGATCTTTGGGGTTCTTCTCACCATAAAAATCATTCATCCTTGCCTTCTTGAAGGCTTGACTAAGGGCTAACTTGCCAGCCTCCATATCTTCATGATTGCATTTCTATCTTGCTCTAGGCACGTTAGATGTTCCTACACCTTCATCCACTTCATCATTTTGCTCAACAAATAAATTTGTGGTGCCTTCTGGTTGCTTTTCACCTCATTCTTTGCATAACTCTCTAAGAAGCTTTTGAATAAGATCCTCTTTCACAAAAATCTTTTGTATCAAACCTTCCACAGTTGTTAAGGATTGATTGTACTTTGATACCACTTGTAGTGCTTCCAAAATCACAAGCTTGCAACTACTCAAGAACAATAGAAGAGGGAAGAAAGATCTTGCACAAGATAAGAGAAAATCTACATGGTAGAGCAGACAAGATGTGACACAGAGAAAGAGAAGGCCTGGTATTATAGATTTGAATAAGATACAATAGCTTTCAGAAAATAGCTTTATAACAAAGCCTCGACCTCTGGACCATGTCTGAGCTATCTCAACCTCATTCAAACTCACACTCTCAGTCTCACTCTCACTCACAATCCCAGTCTCAATCACAATCCCAAGGTAATTGTCTAATTTTCTACCTCCTCCCGCACAAAAAAACAAAACATCGCCAAAAAAGATTTGATCATCCCTCCTCAAGGAAGTGCGTGATCCAAAAATTTTAGCAAAAGTCGTGTCTTTCCGTGTTGCATGCCAAACTTTCACAAAAGCATGTGTTTTAGTGGTTAGCTCCTTTCTTTAGCGACACCCATAAAAAATAGAAGAAAAAGAAAGCATGAGAACATACATGCATCAAAATCATGATGATATTAGAGAAGCCTATTTTTTCTCTAAAAACTTTTAGAATGTTGAAAAATTTGACACGTCTCTAGGCTTTGTAACTAAAAAATAGTGCAAAATTTCGAAATTCTTGTGAGAGGCAAAAATGTTCAACACTTTGATTTGCAAAATAGAGTTAGAGAAGCCCTAGGTCCACACTGGCATCCAAAAGTTTAGAGCCCAAAAAGTTTAGAATTCTATAGAAAGAATAAAATTAAGGCATTATCTTACAATGAACTAACTCTGAGCCCAAAACAAGGTACATGGATTGAAATTTCAATGGAGATTCAAAAGGTATGCATAATTGATTGTTACAATATAAATATCCATTCTAGAAATAAAATTTTTCTTGATACATCAAACCCTTGTTTGCATGCAAAAAATGTTGGAGTTTGAGGTCTGCAGAAGCACGCAAACAACACAAGGAAGAAGAAGAAGCTTGGAGCACCACACACAATACTAAATGTATTACCAAGATAATGTACAAAGATAAGTGATCCGTGAGGGTTATAGGCGTATATACAAGTTGGGGGAAAAAACCTCCCAAAGGGGAAAAAAAGTGCCCTGACAATCCTAGTGTGTTCACACACATCACTACCTAAATATATCAACAAATCCCCCTTGGGAGTTATGCGGTGAACAAGGAGCTGGCACTCATGTATACGGAAGTTGCAAGCTATAAGAAATCAATCCACAAAAGGAAGTAAGCCCAAAGCTTTGCAAAAAGCTTCAAACTTCTCCCTAGGGAGAGCCTTTGTTAAAAGGTCTTCAATGTTCTCCTATGTGGGCGTATGTGCCAAACTGATCTCCTTGACAATGAACCTCTTCCTCACATAATGATAGATATCTATTTTCAATTCAAACTTCACTCCTAATAGTAGATATCTCCAATGCCTCAATGCATGTACAACATCAAGTATTTCAAGATCATGAGTAGGATAAATAGGTTTATGTTTTCTTAATATTCTGGACTCATATGCAAACACCCTACCATCGTGTGAAAGAACACATCCCATTTGACTTCCACTTGCATCACATGCAACCACAAATGGTTTTCCCATTTTTGGTATTTTCAAAACACAATGTTTAATGAATTTCAATTTCAATGATTCAAATTATTTTTAAGAGGCATCACTCCACACAAATCCTGAATTCCTTTTAGTCAACTTTGTGAGGAGATAAGCTATCTTTGAAAATCCTTATGTGCTTTCTTATATTGCATTAATCCCCAAAAAGGTCTAACATCCCTTACAATTTTTGGAATATGCCAATCAACTATTGTTTTCACTTTATCCTAGCGTATATGAATTCCCTCTTTAGGTACAAGCCTTCATAAATATAGAAGTTTGTCCATCACAAAGAAACAAATACTCTTCTTTCCATACAATTTGTGTTCTCTAAGGTTTTGCAAAGTATCCTTGAGATTTACAACATGCTCACTATCATCTTGTGAGTGTACAAATATATCATTGAGAAATTCTAATATGAGTTCGTCTAGATAATCATGAAAATATTGTTCATCAAGCACATGAATGTGGCAATATAGTTTGTCAACCAAAAATATAAAAACTATTAACTCGTAGTGGCCATAACATGTTTGAAAAGCTATTTTTGGATATGTCACATTTGATCCTAATTTGGTGATATATAGATCTCGTCTATTTTGGTGAATATAGTCCATCTACTCAATGGACTCAACATTTCATCTATATTAGGGAGTGGATACTTATTCTTAATTGTTCAAGGTGAAACACTTGGTTTTACTAAGCCTTAAAGTAGTGACTATTCTTTGTTTGCAATCAATTGTTGAAAAATTTTGAACTAACTAGTCCATGCCTATAATTGCATCACACTTTCATTTAAATCACATGAAAACTCCCAAAAAACACCTATCAATACCCTTTCATATAGTGTAGTCATCCATTGCCCATCTCCACATCTCTTGATATCTACATATTCAAGGGTATGGCTAAATTCTATACCAATTTGAAAGATATAAAACAACGAGTACTACTCGAATCCATCATAAATCTAACTTTATACATAGAAATCATACCCAAAATCTTAATTACGAAATCCCTTGGGAAAGAACGAGTCACCATGCAAGGTAAAGTAGAACTAGGGCACTTACCTCCACCATCTACCTTGTGAGCCATTATACCTTCCTCAATG
>CM035432.1:145002327-145084827 GCA_020310875.1 Ceratopteris richardii
TTGTACTCTTCATTGACCAAGGCAAGGAAGATTCAGCTCAAGAATGAGCTAATAATCTTAAAAAGCACCAAGCACAAAATTAATGAGTACATTTTGAAGGTTAAAGAGCTTGCAAATGCACTAGGCTCAATGGGATCCCAATCAAAGATGAAGATCTTGTCACACACACCCTCAATGCCTTGAGAGGGGATGAAAGGTGGAGCGCATTCACCACATCAGTGTATGTGAGGTATTCCCTAACAAAGTTTGATCAATTGGTCACATTGATGGTGACCAAGGAGGTTCACAATCAAAGGGTAACCAAGCCCAATTTTTCTATGTAGGTAGAGGCAATGACAAACGAGGTGGACAAAAATCCCAAGACAGAGGGAGAAGAAGGTCAAACTCAAACCCAAGCAATCAAGAAGGCCCCAACCAAATCTATGGATCAAGAGGAAGTGGAAGGAGTAGAGGAAGAGGAAGGAGATCACATGGAAGAGAAGCATTCAATGGAGAATGCTACAATTGTGGAAAACCATGCCATTATGCAAGAGATTGTTGGTCCAAAGGAGCAGGCCATGAAGGATACAAAAGGAGCCAAGGTAATTATGTTAGAACTTCAACATATTCAAAAAATTAGAACTTTCATATGATGTATGGTTCAAGTGAAAGAGTCAATTCACATTTTACATGGTACATAGATAGTGGTTGTAGCAACCATATGAGTTACAATTAAGATGTTTTCTTTAATTTAAACTCACCCATCACTCAAGGACATATAGAGATAGGAGATGACACTGACCACAAGATTACACATGTGGGAGATGTTGTATTGAATGGATCTCAAAGTTCCAAGGTGTTGAAGGATGTGTTGCATGTGCCAATCATCACTAAGAACTTTGTTTCAGTAGGTCAAATGGTTGAAAGAGGTTATGCGGTGAGGTCAATGATCAAGGATGTTTTGTTGAAGACCCCATGTAGGAATACAATCTCATAGAAAAAGGAAAAATCAAGGAAGACTCTTCACCATGGAGGTAAAGCCATCAACCCCTCACACTATCTATTTATCAATTGAAAATAAACACATTGCAAAGATCAACTTCCCGCATAATAGAATTGGCCACATAGACTTACAACGGATTAAGGAAATGCAAAGCAAGGGTTTGGTGAGTTTCCTACCTGATCATACATCCTAGAATATGCAACATTCAATGCTTGTCAAATAGGGAAACAAAATAGATTCCCATTTGTTCCATGCTTTTCAAATAGGGAAACAAAGTATATTCCCATTCAAGAAGGGAGCACATGTGAGAAATGAAGTGTTGAATCTCATACACATAGATGTATAGGAACCTACAAAAGATCCATCCATTAAAGTTAATAGATAGTTTGTCACATTTATAGATAATTGTTCAAGGTTTTTTTGGATTTATTGCATGAAGATAAAGTCAGAGGTCTTCTACCACTTCAAGTGGTTACAAAACCTAGTGGAGAAGGAGACAAGGTTAATATAGCCATATACATCATGAATAGGTTTCTAACCTTAGGAGTACATGGAGTCACACCTTATGAATCTTGGTGTGGTAAGAAACCCAACCTTTCACATCTCAACATATTTTGTTGTGTGTGTTATGTTCATATACCTCAAGAATTGGGACACAAGTTAGAACTGAAGGTAGGTAGCTATATATTTCTCAGATATCGTTCATAGAAAAAGGCTTTACATGTTATAAATCTAGCATCAAAGAGCTTAATATTACTAGGGATGTAATATTTGCTGAGTTTCTACCTTGGTATGATAGCAAAGATGTGTTATAGGTTGAAGATGCATATGAATCCAAGAAGAAGGTCAAAGAGCAACAACAAAGCATGGGGATGAGTGGTCCTACCACCTTAACCACACCATCAGAAGAGATTAATACATCCTCTTGGTAAGGGAGGACAAGTAATGAAGCTCATTTAAGTGAAGTAGTCAACAAACAAAAAAAAGGGCAAATAATCAAGAGCATCCATGGGTAGAAATGGACTCTACAAGTGATGAAGATGTGGAGAAATTAGAATATCCCATATTTAATGCATCTAAACCAAGGAGGAGGAGGTTACTATCACCTAATGTGAGTTAAGGACATCCTGTAGGGTTAAAGACCATCTTCAAAGGCTAACTTACGATGCATTCATTACAAGACACTATGCCTAGATTAGTCTAGTTTGTGAAGATCCTAACCCTTTTGAAGAGGAAAATAAGCACACAAGGAATAGAATGAAGCAATGGAGGAGTAATTCAAGGAACTTGAAGAAAATGACTTGTTCATTGGTGCCAAGAACGAAGGACATGAAAGTCATTGACAAAAAATGGGTGTACAAGGTAAAGAGACATGCAAATGGAAGCGTCTCTAGGTATAATGCGAGGTCAATTTCCAAAGGCTTTGCTCAAACCTATGACATATAATTTGATTAAACATTCAATCCAATAGGTAATATTTCTACCATAAGTAGTTAAATTGCAATTTTAGCCTCAAAGGGTTGGAAGATGTATTAGTTGGATGTGAAGAATGCTTTCCTACTTGGAGAGCTTCAAGAGGAAGTCTTTATGGAGCAGCTCCAAGGCTTTGAAGATGAGAGGTTTCCACATCATGTATGCAGGCTTAAGAAGGATCTCTATGGACTCAAGCAAGACACAAGGCCTTGGAACCAAAGACCTATGGACTACTTGATAAAATGTGGATACAATAAGAGTCATGTAGACCAATCACTCTTTGTGAAGAAGGAAAGTAGCAAAATTGTTTTCATTTGTATATATGTTATTGATTTGATCATTACAGGGATGAAGAAGCCGAAATCAAGGACATAAAGAGAAATCTAGAATGTGAGTTTAAAATCTCTGATTCAGGGACTTTGAGGTACTTCTTTGGGATTCAAGTATTATACAGAGAAGAAGGTATATACTTGATGCAAAGGAAATACATTCTAGATCTTTTGAAGAATTTCACCTTGTGTGATAGCAAGACCATTTCAAATTAATTAGAAGTAAATGTTAAACTAAGTGCTCATGAGGATCAAGAAGTGAAGGATGTGACCATGTATAGGTCAATTATTGGTTCTCTCTTGTATGCTACTATGACAAGACCAAATATTGCACATGTAGTTCAAGTGCTATCTAAAATTTTGTGATCACTTATATTACCTCATCTTGTTGCAGCCAAAAGGGTACATAGGTAACTCAAAGGATCATTGAATAAAGGGCTCTATTATCCATTTGATGAATTATTACATGTACAAGCTTAATGTGATGTTGATTGGGTAGGTTGACAAGAGGAGCACTAATGGATATGGTATCATGCTACACACAAGTCTCATGTGAGCTTATGTGGCTTAACAAATTGCTTGTTGATCTTGATTTGCACGTTAAGCAAGTACCTATTTTTTGTGACAACATAAGTAGCATATGCTTGGCTAAAAATATAGTGTTCCATGAAAGGTCCAAGCATATAAAATTACATTACCACTTTATTAGAGAGAAGATCATTTCAGAAGATATAAAGGTAGAACATGTCAATACAAAAGAACAATATGCAGATATGGTTACCAAAAGTTTGGATGGATTAAAGCTACAACACTTCAAGGCATGCACTAAAATGAAGATCCTAGGCATTGAGACTTTAGGGGGAGTGTTGAAAATCAATTCTCAACCATACAAAATGACTCATCCACAAGTTTTGAAATTTGACCAATCAATAAAAAGGACCCAAAGTTATGGAATCTAGTTAAAAGGTCCACCAAAGTCAATCAAACTCAAATCTCCTCAATTACCCACCAAAAATTGCACCTACATTGATTGATGGGTTGTTAGCTAGATTGTCGAAAAAGTAAAAGTTCTATATAATCACCATTTCAACTTTTTTTCTTGATTTCTATGAGTTCAGCAAGTTTCCCACTTAGTTTAGTAAATTCCAAAACTCCAACAAGTAGCTTTCTTGCTTTCTTATCTCATTTTTGCATGATTTTGCTCCTCCCTATCTAGAGGCATAGTTAGGCTTTCCCAAAATTTTTTGTACAAGATTGAAGAGGTATATTTTCCCTCTCATTGTACTAACTTTTGTTGATGTGAAGCTTCATTTGGTCTGTCATATAGTGCCCCAAAGTGTACCAAAGTTTCAAGTTTTTCTACTAAGTGAATTGCGAGAAATTGCCAAGCTTCTGAACCTATATCTTTGCACATAGGTAGAGAATGGTACAAAAACATAGCATATTTTGAAGTGGATGATTCTCAAAGTTGAAACATCCATTTGGCTTGATTGAAAGCTTTCTGGATAGCTCTTAAGTTCTATTTTGATTTAAAAAAAATTCCTTTTAAGTCTCTATACAACTATAGAGAAAAGTACAAAACAATGAGCATATATCATTGTTTGTGGGCCTAGTGGAGGGCAGCCATCTTCCATAGCTTCATTGGGGTGTTAGAATCTTTCCCTATCAATTCAATCATGTTCTACATCAAGAAAGGCATGGGAAACTCTTGCTTCTTTGTATATCATGTGTAATGAAGCATGTTTTGCATACTTGAGGAAGCAACTCGAGAATGTATGTATGGTTGAAAACGAGTATGTGGATGTGTATGTTGTTGGGAATGATGGATGGATGCTTCAAGAGACTGAGTAGGTACTGCTAAACCTGCTTTGTACCAGCCCTCTTTTGCTTCAGAGTTGATAAGTAGAGCTTCTTAGCTTTCCAATAACCCCAAAAAATGTCCTATGTCCTTTGAAAGTGATGTGTGTAATGATTGAACAAAAACAGATAACTTTGAAGTTCACTACCTCAAGAAAAAATTCTATTTATGTCTTGATACCTGCTGAATGTTTTGCTCAGTGTGACCAGCACAGTAGAAATTGATAAACTTCCTTCTAGGGGTATTTAATTAGCTTAGTAAGCCACCATTTGCAAGTGGAATGATATAAAAAGATAAACTATACTAAGAGAAATCAATTTAGCAAGCTTAGCTATACCCCCGACTTTTTAGGACTGTAGCAGAAAATGACCAGAGTTCACCTCGACGCAGATATCTTTGAAATGGATGAATAGAATAACTTCAAACTTTGATAGCATGTAGTGACTTTGAGATGAATCCAATAAGCTTTTAATCACTGCATTTGGTGAAGAATTGACCGAGATATGCCCTTGACAAGTTGAAAGACTTTTGAGTAGACTAACAGAGAACTCAGAGATGAATGATGTAAATGTATCTATTAATAAACACTTGTATACAATCCCATTGGCATGAACAACATTGCCTAATGGTTTAGAGAGGTGTGGGCTAGAATTTAGACCTCACACACACTCAGAAATAAGTAGAATGAGGTTCGGGAGTGATCTCTATATCCGCGACTTTTCATGTTCACTTTTATATGTAATGAGTAGAAATTTGAATTCAAATTCAAATTTTGGCTCCCTATGATCAAGCTCCTACATATTAGGAGATATTCCTTCAATCAAATGAGCTACTTTTTCCACGACTCACTTTGGTAGGTGATTACAAAAGATTCGAAGTCAATTTGACTTTTACAATGAGATAAAGTGGTAATTAACCACTAGCAATGGTTCCTATGTTTCTTCACATATGTAGAGTCATCAAGATACCTTTCAAGCCAAATGTGTAGGCTTGTGATTTACTCCAACAACTCCTCCTCAAGCCAAACATTTTGGCTTAAGTCTTCATCTTCAATCTTCAAATATATCCTGTAATCCAATCATGGATTTGAACCTGCAAAGTTTGGTTCCATCCAAAGCTTTAGTCAACAAATTTGCACATTGCATGTTGGTTGATACATAGGTAAGTTGAATGTCCTTGCTTATCAACTTCTCTCTCACATAATGATAATGGACCTCTATGTGTTTAGTCCTAGCATGATAGATAGAATTAGCTGCAAGGTGAAGAGAACTTGTATTATCTCCAAAGATAATTGGTGACCTAGTATACAATCCCAATTCTGTATACAAAAGCTTAATCCAAATTGCTTCTTGTGTGGCATTAGCTAGTCCTCTATACTCTGCCTCTATGGAAGACAAAGCAACAGTAGGTTGCTTCTTTGAAGACCATAAAATTGGTTTGTCACTTGCAAAAGAAATATATCCAGAAATGCTTCTCCTATCATCCTTGCATCCTGCCCAATCTGCATCTGAATAAATTTTTATATCAATATCTGAAGTGTAAGGAAAATACAAACCATGGTTCTGTGCACCCTTGAGATACTTCAAGATTCTCTTGGCAGCCTCTAAGTGAGGTATCCTTGGCTTGTGCATAAATTGACTTAGCACACTTACTCCATATGCAATATCAATTCTTGTAAGAGTAGCATAGTTCAAGCTACCCACCATACTTTGATAACCTGTAATGTCTTTGACTTCATCACCTTCATGGGCACTTAGTTTTAGGTTTACCTCCATTGGAGTGCTTGCTACTTTAGCATCCTGCAAGTGAAACTTCTTCAACATATGCTGTATGTGCTTTTTCTGAGTAATGTATATCCCTAAACTAGTGTAGACTAATTCAAGCCCCAAAAAATACTTCAATAAACCAAGATTATTGATCTTGAACTCCTTCATCATCTGGCTTTTGATATACCTGATTCCATTGACATCATTTCCTGTAATGATGATGTCATCAACATAAACACAAAGATATATTACTTCTAAATTAATTCTCTTAATGAACAGAGAAGTATCTACCTTGCTCATGACAAAACCTTGGTCTTGGAGGTATGTAGTTAACCTGTAATTCCATGCCGTAGGTGCCTGCTTCAATCCATATAAAGCCTTTTTTAATTTGCAAACATATGTTACCTTCTTAGGGTCTTCATAGCCAGGAGGTTGTGACATATATACTTCCTCTGAAATCCATCCATTCAAGAAGGCATTCTTGACATCCAATTGGTACATGTTCCAATTCTTTGAAGCAGCCACACTTACCAACACTCTGATTGTTGGCATCTTGGCCACAGGAGAAAATGTCTCTTCATAGTCAATGCCTTGGGTTTGTGCAAAACCCTTGGCTACCAATCTGGCTTTGTACCTACTAATTGTTCCATCAGAATTTCTTTTCAACTTATAGATCCATCTGGATCCTATTACCTTCATAGAATCCTTCTTGGGTACTAACTCCCATGTGTCACTCTCCTTGAGTGCTTCAACCTCCTCATCCATAGCTTCTTTCCATTCTGATTTGGTTATTGCTTCTTCATATGATCCTGCTTCTTCATTTGACAAATCTTTGGCAAGATAAACTGAATGTTTAGTAACAAGAGATGTATCATACCCGTATCTGATAGGTTTTTTGCTTTCTCTTTGAGATCTTCTAAATGGTTGAGCTGAAGATTAAGGTATGTCTTCAAACTTCTTCATCTTCATTTTGCCTTTGGACTTCCATGCCTTGAAATCTTCAAGGTTGATAGTGTCTTCATCATCTGAACTTGAGTCTTCATTCTGAGTAGGTTCCTCCTTTGTAAGTTTTGGAAATTCCTCTTCCAAATCATAGGGTAGTTTAACCTTCCTGCATTCATTCTCATACCAAGAATCATTTTCATCAAAGATCACATCCCTGCTTACCATAAATCCCTTATTGGTAGGATTATAAATCCTGTAACCTTTTTGATTTAAATCATACCCAATGAAAATGCATTTTTCAGCCTTTGGGTCTAGCTTACCTCTTATCTGAGAAGGAATGTGCACATATGCTACACATCCAAATATTTTGCAGTGATCTAATGATGGTCTCTTACCATGCCATGCTTCATAGGGTGTCATGCCATCAAGAGACTTAGATGGTAGCCTGTTTATGAGGTAAGTGGCAATAGAAACACTCTCTGCCCATAGATAGTTAGGTACCTTCTTCTCATTAAGCATAGATCTAGCTGTCTCAACAGTTAACCTATTTCTTCTTTCAGCTACCCCATTCTGTTCAGGAGAATACCTTGTGGTTATTTCTCTTTTGATGCCTCTGTCCTGCAAGAAGTCTTCAAACTCATTGGAGAAGTACTCACCTCCTCCATCTGACCTTAGCCTCTTCAAATTCCTTCCTGTCTCATTTTTAACTAATGCAAGATATTTTTTAAAGCAATTAAATACCTCATCCTTGCGCTTCATGAAATATAATACAGTCCATCTGCTATAATCATCAATGAAAGACACATAGTACCTTGATCCTGAGACTGAGGGGTCTTTGCTAGGTCCCCAAACATCTGTGTGTGCAAGCTCTAGGTAGTCTTCATGCACATATCCTTTCTTGGAGAAGGGTAACCTGTGAGACTTACCAAATTGACAATCACAACACTTGTAATTCATATGTTGCTTGGATACATTAGGTATCCCAAGCACACATTGGTCCCTGCATATTTGCTTCAAGGTTCTTTCTCCTATATGCCCTAATCTTTTGTGCCAAATATCAAGCTCTGAAAGTGTTTGATCCTTATAACTGTATAGTGCAATATTCGTTGTATCTTCCAACTCAAAAGTGAAAATTCTACCTGATTTTTCTCCTTTTGCAATACTCTTGAACCCATGCCTTGGATCCTCCACATATGCTCCATATTGGTTGAATCTGACCTGCAAACCTTTGTCCACATATTTACCAACACTCATCAAATTTTGGTAATGGTTGGTACATAGAGTACCCTGCTCAACAAATTCTGATTACCATCACAAGTCTTAACATTTCCAACTTTAACTACTGAATGCTTTGTATCATCACCTGTTTGGACTTGATGCTTACCTTTTGGTTCCTCAAGATCAGAGAGTAGTGCGACATTGCCAGCCACATGATTTGAGCACCCTGAGACAATGTAGAATAGGTGGTCATCATTTTTACCTGACTTTGAAGTCATGTTCATTATCAGAAGAGAGTCATCGTGCTCTTCTGTGTAGTTGTTGTAGTCCTTTCTGGTTTTGAATCCTCCTTGGTAGTTTCCATTGTAATTGTTGTTGTATCCTTGGTGATGGTTGAACCTTCCTCTTGACTGTGAGTATCCACCTCTTTGGTAGCCTCTTCCTCTCTGATTTTTGTAATTCTTGAAACACTCATCTGTAGTATGATTTGATAGACCACAAATGTTGCGTGGTGATGAGTTATAGGGTGTCCCCCTACCTTGCTTACCTCCTCTACCCCTTCCTCTTGAAGATCTACCTCTCCCTACATAGTTGGCTTGGGAGGTAGAGCCTTCATCTTCCATCTTCTTGCTCTTGCCTTTATCCTTAGACTTCTTATCAGTGTATAGGGCAGAAGAGTTATTAGCTTTGGGTGTATCTCCATTCTTGGTGAGCTTTGCTTGATGTGTAATAGTTGTCCCATGAGAGTTGTAAGATCTGGAGTGTGCATGTCCATGTAGAGATCCATTGCAGTGGTGAAGCTTTCCCATTTGTCATCAGCCTTGATTCCATTGATCACTTGCCTTACAATTTGTTCTTCTTCAATCTCTTCTTCTATGCTTTCTAACTGATCTGCAACATCTTTGATCTTGGTCACAAATTTTGAAACAGCTTGCTTAGGTTGCTTCCTTAGTGTTGTGAATTCAATCCACAACTGATTTTTCCTAGCCCTTGTGTTGGAGGAAAAATATGATGACAAGGTTTCCCAAGTCTCTTGGGATGTCTTACAATTTCTAATATGTGGCAAAAGAAAATCAGATATAGAGTTGAGTAAATAAGACCTTGCCAATGCATCCTTAGCACACCATATGTTGAGCTTTTCTTGTTCTTCCTTGGTTGGCAGTCCTCTTGCTTTGAATGAGGGCAATTCCTCATCTCCTGAGATGTATCCATAGAGGCTCCTTCCTTGTAAGTAGGTCTTCATCCTTAGAGACCATGCTTGATAGTTGGTCCTGTCCAATTTTTCAATAAATGAAGGAAAACCATCTCCCATTTTACCTTAGTTTGCTCTGATACCACTGTTGGGAATGATGGATGGATGCTTCAAGAGACTGAGTAGGTACTGCTAAACTTGCTTTGTACCAGCCCTCTTTTGCTTCAGAGTTGATAAGTAGGCCTTCTTAGCTTTCCAATAACCCCAAAAAATGTCCTTTGTCTTTGAAAGTGATGTGTGTAATGATTGAACCAAAACAAATAACTTTGAAGTTCACTAACTCAAGAAAAACTTCTATTTATGACTTGACACGTGCTGAATGTTTTGCTCAGTGTGACCAACACATATGAAATTGATAAAATTCCTTCCAGGGGTATTTAATTAGCTTAGTAAGCTACCATTTGCAAGTAGAATGATGTAAAAAGATAAACTATGCTTAGAGAAATCAATTTAGCAAGTTTAGTTATACCCCTGACTTTTTAGGACTGTAGCAGAAAATGACCATAATTCACCTCGATGCAGATTTCTCTCAAATGGCTGAATAGAATCACTTCAAACTTTGATAGCATGTAGATGACTTTGAGCTGAATCCAATAAGCTTTGAAGCACTAAATTTGGTGAAGAAATGACTGAGATATGCTCTTGACAAACTGACAGACTTTTGAGTAGACTAACAGAGAACTCAGAGATGAATGATGTAAATGTATCTATTAATAAACACTTTTATAGAATCCCATTGGCATGAACAACATTGTCTAATGGTATAGAGAGGTGTGGGTTAGAATGTAGAACTCACACACACTCAGAAATCAGTAGAATGAGGTTCGGGAGTGATCTCTATATCCGTGACTTTTCATGTTCACTTTTATATGTAGTAAGTAGAGATTTGAATTCAAATTCAAATTTTGGCTCCCTATGATCAAGCTCCTACATATTAGGAGATATTCCTTCAATCAAATGAGCTACTTTTTCCACGACTCACTTTGGTGGGTGATTACAAAAGATTCTAAGTCAATTTGACTTTTACAATGAGATAAAGTGGTAATTGACCACTAGCAATGGTTCCTATGTTTCTTCACATATGTAGAGTCTTCAAGATATCTTTCAAGCCAAATGTGTAGGCTTGTGATTTACTCCAACATCTCCCCCTCAAGCCAAACATTCTGGCTTAAGTCTTCATCTTCAATCTTCAAGTATATCCTGCAATCCAATCATGGATTTGAACCTGCAAAGTTTGGTTCCATCCAAAGCTTTAGTCAACAAATCTGCACATTGCATGTTGGTTGATACATAGGTAAGTTGAATGTCCTTGCTTATCAACTTCTCTCTCACATAATGATAATGGACCTCTATGTGTTTGGTCCTAGCATGATAGATAGAATTAGCTGCAAGGTAAAGAGAACTTGTATTATCTCCAAAGATAATTGGTGACCTAGTATACAATCCCAATTCTGTATACAAAAGCTTAATCCAAATTGCTTCTTGTGTGGCATTAGCTAGTCCTCTATACTCTGCCTTTGTGGAAGAAAAAGCAACAGTAGGTTGCTTCTTTGAAGACCATGAAATTGGTTTGTCACCTACAAAAGGAATATATCCACAAGTGCTTCTCCTATCATCCTTGCATCCTGCCCAATCTGCATCTAAATAAATTTTCATATCAATATCTGAAGTGTAAGGAAAATACAAACCATGGTTCTATGTACCCTTGAGATACTTCAAGTTTCTCTTAAAAGCCTCTAAGTGAGGTATCCTTGGCTTGTGCATAAATTGAATTAGCACACTTACTCCATATGCAATATCAATTCTTGTAAGAGTAGCATAGTTCAAGCTACCCACCATACTTTGATAACCTGTAATGTCTTTGACTTCATCACCTTCATGGGCACTTAGTGTTAGGTTTACCTCCATTGGAGTGCTTGCTACTTTAGCATCCTACAAGTGAAACTTCTTCAACATATCCTGTATGTACTTTTTCTGAGTAATGTATATCCCTGAACTAGTGTAGACTAATTCAGGCCCCAAAAAATACTTCAATAAACCAAGATCATTGATCTTGAAGTCCTTCATCATCTGGCTTTTGATATACCTGATTCCATTGACATCATTTCCTGTAATGATGATGTCATCAACATAAACACAGAGATATATTACTTCTGAATTACTTCTCTTAATGAATAGAGAAGTATCTGCCTTGCTCATGACAAAACCTTGGTCTTGGAGGTATGTAGTTAACCTGTAATTCCATGCCCTAGGTGCCTGCTTCAATCCATATAAAGCCTTTTTTAACTTGCAAACATATGTTACCTTCTTAGGGTCTTCATAGCCAAGAGGTTATGACATATATACTTCCTTTGAAATCCATCCATTCAAGAAGGCATTCTTGACATCCAATTGGTACATGTTCCAATTCTTTGATGCAGCCACACTTACCAACACTCTGATTGTTGGCATCTTGGCCATAGGAGAAAATGTCTCTTCATAGTCAATGCCTTGGGTTTGTGCAAAACCCATGGCTACCAATTTGGCTTTGTACCTATTAATTGTTCCATCAGAATTTCTTTTCAACTTATAGATCCATCTGGATCCTATTACCTTCATAGAATCCTTCTTGGGTACTAACTCCCATGTGTCACTCTCCTTGAGTGCTTCAATCTCCTCATCCATAGCTTCTTTCCATTCTGATTTGGTTATTGCTTCTTCATATGATCCTGTTTCTTCATTTGACAAATCTTTGGCAAGATAAACTGAATGTTGAGTAACAAGAGATGTATCATACCCGTATCTGATAGGTTTTTTGCTTTCTCTTTGAGATCTTCTAAATGGTTGAGCTGAAGATTCAGGTATGTCTTGAAGCTTCTTCATCTTCATTTTGCCTTTGGACTTCCATGCCTTGAACTCTTCAAGGTTGATAGTGTCTTCATCATCTGAACTTGAGTCTTCATTCTGAGTAGGTTCCTCCTTTGTAAGTTTTGGAAATTCCTCTTCCAAATCATAGGGTAGTTTAACCTTCCTGCATTCATTCTCATACCAAGAATGATTTTCATCAAAGATCACATCTCTGCTTACCATAAATTCCTTATTGGTAGGATTATAAAACCTGTAACCTTTTTGATTTAAATCATACCCAATGAAAATGCATTTTTCAGCCTTTAGGTCTAGCTTACCTCTTATCTAAGAAGGAATGTGCACATATGCTACACATCCAAATATTTTGCAGTGATCTAATGATGGTCTCTTACCATGCCATGCTTCATAGGGTGTCATGCCATCAAGAGACTTAGATTTTAACCTGTTTATGAGGTAAGTGGCAGTAGAAACACTCTCTGCCCATAGATAGTTAGGTAACTTCTTCTCAATAAGCATAGATCTAGCTGTCTCAACAATTAACCTATTTCTTCTTTCAGCTACCCCATTCTGTTAAGGAGAATACCTTGTGGTTATTTCTCTTTTGATGCCTCTGTCCTACAAAAAGTCTTCAAACTCATTGGAGAAGTACTCACCTCCTCCATCTAACCTTAGCCTCTTCAAATTCCTTCCTGTCTGATTTTCAACTAATGCAAGATATTTTTTAAAGCAATTAAATACCTCATCCTTGTGCTTCATGAAGTATAATACAATCCATCTGCTATAATCATCAATGAAAGACACATAGTACCTTGATCCTGAGACTGAGGGGTTTTTTCTAAGTCCCCAAACATCTGTGTGTACAAGCTCTAGGTAGTCTTCATGCAGATATCCTTTCTTGGAGAAGGGTAACCTGTGAGACTTACCAAATTGACAAGCACCACACTTGTAAATCATATGTTGCTTGGATACATTAGGTATCCCAAGCACACATTGGTCCTTGCATATTTGCTTCAAGGTTCTTTCTCGTATATGCCCTAATCTTTTGTGCCAAATCTCAAGCTCTGAAAGTGTTTGATCCTTATAACTGTATAGTGCAATATTCTTTGTATCTTCCAACTCAAAAGTGAAAAGTCTACCTGATTTTTCTCCTTTTGCAATCCTCTTGAACCCATGCCTTGGATCCTCCACATATGCTCCATATTGGTTGAATCTGACCTGCAAACCTTTTTCCACGATGTGACCAACACTCATCAAATTTTTGGTAATGGTTGGTACTAGGGTACCTTGCTCAACAAATTCTGATTACCATCACAAGTCTTAACATTTCCAACTTTAACTACTGAATGCTTTGTATCATCACCTGTTTGGACTTGATGCTTACCTTTTGGTTCCTCAAGATCAGACAGTAGTGCCACATTGCCAGCCACATGATTTGAGCACCCTGAGTCAATGTAGAATAGGTGGTCATCATTTGTACCTGACTTTGAAGTCATGTTCATTATCAAAAGAGAGTCATCGTGCTCTTCTGTGTAGTTGTTGTAGTCCTTTCTGGTTTTGAATCCTCCTTGGTAGTTGCCATTGTAATTGTTGTTGTAATTGTTGTTGTAATTGTTGTTGTATCCTTGGTGATGGTTGAACCTTACTCTTGACTGTGAGTATCCACCTCTTTGGTAGCCTCTTCCTCTCTGATTTTTGTAATTCCTGAAACACTCATCTGTAGTATAATTTGATAGACCACAAATGTTGCATGGTGATGAGTTATAGGGTCTCCCCCTACCTTGCTTACCTCCTCTGCCCCTTCCTCTTGAAGATCTACCTCTCCCTGCATAGTTGGCTTGGGAGGTAGAGCCTTCATCATCCATCTTCTTGCTCTTGCCTTTATCCTTAGACTTCTTATCAGTGTATAGGTGTTGAGAGCAGTATGGGCACCCAAGGAGTGACTAGACAAGGAAGCCAGCGGAGAGAGTCAGAGCGAGGTGAAGGAGTAAGTATACAAAGCAGTCAACGCAAATCTGGCAGATAGGCCCTTCAAATTTTTCCAAACCAACATCTTTATAACAGTGATTCTTATAACTAACAATCATTGTAAATACCATTTCATATTTTTGTAGCTCCATTTTGTGCAAGCCAAGGAGTGCTTGAGCTTGAGGAGCCTTAGAAGCACCTACATATCAATTTTTGTATTTTTTAGACTCCGTTTAAGCCCTCAAATTGGCCCTGGAACCTAATTTTTAACTAGGCCGGACACTAGGTCTGGACAGGGCCAAAACCTAGTCAAAAACTATAAAAAGAGCTAGAGAGCTCATTTTTGAGGTGAGATTGTAATTGAAATGAACTTGTAAGAGCTTTTTGAAAGTAATCTAAGAACGTGCGCGTGTGTGTGTATGTGTGTGCATGTTTGTGTGCTTCTCACTCACGCACTTGTGCCTCCACTTGCTCGAGGTCTTCATACCATCCTCACGTCTTCCCGGATTGACATTAAAGGAGGTGCTACTCATCACTGAGCTACACCAAATTTTGGCGCCGTTGTCGGGGATCGAGCTTTGAGGACGAGCGTGTGATGGTAAGACGTAGATTGGAGACGTTGGCGTTGTAGGTAATTTCTTTACTTTTCCTATTTTTCTCTTTCTTACCTTACCACCATCATCACCATCATCATCATCCCCATCTTCCACCTCCACTTCCATCATCTCGAAAATTTCAGTTTTTTGACTATATCCTCTTCCTCCTTTCATTTCCTTCATTTCACTTGTGAGAGAGAGTGAGAGAGCGAACTGTTGTGTGCTATTTTCTGCATGCTTTTGGAGTTTCTTGCAGGTTTCAGCTTCATCATCCCCTCCAGCACGCCGCGCAGGTACGGAAATGTGCAGAACTATCTCGCAGTCGCCGACTCCTGTCGATCGCGATTGACAGAAATTTTCACCTTTTGGTAAATCTGAGTGCACCACAGTGGACTAGAGACCCTGCACACCACATTTCCACAAAATTTTTTGAAAATTTTGCAAAATTTCTGTCCATCGCGATTGATACTCTGTCCATCGCGATTGACAGCTCTGTCCATCGCGATTGACAGCTCTGTCCATCGCGACCGACCCCTGTCCATCGCGATTGATTGCCTGTCCATCGCGATTGACTGACCCCTGTCCATCGCGATTGATTGCCTGTCCGTCGCGACTGACTCCTGTCCATCGCGATTGACTGACCCTTGTCCATCACGATTGATTGCCTGTCCATCGTGATTGACTGACCCCTGTCCATCGCTATTGATTGCCTGTCCATCGCGATTGACTGACCCCTGTCCATCGCGATTGATTGCCTGTCCGTCGCGATCGACTCCTGTCCATCGCGATTGACTGACCCCTGTCCATCGCGATTGATTGCCTGTCCATCGCGATTGACTGACCCCTGTCCATCGCGATTGATTGCCTGTCCATCACGATTGACTGACCCCTGTCCATCGCGATTGATTGCCTGTCCGTCGCGACCGACTCCTGTCCATTGCGATTGATACTCTGTCCATCGCGATTGACAGCCCTGTCGATCGCGATTGACAGCCAATTTTAGCCAAATTTTTTAGGGTTTTTTAATTGAAGAGTTGGGCTAATTTTGGGCATAAACATTTTACTCTAGAGCACATAAGGAGGCCTTAGGAAAACAACTTGGGGAAAACCTGTTGCACAGTGATCCTGGTTGAACCCTATCTTAACCCTAGAACCCTGAACGGTCATAACTTTTTCATACGAAATCCATTTTTTGAGCTCTAGGGCTTGTTGGAAAGCTCGTGGCATATACTACACGCCCTCAACTGTTTTTTATAAAGATAATGCGTTGATTTTTAGCTAGGGTATTTTGAAGTTGACCATACCCAGGGGGACCAAAGTCAGGGGTCTTAAGAATTGTTTTCCTAAAATTCACTATGCAAATTAGTATTTGTGCTACAGGAATGAGAATCATTGGTTCTGTCTTTGGAATTTAAATATTAAAGCTAACTTTGGAACTCTACAGATCTATTGAGAGCATCGAAAGGCGTTCTAAGCAAGTGTAGGTGCAAGCTTGGGAACACACTTCCTGGGCATTCAAGGGCAACCAAGCGGGAAACAAAAGGTTGGAAACTTTCAACCCCCTCTGTCAATTCCTAGCTTAGGCTAAGAACGACTAGAGGTAGGAGTAAGTCAGGGCGACGATAGGCAATTATCAAGTTGGAGCATACCTAAACTCTCAAGTTCAAGCTAAGAACATAATCTTCGTACTATCGAGAACTTTAAAGGAAAAGAACTTAACGTGGAACGATCAACTGTAAGTGCGGAACTACACTCAAATATACCTTACGACGTGATATCAGACAAGAATTTTAACACGGGAATCAACTAAAAAGAATCAAGTAACTGATACAAAAGGACCCTGCAACGAGGTTGTACTTGGGCAAAATTGGGCTATTCAACTAGGCTTATGAACCTTAGATCAGGGCGACATCTAGTAAGGGATAGACAAAGCCTTAGGTCTTCAGAGGCTAGTGTCAACCACACTGCTAGGTCGTGGGCCCAACAGTTGAGCCACCACTCACACTACCCAAGTTCTGAGACTAGTGAATCAGAGATGTCTCAAGGCATGGACAAACCTACGGGAAGTTCAGGAGTGCCATACTTGCACAGGGTAGAAGGCCCGTACAAGACACAGCTGGAATACCTTAGGACCAACCGATTAGGTGCCAGCATCTATGAGGACGGCCTAGGAAGATCTGTGGTACATATTAAGAATCCTGATCAATCCATTGGATTAGAGCACCCAGCTGTCAAGTTTGAAAATGGAGCATACTTGGACAAAGAAGGAACCATATACGTAGTCAGCAGTCACCCAGATAGGACGGACGAATTTGGAAATGTGATCCCCGAAGCAGACTTAGGTGACCTGGAGCAAGGAAACATGAGTGCAGAACCTAGAACCCCTCGAGGTAAATCGGTTCTCACTAGGATTATCACACCGGAGTGGATTCCCTAGGATAATAAGAGCATAGATTTGCTCCTCAATCGAGAGACTGACGAAGCCTTTTGGAGGTACAAACCTGATCGGCCAATTGATATAGGAACAATCATGATTTATGAGTTTAAGGATCCTGATAGCACAGGTAGAGTGACCTACTTAGATCACGCTTCGGAGAGGATCTTTGTGGTGACAGAAAATGATAGGCATGCTTACACTTGGAAGGGTGAATTCGTTTTTCCCCAACCAAGATCGAATGTATCCTATGGTCACCCTGGAGCTGGAACATCCCAAGCTCACGGAATGCAAAGAGACAGAAGTAGAGATAGACCAGAAGTAAGCTTTGCCAACCCAGTGGGCAGAGAAAGAACGAGGACGGAAACAAATAGAGTAGAACCTGAGATACTTAGAGCTCACAGGAATCAAAGAAATGCGGATGAGTTCCCTCTACCACGACCTAGAGAGCACACAAGGACTTTGAGATCGACTCAGCTAGTTAAGTCCATGAAGAACTACTTCGATGGCACTGGAGATCCATACGATCATGTAGCTGAGTTTAGGCAAGTCCTGAGAGCTGAACAAGTGGAGGATCTATTCACGCAGTACAATGCCTTTGGTCTGACCCTTAGGAACACTGCCCTGACATGGTTTCAGCCACTAAATGAGAGGCAGTTCAGGAGCATAGACCAACTCCTAGAGGCGTTCATTATCGAATTCTCTAAGAGTGGCATAAGGCATAATACCTCCTCGCTGATTCACAGCTTCAAGCAAACCACTCAAGAAACCGTGAGACTTGCAAGAAGAAGATTTAGGCAATACTTAGAAAGATGCCCTGTTTCGGAGCTACCCACACCAGCCAAGCAAGTGGCTTTATTCTTGGATGGATTGCTAAGTACCAAATTGAGATCTTATGTGTACTTGAAGGACCCTAGGACCATAGAAGATTGTGTACGCATGTGCATTGATATTGAGGATAACCTAGGGGAGGAGTTAGAGCTTTCCAAGATATACAAAGATTCGGATAGTGCCTCTAACCTCTCTTCCACGCAATCCACATCAATCGAGGAACTTGCAGAGAAAGTAGCTCAGAAATTAGGTGTCACTAACAAACAAATCCCAAGGTTTGCCCCTGTGAAAAGGTGCTATACTTGTGGTGGCGACCACATGGCGAATGTATGTCCCATTATGGCTCAAGTTAATCCTAGTAGCCAGTACTGCACCATAGAACGAAGATACACCAATCACACCGCGCAAGATTGCCACTACAATAAGCAAACCGTTAGGCAGACGTACTCACAGCCATACCCTCAACAAGGAAGATACCAGAACCAGTACCCACCTTAGCAGTATGCTAGGCCTCAACAAACCTACCAACCCTACCAAAACCAACAAAGGCCTCAGCCTGTGCTAGCACTACAACCCCCAGCTCCAGCTAATGTGATTCCGGTAAAGTATGCTGGTGCAAAAGAAAACCTGAATAGAGCTATAGTCCCTGTAACACCAGTGCTTTCAGAAAGTGATCCCAGTGACCATAGCTTCGATTCTACACATGTTGATAGCCCCCAGGCTTACTACATGCAATCTCCTGAACATGGTGAGTCCTACTATAGTGAAGAGCCAAATGAACCTAGTTGGGAGGCAGATTACAACCCTAGACCTCAACCTAGGCAGGTAAGACCCCCTTTCCCTAGAGGACCATGCTACAGATGTCAGGGGGATCACCTCATTCGTGATTGTCCCTTGCCTCCACCTACACAACCCCAGTCAGTGACGATTCAGGGTTTTTGCCAAGAGAAGGATCATCTCTTACGAGACTGCCCCAAGAATCCTAATAATATGCCAAAAATTACTCCTATTAACGTTATTGAGTTAGTGGTAGATTCCACAAGAAGTGTCACTTCCACTACACCCGTGCAAGTGATCACTAGAGCTCAAGCATTGCAGCAAAACCCAGGGGTAAACCAGGAGAAGAGCCCAGATGTTAGTGAAACAGAGAGCATGACAAAAAAGAGGACTAGAGCTTGGAGAGATAGCCGTGAAAGAATGAAACGGAAATGGGCAAAAAAGATGAGTGAACTCGAGGAAAGAGAAACAAAGGCCAGGATAACTGAACTCACATCTCAAACTCCCTCTCACATTACCCCACTTCCACCATTCCCAACTCCATCCGACCCGCCACCTTCCGACCCGCCTCAACTAATTCCACCACCCCCTAGAGTAGCATCAGTCCTAGCAGATCCCACTCCCGAAGACCTTAATATGATGCTTAAAGCATATCAGGCCAGAATCCAAGAAGGGCCAAATGTAATTGATCATGAAAAGTGTTACCCAAGAGCAGAACTAGAGTTAGAACGAACCAAAATTTGTGCTAAGATGGTGGAATTGGCTCAGACCATGTTTGAGGCCAGTCGCCTATTTAACATCTCTAGTTCAACGAAGACACAGTTGCACTTTGATGGACTGTTAGAAAGAATAGAGAAGCTGATTGCACAATCAAAAAAGGAACCCGCCTCTCAACACAAGGACAAGGCAAGTGAAAGATTAAGCATTCCTGCTCAGGAAGCCTATGTGCCTGAAGCCTATGTGCCTAACTCTACAGAGCCAGACACATCATCTTCTATGAATCGGTTCACACCAGAATTCCTACGCGAGATTCAAGAAGACAAATGGGCTAAAGAGAGTGAAGTCCCTCCTCCTATTGAACTTGTGGATGATGCACACGACCAATTCCCACACGACCAATTCCCACAAGACATCCCATCCATTTATGAGGAGCAGGAGAGCACCCACTCTCAGGACAGACTAGACTTTGAGTCTAACTCTCTACAAGAATTACCACACTTCACAGGCTCATGGGAAGCTAAGTCTACTTGTATGAGAGCATCCACGGTCATGGTACGAAATGAGGACTCAGTCTTACCTAGGAACACAGAGGTAGTGAAAAACACTAAAGTGCAGTGCAATCTCAAGTTAGAAGAGCTACTCAAGGTTAGACTTGAATTATGGAAACATGTCGCCAAACAAGTACCAGAGATAGCAAAACCTCGTTCCCAGGTAGGATCCCAAAGGACAGTGCCAGAAATACCCTTGGATAAGATAGGAGATATGTGTGAAGGTGAAGAAGGGAACACCTATCTTCCCATTACCTACCAGGAGTACACCACCAAGGCAATTTTGGACTCAGGTGCAGGAGTTGCAATTGCCACCACTTCCCTATGGAAGCGTTGGGGCAAGCCAGCACTCAGGCCAACGAGAATGAAATTGCAGATGGCCGATGGTCATATTGAGAGACCCTTAGGATTGCTAGAAGGAATAACTCTCACCACCTGTGGTGTCGAGTTTGAGCATACATTTGCTATATGTGACTTCAGCAAAAATCATGCCTATGAGATGATTTTGGGAAGACCATTTATGCGACAGTTGCAAGTGGTACAGGACTGGGGAACCAACTCCTTGTATTTGCAACACTTAGGTGTTACAACCAAAGTAAATCTCAAAGATTACTCTCATAGAGATGTACCTCCCATCCAATGGAATCCCATCCATAGAGCCAAAGATGATACAGAATCGGTGCATTCCATAGGGTCAGGATCCTCATGGATGCATGAAGACACTCACTTATGGATGTGTAAGGTAGCAGTAGAAGAAGAGAAGAGAGAAGAGGCCAGAGAAATAGGTGCAAAAGAAACCCATAGATCAATCCAAGACCCAGCCTATGCACCTGTAGTCTTTCCTGATGAGGAATTTGAACCCCATGGCTGGGCAGAAATCCTAGCAACCATGGATGTAGCCATCAATGAGGAACAATGGACACCTCACTGTGATGAGGATGGCTATGACATTTCAGTCTTCTCCATAGAGCCAATCATGGGAGAGGCAGTTCTAGAAGAATGCGAACCTAGCCCTGATGCACTTGAGGATGCAAGTGACTCCGATCTAGAGTCAATCATTATGGACCCACCTTTTGCATCAGATAAAGAATACTTCCATGGAGTAGAATTTCAACCCCAGAGGCATGGAGAGCTTACAAATGATGTAAGATTAGCCACACATGTGACCCCGAAGGAAGAAGGAAAGAAACGAAAGAAAAGAGAAGTCTCACAAGAGGAAGAAGAATCTTTGTTTGAGGTCCCGGAAAATTTTAAGAAATATGAGATAGATGACAGGAGAGTCATGATCAGAATGCCGAAACAAGAGGCACAATCAGGAGAGGCCTATGATAACAAAGAAACCACCAAGAAAATAGTAGTGGCCCTAGAAGAAGGAGAGGAGAGATGCACATACATAGGCCATGACCTAACAGAGGAAGAAGAGCATGCATTAATAGCCTTGCTAAGAGAATACAGAGATGTATTCGCTTGGAGTTACAAGGATTTGAAGGGTGTTGACCCAGACATATGCTCACACACCATCCCCATGACTTCAGATGCCAAACCCTCTAAGCAAAAGCCCTATACATATAACGATAATTACGCTGCCAAGATTAAAGAGGAGATAGATAGACTGGTTGAAGCTGGATTTATCTATGAAATTGAGCACACTGAGTGGGTATCCCCCATTGTAGTGGTGCCCAAGAAGAATGGCAAGCTGCGTGTATGCATTAACTTGAAGAAGGTTAATGCAGCCACGATTCGAGATAACTATCCGCTTCCCATCACGGAACATCTCTTAGAAAGAGTAGCAGGCAAGGAAGTGTACAGCTTCCTTGATGGATTTTCGGGTTACAATCAAGTAGCCATAGCTCCAGAGGATCAGCATAAGACAGCTTTTGCCACAGAATGGGGCATTTTTGCTTTTAGAGTAATGCCATTTGGGCTTACCAATGCACCAGCAACCTTCTAGAGGCTGATGTGCCATGTATTTAAGGAGTTCCTGAGAAAGAATTTAGAAGTCTATGTTGATGATCTTTGTGCTCATTCCAACATTAGACAAACTCATATTCCTGAACTCAGACAAATCTTTGACAAATGTAGAGAATATCAAGTCTGCCTGAACCCAGAAAAGTGCGTTTTTATGGTCAGGCAAGGCAAGATTCTAGGACACATAGTGTCAAAGAATGGCATATCCACTGATGAAGAGAAAGTGAGAGCCATAGCCAAGCTTCCAAGGCCAAGGAATGTCAAGGAAGTACAAGCTTTCATGGGACATTGTGGTTACTACCACCGGTTCATTCACATGTATGCTATCATTGCAAAGCCCATGTATGGACTTCTGACAAACTTTGAATGGACTGAGGAATGTGAGAATTCCTTCAATGAGCTTAAACGAAGATTATGTTCAGCACCAAACTTGACCACACCAGATTGGAATAAGCCATTCCATGTTCAAGTGGATGCATCCAATTATGCTATTGGATGTGTTCTCGCACAACCTACGGGTGAAGGTAATATGGATCTTCCAATTGCCTACGCTAGTAGACAATTGAATGCAGCTGAACAAAATTACACCACTACTGAGAGAGAAGGCTTGGGCATGGTGTATGCGGTTAAAAAGTTTAGACATTATTTGCTTGCAAATAAGTTTAAATTTTTTACTGACCACCAAGCATTGTTATATCTCGTGAACAAGCCATGCAATACAAGAAGATTAGTAAGATGGTTTCTCTTGCTAATGGAATATGATTTTGAGGTTGTGGTAAGGAAAGGGAGGACTCATTTGAGAGCAGATCACCTCTCTAGGCTCACATCTGGAGAAGCCCCACAAGGAGTGTCAGATGACCTTCCTGATGCTTACTTGTTTAACTTGGAAGTGGTGCCGCAGTGGGCTAAGCCATTAGTGCCAGTATTGACATACAGACCTAACCATCCAGTAATAAACACGCAGGATAGAGAGGTAGTAAAAGCCCAAAAGTATCACATCATGGCTGGAAGTATGTACAAGCACACAGATCAAGGAATCTTGGCTTGTTGTGTAGAAGAGGACGAGTATGCGAAGTGGTTGCAATTAGCACATGTAGGTGCATTAGAGCAACACTACTCAAAACAACGAACCCTACAGACACTAAGGAGACTCGGAGTGCATTGGCCAACTATGGAAGCTGATGTCCAAAAGTTGTGCAAAGAATGCCCAATCTGTCGCACTAAACCACCTGTGGAACATGCCACCCTTTATCAAGTGTCCATAGTGCCAGATTGGAGTGAACCACTAGTATCCTTCCTGAGGACGAAAACATTCCCTCCAGACATGACTCTGGCTAGGAAAAGGAGTTTAGAACAAGAAGCCCAGGATTACTCTCTCATTGGCGACAATCTATACAAACGTGGTAAAGATGGTTACTTGAGACTATGTGTCCATGAAAGTGAGTATCTTAAGATCTTGGAAACTGCTCACCAAGGTGTAGCAGGAGGACACTTTGGACCAGATCGGGTGATCAAGGCAATACTATTTGCGGGCTTCTGGTGGCCGACCCTTCACATGGATGCACATACCTATGTGAAACGGTGTGATGTCTGTCAGCGAACTCAGTATCCTATACGCAAAGATGAGATGCCACTGAAACCTATGATGGGTGGACGTGCATTCTCTAAGTGGGGAATAGACTTTGTAGGTCCTATTAATCCCCCAGCTAAGGGTTCCCATGCAGAATATATCATTGTTGCAACAGACTATCTAACTAAGTGGGTAGAGGTAAAAGCCACAACGAAGAATGATGCTCAAACAACTGCTAAATTCTTGTTTGAAAATGTCACAAGATATGGGCTACCTATAGAGCTAGTAAGTGATAGAGGCACTCACTTCTTGAATGAAGTTATTGAAAATCTGCTCCAAGAATTCTTGGTAGTGCATAATAAGTCTGCCCCCTATCACGCTCAAGCAAATGGCCAGGCCGAAAGCACCAACAAGATCTTATGCAATGTACTGACAAAATTAGTGAACACTAAATGCTCTGATTGGGACAAACAGCTACACCATGCTGTTTGGGCATACCGAGTCACCTACAAGACGCTACTCCAAGCCACCCCCTTTCAGATGGTATTTGGCCAAAACGCGGTGCTACCCTTGGACTTCTTGATACCTACATTGAAAGTAGCACAAGAGCACGAATGGACGGGTCATGAACTCTCCTCTAGACTTTTTGACCTTGAACGATTAGGAGAAACAAGACTGAGAGCAGCTGCAGGGATATATGCAACTAAGAAGAGACAGAAGGCACACTTTGATGCCCATGTGAAGGATAAGGGCTTGAAAGCAGGAGATCTAGCTTTAGTCTACACATTGAAACAACACGCAAGGAAGCTAGAAAAGAGAGGCTACGGACCTATGATAATCAATAGGATCTCCACGAGTGGAGCAGTACAACTAACCATTTTAGAGGGTGATGTTCTCCCAAACTATATTAGCGGATGCAGAGTCAAGTTGTATCAAGAACCCCTCACGGAGGAAATGCTAAGTCGACTCAATACTGCTAAGCAACATAAAGAGGAGGAAAAACGAATTCGAGAAGAAGCTCAAGCAGAAGCCCTAGAGCGCATACGGAGAATGAAATTAAGAAGATAAGGTAGAGAGCAACCTGTGCCAGATGCATATGCAGATCCAGGATATCCCGTGGCTATGTGTGAAGTTTCAGGTGTTAGCTCACATAGGATAACTGATCGACGTCCTTTCATAACCTTAGATATAGGACAAGGAAAGAGTGCAAGGACTGTAAGAGCCTTGATTGACTCAGGTGCAGCCACTAGTGCTGTTAAATTGTCTTATTGTCAAGAGTTGCAATTAACTGTCAATCCTATGGAAGCATATCTCATAGGATTGGGAGGCGTGGAAACCCCTTGCATGGGCGAGGTGGAACTTCCCCTCTATATTCATGATGAGGCAATGACAGTTAAAGTACTAGTGTGTCAAGATGAGGACCTCACTGAACCCCTTGTCTTGGGTCAAGACTGGATCTATGACCAAGCAGTCAACTTAAACCTAAGAAGTGGACTTCTTCAGGTATGGGTGAATCAGACTAGAATTACAATTGAGTTAAATAATGGAGCACTCAAGGAACTAGAAAAGACACGGACTCCTGGTCCCTCCAGGGGTGCACATGAACTTGACCATGTTGTTCTTGTCCAAGGCTATGTGATGCAGAAGAATGAAGATCTCAAAGAACGAGTCAGAACCACAATGGAACTCCATTCTTTTCCAAAGGCCAGAAGGAGGCAGCAACTAAGGGCAGATCAATCACTGAAGACTCTCTAGGCGAGAGACCAAAAGAACGCGCGAAGCAGAACAACTCAGCCGATGAAACAAATGTGGGTGCGGAAAGACGAGCTGCCGACCGTAACTAAGTCGCAACAACGGTCTCAACTTCCTATTAGTAATCAATGACTTGATGCTAATAAGAGGACTCCTAAAACCTCTGTGGAGAAAGTGAAATCCATTTGGGTACCCAAGAAGTCAATGAAGGCTGACCCACAATCAAGAAAAATTTGGGTGCCTAAGGCTTGCTTGCGGGCTCAAGTAACCCCACACAATTCACATCATACACAACAGGGTTCACTCGCTCAAGCAACCGCCACCCACCCTTGTCTGATATACTCGAACACACTGCCACCTAGAAACACGCACAGACTCACTCGTAGATGGGTCCTTAAACAGCCCCCTTTTTCAAGTAAATACCCTATCACACTTTCCAGAGCCTCCACAAAGTCAAACTCAAAACCTATCCGTTGCATTTGGCAACCTAAAACTTGTAATAAACCCCCGGACCCCAATTGTAAATCCATTTCCACCTACTAACTACTTCACTCTCACATCACATCATTCCGCTTAGCTCGTAGGTCTACCCAATTTCTAACTACACACACTAGCACCGAGCACTTATTAACCCCTAACCTCTCCCAAACTTTAGGTTAATGTTGTAACAAGGGACACCGTGTCATTTTTGTGTCCATTGCAATGTTAACATTTATTCATATATTCTCACAGAACCAGCTGCGAAGTTTTCAACACGGCTGAGGCAGCAGGAACTAGCTCTCACACGGAAACAAGCCCGCAAGTGGTGGACTTAGACAGTTTACCCGTTTTGCCTGAGACAAATGAAAGACCAGAAGAATTGCGGGCAATCAAAATCATACCTATTGCGGACCCTCCGCGTGGCCACACCATGCCCGTAGGAAAGACTTCCCACTGGTTTACTGAAGTGGCAGGACCCTTGGGTGAGGGAACGTACCTATGGGAATCAGAGTTGGACTTCAATGGGAAGCAAGGCAGATATCGTTTCTTTACAAGAGAATTTGAGAAGTTACAAAATACAGAAGGTCTATGTTCGATATGGGCAAAGGCAGGATTGGATGCATATTTCAGTGCACGGCTCCCAAAGCCTGACTTCATGCGATGCTACTATCTCATCAACACCTTGACTCCAAACCAGAACCCAAAAGGTGCAAGCTCATTTGTGATTCCATCTCTAACAAAGGGGAATGAGCTCAAGAGATTCAGGCTATCAAACAACTTGGTGAGAGAGGCCCTAGATATGCGCGGAATGCATATTCCTACACAAAAGGAAACCCTAGTACCGGATTACATGAAGAATCGAAGCCTCACCAAACTCAAGGACATGGTGTCCATGACGCCTAATATTGCAATACACCTTCGCATGTGCATGCAACACTTTGCTTTTCCTGCACAAGATAGATTCACCATGCCGCCCAAAAAGATTTGGTTTAGTTTGTATCTGGCAGAGACACAGAGCCTCACCATCAACTTACCCCACTGGATAATTGATCAGATACACCTAGCTCACAAACGATGGCCGCGGAAACAGGTTTTATATGGTTGCTGTGCTCTGACGAGAATCATTTATAGGTGTTTGGCTTATGACATTCCTATTCAACGGGCCCTAATGTGGAATCGTGTAGAGCAGTTTAGAGGTAGGACATCCACTGGACCCCCTTCTAAGAAGATGAGAGGCACTGTCCAAGTCCCATGTGCTCAACCACGTGGAGCCACCCTAACACCAGATGTCACCCCTCCACCCCGAAGAGTCCGACCATTCACACTCCGACTTCCAAGACGCAGCACCGATGGTTCCACCTTGATATTCCCTCCTATCCCAACCGATCTTGAATTTCCCAGTGGTGCACCTTTGGAAGAACTCACTAATGAAGATTTCGAACAATTATTACAAGATGTAGAGCTGGAGGCAGACGAGGCACAACATGTAGAGAACGTACAAACGCAGGCCACAACCTCCCAAGCACCTGTCACCACAGTTGAAGTGGATGAAGAGGATGATGGAGATGAAGAACGAGAGGAAGATGAGGAGGATTATGATCAAGAGCATCAAGAGGAGCAACAAGAAGTGCAAGAACTTGTAGGTGCACCAGCATATACAGCTCAACTACAAAGGTTATACGACACAATCAAAGCAGTACAAGAAAGGCATCAACTCTCTCTTGTATCAGGTCAAGCTTTGATGCAAGAAATGCTATCAGATGAGGGGGTGGACCAACATTTCATTGACACCCTCAAATTAGTGTCAGAATCTTTAGGAGTTCCGGAGGCTGTCCACACTGCAGTCCGCCAGTCCGTGAGGTATGACAAACGCAGAGTTGACACATTACCACGAGCAGGTAAGACTATCAGAATACCCGTCACAGAACAATAAGTACCCATTGAAACCACAGCTACCCCCACAACCACCACTGACCTCTCTGCTGAAACCTTCGTTCAGACATCACCCATCTCACCCCAGCATCCTCCATCACCACCTTCTCCACCCCCACCACCACCTCCCACCATGGAAGAAACAACAGTCATCACCTCTACCTCCACTTACAACCCATCCTCATTCACATCATTCTCATTTCGAGAACCCACCTCACAAGAAACCCTCTTCTCATTCGTCACCAATCCCTTGTACACTTCAACCCTTCTATCCTCCGAACCCATAACTGGCCATCCCATAATTCCAAGTGTGGTTGGAAACCCGGCACCCACCGAAGGCACCGTGTGTTTCCCTTCCTATCCCCCAATACGAGTACCTCCATTCCATGATCCTCACTTCCCATCTGGCCCCTACACCTCTTTCAACCTGACCGCACCAACCCAATACCCGTCCTTTGTGGAGCAGTTCATCCCCTCTCCAATATTTCAGAGGCACATTTCTCCGATGTTCTCAATGACATCAATTTACACGAACACCACACTCACTTCACCTACCATACCCACCTACATGGTAGCCCCTGTACACACCACCTTGTCTGACCCAATGGACATTTCACCAACCACAGCACCTCTCCCCACGATTCCACCATCTTCCCCTCCCTTACCCCCCACCTCACCACTCACATCATTGGCACACACAGCATTTACTACCCCCCTACCCAATCCCACCTCCCCTGCAATTCAAACTTTTTCCCTTGCATCTCATAATGTAAATAGCACGTTCAACACATTACTTCAGTGTACACATCAACTACAACAAGAATACCATCAATTGGAAGAACGCACTGCTGCCCTCCAGGCAGAATCTCAACGTCTGCAAGCTAGAGTCACCACTCTTGAAGCTGATTACCAAACGCTCCTAACCGAGCATACCACCTTACAGCAGGCTCACTCCGAATTGGAATCAAAGACATCAACAGTAGATGACCACGCAGTCAAGGAATTAGAAACAATGCTCCAAGCGCAAATGATATCTAATGCTACACTCAGACGCAACCTTGGGCTATTAAGGAAGCATATGGCAGCAGCACTAGAAGAGAACAAGAGGCTTCAACAACAAAACCAAGACAATTTTGAAGCGGCTATGGAAGGAACTGTAGGAGCAACCATTAGCCCTACCAGATATAGAGCAGTCCCATCGGAAGACATTCGCATCTTACTTGAGGAGCATGCAAATTTCTTGGAGTCATATGAAAAGTTAGAGACTGAATGTGCAGACCTAAAGAAACAGATAGCCAGTGCCCCCATAGCTCAACAGGAGCCGGTAATCTTGCAACACTCTACAGAAGAAGTAGAGACCCTTCGGAAACAGGTGGCAGAACTCCAAGCACGCCTCTTACCATATGAAAGGCCACCCTCGCCCATTGAAGCACCAGAACCTGAAACAGTAGTGGAAATCCCCGTCGATGACAGCTATGAAGAGCCATATGAGCCGATGCCGACACCCGGTGGTCGAACTACAGAGGAGGGGCAAGACACTTTAGAAATTCAAGTTCCAGATTGGGTCAAAAGGGTCGAGAAAGTGGGTAAGACACATGATGATCGTGTGGCCGTGCAAATGCAATCTCTCACAAATCTGGAAGAAACTGTCCTTCGATCTTCTTACTTTCAAAACCTATCCCATCAACGGTTAATCACAACATCAGAGTCGCAATACATGCCTTACTTTGTCTTGCTACATGATTATAATGCAGAAGTCAAAAGACATACAGGGAAGGAGCCCACATTTGCCACTCAATTTGAGCTAGGGGATTTACCGACAGATGCACGTGCTGGCTCGATCTTCCAACCTAATTGGCGTGCACGTCTACTAACCGATTACCCAGAGATGATGAGCACCTGGGCAACCATGCCACTATATATCAAGTATAATCCATGCTATTGCCCAGTGGTACGTCGTAGATCCTGGCAAGCATTTGCAATCAAGGTACGCAACAATAAAGAATGCTCGGCTTGGGTTAACTATCCATATTTTGCTCCACCTCGAGGGACCCCAACCGTAGCCTACATGATATCAACAATTCGGCACTGGTCTACACGTCTAAATAATGTACCCGACATAGCAATGAAAATGTGTATGAAGATATTCGAGCTCATGACCATTGTCTTCAAAACCTTTCGGAATGTACAAGCTCCATACATCTCTGCCCCTGGATTCTCTCAAGGTAACAAGGATTTAGTCTACGACATGAGCCAGACTCCCTCGGTTACTATAATCTTTGCTTGGCATGCACGAATAAAGTACTTACCCGCATGTTTCAAGCAGACATTTGAGGAAATGTTCTCTACGAGATTCTGGGAATATCATTCGGAAATTTTCATTCCCAGACCCACACATTTGCTACACCTATTCGCAGTAGAACAAGCGATCCATGCAGATCAGTTACGTCTGCCACATCCGGACATTCCAGGACCAATTGATTGGGATCGTATGATGATAGACTTAGCCAGAGGACTACGCCTACAAGAACATCAGCTTGCCACTCAGGTTGTGGAATATTACATCCAACACTCCCAGCAACAAGGGTCTGTCAGGGACGACAGACGCGAGAGAGGGGGGGGTGTTGAGAGCAGTATGGGCACCCAAGGACTGACTAGACAAGGAAGCCAGCGGAGAGAGTCAGAGCGAGGTGAAGGAGTAAGTAGACAAAGCAGTCGACGCAAATCTGGCAGATAGGCCCTTCAAATTTTTCCAAATCAACATCTTTATAACAGTGATTCTTATCACTAACAATCATTGTAAATACCATTTCATATTTTTGTAGCTCCATTTTGTGCAAGCCAAGGAGTCCTTGAGCTTGAGGAGCGTTAGAAGCACCTACATATCAATTTTCGTATTTTTTAGACTCCGTTTAAGCCCTCAAATTGGCCCTGAAACCTAATTTTTAACTAGGCCAGACACTAGGTCTGGACAGGGCCAAAACCTAGTCAAAAACTATAAAAAGAGCTAGAGAGCTCATTTTTGAGGTGAGATTGTAATTGAAACGAACTTGTAAGAGCTTTTTGAAAGTAATCTAAGAACTCCATTGCTTCTCACTCTTTGTCTTGCCGTGTGTGCGCGTGTGTGTGTATGTGTGTGCATGTTTGTGTGCTTCTCACTCACGCACTTGTGCCTCCACTTACTCGAGGTCTTCATACCATCCTCACGTCTTCCTGGATTGACATTAAAGGAGGTGCTACTCATCACTGAGCTACAATAGGGCAGAAGAGTTATTAGCTTTGGGTGTATCTCCATTCTTGGTGAGCTTTGCTTCATGTGTAAATAGTTGTCCCATGAGAGTTGTAAGATCTGGAGTGTGCATGTCCATGTAGAGATCCATTGCAGTGGTGAAGCTTTCCCATTTGTCATCAGCCTTGATTCCATTGATCACTTGCCTTACAATTTGTTCTTCTTCAATCTCTTCTCCTATGCTTGCTAACTGATCTGCAACATGTTTGATCTTGGTCATAGATTTTGAAACAGCTTGCTTAGGTTGCTTCCTTAGTGTTGTGAATTCAATCCACAACTGATTTTTCCTAGCCCTTGTGTTGGAGGAAAAATATGATGACAAGGTTTCCCAAGTCTCTTGGGATGTCATACAATTTCTAATATGTGGCAAAAGAAAATCAGATATAGAGTTGAGTAAATAAGACCTTGCCAATGCATCCTTAGCACACCATGTGTTGAGCTTTTCTTGGTCTTCCTTGGTTGGCAGTCCTCTTGCTTTGAATGAGGGCAATTCCTCATCTCCTGAGATGTATCCATAGAGACTCCCTCCTTGTAAGTAGGTCTTCATCCTTAAAGACCATGCTTGATAGTTGGTACTATCCAATTTGTCAATAAATGAAGGAAAACCATCTCCCATTTTACCTTAGTTTGCTCTGATACCACTGTTGGGAATGATGGATGGATGCTTCAAGAGACTGAGTAGGTACTGCTAAACCTGCTTTGTACCAGCCCTCTTTTGCTTCAAAGTTGATAAGTAGACCTTCTTAGCTTTCGAGTAACCCCAAACAATGTCCTATGTCCTTTGAAAGTGATGTGTATAATGATTGAACCAAAACAGATAACTTTTAAGTTCACTAACTCAAGAAAAACTTCTTTTTTTGTCTTGACACCTGCTGAATGTTTTGCTCAGTGTGACCAGCACATATGAAATTGATAAAATTCCTTCTAGGGGTATTTAATTAGCTTAGTAAGCTACCATTTTCAAGTGGAATGATGTAAAAAGATAAACTATGCTAAGAGAAATCAATTTAGCAAGTTTAGCTATACCCATGACTTTTTAGGACTGTAGCAGAAAATGACCAGAGTTCACCTCGATGCAGATTTCTCTGAAATGGCTAAATAGAATCACTTCAAACTTTGATAGCATGTAGATGACTTTGAGCTGAATCCAATAAGCTTTTAAAATCACTAAATGTGGTGAAGAATTGACCGAGATATGCCCTTGACAAGTTGACAGACTTTTGAGTAGACTAACAGAGAACTCAGAGATGAATGATGTAAATGTATCTATTAATAAACACTTGTATACAATCCCATTGGCATGAACAACATTGCCTAATGGTATAGAGAGGTGTGGGCTAGAATGTAGACCTCACACACACACACACACTGAAATCAGTAGAATGAGGTTCGGGAGTGATCTCTATATCCGCGACTTTTCATGTTCACTTTTATATGTAATGAGTAGAGATTTGAATTCAAATTCAAATTTTGGCTCCCTATGATCAAGCTCCTACATATTAGGAGATATTCCTTCAATCAAATGAGCTACTTTTTCCACGACTCACTTTGGTAGGTGATTACAAAAGATTCTAAGTCAATTTGACTTTTACAATGAGATAAAGTAGTAATTAACCACTAGCAATGGTTCCTATGTTTCTTCACATATGTAGAGTCTTCAAGATATCTTTCAAGCCAAATGTGTAGGCTTGTGATTTACTCCAACAGCTCCCCCTCAGGCCAAACATTTTGGCTTAAGTCTTCATCTTCAATCTTCAAGTATATCCTGCAATCCAATCATGGATTTGAACCTGCAAAGTTTGGTTCCATCCAAAGCTTTAGTCAACAAATCTGCACATTGCATGTTGGTTGATACATAGGTAAGTTGAATGTCCTTGCTTATCAACTTCTCTCTCACATAATGATAATGGACCTCTATGTGTTTGGTCCTAGCATGATAGATAGAATTAGCTGCAAGGTGAAGAGAACTTGTATTATCTCCAAAGATAATTGGTGACCTAGTACACAATCCCAATTTTGTATACAAAAGCTTAATCCAAATGCTTCTTGTGTGGCATTAGCTAGTCCTCTATACTCTGCCTCTATGGAAGACAAAGCACCAGTAGGTTGCTTCTTTGAAGACCATGAAATTGGTTTGTCACCTGCAAAAGAAATATACCCAGAAGTGCTTCTCCTATCATCCTTGCATCTTGCGCAATCTGCATCTGAATAAATTTTTATATCAATATCTGAAGTGTAAGGAAAATACAAACCATGGTTCTGTGTACCCTTGAGATACTTCAAGATTCTCTTGGCAGCCTCTAAGTGAGGTATCCTTGGATTGTGCATAAATTGAATTAGCACACTTACTCCATATGCAATATCAATTCTTGTAAGAGTAGCATAGTTCAAGCTACCCACCATACTTTGATAACCTGTAATGTCTTTGACTTCATCACCTTCATGGGCACTTAGTTTTAGGTTTTACCTCCATTGGAGTGCTTGCTACTTTAGCATCCTGCAAGTGAAACTTCTTCAACATATCCTGTATGTACTTTTTCTGAGTAATGTATATCCCTGAACTAGTGTAGACTAATTCAAGCCCCAAAAAATACTTCAATAAACCAAGATCATTGATCTTAAACTCCTTCATCATCTGGCTTTTGATATACCTGATTCCATTGACATCATTTCCTGTAATGATGATGTCATCAATATAAACACAGAGATATATTACTTCTGAATTACTTCTCTTAATGAACAGAGAAGTATCTACCTTGCTCATGACAAAACCTTGGTCTTGGAGGTATGTAGTTAACCTGTAATTCCATGCCCTAGGTGCCTGCTTCAATCCATATAAAGCGTTTTTTAACTTGCAAACATATGTTACCTTCTTAGGGTCTTCATAGCCAGGAGGTTGTGACATATATACTTCCTCTGAAATCCATCCATTCAAGAAGGCATTCTTGACATCCAATTGGTACATGTTCCAATTCTTTGATGCAGCCACACTTACCAACTCTCTCATTGTTGGCATCTTGGCCATAGGAGAAAATGTCTCTTCATAGTCAATGCCTTGGGTTTGTGCAAAACCCTTGGCTACCAATCTGGCTTTGTACCTATTAATTGTTCCATCAGAATTTCTTTTCAACTTATAGATCCATCTGGATCCTATTACCTTCATAGAATCCCTCTTGGGTACTAACTCCCATGTGTCACTCTCCTTGAGTGCTTCAATCTCCTCATCCATAGCTTCTTTCCATTCTGATTTGGTTATTGCTTCTTCATATGATCCTGCTTCTTCATTTGACAAATCTTTGGCAAGATAAACTGAATGTTTAGTAACAAGAGATGTATCATACCCGTATCTGATAGGTTTTTTGCTTTCTCTTTGAGATCTTCTAAATGGTTGAGCTGAAGATTCAGGTATGTCTTCAAGATTCTTCATCTTCATTTTGCCTTTGTATTTCCATGCCTTGAACTCTTCAAGGTTGATAGTGTCTTCATCATCTGAACTTGAGTCTTCATTCTGAGTAGGTTCCTCCTTTGTAAGTTTTGGAAATTCCTATTCCAAATCATAGGGTAGTTTAACCTTCCTGCATTCATTCTCATACCGAGAATCATTTTCATCAAAGATCACATCTTTGCTTACCATAAATCCCTTATTGGTAGGATTATAAAACCTGTAACCTTTTTGATTTAAATCATACCCAATAAAAATGCATTTTTCAGCCTTTGGGTCTAGCTTACCTCTTATCTGAGAAGGAATGTGCACATATGCTACACATCCAAATATTTTGCAGTGATCTAATGATAGTCTCTTACCATGCCATGCTTCATAGGGTGTCATGCCATCAAGAGACTTAGATGGTAACCTGTTTATGAGGTAAGTGGCAATAGAAACACTCTCTGCCCATAGATAGTTAGGTAACTTCTTCTCATTAAGCATAGATCTAGCTGTCTCAACAATTAACCTATTTCTTCTTTCAGCTACCCCATTCTGTTCAGGAGAATACCTTGTGGTTATTTCGCTTTTGATGCCTCTGTCCTGCAAGAAGTCTTCAAACTCATTGGAGAAGTACTCACCTCCTCCATCTGACCTTAGCCTCTTCAAATTCCTTCCTGTATGATTTTCAACTAATGCAAGATATTTTTTAAAGCAATTAAATACCTCATCCTTGTGCTTCATGAAGTATAATACAGTCGATTTTCTATAATCATCAATGAAAGACACATAGTACCTTGATCCTGAGACTGAGGGGTCTTTGCTAGGTCCCCAAACATCTGTGTGTACAAGCTCTAGGTAGTCTTCATGCATATATCCTTTCTTGGAGAAGGGTAACCTATGAGACTTACCAAATTGACAAGCACCACACTTGTAAATCATATGTTGCTTGGATACATTAGGTATCCCAAGCACACATTGGTCCCTGCATATTTGCTTCAAGGTTCTTTCTCCTATATGCCCTTATCTTTTGTGCCAAATCTCAAGCTCTGAAAGTGTTTGATCCTTATAACTGTATAGTGCAATATTCTTTGTATCTTCCAACTCAAAAGTGAAAAGTCTACCTGATTTTTCTCCTTTTGCAATCCTCTTGAGCCCATGCCTTGGATCCTCCACGTATGCTCCATATTGGTTGAATCTGACCTGCGAACCTTTCTCCACAATCTAACCAACACTCATCAAATTTTTGGTAATGGTTGGTACATAGAGTACCCTGCTCAACAAATTCTGATTACCATCACAAGTCTTAACATTTCCAACTTTAACTACTGAATGCTTTGTATCATCACCTGTTTGGACTTGATGCTTACCTTTTGGTTCCTCAAGATCAGAGAGTAGTGCCACATTGCCAGCCACATGATTTGAGCACCCTGAGTCAATGTAGAATAGGTGGTCATCATTTGTACCTGACTTTGAAGTCATGCTCATTATCAGAAGAGAGTCATTGTGCTCTTCTGTGTAGTTTTTGTAGTCCTTTCTGGTTTTGAATCCTCCTTGGTAGTTGCCATGTAATTGTTGTTGTAATTGTTGTTGTATCCTTGGTGATGGTTGAACATTCCTCTTGACTGTGAGTATCCACCTCTTTGGTAGCCTCTTCCTCTCTGATTTTTGTGATTCCTGAAACACTCATCTGTAGTATGATTTGATAGACCACAAATGTTGCATGGTGATGAGTTATAGGGTCTCCCCCTACCTTGCTTACCTGCTCTACCCCTTCCTCTTGAAGATCTACCTCTCCCTGCTTAGTTGGCTTGGGAGGTAGAGCCTTCATCTTCCATCTTCTTGCTCTTGCCTTTATCCTTAGACTTCTTATCAGTGTATAGGGCAGAAGAGTTATTAGCTTTGGGTGTATCTCCATTCTTGGTGAGCTTTGCTTCATGTGTAAATAGTTGTCCCATGCGAGTTGTAAGATCTGGAGTGTGCATGTCCATGTAGAGATCCATTGCAGTGATGAAGCTTTCCCATTTTTCATCAGCCTTGATTCCATTGATCACTTGCCTTACACTTTGTTCTTCTTCAATCTTTTCTCCTATGCTTGCTAACTGATCTGCAACATCTTTGATCTTGGTCACAAGTTTTGAAACAACTTGCTTAGGTTGCTTCCTTAGTGTTGTGAATTCAATCCACAACTGATTTTTCCTAGCCCTTGTGTTGGAGGAAAAATATGATGACAAGGTTTCCCAAGTCTCTTGGGACGTCTTACAATTTCTAATATGTGGCAAAAGAAAATCAGATATAGAGTTGAGTAAATAAGACCTTGCCAATGCATCCTTAGCACACCATGTGTTGAGCTTTTCTTGTTCTTCGTTGGTTGGCAGTCCTCTTGCTTTGAATGAGGGCAATTCCTTATCTCCTGAGATGTATCCATAGAGACTCCTTCCTTGTAAGTAGGTCTTCATCCTTAGAGACCATGCTTGATAGTTGGTCCTGTCCAATTTGTCAATAAATGAAGGAAAACCATCTCCCATTTTACCTTAGTTTGCTCTGATACCACTGTTGGGAATGATGGATGGATGCTTCAAGAGACTGAGTAGGTACTGATAAACCTACTTTGTACCAGCCCTGTTTTGCTTCAGAGTTGATAAGTAGACCTTCTTAGCTTTCCACTAACCCCAAAAAATTTCCTATGTCCTTTGAAAGTGATGTGTGTAATGATTGAACCAAAACAGATAATTTTGAAGTTCACTAACTCAAGAAAAACTTCTATTTATGTTTTGACACCTGCTGAATGTTTTGCTCAGTGTGACCAGCACATATGAAATTGATAAAATTCCTTCTAGGGGTATTTAATTAGCTTAAGCTACCATTTGCAAGTGGAATGATGTAAAAAGATAAACTATGCTAAGAGAAATCAATTTAGCAAGTTTAACTATACCCCCGACTTTTTAGGACTGTAGCAGAAAATGACTAGAGTTCACCTCGACACAGATTTCTCTGAAATCGCTGAATAGAATCACTTCAAACTTTGGCAGCATGTAGATGACTTTGAGTTGAATCCAATAAGCTTTGAATCACTGAATTTGGTGAAGATTTGACCGAGATATGCCCTTGACAAGTTGATAGACTTTTGAGTAGACTAACAGAGAACTCATAGATGAATGATGTAAATGTATCTATTAATAAACACTTGTATACAATCCCATTGGCATGAACAACATTGCCTAATGGTATAGAGAGGTGTGGGCTAGAATGTAGACCTCACACACACACACACTCAGAAATCAGTAGAATGAGGTTCGAGAGTGATCTCTATATCCGTAACTTTTCAAGCCCACTTTTATATGTAATGAGTAGAGATTTGAATTCAAATTCAAATTTTGGCTCCCTATGATCAAGCTCCTACATATTAGGCTACTTTTTCCACGACTCACTTTGGTAGGTGATTACAAAAGATTCTAAGTCAATTTGACTTTTACAATGAGATAAAGTGGTAATTAACCACTAGCAATGGTTCCTATGTTTCTTCACATATGTAGAGTCTTCAAGATATCTTTCAAGCCAAATGTGTAGGCTTGTGATTTACTCCAACAGCTCCCTGTTGGCAGTAGCCAGAGTCATAGAAGACGTGGAAGCATGTAAAGACAAAGCAGGGAGCCAGTCGAATCAATTTTTCAAAGATTTATGTTTTATAAATATTCTTCAAAACTTCCAACAGTGATTTTCATCACTATTGTAACATATGTAACATATGTAACATAGAACAAATCCTTTTTGTAATGCATATCTCCATTTTGTGCAAGCCAAGGAGTCCTCAAGCTTGAGGAGCTTAGGTAGAATGAGCGTACCAATTTTGGTTATTTTTAGACACCGTTTACCCTCTCAAATAGCGCATAGGACCTATTTTTTAACTATGCCGGTCACGAGATGTGAAACCGGTCAAAACTAGTCTAGAATCTATAAAAAGAGCTAGAGAGCTCATTTTTGAGGTTGGTTAGTGTGAGCTTAGAGTTATTTTGAGCTTGTAATTGAGATCTTGAGCAATAGAGTTGATTTCTCACCTTCCATTGTGTCTTGCTTGTCTCTTCGTAGTGTGTGTATGTGTGTGTGCATCTCTATGCTTCTCACCTTCACTCTCACTTCATCTCACATTCACGATCTTCATATCACTCCTATCTCTTCCGCGGATTGACATTAAGGAGGTGGAGCTTCTTAACGTGGTTCTCACCATTGTGTTAGAGCAACACCAAATTTGGCGCCGTTGCCGGGGATCGAGTCTAGGACGAATGTGTGATGGTAAGAGTATAGCAAGAAGTGGCATTGGAAGGTAAAAAATTTCAGTTTTTGTTGTTGTTTTTACTTGGTTTTTAGTGTTTTTCACCTCCGCCACACTCCATCTTCATCACCGCATCATCATATTCATCTCCAAAAAAATCAAAAAATTCACCATATCCACCCATTCTCCTCATTTCCCCTCATTTGTGCATGTGCGAGAGAGAGAGAGCTTTTGTGCTTGTGTGTACTTGTGTGTTTTTGAGTTTTCTTGCAGGTATAGAGCTCCAGTGCATCAGGAAAGCTGCAAAAAGGTAAGAAATGTACTCTCTGTCAGAAATTGCCGACTGTGTCAGACCATCGCAATGGTCTGCAAAGTTCGGAATTTGAGGTAGGCGACCACACTAGCGTGTAGAGCACACTTGCACACATAGGAATCCACAGACGCATCTTGAAAATTTGCATTTTGGTGGACCATTGCGATTGGCTCAGACCATCGCGATTGTGTCACACCATCGTGATTGGCTCACGCCATCGCGACGGCTCGACCGGACCATCGCGACGGTCTCGCACCATCGCGACGGCTCACTTGAGCCATCGCGACGGTTCACTTGGACCATCGCGATGATCCCGTCGACCCCATGCCATCGTGATTGGCTCATGCCATTGCGCCGACGCTACCACGTGGCAAGCTAGACCATCGTGGCAGTTCGCTCCCTCGGACCATCGCGACGACACCCTTAGACCATCGCGACACCTCAAAATTTGAACCATCACGATTGGCTCACGCCATCACGCCCAGACCATCGCGATTGGCTCACGCCATCGCATCTATGACCATCGTGACGGTTCACTTCGGACCATCATGACGGTTCACGTTGACCGTTGACTGATGCCATCGCGATTGTCCACCGATCAAGCCATCGCGACGGTTCATTTTCAGACCATCGCGATCATCCATTTCACGCCATCGCGACAGTTTGCCCCATCGGACCATCACGATTGTGCCACGCCATCGCGACGGTTCACCTGGACCATCGCGACGGTCCCAGACCATCGCGATTATCTCAGACCATCGCGATTGCTCACCCCAAATGCAAATTTTAGGGTTTCAAATTTTGGCCAATTTTGGGGCTATTTTTTGAAAATTTTTGGGTGATTAGACTCATAGGAGACCCCTTAGCTCATAATTGGAGAAAAACTTGTTTGTCAGTTTTCACCCCCCAAGGCTTGAACGGTCATATCTTTTTCATCCGAAGTCCGTTTTTTGAGCTTTATAGCTCGTTAGAAAGATCTCTACGAGTACTACGTGACCTCAATTTTTTTCAAAAAGAATACGTTGATTTTTTGAGAGGATATTTTTAAGGTTGACCATCTGTGGGACTAGGAAAGAAAGGGGGCTTTGGAAGAAAATTTTGCCAAAGGTTAAGGGACTTTAAGGGTGTATATACTCAAGTGCTTGATCATCCATTTGTGAAATTGGTCTAATATTGGATTTTTCCAGGTCTAGCAAGGGCAATCAAAGCAAGGCAGTGAAGAACGCAAAGCTTGGGAAGCGCGGTTTCTTGGGCAATCAGAGCAACCAACAAAGATGACTCGAGGTTGGAAGATTACTCAACCCCCTCAATCAATTCTTAGCTTAGGCTAAACGGTAGCTTTGTGGATTAACGACGATAGGAACACATCAAGTATAAGAGACTTAAATTTATCGTCTAAGACTAAAGATAAAGGTGTGTGATACAAAAACTTAAGGGAAAGAACATAAGTCTGATGGAACAAGAACTCAAAGTACCACAGAAAGTCGAATTCCTGATGCATACATCTAGACAAGAACTTAAAGACATTTAAAAAGAATCAAGAAAGTAAGAACAAAGAATCATTGACGATCTAAACCTGTACTGAGTGTGCAAGGAAGTAAATTCATGAACCTTAGATCGTGCAAACATATAGGTAAGTCTGATTGATGAAGCCTTAGATAATCAGAAGCAAGTGTAGGCACTACTGCTCGATCGTGGGCTCAACAATTGAACACTAGTTACCCCCTACGAGAGCTCATACAGGAGTGAATCGAAAATGGCATTTAGCACAGAAAGACCAGAAGGAGGGTCAAATGTAGCTTATTTAGAAAGACCTGAAGGACCCTATAGGACTCAATTAGAATTTCTCCGAACCAACCGATTAGGTGCTCGCATCTATGAGGATGGTTTGCGAAGACAAGTGGTGCAAATGCACAACCCCGATCAACCCATTGGATTGGAACGTCCAGTGGTGAAATTCGAGAGAGACGCTTACATAGACAAAGAAGGAATGATGTACATCTTAAGTACTCAACCAAACAATACGAATGAGTTTGGCGTAATTCAGTTAGAGGCAGAAGCTAAATCCCAAGGAAAAGAACCATTAAAGGCCTATTCAGGAAATTTGGGAATTATTCAAGTCCCATTTATATTACTTAAAATGTTAACTACTTAAGTTTGAGCCTAACCCTCATAACCTATTTATAATACAAGTATCCTTAATATTAAAGTGTCAATTTAATATACTCCAATCAAGAGAAAATAACATTTTGTAGTGTTTGAATGAGTCAAAATGTAAAAGATTGGGATACAAAGAACAGTCTCAAAATCCTGTGTAATTCCCATTTTTCCTGAATAGGGATTATTAGAAGAACCTAGGACATCTAGAGGGAAATCTGTACTGACACGAGTACTAGTTCCAGATTGGATCCCTCAGGACAATAGAAGGATGGAGTTGTTTGTAAATAAAGAAACTGACGAAGCATTTTGAGGTACAGAACGAAACAACCTAGTGAGGTAGGCTCCATCATAATCTACGAATTCAAGGACCCGGATACACCTGGAAAGGTTGTATACCTGGATGAAACTTCAGAAAGAGTATTTGTGGTGCCAGATCACGCAAGAAACACATACACATGGAGAGGCGAGATGGTATTCCCTCCATCACGAACAAACGTAAACGCGAGCCAACAAGGGGCAGGAACATCCTCAGCCCATGGTAATCAAAGAGAGAAAAACAAAGATAGACCTGAAGTAAGTTTCAATCATCCCATAGGGAGAGATAGAACAACCACGGACACTAATAGAGCAGATAGACAAAGGGAACATGGAATACTAGGTGGTAGAGATGATTTTCCTCTACCTAGACCTCGTGAACATGCAAGAATACTAAGACCCACTCAGTTAGTAAAGTCCATGAAAAATTATTTTGATGGGATAGGAGATCCCTATGATCATGTCGCAGAATTTAAGCAAGTGCTGAGGGCAGAGCAAGTCGAAGACATGTTCACGCAATATAACGCATTTGGACTAACGTTAAAGAATACAACTTTAACTTGGTTCCAACCTTTGCAACAAAGGCAATTTAGAGACATCCATCACTTTTTAGAGTCATTCATCACTGAATTCTCTAAAAGTGGGATCAGACATGATACGTCTTCCTTGATTCATAGTTTCAAATAGACCCCTCAAGAAACAGTTAGACTCGCAGGACGTAGGTTTAGACAATATGTTGAAAGATGTCCTATGCAAGAGTTACCCTCACAGGCCAAACAAGTGTCATTGTTTCTAGATGGCTTGTTGAGCTCTAAACTACGCTCCTATGTGTACTTGAAGGAACCCAGAACGCTAGAGCAGTGTGTAAGAATATGCATAGACATTGAGGACAACTTAGGAGACGAGTTTGAACTCTCAAAGGTCTATAAGGACTTAGAATGTTCATCTCTAGCATCCACAAAATTGTCTAACTCGATAGAGGACCTAGCAGAAAAAGTGGCCCAGAAACTAGGAGTTTCTAGTAAACAGATGCCCAAGTTAACAACTAACGTACGTTGTTACACCTGTGGTGGAAATCATTTGGCAAATGTGTGCCCCAATCTGACACAACCGCAAGCCAAACCTAGTGGCCAATACTGCACTATTGAGAGAAGATACACAAATCACACGGCTCAGGACTGCCCATACAACAAACAAACAGTGAGGCAAAGCCACCCACAAGCATACCCGCAGCCAGGTAGGTATCAAGGCCAATACAATGCTCAACCTTATTACTATAGGCCTCCACAGAACTACCCTTAACAGGCTTAACAAAGACCTCAACCTGTCTTAGCTCACCAGCCACCCCCACCCGCGAATGTCATCTCAGTGAAATACGTTGCTGCAGAAGAGAATCTCAATAGAGCTTTAGTTCTCGTTTCACCCCTAATAACTGACAGTGATCTGAACTCTAATAGTTTTGACTCTACTCATGTAGATAGTCCACCTGCATACTACACAGAGTCACCAGAACATGTAGAGACATATCATTACGATAGTCCACCAGTGGAACCTAGTTGGGAGCCCGACTATGCTAATGTGATGTACACAAACCCGAATCCGCGGCCCCAATTAAGACAACAAAGACCATAGGGCCCTAGAGGACCATGCTTTAGGTGCCAAGGAGATCATTTCATAAAGGATTGTCCACACCCTCTGATAGCAGGACAGTCACAGTACTATAACATACAAGGCTTTTGTGCCGATTGTGGTAAAGACAACATCATAAAAGATTGTCCTAAGAACCCAGTTAATGCTTCAAATGTGACACCAATCAACGTGATAGGTATTGTGCACAATGCAGATGGATCAAACCCTACATATGTGCCTATCCAAGCTATAACAAGAGCCCAGGCGCTCTTACAGAACCAACAACTTAATCAGGAGAAAATAGCCAGAACTAGTGAAGTTGGAGAATCTAGCAGTAAAAAGACAAAATCATGGAAAGATTCTTGAGAAAGGATTAAGAGAAAGTGGAGTAAGAAGATAACTGAGTTGGAAGGAAGTCTCAAGGAATCTAGAGCCAAAATACTAGAATTGACTTCACAGGAATTGAATCAAGAGAACCTAGCGCAAAAATCAGGATCAGTTTTAGTAGAACCCATAACAGAAAACTTAGACATGATGTTTCGCACGTATCAAGCAAGATTAAAAGAAGGACCTCAAGTAGCTGAAATGAGTAAGAACTACCCTCGAGCTGATCTAGAAATTGAGAGGACTAAACTTTGTATGAAGATGGTAGAATTAGCACAAGCAATGTTTGAAGCCTCTAGATATCTTAATTGGAATAACATGGCAAAACCTGAACTACACTTTCAAGGACTAATGGAGAGGCTAGAATACTTGATCAAGAGCAAAGAGAAAAAGGATCAGCATAGGAACCCTATTGCCTCAGAGACACCGGAAAAGAATGCACCATCCCTGTCTCAAGTACCCAATACAGAAAGTCAAGACAACCTATCTTCCATACATAGGTACTCACATAAATTTCTGAGAGAAATCCAAGAAGAGAAGTGGAGAAAAGAACAAGGAACCTGTAGCTCAGTGATGAGTAGCACCTCCTTTAATGTCAATCCGGGAAGACGTGAGGATGGTATGAAGACCTCGAGCAAGTGGAGGCACAAGTGCGTGAGTGAGAAGCACACAAACATGCACACACATACACACACACGCGCACACACGGCAAGACAAAGAGTGAGAAGCAATGGAGTTCTTAGATTACTTTCAAAAAGCTCTTACAGTTCATTTCAATTACAATCTTACCTCAAAAATGAGCTCTCTAGCTCTATTTATAGTTTTTGGCTAGGTTTTGGCCCTGTCCAGACCTAGTGTCCGGCCTAGTTAAAAATTAGGTTCCAGTGCCAATTTGAGGGCTTAAACGGAGTCTAAAAAATATGAAAATTGATATGTAGGTACTTCTAAGGCTCCTCAAGCTCAAGGACTCCTTGGCTTGCACAAAATGGAGCTACAAAAATATGAAATGGTATTTACAATGATTGTTAGTGATAAGAATCACTGTTATAAAGATGTTGATTTGGTAAAATTTGAAGGGCCTATCTGCCAATTTGAAGGGCCTATCTGCCAGATTTGCGTTGACTACTTTGTCTACTTATTCCTTCACCTCGCTCTGACTCTCTCCGCTGGCTTCCTTGTCTAGTCAGTCCTTGGGTGCCCATACTGCTCTCAACACCCCCCCCCCTCTCTCGCGTCTGTCGTCCCTGACAGACCCTTGTTGCTGGGAGTGTTGGATGTAATATTCCATAACCTGAGTGGCAAGCTGATGTTCTTGTATGCGTAGTCCTCTGGCCAAGTCTATCATAATACGATCCCAATCAATTGGTCCTGGAATGTCTGGATGTGGCAGACGTAACTGATCTGCATGGATCGCTTGTTCTACTGCGAATAGATGTAGCAAATGTGTGGGTCTGGGAATGAAAATTTCTGAATGATATTCCCAGAATCCCGTAGAGAACATTTCCTCAAATGTCTGCTTGAAGCATGCGGGTAAGTACTTTATTCGTGCATGCCAGGCAAAGATTATAGTAACCGAGGGAGTCTAGCTCATGTCGTAGACTAAATCCTTGTTACCTTGAGAGAATCCAGGGGCAGAGATGTATGGAGCTTGTACATTCCGAAAGGTTTTGAAGACAATGGTCATGAGCTCGAATATCTTCATACACATTTTCGCTGCTATGTCGGGTACATTATTTAGATGTGTAGACCAGTGCCGAATTGTTGATATCATGTAGGCTACGGTTGGGGTCCCTCGAGGTGGAGCAAAATATGGATAGTTAACCCAAGCCGAGCATTCTTTATTGTTGTGTACCTTGATCGCAAATGCTTGCCAAGATCTGCGACGTACCATTGGGCAATAGCATGGATTATACTTGATATACAGTGGCATGGTTGCCCAGGTGCTCATCATCTCAGGGTAATCGGTTAGTAGACGTGCACGCCAATTAGGTTGGAAAATCGAGCCCGCACGCGCATCTATCGGTAAGTCCTCTGGCTCAAATTGAGTGGCAAATGTGGGCTCCTTCCTTGTATGTCTTTTAACTTCTGCATTATAATCATGTAGCAAGACAAAATAAGGCATGTATTGCGACTCTGATGTTGTGATTAACCGTTGGTGGGATAGGTTCTGAAAGTAAGAAGACCGAAGGACAGTTTCTTCTAGATTTGTGAGAGATTGTATTTGCACGGCAACGCGATCATCATGTGTCTTACCCACTTTCTCGACCCTTTTGACCCAATCTGGAACTTGAATTTCTAAAGTGTCTTGTCCTTCCTTTGTAATCCGACCACCAGGTGTTGGCATTGGCTTGTACGGCTCTTCATAGCTGTCATCGACAGGGATTTCCACTACTGTTTCAGATTCTGGTTCTCAGTGGGTGAGGGTGGCCTTTCATATGGTGCAAGACGTGCTTGGAGTTCTACCACCTATTTCCGGAGGGTCTCTACTTCTTCTGTAGAGTGTTGCAAGATTACCGGCTCCTGTTGAGCTGTGGGGGCACTGGCTATCTGTTTCTTTAGGTCTGCACATTCAGTCTCTAACTTTTCATATGCCTCCAAGAAATTTGCATGCTCCTCAAGTAAGATGCGAATGTCTTCAGATGGGACTGCTCTATACTTAGTAGGGCTAATGGTTGCTCCTGCAGTTCCTTCCATAGCCGCTTCAAAGTTGTCTTGGTTTTGTTGTTGAAGCCTCTTGTTCTCTTCTAGTGCTGCTGCCATATGCTTCCTTAATAGCCCAAGGTTGCGTCTGAGTGTAGCATTAGATATCATTTGCGCTTGGAGCACTGTTTCTAGTTCCTTGACTGCTTGATCATCTACTGTCAATGTCTTTGATTCCAATTCGGAGTGAGCCTGCTGTAAGGTGGTATGCTCGGTTAGGAGCGTTTGGTAATCAGCTTCAAGAGTGGTGACTCTAGCCTGCAGACGCTGAGATTCTGCCTGGAGGGCTGTAGTGCGTTCTTCCAATTGATGGTATTCTTGTTGTAGTTGATGTGCACACTGAAGTAATGTGTTGAACGTGCTATTTACATTATGAGATGCAAGGGGAAAAGTTTGAAATGCAGGGGAGGTGGGATTGGGTAGGGGGGTAGTGAATGCTGTGTGTGCCAATGATGTGAGTGGTGTCATGGAATGGAGGTACCCGTATTGGGGGATAGGTTGGGAAACACAGGGTGCCTTCTGTGGGTGCCGGGTTTCCAACCACTCTTGGGATTATGGGATGGCCAATTATGGGTTCGGAGGATAGAAGGGTTGAAGCGTACAAGGGATGGGTGACAAAGGAGAAGAGGGTGCCTTGTGAGGTGGGTTCTCGAAATGAGAATGATGTGAATGAGGATGGGTTATAAGTGAAGGTAGAGGTGATGACTGTCGTTTCTTCCATGGTGGGAGGTGGTGGTGGGGGTGGAGAAGGTGGTGATGGGGGATGCTGGGGTGAGATGGGTGATGTCTGCACGAAGGTTTCAGCAGAGAGGTCAATGGTGGTGGTGGGGGTAGCTGTGGTTTCAATGGGTGCTTCTTGTGCTGTGACGGGTATCCTGATGGTCTTACCTGCTCGTGGTAATGTGTCAACTCTGCGTTTGTCATACCTCACGGACTGGCGAACTGCAGTGTGGACAGCCTCCGGAACTCCTAAAGACTCTGACACTAATTTGAGGGTGTCAATGAAATGTTGATCCACCCCATCATTTGATAGCATTTCTTGCATCAAAGCTTGACCTGACACAAGAGAGAGTTGATGCCTTTCTTGCACTGCTTTAATTGTGTCGTATAACCTTTGTAGTTGAGCTGTATATGCAGGTGCACCTACAATTTCTGGCACTTCTTGTTGCTCATCATGATGCTCTTGATCATAATCCTCCTCATCTTCCTCCTGTTCTTCATCTTGATCATCCTCTTCATCCACTTCTACTGTGGTGACAGGTACTCGGGCGGTTGTTGCTTGCGTTTGCACATTCTCCACTTGTTGTGCCTTTTCTGCCTCGAGCTCTACATCCTGTAATAATTGTTCGAAATCTTCATTCGTGAGTTCTTCCAAAGGTGCACCACTGGGAAATTCAAGATCGGTTGGGATGGGAGGGAATATCAAGGTAGAGCCATCGGTGCTGCGTCTTGGGAGTCGGAGTGTGAATGGTCTGACTCTTCGGGGTGGAGGGGTGACGTCTGGTGTTAGGGTGGCTCCACGTGGTTGAGCACAAGGGACTTGGACAGTACCTCTCATCTTCTTAGAAGGGGGTCCGGTGGATGTCCTGCCTCTAAACTGCTCTACACGATTCCACATTAGGGCCCGTTGAATAGGGATGTCATAAGCCAAACATCTATAAATGATTCTCGTCAGAGCACAGCAACCATGTAGAACCTGTTTCCGCGGCCATCGTTTGTGAGCTAGGTGTATCTGATCAATTATCCAGTGGGGTAAGTTGATGGTGAGGCTCTGTGTCTCTGCCAGATACAAGCTAAACCAAATCTTTTTGGGCGGCATGGTGAATCTATCTTGGGCAGGAAAAGCAAAGTGTTGCATGCACATGCGAAGGTGTATTGCAACATTAGGCGTCATGGACACCATGTCCTTGAGTTTGGTGAGGCTTCGATTCTTCATGTAATCAGGCACTAGGGTCTCCTTCTCTGTAGGAATATGCATTCCGCGCATATCTAGGGCCTCTCTCACCAAGTTGTTTGATAGCCTGAACCTCTTGAGCTCATTCCCCTTTGTCAGAGATGGAATCACAAATGAGCTTGCACCTTTTGGGTTCTTGTTTGGAGTCAAGGTGTTGATGAGATAGTAGCATCGCATGAAGTCAGTCTTTGGGAGCCGTGCACTGAAATATGCATTCAATCCTGCCTTCTCCCATACCGAACGTAGACCTTTTGCATTTTGTAACTTCTCGAATTCTCTTGTAAAGAAATGGTATTTACCTTGCTTCCCATTGAAGTCCAACTCTGATTCCCATAGGTATGTTCCCTCTCCCAAGGGTCCTGCCACTTCACTAAACTAGTGGGAAGTTTTTCCTACAGGCATGGTATGGCCACTGGGAGGGTCTGCAATAGGTATGATTTTGATGGCCTACAATTCTTCTGGTCTTTCATTTGTCTCAGGCAAAACGGGTAAACTGTCTAAATCCACCACTTGCTGGCTCGTTTCTGTTTGAGAGCTAGTTCCTGCTGCCTCAGCCATGTTGAAAACTTTGCAGCTGGTTCTGTGAGAATATATGAATAAATGTTAACATTGCAATAGACACAAAAATGACACTGTGTCCCCTGTTACAACATTAACTTGAGGTTCGGGAGAGGTTAGGGGGTTAATAAGTGCTCGGTGTTTGTGTGTGTAGTTAGGAATTGGGTAGACCTACGAGCTAAGCGGAATGATGTGGTGTGAGAGTGAAGTAGTTAGTAGGTGGACATGGATTTACAATTGGGGTCCGGGGGTTTATTACAAGTTTTAGGTTGCCAAATGCAATGGATAGGTTTTGATTTTGACTCTGTGGAGGCTCTGGAAAGTGTGATAGGGTATTTACTTGAAAAATGGGGCTTTTTAGGGACCCATTTACAAGTGATTCTACTTGTGCTCCTGGAAGAATACGTGTTAGTGCGTGATGTGTGAGACTGGGCCTCAGATGTTCGCGTGAGTGAAACATGTTTTACAGGGTTTGGCTTTGGGGTAGCTATTTGAGCCCGCAAGCAAGCCTTGGGCACCCAGATTTGTCGTGATTGTGGGCTGGCCTTCATTGACTTCTTGGGTACCCAAATAGACTTCACTTTCACAGAAGAATTTATGAAGGACTTCTTATTAGTGTTGTGTTGTTGATTACTAATAAGAGGTTTTGGCCGTGGTGTTGGCCTGGTCGGAACAGGGTGTTCGCCTTTTCGCCTCCATACTTGTTTCCTCGGTTGAAACAATCTGCTTTGCTCCTTTTTTTGGCCTCCAGTATAGGTAGTGTTCTGCTTTTTCGGTATTCGATCTGCCTTTGGTTGCTGCAACCCTCTGGCCTTTGGAACAGAAGGGAGTGCCTTCTTATCCTTGACTCCATTGTTGATACAATCCTCTTTCTGCATCATACATTTTTGGACAAGAATAGCATTGTCAACTTCATGTGCACGCCTGGAAGGACAAGGAGTTCGTGCCTTACCTAGTTCCTTGAGTGCCTCATTTTCCAATTCAACTGTAATTCGACTATGATTTACCCATACTTGAAGAAGTCCACTTCTTAGGTTTAGGTTGACCGCATGATCATAGATCCAGTCCTGACCCAAGACAAGAGGCTCAGTGAGGTCCTCATCTTGACACACTAGTACTTTGGCTGTCGTTACTTCGTCTTGAATGTAGATGGGAAGTTCCACCTCGCCCATGCAAGGGGTTTCCACACCTCCCAATCCTATGAGATATGCTTCAATAGGATTGACAATTAACTTTAACTCTTGACAGTAAGACAATTTAACAGCACTAGTGGCTGCACCTGAGTCAATCAAGGCTCTTACAGTCCTTGCACCCTTTCCTTGTCCTATATCTAAGGTGATAAAAGGACGTCGATCAATTATCCTATGAGAGCTGATACTTGAAACTTCACACATAGCCACGTGATATCCTTGGTCTGCAAATGCACCTAGCCTAGGTTGCTCTCTCCCTTGTCTTCTTAATTTCATTCTCCGTATGCGCTCTAAAGCTTCTGCTTGAGCTTCTTCTCGAATTTGCTTTTCTTCTTCTTTGCGTTTCTTAGCAATATTGAGTCGACTTAGCATTTCCTCTGTGAGAGGTTCCTGATATAACTTGACTCTGCATCCGCTAATATAGCTTGGGAGAACATCACCCTCTAAAGTGGCTAGTTGTACTGCTCCACTTGTGGAGATCCTATTTATGATCATAGGTCCGTAGCCTCTTTTCTCTAGTTTTCTCGCGTGTTGTTTCAAAGTGTAGACTAGTACTACGTCGCCTGCCTTCAAACCTTTATCCTTAACGTGGGCATCAAAGTACGCCTTCTGTCATTTCTTAGCTGCATATATCCCTGCAGCTGCCCTCAGTCTTGTTTCTCCTAATCGTTCAAGGTCAAAAAGTCTAGAGGAGAGTTCATGACCCGTCCATTCATGCTCCTGTGCTACTTTCAGTGTTGGTATTAAGAAGTCTAATGGTAGCACTGCATTTTGGCCAAACACCATCTGAAAGGGGGTGGCTTGGAGTACCGTTTTGTAGGCGACTCGGTATGCCCAAACAACATGGTGTAGCTGTTTGTCCCAATCAGAGCATTTATTGTTCACTAATTTCGTCAACACATTGCATAGGATTTTATTGGTGCTTTCGGCTTGCCCATTAGCTTGAGGGTGATAGGGGGCAGAATTCTTATGAACTACCAAGAATTCTTGGAGTAGATTTTCAATTACTTCATTCAAGAAGTGAGTGCCTCTATCACTAACTAGCTCTATAGGTAGCCCGTATCTTGTGAATACATTCTCAAACAAAAATTTAGCAGTTGTCTGAGCATCGTTCTTTGTCGTAGCTTTTACTTCTACCCACTTGGATAGATAGTCCGTGGCAACGATGATATACTCAGCATGGGAACCCTTAGCTGGGGGATTAATAGGACCTACAAAGTCTATTCCCCACTTAGAGAATGCACGTCCGCCCATCATGGGCTTAAGTGGCATCTCATCTTTGCGTATAGGATACTGGGTTCGCTGACAAATCTCACACCTCTTCACATAGGTATGTGCATCCATGTGAAGGGTCGGCCACCAGAAGCCCGCAAATAGTATGGCTTTGATCACCCGATCTGGTCCAAAGTGTCCTCCTGCTACACCTTGGTGAGCAGTTTCCAAGATCTTGAGATATTCACTTTCATGGACACAAAGTCTCAGGTAACCATCTTTACCACGTTTGTATAGATTATCACCAATGAGTGAGTAATCCTGGGCTTCTTGTTCTAAACTCCTTTTCCTAGCCAGAGTCATGTCTGGACAGAATGTTGTCGTCCTCAGGAAGGATACTAATGGTTCACTCCAATCCGGCACTATGGACACTTGATAAAGGGTGGCATGTTCCACGGGTGGTTTAGTGCAGCAGATTGGGCATTCCTTGCACAACTTCTGGACATCAGCTTCCATAGTCGGCCAATGCACTCCTAGTCTCCTTAGTGTCTGTAGGGTTCGTTGCTTTGAGTAGTGTTGCTCTAATGCACCTACATGTGCTAGTTGCAACCATTTAGCGTACTCATCCTCTTCCACACAACAGGCCAAGATCCCTTGATCTGTGTGCTTGTACATACTACCTGCCATGATGTGATACTTCTGGGCTTTTACTACCTCTCTATCCTGTGTGTTTATTACTGGGTGGTTAGGTCCGTATGTCAATACTGGCACTAATGGCTTAGCCCACTGCGGTACCACTTCCAAATTAAACAAGTAAGCATCAGGAAGGTCATCTGACACTCCTTGTGGAGCTTCTCCAGATGTGAGCCTAGAAAGGTGATCTGCTCTCAAGTGAGTCTTCCCTTTCCTTACCACAACCTCAAAATCATATTCCATTAGCAAGAGAAACCATCTTACTAATCTTCCTGTATTGCATGGCTTGTTTACGAGATATAGCAATGCGTGATGATCAGTAAAGAATTTAAACTTATTTGCAAGCAAATAATGTCTAAATTTCTTAACTGCATATACCATGCCTAAGCCTTCTCTCTCAGTAGTGGTGTAATTTCGCTCAGCTGCATTCAATTGTCTACTGGCATAGGCAATTGGAAGATCCATATTACCTTCACCAGTAGGTTGTGCGAGTACACATCCAATAGCGTAATTGGATGCATCCACATGAACATGGAATGGCTTATTCCAATCTAGTGTGGTTAAGATTGGTGCTGAACATAATCTTCGTTTAAGCTCCTGGAAGGAATTCTCACATTCATCAATCCACTCAAAGTTAGTCAGAAGTCCATACATGGGCTTTCCAATGACAACATACATATGAATGAACCGTCGGTAGTAACCACAATGCCCCATAAAAGCCTGTACTTCCTTGATGTTCTTTGGCCTAGGTAACTCGGCTATGGCTCTCACTTTCTCTTCATCAGTGGATATGCCATTCTTTGACACTATGTGTCCTAGAATCTTGCCTTGCCTGACCATAAAAACACACTTTTCTGGGTTCAGGCAGACTTGATATTCTCTACATTTGTCAAAGATTTGTCTGAGTTCAGGAATATGGGTTTGTCTGATGTTGGAATGAGCACAAAGATCATCAACATAGACTTCTAAATTCTTCCTCAGGAACTCCTTAAATACATGGCACATCAGCCTCTGGAAGGTTGCTGGTGCATTGGTAAGCCCAAATGGCATTACCCGAAAGGCAAATATGCCCCATTCTGTGGCAAAAGTTGTCTTATGCTGATCTTCTGGAGCTATGGCTACTTGATTGTAGCCCGAAAATCCATCGAGGAAGCTGTACACTTCCTTGCCTGCTACTCTTTCTAAGAGGTGCTCTGTGATGGGAAGTGGATAGTTATCTCGAATTGTGGCTGCATTGACCTTCTTTAAGTTAATGCATACACGTAATTTACCATTCTTTTTGGGCACCACTACAATGGGGGATACCCATTCAGTGTGCTCAATTTCAAAGATAAATCCAACTTCAACCAGTCTATCTATCTCCTCTTTGATCTTGGCAGCGTAATTATCATTGTATGTATATGGCTTTTGCTTAGAGGGTTTGGCATCTAAGGTCATGGGGATGGTGTGTGAGCATATGTCAGGGTCCACACCTTTCAAGTCCTTGTAACTCCAAGCGAACACATCTCTGTATTCTCTTAGCAAGGCTATCAATTCGTGCTCTTCGTCTTCCGTCAGGTCATGTCCTATGTACGTGCATCTCTCTTCTCCTTCTTCTATGGCTACAACTATTTTCTTATGGTTTCTTTGTTATCATAGGCCTCCCCTGATTGCGCCTCTCGTTTAGGCATTCTGATCATGACTCTCCTGTCATCTATCTCATACTTCTTAAAATTTTCCGGGACCTCGAACAAAGATTCTTCCTCTTCTGGTGAGACTTCTTTCTTCTTCCTTTTCTTTCCTTCTTCCTTCGGGGTCACATGTGTGGCTAACCTTACATCATTTGGAAGCTCTCCATGCCTTTGGGGTTGAAATTCTACTTCATAGAAGTATTCTGCATCTGATGCAAAAGGTGGATCCATAATGATTGACTCTAGATCGGAGTCACTTGCATCCTCAAATGCATCAGGGATAGGTTCGCACTCTTCTAACACCGCTTCTCCCATGATTGTCTGTATGGAGAAGACTGAAATGTCATAGCCATCTTCATCACAGTGAGGTGTCCATTGTTCTTCATTGATGGCTACATCCATTGTTCCTAGGATTTCTGCCCAGCCGTGAGGTTCAAATTCTTCATCAGAAAAAACTACAGGTGCATAGGCTGGGTCTTGAATTGATCTATGTGTTTCTTTTGCACCTATCTCTCTGGCTTCTTCTCTCTTCTCTTCTTCTACTGCTACTTTACACATCCATAAGTGGGTGTTTTCATGCATCCATGAGGATCCTGATCCTATGGAATGCACAGATTCCATATCATCTTTGGCTCTATGGATGGGATTCCATTGGATAGGGGGGACATCTCTATGAGAGTAATCTTTGAGATTCACTTTGGTCGTAACACCTAAGTGTTGCAAGTACAAAGAATTGGTTCCCCAATCCTGTACCACTTGCAACTGTCGCATAAAGGGTCTTCCCAAAATCATCTCATAGGCATGATTTTTGCTAAAATCGCATATAGCAAATGTATGCTCAAACTCGACACCACAAGTGGTGAGAGTTATTCCTTCTAATAGCCCTAGGGGTCTCTCTATGTGACCATCGGCCATTTGCAATTTCATCCTCGTGGGCCTGAGTGCTGGCTTGCCCCAACGCTTCCATAGGGAAGTGGTAGCAATTGCAACTCCTGCGCCAGAGTCTAAAATGGCCTTGGTGGTGTATCCTTGATGGGTGATAGGAAGATATGTGTTTCCCTCTTCGCCCTCACTCATGTCTCCTATCTTGTCCAATGGTATTTCTGGCACTGTTCTCTGGGATCCTACCTGGGAACGAGGTTTTGCTATCTCTGGTACTTGTTTGGCTACATGTTTTCATAGCTCTGGCCTTACTTTGAGTAGCTCTTCTAAGGTGAGGTTGCATTGTACTTTAGTGTTTTTCACTACCTCTGTGTTCCTAGGTATGACTGAGTCCTCATTTTGTACCATGACTGTGGGTGCTCTCATACAAGTAGACTTAGCTTCCCATGGGCCTGTGAAGTGGGGTAATTCTTGTAAAGAATTAGACTCAAAGTCCAGTCTTTCCTGAGAGTGGGTGCTCTCCTGCTCCTCATAAATGGATGGGATGTCTTGTGGGAATTGGTCATGTGCATCATCCACAAGTTCAATGGGAGGAGGGACTTCACTTTCCTTAGCCCATTTGTCTTCTCGAATCTCTCGTAGGAACTCTGGCGTGAACCGATTCATAGAAGATGATGTGTCTGGCTCCGTAGAGTTAGGCGCATAGGCTTCAGGCACATAGGCTTCAGGCATATAGGCTTCCCGGGCAGGAAGACTTGCCCTTTCACTTGCCTTGTCCTTGTGTTGAGAGGCGGGTTCCTTTTCTGATTGTGCAATCAGCTTCTCTATTCTTTCTAACAGTCCATCAAAGTGTAACTGTGTCTTCGCTGAACTAGAGATATTAAATAGGCGACTGGCTTCAAACATGGTCTGAGCCAATTTCACCATCTTCGCGCAAATTTTGGTTCGTTCTAGCTCTAGTTCTGCTCTAGGGTAACATTTTTCATGATCGGTTACGGTTGGCCCTTCTTGAATTCTGGCCTGATATGCTTTAAGCATCATGTTTAGGTCCTCGGGAGTGGGATCTGCTAGGACTGATCCTACTCTTGGGGGTGGTGGGTTTAGGTGAGGCGGGTTGGAAGGTGGCGGTTCGGATGGAGTTGGGAATGGTGGTGGTGGGGTAGTGTGAGAGGGAGTTTGAGATGTGAGTTCAGTTATCTTGGCTTTTGTTTCTCTGAGGCTTTCCTCAAGTTCGTTCGTTTTCTTTGCCCATTGTCTTTTCATTCTTTCACGACTATCTCTCCAAGCTCTAGTCCTCTTCTTTGTCATGCTCTCTGTTTCACTAACATCTGGGCTCTTTTCCTGGCCTACCCCTTGGTTTTGCTGCAATGCCTGAGCTCTAGTGACTACCTGTACGGGTGCAGTGGAAGTGACACTTCCTGTGGAATCTACCACTAACCCAATAACGTTAATAGGAGTGATTTTTGGCATATTATTGGGGTTCTTTGGGCAATCTCGTAAGAGATGCTCCTTTCCACATTCTTGGCAAAAGCCCTGGATCGTCACTGACTGGGGTTGTGTAGGTGGAGGCACGGGACAATCAGGAATGAGATTATCAAAAACCATTAGGCTTACTAGAAGGCATATCTCTCACCACTTGTGGTGTGTAGTTTGAGCATACTTTTGCCATTTGTGATTTTAGTAAAAATCATGCTTACGAGATGATATTGGGACGACCATTCATGCATCAGTTGCAAATTGTACAAGATTGGGGAACTAATTCTTTGTACTTGCAACATTTAGGTGTGACTACCAAAGTCAATCTTAAAGACTATTCACATCGAGATGTACCCCCAATACAATGGAACACCATCCATAAGACACTAGTAGAAACGGAATTGGTACACTCATAAGAATCAGACCCCTCATGGTTACATGAGGACACTCATTTATGGATGTGTAAGGTAGCCAAACAAGAGGAAGAACGGTTGGAAGCCAGGACCTTAGGTGCAGAACAACACCCAAGAAGCCTTCAAGACCCAGCTTATGCACCTGTAGTATTTCCAGATGAAGAATTCGAACCTCATGGTTGGGCAAAAATCCTAGCAACCATGGATGTAGCCATCAATGAAGAACAAGGGACACCCCACTGTGACGAAGATGGCTATGACATTTCAGTTTTTACGATAGAGCCAATCATGTGTGATTCAATTTTGGAAGAATGTGAACTTAGCACTGATGCATTTGAGGATGCGAGTGATTTCGATTTAGAATCAATTATTATGGACCCTCCATTTGCATCAGAGGAAGAATATTTCTACGAAGTAGAAACTCATCCTCAGACACACGAAGAAATTATGAATGATGTGAGAATAGCCACACAAGTGACTAGCAAGAGTGAAGGCAAGAAAAGAAAGAAGAAAGAAACCATGTCAGAAGAAGAAGAATCCTTGTTTGAGGTTCTCGAGAACTTCAAGAAATATGAAATAGAAGACAGACGAATGATGGTACGAATGCCTAACAGAAAAGCTGACATTGGAGAAGTATATGATAACCGAGAGAAAACCAAGAAAATCATAGTATCCATAGAAGGAGAAGAAGAAAAATGTACATACATAGGGCATGATTTGACGACAGAAGAAGAAGAAGAGTTAGTTGCCCTATTGCGCGAATATAGAGATGTGTTCGCATGGAGTTACAAAGACCTGAAAGGAGTAGATCCAGATATATGTTCCCATAGAATCCCTATGACTCTAGATGCAAAACCTACAAAACAGAAACCATACACGTACAATGATAATTACGCTACGAAGATTAAAGAGGAGATAGATCGATTGATAGAAGCAAGATTCATATACAAAATTGAGCATACTGAATGGGTATCCCCCATCGTGGTTGTGCCCAAGAAGAATGGAAAATTGCGTGTGTGTATTAACCTTAAAAAAGTTAATGCTGCCACAATTAGAGACAGTTATCCTCTTCCTATCACAGAACACTTATTGGAAAGAGTTGTGGGAAAGGAAGTTTACAGCTTTCTTGATGGATTCTCAGGCTATAATCAAGGAGCCATTGCTCCAGAAGATCAACACAAGACGGCTTTTGCCACAGAATGGGGCATATTTGCATTTTGTGTGATGCCTTTTGGCTTAACAAATGCACCCGCTACTTTCCAGCGACTCATGTGTCATGTTTTTAAGGAATTCTTACGTAAGAATTTGGAAGTTTATGTCGATGACTTATGTGCTCATTCGAATATAAGACAGACGCATATCCCAGAGTTAAGACAAGTGTTTGACAAATGTCGAGAATATCAGGTTTGTTTGAACCAAGAAAAGTGCGTTTTCATGGTCAGACAAGGTAAAATTTTAGGACACATTGTGTCAAAGAATGGAATCTCTACGGATGAAGAAAAAGTGAAAGTAATTGCAGATCTACCTAGACCAACTAACGTAAAAGAAGTACATGCATTTATGGGCCATTGCGGTTATTATAGACGATTCATACACATGTATGCAATCATAACCAAGCCTTTGTACTCTCTTTTGACCCATTTTGAATGGACAGATGAGTGTGAGAATTCATTTAATGAACTTAAACGACGTTTGTGCTCAACACCTATATTAACAACTGCGGATTGGAGTAAACCATTCCATGTACATGTGGATGCATCCAACTATGCCATAGGATGTGTGTTAGCACAACCCACGAATGAAGGAAATATAGACCTCCCCATAGCTTATGCGAGCAGACAGTTGAACGCAGCAGAAAGAAATTACACCACTACAGAACGAGAAGGATTAGGGATGATCTACACGGTAAAGAAGTTCAGACATTATTTGTTGGCAAACAATTTCAAATTCTTTACAGATCATCAAGCATTATTGTACTTAGTCAACAAGCCATGTAATACAGGATGATTAATACGTTGGTTTCTATTACTCATGGAGTATGATTTTGAAGTAGTAGTCAGGAAAGGAAAGGCACATCTTAGAGTTGACCACCTCTCGAGATTAACCACAGGAGAAGCTCCTCAGGGAATAGTGGATGAATTACCCGATGCATACTTGTTTAACCTTGAGATAGCACCAGAATGGGCTAAGCCTATAGTCCCTATTCTCACCTATGGACCCAAGAATCCTAGGATAAGGATCAAAGAAGGAGAGATTACCAAGTCTCAGAGATATCAAATCATAGCAGGAAGTATATATAAACAAGACAATCAAAAGATTCTTGCTTGTTGCGTAGATGAATCAGAACATGCAAATTGGTTGCAATTAGCACACATAGGTGCATTAAAGCAACATCATTCGAAACATCGTACATTGCAGACTCTGCATAGACTAGGAGTATGTTGGCCTACGATGGAAGCAGATGTCCACAAATTGTGTAAAGAATGCCCTGTTTGTTGTGAAAGACAACCAGTAGAACATGCTACATTATATCACGTGTCTCTCACGCCAGATTGGAGTGAACCTCTAGTGACATACTTGAGGACAAAAACATTCCCTCAAGGGATGACTTTAGCGCAACAACGAAGTCTAGAGCAGGAAGCTCAAGACTATTCACTTATTGGCGATAATCTATATAAACGAGGACGAGATGGATATTTAAGACAATGTGTTCATGAAAGCGATTATCTGAGCATACTAGAGACTGCACACCAAGGTGTTGCAGGAGGTCATTTTGGCCCCGATAGGATAATCAAAGCCATCCTCTTCGCAGGATTATGGTGGCCCACTCTTCATATAGATGTGCATACCTATGTAAAAAGATGTGATGTGTGCCAAAGAACTCAGTTTCCTACTCGCAGAGATGAAATGCCATTGAAACCCATGATGGGCGGACGTGCGTTTTCTAAGTGGGGTATAGACTTTGTAGAACCCATTAACCCCCCTGCAAAAGGTACACATGCTGAATACATTATTGTTGCGACAGATTATCTTACCAAATGGGTAGAGGCAAAAGCCACGAAAAAGAATGATGCACACACGACTGCAAAATTCTTATTTGAAAATGTCTTTACAAGATATGGATTGCCTATAGAGTTAGTGAGCAATCGAGGAACTCACTTTTTAAACCAAGTCATTGAGTATTTGTTACAAGATTTTATGGTGATTCACAAGAAATCCGCACCATATCATCCTCAGGCCAATGGTCAGGCTGAAAGCACTAACAAGATCCTTTGTAATGTACTGAAGAAACTTGTGAACAACAAACGTTCAGATTGGGACAAACAGTTACACCACGCTATTTGGGCATATCGAGTGGCCTACAAGACTGTACTCAATGCAACTCCCTTTCAGATGGTTTTTGGTCAGAATGTTGTGATTCCTTTAGACTTCTTGATACCGACCCTTAAGGTTGCACAAGAACATCAGTGGACTGGCCATGAATTATCAGCAAGAATAATGGACTTGGAACGATTAGGAGAAACCAGGCTGAAAGCAGCAGTAGGAATATACGCGGCAAAGAAGCGACAGAAAACATATTTTGATGCACATGTGAAAGATAAAGGCTTGAAAGAAGGAGATTTAGTTCTAGTATATATGCTGAAACAACACGCACGGAAGTTAGAAAAGTGAGGTTATGGACCTATGATCATTAACAGACTCTCAACAAGTGGAGCAATACAATTAACCACCTTAGAAGGAGACATAATACCTAATTACATTAGTGGCTATAGAGTCAAGTTATATCAGGAACCTCTTACTGAGGATATGCTTAGACGACTCACGTTGGCAAAGAAGCGTAAGGAGGAAGAAAATAGAATACGCGCAGAAGCTCAGGCAGAAGCCATAGAACGCATTAAGCGCATGAAGCTAAGAAGACAAGGACTAGGGAGAGAACATTATAACCATCTGGAAACATCACCCAGATATCCCATGGCCATGTGTCAAGCAAAGTCAAGTACTCATCCTAGCATAGTGGACAGGAGACCATTCATTACAGTCAGGCTAGAGCACGGTAACCCTTGCCAAGAGCTCAGGGCTTTAATTGATTCAGGTGTTGCGACTAGTGCGATTAGATGGTCCCACTATAAGGACTCAGGAATAGAAATGCGGCCAATTGAGGCATACCTCATAGGGCTAGGAGGCATGGAAACCCCTTGCATGGGTGAGTTGGATCTTCCTATCCTTATAAACAAAGTGACTATGACAGTAAAGTTACTTGTGTGCCATGACGACGACATGATAGAACCCCTAATCCTTGGCCAAGATTGGCTATACGATCACTCAGTGGACCTAAATCTTAGACAAGGCTCCTTGCAGATTGGAACCTTAGATCAGAAGCAAGTGATACCGCTTGACTTCCCTAATGGCATTCCGACTGAGGTTTGTAACCCTAGACCCTATGAAATGCATGCAACGGAAGAGCGGAAGATCTTTGGTCAGATCAGTCACGTTACGTCTACACCAACCCACGTGGGCTTGGCTATGGACAATTGTCAATCAGAAGGACGTCAGGAGATTTTCCCTTGGGCTTCCTGCAAATTAGAAGGGATGCCCACCCCACCACTTGGTCAAATGGGCACAATCATCGGACAAATGGGGACGATCAGCGGTTAGGTGGACTTCATCAGCGTCCACATGGGCAAAACACCCTGCGGTGCCCATCCTTCCACACTTACTGTGGACTGGCCTAGATTAAAAGTACAAAATGGAGCACTTCCTAAAGGGCAAGTTTCGCAAGTGTTGGACCTTCCTTCTTTTCCAAAGCAGAGTGTCCATCCGACCTCTCAACCTCAACCACAAAGGAGTCAACCACAGCAAAGGAACCCAGGCCGACGACAATATCAGACGACACAAAGAAAGCAGCAGTATCAGCATTACAAAGCAAGAGGCACAAGACAGATATGGGTGCCAAAAGGGCAGAAAGCACCGACTGATTTCAACAACAGAGACATTGATACGAAGAAGTTAAAGACAAATTAGCATCAGTATTCAAAGTCTACTCGACCTTCTTCTACGAGTACAAACACTCGACAAATTTGGATCGCCAAGAAGTACCTTACAAACCGACCCACACCCACGCAGATTTGGGTACCCAAACAGTGTATTATAGCTCAACCCTCAAGCCATGTAATATATAACCCTCAAAAATCTCTTCACCCTTCAACCCCACCACATCCGATCTCATCTTTTGTCCCTCAAAAGAAACCTATCACCCGCTCACAAACTCTTAGGAAGTGGGTACCAAAACGTATCCAGACGCCTTCTACGACTCCCTTATCTAACATAACCCCCACCCCGATTAATCTACAACCTTGTAATAACTCATTCATGACTGAACCTTGTATAAATCCACACACTATAACCCAACATCACCTGTAATAATATCTCATCAAAGCACTGCATGCAATATCTGAAAACATATAGGTGTCTAGAGACCTGCACTAGTTCTGCAAGAAGCATTGCATCAATCACATCACAACACTTGGCTACACGGGTTACACATTGGTTATGGAAAGGGATTGCGGTCTCACTTTCATGGGATCATGATTAATTTCCATACTAATGTGTTAATCTTATGTAGCAGATCTTCTACGCACTTGCATCATACATCATACAGGCAGAAGGACCATCGGAAGCTGGCCCCAGTACACCAATGGCCAATATTGGAGAACTACTAGTGGAGCCCCATCCTACGGCTCAACCGCCCAAATTTCAAGGTTTCCCAGGGCCCATGCCAATTGACGATCCCCTTAGGGGTTATATTGAGAAGATTCATCGCAATTCTCACTAGTTTCAAGGGCTACCAGGACCATTGGTGGATGCTGATTTTATATTTGAGGCCAATTTGACTTTTGACGACCGTACCTCGGGCAAATATCAGTTTTTCTCACGAGAGTTCGAAGGATTACAGAACACGGAAGACCTAATGCATGTTTGGGCAAGCGCAGGGTTTACAGAGTATTTCAGCGACCCTTTGCCTAAACCCGACTTCTACAGATGCTATTACTTAATAACCACTTTGATAGCTTCAGAGAACAAGGATCTGCCCGGCACTTTTATTTTGCCATCCTTAGTGAATGATCCACCATATAAGCGGTTTTATCTTTCTAAAGATTTGATTCGAGCTGCCATCAAGATTCATGGAACCCACACTCCAACGGAACGAGAACGGCTAGTTCCAGAGCCAATGAAACGTGGAGACGTTACTAAGTGGGAAGAGATTTCGACAATCACACCTGAGCTTTCAAAACCACTGTGGATATGTATGCAGCATTTTGCATTTCCATCTCAGGACAGATTCACAATGCCTCACAAACGCATATGGTTTGGATTATATTTAGCATGTACTGGACCCCAGATAGTTGATCTCGCAAGCTGGATCATTGATCAGCTCTACTTAGCACAACACAGATGGGAAAGAAAGAAGGTCATCAATGGATGTTGCGCTCTCACGCGCATCGTATACATGTGTCTGGCTTACGATTTACCTATCGAGCGAGCAATGACAAGTGAGGAGCTGAAAGCCTTCAAGGGAACAACAAAGAAAGCTAGAAAGCCTAGCAAAGGACGAGTAGGAAAGCAAATGAGAGGAACTATCCCCTGCCTTCAAGTGCCAGAATCACCCTCACCACAACCCTCTCCAGAGCAGTCCCCGACAGAAGCCACTCCATTGGTACAACCTATTCGCATACGGTTATCAAGACCGATTATAACGGAGGCCACCACCAGCACAGTTGCTCCTCAAGAAGCCACCATCCCAGGACCGACCACCATTGCAGCAGAAGTTCCCACCACTATTGGTGCGGAAGCTTTCTCTTTTCCAATACCAAACATGGAAGCAGAGCCACTGGATACAACCTTTGATTTTGAAATTCAGGATGCCTTCTCGAATGAATTTCAGTTTTCAGAAGGTCAGATCTTCTCTCAAGAATATGAGCGGCCAAGTTACCCGACCACACCCCGAGACCAACCACAAGGACAAATAGTGTCTAGTTCTGAGGAAGAAAGAACAGAAACCGACGAAGATGAAGGTGATGACGAAGTCAGCCAGGGCACTCACGAATCCCAAGAGCATGGACAGACAGATGAACAAGGACAGCACACTGACGCCCAAGGTGACACGAGCACACACGAAGACAAAACATTCGAAGCAGCAGCTTATACGCTAGCCATAAAAAAATTGTATTGAACCATGGAAAAAGTTTGGGCACGCAAGAAATCGACTGAGGAAGAGAGTCAAGCACTTATAGAACAGGAACTTGTCTCAGGTGGATTCAAAGAAGTATACATCAGAGGCTTCAAAGAACTTGTCAAATCAGTGGGATCCATAGAAGCCTTACGATATTTGCAGAGGAAACCATTATCGCAGTATGACCCTCGTAGAATCCGTCTACTAACCAAACCTGGTGAATACATTCGGGTACCCACCGGCGAACAATCTTCAGAACAGGCTAGGGAAGCACATCTTGTCCCTGAAGGCTCATTGGTAGAAGACACCATTATCGTCAACTCCCCACCCCGTACCACTGCTGTACATACCACCACAGTTGTCAAAGTACCTACCACGCCAACCGCTCCTCCTTCACCTTCCATCCACCCAGTCTCCCCCATACACCCTCCTTCTCCCAGAACAACATCCTCCTTCTCCGACGGAGTAGCAGAAGTCGTCCTTACTCCCATTCATCCCACAATTCCTGCACCAACTCAACCTAGTCTACCCCCCTAGCACACCTACCTTTCTATCAAATCCATTTTTCCCACCATCCTTTCCGTCCTTCCCCACACCTCCAAGACCCCTATTTCCATTCCCACCTCCATTAACCTTCTCCCCAGTCTCACCTCCTCGAGCCACCGTAACTCCTTTTTCCCCTTTCCACCAAGTCGTCCAAGACAACCCCTCTGTAAATTACTCGTCAACATTTGTAAATCCCGTATTTACACCTACACACTTACCCACGATCACACCACTATTCACAGTCACCGCACTCAACACCACATCCAGCGATATGGATATATCACCACCCACCGCACCTCCCCTCACTTCATTTGTGGCACCACAATATTTAAGCACACCACAATTTTCCACAATCACCACAACATCCACTTTCCCACCCCCATTCCCCATTCCCTTTGCATCTACACCTACTGCATCTTCACTTAGCACATCGTTAATATTATCACCCACTGTAGATACTGCATTTTGATAGATGTTCACGTGTATGACTCAAGTAAGAGATGAGTTCACATCTCTGGGAAATAATTATCAGCAGCTGCAGAGGACAACCAATGATTTACAATCGCAGCTAAATTCACTGACCATTGAGAATGCCTCCCTAAACACCAGATACCAAGAACTCCGTGAGGCATACCACAAGCTAGAACTAGAAAGTGAAGAGAAAACCAAAGAGGCCTATGCTGATCTTGATAATTTGTTACGGGCACATACCATTCGCAACGCAACGTTAACACGAAATATGGGATTACTTAAACGACACTTGGCAGCCGCGAAAGAAGAAAACCAGCGCTTACAAGAGCATAATAGAGAGAATCTAGAAACTGCCTTAGATCAGCCAGACCAACCGCTAAGCCCCAGTCGCTTTAAGGCCGTGCCCTCAGAATCAATGAAAATGTTGTTAGATGATCATATCAGATTGTTAGATGAGTACGACAGCATGAACGAGGAGTTTCAAAAACTCAAAGATGAAAACAAGATATTGCAGTTACGAGCATCAATACCACAAGGCCTACCAGCTCCTGCAGACCCATCTCCTGACATCCTAGAGGAACTCAATGCTTTACGGGCCGAGGTATCTACTCTTCAATCACAGATAGAAGTATATGAAGCACCACCCAGACCAGACTCCCCACCGGACCTACCAGCAGAGGAAGAAACAGTCACTATTCCGGTGGAGGAAACTTTTGAGGAAGCCTATGAGCCCCAACCCATCCCAGGCGGACGCGTCACGACTGAAGGCCAGACGACTTTCAAACTTCCAACTCCCACATGGATGAAGACAATTGAAGAGCTTGGAACAACCCACTCAGCACGAGTAGAGGTGTAGTTGCACGCAATGGCGATGATTGAAGAACGCATTTTACAGTCCCCCTACTTTGCTCACTTGGCCCCGTGCAGATACATATCAGGGCACGAGCTATAGTATAAACCTTATTTCATGTTGATGGCAGAATATCAGTTAGCCATAGAGAAAGAAACAGGCAAAAAGCCCTCCCATGCAACTCAATTTGAGCCGGAAGATTTGCCATTAGATGCGCAACAAGGAGAGATCTATCAACCAGAATGGCGCAAGGATCTCTTACAGAAATATCCTGAAGTGATGAGTACTTGGGTTAAGGCACCTTTACACTTAAAGTATAACCCATGTTGGGGACCAATGCCATGTCGCCGCTCTTGGAAGGCATTCGCTATTAAAATACAGAACAACAAACAATGCCAGGACTGGTTAAACTACCCATACTTCAGACCACCTACCGGACCACTTACAATCGGATACATGATGGCCACGATTCATCACTGGCTCCCTCGCTTGAAACACATGGACGATATAGCAACGCACATGACTGTCAAGATATTTGACATGATGCAGATGGTTTTTAAAGTCTTCAGACGCGTTAAGGCACCTCATGTAAACACCCCGGGCTTCGAGCATGGCAATCTAGATCTTGCATATGACATGGGTACAACGCCATTGCTTCGGGTGTGTTACACCTGGCATTGCAGAATCAAATACTTACTGGCGTGCTACAAGGAAACCTTCGAAGAAATGTTCACAACCGGTTTCTGGAAATACCATTCAGAAGTGTTCATCAACAGGCCCACCCACTTGCTTCAATTATTTGCTTGTGAACAGATGGTTTATTCCACACATTATCAAATCCCACCACCCGATGAACCACAACCAATTGATTGGGAGAAACTCAAGGCAGATCTGGCCCGAGGTATTCGAATATCAGAGCACACCCTCGCTCAAGACCTCCTACAGAACTACATTCGACAGACCGCACAACAAGGTTCTGTTGAGGACGACACAAGTGAGAGGGAGGGGGGTGTTGGCAGTAGCCAGAGGCATAGAAGACGCGAAAACATGTAAAGACAGAGCACGGAGCCAGTCGAATCAATTTTTCAAAGATTTATGTTTTATAAATATTCTTCAAAACCTCCAACAGTGATTTTCATCCCTATTGTAACATATGTAACATAGAAAAAACCCTTTTTGTAATGCATAGCTCCATTTTGTGCAAGCTGAGTCCTTGAGCTTGAGGAGCTAAGGTAGAATGAGCGTACCGATTTTGGTTATTTTTAGACACCGTTTACCCTCTCAAATAGCGCATAGGACCTATTTTTTAACTATGCCCGTCACGAGATGTGAAACCGGTCAAAACTAGTCTAGAATCTGTAAAAAGAGCTAGAGAGCTCATTTTTGAGGTTGGTTAGTGTGAGCTTAGAGTTATTTTGAGCTTGTAATTGAGATCTTGAGCAATAGAGTTGATTTCTCACCTTCCATTGTGTCTTGCTTGTCTCTTCATAGTGTGTGTGTATGTGTGTGTGCATCTCTATGCTTCTCACCTTCACTCTCACTTCATCTAACATTCACGATCTTCATATCACTCCTATCTCTTCCGCGGATTGACATTAAGGAGGTGGAGCTTCTTAACTTGGTTCTCACCATTGTGTTAGAGCAACACTCCCCCTCAAGCCAAACATTTTGGCTTAAGTCTTCATCTTCAATCTTCAAGTATATCCTGCAATCCAATCATGGATTTGAACCTGCAAAGTTTGGTTCCATCCAAAGCTTTAGTCAACAAATCTGCACATTGCATGTTGGTTGATACATAGGTAAGTTGAATGCCCTTGCTTATCAACTTTTCTCTCACATAATGATAATGGACCTCTATGTGTTTGGTCCTAGCATGATAGATAGGATTAGCTGCAAGGTGAAGAGAACTTGTATTATCTCCAAAGATAATTGGTGACCTAGTATACAATCCCAATTCTGTATACAAAAGCTTAATCCAAATTGCTTCTTGTGTGGCATTAGCTAGTCCTCTATACTCTGCCTCTATGGAAGACAAAGCAACAGTAGGTTGCTTCTTTGAAGACCATGAAATTGGTTTGTCACCTGCAAAAGAAATATATCCAGAAGTGCTTCTCCTATCATCCTTGCATCCTGCCCAATCTGCATCTGAATAAATTTTTATATCAATATCTGAAGTGTAAGGAAAATACAAACCATGGTTCTGTGTACCCTTGAGATACTTCAAGATTCTCTTGGCAGCCTCTAAGTGAGGTATCCTTGGATTGTGCATAAATTGACTTAGCACACTTACTCCATATGCAATATCAATTCTTGTAAGAGTAGCATAGTTCAAGCTACCCACCATACTTTGATAACCTGTAATGTCTTTGACTTCATCACCTTCATGGGCACTTAGTTTTAGGTTTACCTCCATTGGAGTGCTTGCTACTTTAGCATCCTGCAAGTGAAACTTCTTCAACATATCCTGTATGTACTTTTTCTGAGTAATGTATATCCCTGAACTAGTGTAGGCTAATTCAAGCCCCAAAAAATACTTCAATAAACCAAGATCATTGATCTTGAACTCCTTGATCATCTGGCTTTTGATATACCTGATTCCATTGACATCATTTCCTGTAATGATGATGTCATCAACATAAACACAAAGATATATTACTTCTGAATTACTTCTCTTAATGAACAGAGAAGTATCTGCCTTGCTCATGACAAAACCTTGGTCTTGGAGGTATGTAGTTAACCTGTAATTCCATGCCCTAGGTGCCTTCTTCAATCCATATAAAGCCTTTTTTAACTTGCAAACATATGTTACCTTCTTAGGGTCTTCATAGCCAGGAGGTTGTGACATATATACTTCCTCTGAAATCCATCCATTCAAGAAGGCATTCTTGACATCCAATTGGTACATGTTCCAATTCTTTGATGCAGCCACACTTACCAACACTCTGATTGTTGGCATCTTGGCCACAGGAGAAAATGTCTCTTCATAGTCAATGCCTTGGGTTTGTGCAAAACCCTTGGCTACCAATCTGGCTTCCTATTATTGTTCCATCAGAATTTCTTTTCAACTTATAGATCCATCTCGATCCTATTACCTTCATAGAATCCTTCTTGGGTACTAACTCCCATGTGTCACTCTCCTTGAGTGCTTCAATCTCCTCATCCATAGCTTCTTTCCATTCTAATTTGGTTATTGCTTCTTCATATGATCCTGGTTCTTCATTTGAAAAATATTTGGCAAGATAAACTGAATGTTTAATAACAAGAGATGTATCATACCCGTATCTGATAGGTTTTTTGCTTTCTCTTTGAGATCTTCTAAATGGTTGAGTTGAAGATTCAGGTATGTCTTCAAACTTCTTCATCTTCATTTTGCCTTTGGACTTCCATGCCTTGACCTCTTCAAGGTTGATAGTGTCTTCATCATCTGAACTTGAGTCTTCATTCTGAGTAGGTTCCTCCTTTGTAAGTTTTGGAAATTCCTCTTCCAAATCATAGGGTAGTTTAACCTTCCTGCATTCATTCTCATACCAAGAATCATTTTCATCAAAGATCACATCTCTGCTTACCATAAATCCCTTAATTGGTAGGATTATAAAACTTGTAACCTTTTTGATTTAAATCATACCCAATGAAAATGCATTTTTCAGCCTTTGGGTCTAGCTTACCTCTTATCTGAGAAGGAATGTGCACATATGCTACACATCCAAATATTTTGCAGTGATCTAATGATGGTCTCTTACCATGACATGCTTCATAGGGTGTCATGCCATCAAGAGACTTAGATGGTAACCTGTTTATGAGGTAAGTGGCAGTAGAAACACTCTCTGCCCATAGATAGTTAGGTAACTTCTTCTCATTAAGCATAGATCTAGCTGTCTCAACAATTAACCTATTTCTTCTTTCAGCTACCCCATTCTGTTCAGGAGAATACCTTGTGGTTATTTCTCTTTTGATGCCTCTGTCCTACAAGAAGTCTTCAAACTCATTGGAGAAGTACTCACCTCCTCCATCTGACCTTAGCCTCTTCAAATTCCTTCCTATCTGATTTTCAACTAATGCAAGATATTTTTTAAAGCAATTAAATACCTCATCCTTGTGCTTCATGAAGTATAATACAGTCCATGTGCTATAATCATCAATGAAAGACACATAGTACCTTGATCTTGAGACTGAGGGGTCTTTGCTAGGTCCCCAAACATCTGTGTGTACAAGATCTAGTAGTCTTCATGCATATATCCTTTCTTGGAGAAGGGTAACCTGTGAGACTTACCAAATCGACAAGCACCACACTTGTAAATCATCAGGTGCATTGGTGAGCCCAAATGGCATCACACGAAATGCAAAGATTCCCCATTCTGTGGCAAAAGCTATTTTGTGTTGATCTTCTGGGGCAATGGCCACTTGATTGTAACCTGAAAATCCATCAAGGAAGCTATAAACTTCCTTGCCTGCAACACGCTCCAATAGGTGTTCTGTGTTTGGAAGTGGATAACTATCTCTGATCGTAGCGGCATTAACTTTTTTAAGGTTAATACACACTCGCAACTTTTCGTTCTTCTTAGGCACCACTACAATGGGGGACACCCATTCAGTATGCTCAATCTCATAGATGAATCCAGCTTCAATCAACCTATCAATTTCTTCTTTTATTTTGGCTGCATAGGTATCATTATATGTGTAGGGCTTCTGTTTGGTGGGCTTGGCATCAGCAGTCATGGGGATAGTATGAGAGAAAATTCTTGGATCTACCCCTTTCAAGTCTCTATAGTGCCATGCAAACACATCCCTATATTCCCTTAATAGAGCTACAAGCTCCATTTCTTCTCTTGCACTTAGGTCATCTCCTATATATGTGCATCTCTCTTCGTTCTCTTCGATGGTCACTACAATCTTCTTGGTCTTTTCTTTATTATCATATGATTCTCCTATGATGGCCTCTCTCTTAGGCATTCGTACCAAAATTTTGTGGTCGTCAACTTCATATTTCTTGAAGTTCTCTGGTACTTCAAACAGTGATTCCTCCTCTTCTTGTTTCACTACTTTTCTTTTCTTTTTTTTTTGACTGCTCTCACTTCCATCCTTCGAATTTACCGTTTTAATACTTGTGAGAGGTTCTTCTTCTTTTTGGGTGAACACTCCTATATCTTCTAGATAGTGCTGCTCTGAGTTAAAGCAACTATCCATCACAATGGACTCTATATCATCGTCATTCTTTTCTTCTTCTATGACATCACTAGGGTCACATTCTTCTAGCAAGGGCTGACACATGAACACTGAGATATCATAACCCTCCTCATCACAATGAGGTGTCCATTGTTCTTCATTGACAGCAATGTCCATGGTGGCTAAGATTTCTGGCCAGCCATGAGGCTCGAATTCCTCATCTGGAAAGATCATCGGTGTATAGGCTGGGTCTTTAATTGGTCTATCTCCTGGCGAAGTTCCTTCTTCTCTTGCCTTTAAACGTTTTTCCTCTTCCTTTGCGACCTTTCACATCCACAAATGAGTATCTTCATGCAGCCATGATGGATCAGGTGAACTTTCAGAATGCACAGAGATGGAATCTTCTTTCGCTTTGTGGATAGAATTCCACTGTAGGGGTGGTACATCTCTAAAGGTGTAATCCTTCAAATTGACCTTGGTGGTGACCCCTAAGTGCTGTAAGTACAAGGAGTTAGTTCCCCAATCCTGTACTATTTGCAATTGTCGTAGGAAGGGTCTTCCTAGGATCATCTCATAGACATTATTTTTCTCAAAGTCACATATAGCAAATGTATGTTCAAACTCCACACCAGAAGTGGTTAGAGTTATCCCTTCGAGCAATCCTAGAGGTCTTTCAAAATGACCGTCGGCCATTTGAGGCTTCATTCTAGTTGTTCTTAATGTGGGTTTGCCCCATTGCTTCCACAAGGAGGTGGTCGCAATAGCAACACCCGCACTTGAATCTATGATTGCTTTGGTTGTGTAACCTTGGTAGGTGATTGGAAGATAAGTATTACCTTCTTCACCCTCACACATGTCCCCTATTTTGTCTAGAGGTATCTCTAGTACTTTTTGTTTAGAGCCTGCTTTTGGCATTTTGGAATCAAGTTCTGGAACTTGATCCTTCACACATGATTCCAAAGCTCAGGTTTTGCTTTGAGCAGCTCTTCTACAGTGAGATGACACTGAACCTTAGTATTCTTCACGACATCCGTGTTCCTTGGGACCACTGAGTCTTCATTTCTTACTAGTATTGTGGGAGCTCTAATATGGAGAGATTCAGATTCCCATGGGCCTGGAAATTGAGGCAATTCTTCTAGGGTATTAGATTCAAAATCTAATCTTTCATCTTCTTGTTGTTCTGCTTCATCTCCGTAAATAGATGGAATGTCTTGGGGAAATTGATCATGAAGATCATCAATCTCAGGAATAGGAGGGTAGTTACCCTTCTCCTTGGCCCATTTCTCTTCTTGTATTTCCCGCAAGAACTCTTGAGAGTACTGTTGAATTGAAGGAGGTATTCTAGCATCTGTGGAATTAGGAACATAAGCTCCCATTGGTGGTGAGCTTCCTCTTTCAATAACTGGTTGAGCCTGTGGAGGTAAAGAAACTTGTGGTTTGTTTACCAATTGCTCTAATCTTTCTAGTAAGCCTTGGAAATGCAAATCCGGTTTGACAGAGTTTGTCTGATTGAACTTTTGACTAGTCTCGAGTATAGCTTGAGCTTGTTCTATCATTTTCATGCACATTTTCATCCGTTCAGTCTCTAAATCTGCTCTAGGGTAGCTCTTGTCTAGGTTTGCAGCTGTAGGCCCTTCTTGAAGTCAAGCCTCGTAGGCCTTGAACATCATGTCCAAGCCTTCTGGGATTGGATCTGCAAGAACAGACCCTGGTTGTGGTCTATTTACAATGGGTGGTGGGGTGGGATGAGGTGGAGTGGATGGAGTTTCGGCATGCGAGGGGCTTTGAGATGCAATGTCTTCTATTTTTGTTTTCGCTTCTTTTAAGCTTTTTCTAGTTTCGATAACTTTTTATTCCACTTGCGATTGGCCTTCTCTCTGATATCCTTCCATGTTCTTGTTTTCCTCTTACTAGGCTCTCCTGATTCACTCGACTCTGATTGTTCTGCTGGTTTATCCTGTTTTAAGGCTTGTGCTCTAGTGACAGCTTGTATAGGAGCCACATTGCTACTACTTGAACTTGAATCTGCCACTAAGCCTACCACATTAATGGGTGTAATCTTGGGTGCACTGGAGGGGTTTCTTGGACAATCTCTGGGGAGATGGTCTTTGCCACAATCAGGACAAAAAGCCTGTATTGTGATAGCCTGTCCTTGACTCGGAGATGGTGGGTGGGGACAGTCACGAATGAAATGGTCACCATGACATCTGAAACAAGATCCTCTAGGGGCTTGTGGTCTCATTTGTCTCAACTGGGGCCTAGGGTTAGGATTCGTGTACATGACATTGGAGTATTCTGGCTCCCAATTTTGCTCCATAGGTGGTGCCTCATATTGATACGAGTAAATCTCACTATGTTCAGGTGACTCTGTGTAATAAGCATGTGGACTACCTTCATGGGAGTAGTATGAACTATGAGCATGAGAGTCATTATCTGGTATCAATGGGGTGAGTGGCACCAAAGCTCTATTTGGATTTTCCTCTCCCACAGCATATTTGACTGGAATCACGTTGGCAGGAGCTGGTGGTTGGTTTCCCAAGACTGGTAGTGGCCTATATTGTGCCTGCTATTGCTGTTGTGGTCTATTATATGGCTGTTGGTATTGGTTTTGATACCTACCTGGTTGGTAAGGTTGTTGATAATTCTGTCTAATAGCCTGCCTATTATAGGGACAATCTTGAGCCGTGTGGTTCGTATATTTTCTCTCAATAGTGCAATATGGAGCATTCTTTTCTCTCATGTTCTGGTTGTGCAATGGGCATACATTAGCCATGTGGTCACCTCCGCAAGTATAACACCGATTCACTGGAGTGACTCTCTGTGTTTGTTTATTTTGGACTCCCAGCTTCTTGGCAACTTGCTCAGCTATCTCCTCTATTTCCGTGGAGATTTTTGAAGTATGACTAGTAGAACTATCTGAATCCTTATAGAGTTTGGATAATCCTAACTCCTCACCCAAGTTATCTTCTATGTCAATGCATGTCCGCACGCACTCTTCTATGGATCTAGGCTCTTTCAAGTATACATATGATCTTAACTTTGTGCTCAGTAAGCCATCTAAGAACAAAGCCACTTGTTTGGATGGTGTGGGTAGCTCTGGAGTAGGGCATCTTTCTAGGTACTGTTTGAACCTTCTACCTGCTAGTCGCACTGTTTCTTGGGGTGTCTGCTTGAAACTGTGGATCAAGGATGATGTGTTATGCCTGATACCGCTCTTGGAAAATTCTACAATGAATTCGTCTAGCAGTTGACCTATGTCGCGATAATTGCGACTACTCAGTGGTTGAAACCAAGCTAAGGCAATGCCCTTAAGAGTCAGACCAAATGCCTCGTACTGGGTGAACAAATCCTCAACCTGTTCCGCTCTTAACACTTGTTTGAACTCGGCCACATGATCATAAGGATCTCCTGACCCGTCAAAATAATTCTTCATTGCCTTGATCACTTGAGTGGGTCTAAGGGTTCTTGGGTGCTCTCAGGGTGTAGGCAATGGAAAATCATGTTCATCTCTTTGTTGCCTATGTGCTTGATGTCTCTCTCTTTCAGGTCTTTCATTTTCAAATCCTGCTCTATTTCTGCCCATTGTGTGTGCAAAACTTACCTCAGGTCTCTCTCTAGTTCTTTCTCTCTGGGCTTCATGAGCTTGGGATGATCCTACTCCTTGGAGGCCATGGGAAACATTGGATCTTGGTGGAGGGAAAATCAATTCATTCTTCCAAGTATATGCATGTCTATCATGTTCTGTTACCAAGAATATCTTCTCTGATGTGTTATCGAGGTAGACAACTTTGCCTGGTATCTCAGGATCTTTGAATTCATAGATGATAACTATGCCCAATTGGATAGGTTGATTTGGCTTGAATCTCCAAAAGTCTTCCTCTGTTTCTCTATTCAAAAATAGTTCTATGCTTTTGTTGTCTTGAGGGATCCAGTCCGGAGTGATCACTCGGGTCAAAACTGACTTACCTCTAGGAGTCTGGGGTCCTTGTCCTACATTTCCTTGTTCTAGGTCTCCTATTTCATTCTTAGGAATGACATTTCCAAACTCATCAGTCCTATCTGGTAGGTTGGTGACCACATACATGGTTCCTTCCTTATCAATGTATGAACCCTCTTCGAACTTGACCACGGGGTGTTCAAGTCCAAAGGATTGATCTGGATTTTTGAGTTGGACCACTGATCGCCTCAGACCATCCTCATAGATGCGAGCACCTAATTGGTTGGTCCGAATATATTCCAACTGTGTCTTATAGGGACCTTCTGGTGTTTGTAGAGACGGGCAGTCCCTCAGCCACCTGCAGGTTTTCCCATGCTAAAAGACATTTCTGAATCACGTGTCTGAACTTAGTAAAAGATGACCACTTAGTTGTTGTGCCCAAGACTTGGATGTATGGTTGACACTAGCCTCAGAAGATCTAATGCTTTGTTTATCCTTGCCTAAGTGTCTACCAAATCTTAGGTTCATAAGCTTTATTCAAGAGTCCAAATTTTCCCTTTGGTATGGTTCAAAATTCTTTGGAGCCCCCTTGGTTCCCTAGTCCCACTTGAGGGTCAACTTCAAATTATCCTATCTCAAAATCAACACGTTATTCTTGAAAAAAACAGTTGAGATCGAGTAGGATTTGAAACCAGCTTTCCAACGAGCTATAGAGCTCAAAAAATGGACTTCGGATGAAAAAGTTATGTCAAATCAGGCTCTTGGGGGTCAAAACAGGCAAACAGGACCTTTTAGAGAAAATCGCGATTTTGTGAACTTCAAGAAAATCGCGATTTTGTACCTTGAGAATCGTGTTCACAAAATCGTGTTTTGAAAATCGCGATTTTGAGCTGAAAATCGTGTTTTTGAAAATCGCGATGTTGAGCACAAAATCGTGTTTTTTTGAAAATCACGATGTTGAGCAAAAAATCGTGTTTTTTTGAAAATCGCGATGTTGAGCACAAAATCGTGTTTTTGAAAATCGTGATTTTGTCTCAGAGAATCGTGATTCACAAAATCGTGTTTTTCACAAAATCGTGGTTTTCAGAATCGTGTTTTTGACATGAAAATCACGATTTTGTCTCACAGAATCGTGTTTTCACAAAATCGTGTTTTTGGCTGAAAATCGTGATTTTTTGAAAATCGTGTTTTTGCTAAAAATCGTGATTTGTGAGAATCGCGATTTTGAGCAGAGAATCGTGTTTTTTGAAAATCGCGATTTTGAGCAAAACATCGTGTTTACACAGAATCGCCTTTTTTCACAAAATCGTGTTTTTGGCTAAAAATCGTGATTTATGAGAATCGCGATTTTGAGCCCGCTGAAAATCGTATTTGCTCAGAATTGTGTTTTTGACATGAAAATCGCGATTGTCAACAGAGAATCGTGTTTTCATAAAATCGTGTTTCAGAGAATCGTAATTTCTCAGAATCGTGTTTTTTGGCTGAAAATCGTGATTTTTTGAAAATCGTGTTTTTGCTGAAAATCGTGATCTGTGAGAATCGCGATTTTGAGCAAAAAAATCGTGTTTACACAGAATCACCTTTTTTCACAAAATCGTGTTTTTATTGAAAATCGTGATTTTTGAGAATCGCGATTTTGAGTAGGGAATCGTGTTTTTTCAAAATCGTGTTTTTTTGGCTGAAAATCGTGATTTGTGAGAATCACGATTTTGAGCACAATCACAGAATCGCGATTCTGAGAATGACCATAGAATCGTGATTCTTTCAGCCAACTTTTAGGTGGGAAAACAGAAAATCGTGATTTTTCAAAAAAAATTGAATTTTCACAGAATCGCGATTTTCATCAAAAAATCGCGTTTTTTGGCGGGAAATTCAAATTTCTGAGCGCCGGCTATGGCGAGCTCCGTATGAACAGAAAATCATAAAAATAACACAGCGCTTGCTCTCCCTTGCACCTCTTAACTCCTTCCCACGCAAGAATGCATGAAAAATGGTATGAAAATGGTGAAAATGCACTAAAAACAAGAAATTTCTATGAAGAAGAAGATGGAAGAAGGTGAAGATGATGATGATGATGAGGATGATGAGGATGAAGAGGAAAAAAACAGAAAATGAACTGAAATGACAGTTTTTTTACCTTCCAACGTCGCAAATCTACGATCTTACCATCACAACGCTCGTCCTCGAAGCTCTCTCCCCGGCAACGGCGCCAAAATTTGGTGTAGCTCAAGCGTAAGCACCACCTCCTTTACTTGTCAATCCGCGGAGACGTGAGGACCGGTATGAAGACCACGAGCAAGTGAAGGCACAAGTGCGTGAGTGAAAGCACACAAACATGCACACACATACACACACACACACGCACGAAGTAAGATCAAAGAGAGGAACAATGGAAAGCTTAGATTGCAAAAGATTTCTCTTACCAAAGCTCTATTCTCTAACAGCTAACCTCAAAAATGAGCTCTCTAGCTCTTTTTATAGTTTTTTGACTAGTTTTGGCCCTGTCCAGACCTAGTGTCCGGCCTAGTTAAAAATTAGGTTCCAAGGTTTATTTGAGGGCTCAAACGAAGTCTAAAAATTATGAAAATTGGTACGATGGTACTTCTAATACTCCTCAAGCTTGAGGACTCCTCGGCCTGAACAAAATGGAGTTATAAAAATAGATAATGGTATTTACAATGGTTTTTAGTGATGAAAATCACTATTTTTGTAGGGGATTCATCTGAAAATTTGACATACACTTCATGGAGCTCCCTACTTGCTCCCTTTCCTTGTGTGTCCAACTTTTGATGTGCTTCCATGCTTTGTCCTTGACTTTGAGCTTCAACACTGACCAACACTCATCAAATTTTTGGTAATGGTTGATACATAGAGTATCCTGCTCAACAAATTCTGATTACCATCACAAGTCTTAACATTTCCAACTTTAACTACTGAATGCTTTGTATCATCATCTGTTTGGACTTGATGCTTACCTTTTGGTTCCTCAAGATTAGAGAGTAGTGCCACATTGCCAGCCACATGATTTGAGCACCCTGAGTCAATGTAGAATAGGTGGTCATCATTTGTACTTGACTTTGAAGTCATGTTCATTATAAGAAGAGAGTCATCGTGCTCTTCTGTGTAGTTGTTGTAGTCCTTTCTGGTTTTGAATCCTCCTTGGTAGTTGCCATTGTAATTGTTGTTGTATCCTTGGTGATGGTTGAACCTTCCTCTTGACTTTGAGTATCCACCTCTTTGGTAGCCTCTTCCTCTCTGATTTTTGTAATTCTTGAAACACTCATATGTAGTATGATTTGATAGACCACAAATGTTGCATGATGATGAGTTATAGGGTCTCCCCCTACCTTGCTTACCTCCTCTGACCCTTCCTCTTGAAGATCTACCTCTCCCTGCATAGTTGGCTTGGGAGGTAGAGCCTTCATCGATGACTCTCCTCCCAACCTTATGCCTGTATATATAGCTGCTTGAACTAATGAGGACCACAAATGTAACGAGAGTCCACAAGTGCATGTGCAATCTCCTCCACTCCTTTCATATCCACCACTAGAGTCTAATAGTGGCTAGAGTGATCTCGACCACTTCTTTAGTACCTTCCACTAGAGTCCACTAGTGGTTGTTGTACTCACCTCTTGAGTTAAGTTTACTGGACTCAAGTTAACTCACGTTAACTTGAGTTAGAAGGCTCTAGAGCTCTTTGAGCAAAACTCTCTCCCCATGCTCCCCATGGGAGTTGAACCCAAGACCTCCTTCACAACCATGAGACTTAACCACTAGGCTAAGTGGATTACTTGAATATGAGAGCACATGAACTTATGCTTGAGTCTACTCTCGAGATCTTTGGTCCTTGAGACGAGTGACCAAACATTATCGGATTTCAGATCTGTCTGAAGCCATCGGATCCCTAGATCATAAACTTACTTCATTACATTCTTCCCCCCTTGGGAAAGATTTTCGTCCTCGAAAATAAAGCTATATATATAACTATAGGCAACCCTCGAGCCTCATGTTCTAAAATTGGAAGGACATGGTCATGTTCTAAAACTCGAAGAACATGTCTCATCTCTGTGGTGGCATCCCTGCCCAAATGATTCAAAACACTATCTTGCTTTGCACTTTGATAATCTGATCAAAGCACAAAGTAGTGAATGAATAATAAGGGTGGATCTAAATACATCCCTAACGAATTCACAGTTTCTGGATGTGCGATCTAGGCACAAACATGTGAACTAGGTGGATTCTAATTACTAGTCCATTTCTAGGCATAACTGGTGCATGGACTTAGTAATGAAAGTGGGATTCTTATCCCTTACAAGACTTTGAGAGCTCTTGTTTTACTTGAATTTCTTTTGGAGAACTTGAAGTTTTGGTTGTCCCAAACATCTAACTTAGATCTTTGTACAATGGTTTACTTTGATCCAATAGTTACTTGATTTTTCTATCCAACTAGAGGACTACTTTATCCTAATGAGTTTAAAAATCCTATGTAAACTGTAGGAGAAAGTTTTACCATTTCAGTGGAGTCAACCATACCAACTTGACCAATACAAATTCAAAATGAAAAAATTGTCCAACTTAGGATATTTTCTCAAAGACTTTAACTGAAAGTTATGGGGAATTGTCAATCTGATGAGCAATTCCTAACTTCAATGTAAGTATGCTAATAACTGGAAGCAAACTCACATGAATAAGTCAATCTTGGACTTGTTATCTTTTGAAGGATGAATATGTTATTATAGAGAACATCTATCTAGGATGTTTAATTTAGTTATCTAGTTCCAACTAGCTGACCCAAAACTTTTGCGAGAGGAATCAGATACTTTATCTGAGTCAATTCCAAAAGATTTGGAAAGCAAAAGGAAACAACTAAAACTCTGTATAACTAATTCAAACTTCTAAGATCTAAACTTGCTATGAGTCAAGTACTTGATGACTCATGACTTTAATTTTTGAACGATCTATTTCAACAGAGATTTGAAGCATTTTCTTTATCTTTAAGAAAAATTAATTGGATTCTCAAAAAGATGCAAAGAAAATAAAAAAAATCATCTAACCATAGGATACTAGTGTGGTAATTACCATCAGTGTGTCGACCCACTGAGGTTCTGTTGATGAGTTTTTACTAAAACAATGCTTCACTGAGACTAAGTTCAAGTGACATTCAGTCTTTCTGACTCCTTATCTTGAATGCAATTCTTATGCATTACTTTGAGTCAAAAGAGGGAATTTACCAAGTTATACTAGGAACTTGATACTTGACTTAATCAATCCAATCCTTGGTTGAAAAGATCAATTGAAAATCAAAGTCCAACTTTTTTCAAAAATTTATCAAATATTTTTGATCGATAACACTTAAGCTTGAAGTGTTCTAAGAAGATCTTGGAAGTTACTTACTTCATATCTTCAGTTTCCTTGATCTTGAAGTTATCTTGAAGTATCTTTGGATTTGTACCAAAATCCCTTTAAGGATAGGCAAACACTATGTTTTATCTTCCACAGACTTAATTACCGCTGACACGGTTGCAGACTACATACTTGGAATATTTACGCTGTTCAAACTTGGAACAGCTTACTAATTTGATTGCCAATACTTGGGCAAAATTCACAATAGTTCCAATCGCAATTATCTTGGATAACCGTGGCCAAGATTGATCAAGTCTTTTTGATCACGCGATAATAATAAAGACTTTATCTTTATCATTAAGATCTCTTGAGCTTTTCTAAGCTTTTTTGGCTTACCTGCAGGAATTTTAGAGATCTTTTCCTAACTTAAGTCCAAGCATACACTGATGCCTCTTAGATTCCAAAGCTAAGAATCTTTGATATACCTCTAGGCTATATCACTATTTGGACTTAAGTACCAATACTTGAGGTTTGGAATTGCTAGGGAACCACTTACTGATTAAAGAGTTTGAAGAACTTCATTCTTAATACTTGGAAGAATGTTATTCTTCAAAGACTTGAGATTCCTTTTAGGGAATCAAATATCTTGAGCAAATGATTCATCTTGGAATCTTTTGCAATGCTGGAAGGATATTTGAAAGAATATCCAGAAGGTTTACTGATTCAATTGTATTCATTTCTTGAGTATCAAACTAGAGACTAAGTATCACCTTTTGGATATGGTTTCCCATACCACTATGAAAGTTTACACTTGAACTTTCATTTATGTGATATTGACTCCTATTCTTGAGTTTGATACAAGATTCGTTATTATTGGTCAATCTTAAGATGTTACTAGAGTCCTTTAAACATATTTCACTAATCAAAGCTATGTTTAAAGTCCAAGCATCTATTGATGATTGTCCCAATAGTAATGCCACTATGAACACATAACTTTGAGCTTTATAGCTTAATTTAGGAAAAGTTCATGGATTGGAGATCCATTTCTTGGAACTTTCTATTCCTAAATGAAAAGTTCACACTTACTTCAAGTCATTAGGAACTTATCTTATTTCCTAAAGATTGCTTAGCTTTAGGAAATAGCTTAATTTCCAAAGATTACTTTGCTTGGGTCTCTTCAAGGCTTTACCACTTGAAGCTAATCTTTTAGGAAAGAACTTGTTTCCTAAATTGCCTTTAGGAAATATCGTGATTTCATAAGATATGAAAATAATTTGAATCATTTCATTAATTGTCATGACTTTAGGAAATTACTTAATTCCTAAAGATCAATTAATATTTATCTTGGTTTCTTTTTTAAGCCTTGAGTTAGCTTAAATAGAATCAAGAAAGTTTCCTTCAAAAATTTTTGCGTCGATTAAAGACCTTGCATCATGCCTCGAGATGCATTTCTGGAAACTAACATCTATGAATACTAGAGTTCCAGGGATTCTAGAAGTTCAATACTTCTACTTATTTTCATCAATGTTTGATGAACCTTCCAAATTTTGTTGGACTTACAAGTTTCAATAGAAACTTCCTTACTTGGGTGCATGAACATGAACATTCAAAAACAACTAAATCCACGTTAGTTGCTAAGAATGTCTAGGTTTCTTCCCAAACTTAGACTGAGCATGCACATTGGAAAGTAGCTCTATTTTCTTGGCATCTTAATGACAAGAAAAAATGAATACTTACTTTCAACATGCTTTCTTTTTCTCAAAAAGACTCCTACTAAGTGGTACCTATGTATCACTTTTTGGGAAAAAATAGACTAGATACTTAGTTGCATGATGGTCAAGATCTTTGCAACTAAGTAATTTTCTATTTTTCCCACCTAGCTAAGTCAAATTAGAACAAGAAAGGAACGAAAGTATACGTGTTCAGCTACTTACCAAAAGATCATGTGTATGCACATGCATCTAATTGCATGCAAATGCCCATTCTTGGGTGCAAATGCATATGAGTACATGCAAGTGTAATGAACTTAAGCAAATCTCAAGCTTATTAGGTATGCAAACAAGCATCCATGCAAAAACAACCTACTTGCTATTCTGGCAAAAGGTAACTATTCAAGTGCATGAACTGGAGAATTAACTACCTTTCCCAAGCAAGTGCGAACTTGATGTGCATAAAACATTC
>CM035432.1:145104827-145124552 GCA_020310875.1 Ceratopteris richardii
CATGGTGTAAAGTTTTACACAAGTGAAGGCTCAAAATCTAAGTTGGAAGGTAAGCCATCTATGGCTAAAAGATCTTGATCAAACGGGTTCGGCATTGGGAGAACTATAGCTAAGAAGTTGCAGGTGTCAAAGTCGCTACTGCAGAGAAGGTGATTTACACATAGGTAAACTGTTTGTGTGATTTCTCAGAGTATACTGAATCATTTGCAGAGATTTAAGTTGGAGAAGGTGCACAACCTTAAGGAGAAGCAGTCTAGAAAGTTTTATAAAAAACTTTACACAAATGATTAGTCAATTAAGGATTAATCTGCAGCAGACTTTTCTGAGAAGTTGAATTTTTCAGAATAATCAATTTTCAGATAAATTGGTGAATGTTCTCTAAAGTTGGTGGAGTCTAAAGTTGATCTTGATATAGAGGTTGTCTAAATTCAAGGTCAACTTGTTCTTTTGGAGATTAACACTCTCCATCAGTGGTATCAGAGCAGGTTGTGTCAAAATTAAGAAAAAGGGAGACTCCGACTGCTTCAGACATACAAGTTGTACATTTCGAAGGTTCAGAAGGATAAAGTGCTGAAGAAAGATTGAAGGGAGACACGCAAAGATTATCAAAAGGATCAGAAGAAGCAACACTCGAAGTTAAGGTACATTTATTCCTTGTAAAGTCTAAAGTTTTGAGACTACAGGTGAAGCAAGGATGGGAGATAGTCTCCAAATTGAAAAGTTGGATAGAGAGAACTATCCAGCTTGGTCTATGAGAATGGAAGCTCATCTAATGAGCAAAGATTTGATAGCCTACACTACAGGTGAAGAAGAGAAGCCTCAGTTCAGAGATCCTAGTGTTCCAACTAGGGAAGAATTTTCAGATCTAAAGAATTGGATGAAGAAGGATGCTCAAGCAAGGAGCATAATCTACATGGCAGTCAATGACTATTTGCTTCCTCACATTAGAGGACTTGAAAGTGCATGTGACATTTGGAATGCTTTGGAGGAGCATTTCCAAAACACAACCAAATCAAGGAAGGCTTCACTATGGGCAGAATTTACTACTTTCAAGAAGAAGGCCTCACAATCAATCTCTGATTATGTGACAAAGATGAAGGACATTGCAGATTCTCTAGGTGCAGTGGATGAAGATATTGAAGAAGATAAATTGGTAAGAAAAATTCTCACAGGGCTAAGAGGAGATGAGAAGTGGAAGCCTTTTATTTTGTCTACAGAACTTTCTTTAGATCACTTTACTCCTGATTTGAATCAATTGTTAGGTCATATGCTAACTTTTGAGAATGATATCAAAGGAGATGTTGATAAGAGTGCAGGTCATGCAATGTACTCTAAAGACAAGAAGAAAGCTAACAAAGGAAAGCAACAATCAGGTGAAGAAGAAGGTACTTCAAATCAAGCAAATTTCATAAGAGGAAAAGGAAATGGCAGAAGTAGAGGAAGAGGCAGAAACAACAAAGATAATGCAAGAGCTTGTTGGATATGTGGTAAGACCAATCATCTATCTCATGATTGTTGGCACAATAATCAGAATAATGGTAATTATCAGAACTTTAATCAAAGAGCAAGAGGTGGTAGATTTCAGAGAGGAAACTTCAGAGGTAGAGGTGGTAGGAATTCTTTTGGAAGAGGTGGAGGAAGAAACTTCCAAAATCAATCCTATAATAACACCTACTACAACTATGCATCAGATCAGAAGGAGGACTCGACTCTCATTATGAATGCAACATGTGAAACTTCACATGAGGACATGAGAGTGTTCTATATTGATTTAGGATGTAGTAATCATTTAAGTGGAAATATTGCTTTGATGACTGACCTAGATCATAATGCAATTAATCATACAGTTCAGACAGGTGATAATACAAAGCATAAGGTAAAGTCAATTGGTTCAGTCAAGGCTAAAGATGGGAGCACTCTTCTGAGTAAGGTTCTTTATGTTCCCACAATTCCAAAGAATTTGATCAGTGTAGGTCAAATTGTGGAAAAAGGATATGAGGTAAGATTCACTAATGATGGAGTATATGTTGAAGACCCTAGTCAAGGGTATAAACAGGTTGTTACAGGAAAGAAAGAAGGAAGGCTCTTCACATTGAAGGTACAAGGAAATGTTGGACATGCTATGTTCACATATGGAGAGCAGAAGGTGTCAGAATTGGATCTTTGGCACAAAAGACTTGGACACTTCAATGAAAGAGGTGTCAAAGACATGATTAATAATGATTCAGTGCTTGGATTGCCTAACATTGCAGGTCAACACATGACATACAGATGTGAGGCATGTCAATTAGGTAAGGCTCATAAGCAATCCTATTCCAAGCATGGGTTTATGTATTCAGAAAGACTTGAATTGGTGCATACAGATGTGTGGGGTCCTTCAAAGGACTTTAGTATAAATGGTTCAAGATATTATGTCATATATGTTGATGATGCTACCAGATGGATCACAATTAATGTGATTAAAGAAAAGTCAGAAGTGTTTAATACATTTAAACACTATCATGCATATGCAGAAAGGATTACAGGTCAAAAATTGAAGAGACTAAGGTCAGATGGAGGGGGAGAGTATTTTTCAAATGAATTCAATGATTACTTGTGGAATGCAGGTATAAAGAGAGAAGTTACTTGCAGGTACTCTCCTCAACAAAATGGGGTAGCAGAAAGAAGAAATAGGACTCTTGTTGAGTTTGCAAGGTCCATGATGAAAGAGAAGAATTGCCCAAATTATTTGTGGGCAGAGGCTGTAAATACAGCTACTTATTTGGTCAATAGATTGCCTTGTAAAGCTTTGCAAGGTATGACACCATATGAAGCTTGGTGGGGTAAGAGACCTACCTTGGATCATTGCAGAATATTTGGATGCTTGGCATATGCATATGTGCCATCTCAATTGAGGCATAAGTTGGAGCCTAAGGCAGAAAAGTATGTATTCATTGGTTATGATGATAAGCAAATGGGATACAGGTTGTGGAGTCCATCCACAAAGCAATTCCTTGTATCCAAGGATGTTACATTTGATGAGCAAGGTACTTGGTATGCAGGTAAATATAATGTACATGCAGATGTTGAAGAAGTAGTGGATCAAAGGAAAGGTAAAGCAAAGATTCAATTACTTGATGAAAATGAGAATAATGAAGTACAGGTTGAAGTTGAAGAGAGGCCAAGGTTTGATCCAGAATGTGATGAACCAAAGACTTCAAGAAGTGCAGAAGTTAGGAGGTCATCTAGGCATAAATGGCAACCTACAAGGTATAGCTATGACACCTCATTCTTGACTACTAAAGATTATGCTTATTTGGTAAAAGCGGATGAAGATCCATCTACATATGATGAAGCCAAAGGCAAGAGAAATTGGGAAGAAGCTATGCAAGAGGAGTATGATGCATTGATAGAGAATCAGACTTGGGATCTGGTTCCTAAACCTAATAGCCAGAAAATTATTGGATGTAAGTGGGTGTACAAAACAAAAAGATTTGTAGATGGAAGTGTGTCTAGGTACAAAGCCAGACTTGTTGTGAAAGGGTATGCACAGACATATGGAGTGGACTATGATGAGACCTATAGTCTTGTGGCAAAAATGACAACCATCAGAACTCTCATAGCAATTGCTGCTTGTAAAGGTTGGAAGCTATCTCAATTAGATGTTAAAAATGCTTTTTTGAATGGCTATATTTCAGATGAAGTTTACATGGAGCAACCAGATGGGTTCAAAGATCAAGTGAATCCAAATTATGTGTGTAAGCTCAAGAGAGCTTTGTATGGATTAAAGCAGGCCCCAAGGGCATGGAATCATAGGCTTGTAAAGTTCTTGAATGATCTTGGATTTCAAGCATCAAAGGCAGATAGTAGCTTGCTAGTCAAAGCAAGTGAACATGGATTCATTTATGTTTGTATTTATGTTGATGACATAATACTTACAGGAACAGATGATAAAGGAATACAAATGATCAAGAAGCAGATGGAGAAGGAGTTCAAAATCAGTGACTTGGGGAACTTGTCATTCTTTTTGGGAATGGAGATTTTGTATACTCAACATGGAGTATATGTGACCCAAGAAAGGTATCTTAAAAATTTGCTAACCAAATTTAAAATGGAAGATTGCAGGGTTGCACCTACACCATTGGAAGTGAACCATAAATTGTCTAGATTTGGGGGAGAAGAATTCAGAGACATGAAGCTCTATCAAAGCTTGGTTGGTAGCTTGATTTATGCTACATTAACAAGCCCTGATTTGTCATATGCAGTTGGTGTGCTTTCACAATTCATGCATTGTCCTAGAAAGGAACATTCGATAGCAGGACAAAGAGTACTTAGGTACATCAAGGGTACACTCAGAGAAGGGTTGTACTATGAATTTACTTCTGATACAAGAGTGAAGATATATAGTGATGCAGATTGGGCAGGTAATGTGGATGATAGAAGATCAACACATGGATATTTGTGCTATGTAGGAGACAAATCGATTTCATGGTGTTCTAAGAAGCAACATACAGTTGCTTTGTCATCTACAGAAGCAGAATACAAAGGTATGGTGGAAGCTGCAAAGGAGGTAATATGGCTAAAAACACTTATGAAGGTTTTTGATGTGATTCAAAGTACTCCTATTATTTGTGGAGACAATATGAGTTCTCTATACTTGGCAGCTAATCCTGTGTTTCATGCTAGAACTAAGCATATTGAAATACAATATCATTTTCTGAGAGAGAAGGTCATTGATAAGGAAGTTGAAGTTATGCATACACCTACAAAAGATCAACTTGCAGATATGATGACAAAAAGTCTAGATGGACCAAAGCTACAGAGATTCAAGGATATGGCAGGAATTAAGAAGATAGAGAAGAACCTCAATTAATGATTGAGGGGGAGCTGTTGGTGCATGCCAATCATCAATTGAAGATTTATGAAGAAACGAAGTCAAGGAATCAAGAAGAGAACAAATTCAGAAGGTTGAAGGAAGGACATACTCAGAAATCCAAAGCTATGTACACATATGTACATTAGTTCAGATATAGCTGACTCACACTTTTGATTAGTCATAAGCTTGTACATATTTGCCTATAAATGTTGTGGAAAAATGTCGGGGCATGAGAGGAGACAATAGGAGATTATGAGAATAGTGTATTGAGGAGTTGTAAGAGTCATTAAGTCTCTTAGAAGTGAGTTGAATTGTTAATCCTCACTCAGTTGTAATTTTTCTGAGAAATCGAAAAATCTTGCGCCCGATGTTTTGCTGTCTGCTCCTTTTGTGTTTAATCTTTCGAGAAATCCTTCTGCACGTATCTAAGTCCATAGCTAATCTATCTATGGCTAGAATTTGAGAGGCTAATTGTAATCAGGTTGAGAGAATTTAGTTTAGGAACATTCATATGTAATGATGTTCTGAGAGTCGACAAAACTGGCACAGATTTCATGTTCAGAGAACTGAACATTGCTCAGTGCATGGTGTAAAGTTCTCACAAAAAGTAACAGAATCAAGAAGATTATGGTAGATCATATCTCTATTGAAAAATTGGACAGAGATAATTATCCGGCATGGGTAATGCACATGGAAGCTTTACTTATGAGTAAAGACTTAATGATATATGTGACAGGAGAAGAAAAGAAGCCGAATTTTGACAACGACAGTCAACCGAAGAAAGAAGAGTTAGAAGCCTTGAAGCTGTGGCAGAAGAAAGATGCAACGGCAAGAGCTTATATCTACAATACAGTTACAGATCATTTACTACCGCACATTAGAGGTCTGGAGAAAGCAGAAGATATATGGAGTGCTTTGGAAGATCATTTCCAAAATACGACAAACGCTAGAAAGGCTAGCTTATGGTTAGAGTTTACAACGTTCAAGAAAAAGCAAAGTCAAAGCATTAGTGATTATGTCACTAAGATGAAAGACTTGGCGGACAGTCTTGGATCGATTAATGAAGATATCAAAGACCACAAGTTAATAGCACAAGTGCTTGCAGGTTTGAGAGGAGATGAAAGGTGGAAACCTTTCATACTCTCAACTGAATTGTCTTTAAATCATTTTGTACCAGATTTAAATCAGTTGCTTGGACTAATGTTAACCTTTGAGCAAGATTTGAAGACAGATGGAGAAAAAGGACATAGTTCGGCTAGGTATGCAAAGAATAAGAAGAAAGGTGATAAAGGTAAAGAAAAAGATGAAGAAGAAGTGAGTGGTTAAGAAAATTATGCAAGAGGAAGAGGTAATGTCAGAAAAAGAGGTAAAGAAAGAGGTAATCAGACTAACAACAAGAAGACTTGTTGGATCTGTGGATTAAGCAATCATTTGGCTTATGATTGCTGGCATAATTCTCAAGGATCAAGTCAGAATCAGAACAATAATAGTAGAGGCAGAAGCGAAAGATATCAAAGAGGTAGACAAAGCCAAAGAGGCGGATATGGTAGAGGTGGAGCAAGAAGTTGGGGACAGAATCAGTCTCACAACACTACCTACTACAACTATGCGAATGATACGCAGAATGATGATCATACGACGTTGATGATGAACTCGATAAGTGTGTCAAAAACGAAGACCTCAAGGTATTCTATATTGACTTTGGTTGTTCAAATCATTTGTCAGGAAATATAGAATTGTTATCAGAACTTGAAGGAGGTATTTCAAATCATACAGTACAGACAGGTGATAACACAAAACATAATGTAAGGTCAATTGGAAAGGTAAAGTGTAAGAATGGAGCTGACCTACTAACGAATGTTTTGTATGTTCCAACAATCCTGAAGAATCTGATCAGCGTGGGTCAGATAGTAGAAAAAGGTTTTCAATTCAGGTTTACAAATGAAGGAGTATTTGTTGAAGATCCAGAGAATGGATACAATCAGATTGTCCATGGTAAAAAGGAAGGTAGACTTTTTACTCTGAAAGTACAAGGGAATGTTGGTCAAGCCTTGATCACACATGGTAATGAGGTATTTACAGAGCTAGACCTCTGGCATAAGAGGTTAGGACATTTTAATGAAACAAGACTCAAAACTATGGTAGAGAAACAATCCGTGAGAGGATTACCAAATATGAAGAATCAACATATGATTCACAAGTGCGAAGCTTGTCAGATGGGAAAAGCCCACAGGTTACCATTTCAGAAGAAAGGGTACAAACACTATGGTGTGTTAGAGCTCATACATACGGATGTATGGGGACCAACAAAAGAAGGATCTATCAGCCGCTCAAGGTATTATGTTCTTTTTATTGATGATGCAACAAGATGGATAACTCTTTATGTTTTGAAAGAGAAGTCAGAAGTGTTTGAAGCTTTCAGGCATTTTCATGCATATGCTGAAAGACTTACAGGACAGAAACTCAAAAGACTAAGGTTTGATGGAGGAGGAGAATATTTTTTTCTCGAGAATTCAATGATTATCTGTGGAATGCAGGTATCAAAAGAGAAATAACTTGCAGGTATACACCGCAACAAAATGGAGTAGCAAAAAGAAGAAACCAAACTCTAATTGAGTTTGCAAGAGCAATGCTAAAGGAGAAGAATTTTCCAATTTATCTTTGGGCTGAGGCTGTAAATACAGCTACATATCTAGTAAATAGATTACCATGTACAACTTTGAATGGGATGACCCCTTATGAAGCTTGGTGGGGCAAGAAACCAACACTTGATCATTGTAAAGTGTTTGGATCAGTTGCTTATGCTTATGTACCATCACAACTCAGACATAAGCTTGAACCAAAAGCTGAAAAATATGTGTTCATCGGATATGATGAAAAGCAGATGGGTTATAGGTTATGGAGTCCTTTAACCAAACAGTTTACTATTTCCAGAGATGTGACATTTGATGAAGGAAAGAGCTGGTATACAAATAAAGAGCATAGTGTTGAAACACTTGAAGAAGAGATAAGAAGAAAAGAAAAAGGAAAATCACATATGGAGGTAAATGAAGATGAAGATCATATGCAGGCAAGTACGTCTAGGATTGGATCAGGTATGAGAAACGAAGATGAACCAAGATGTGATGAAGATGTGTATTCAGATACACATGAAGAATATGAGCTAAGAAGGTCAAACAGAGCAAGGAAACAACCAACAAGGTATTCCTATGAAACTTCTTATTTGACTCAGAAAAACTATGCTTACTTAGTAAAGGAAGATGAAGAACCTCAGAATTACGGTGAAGCAAAAGGTAAGAAATAATGGGAAGAAGCAATGAAGGAGGAGTTCAATGCGCTGGAAGAGAACAAGACTTGGGAACTTGTTCCAAAACCAAATGGTAAGAAAGTGATTGGAAATAAATGGGTTTACAAAGTTAAGAAACTTGCAGATGGAAGGATAGCCAGATACAAAGCTAGACTGTTGGTCAAAGGCTATGCTCAGACACATGGCATAGATTATGATGAGAGCTTTAGTCCGGTGGCAAAGATGCCAACCATAAGGACATTGATTGCTGTAGCAACATCAAAAGGATGGAAGCTAAGTGAGCTGGATTTAAATAATGCATTTTTGAATGGATATATATCAGATGAAGTTTACATGGAACAATATGAAGGGTTTGTAAGTTCCAGTTACCCAGATCATGTTTGCAGATTAAGAAGAGATCTTTATGGATTGAAGCAAGCTCCAAGAGCTTGGAATTACAGACTTGTGAAGTATCTCAATGACCTTGGATACCAAAGTTTGAAAGTTGATGCAAGTCTACTCGTTAAGAGAACACATGAAGGTATGATCTACATTTGTATTTATGTAGATGACATAATAATCACAGGAACCTCAGATGAAGGAATCAAAGAGGTAAAGATACTGCTTGAAAAAGAGTTCAAGATCACTGATCTAGGAAAATTATCATATTTTCTTGGAATGGAAGTTACATATACAGATCATGGTGTATATGTTTCACAAGAAAGGTATCTCCTAAACTTACATAATAGCAAGTTTTGTGAGACTAGATATTTGCCAAGTAGTCTGTCTTGATTCAATTGTTTGAGGGAACAACTCCAAAGCACATATATGCTTTCTTGGTGTTATTTGCAAGCTAAAAGGGCCTACTATCAAACTCTGAAGTGAAATAGGGCAGGTACAAAGTAGGGTTTGGCAGTACCACCTCACTTTCTTGAGGTATCCATCCATCTCTTCCAACATTCTTGATGTGCCACCTTAACGTAGAACAAACATGAGTAGAGAACTCTGTTTTCGTCATTAGAAGTCTCTCTCGCCCTCTCTCTCTATTTTTGAAGCTTATTTTACCTTATGGGATATTGGTAGAGAACTCTATTTTCATCAGAAGTCTCTCTCTCTCTCTCTCAGATTGCTTCCTCTTTTCTATGGATAAAAAGAACTCTGCGATGGCTATAATCTCCTTTAGTCTCTCTCTCTAGGATTATAAATGCATAACAGAGATGTAATATATATCAAATGATTTCCTTGGAAGAAACTTTCCATGCATGTATTTTCAAAGTTTCGTGCTCTTTATTTCTACGCTTTTTCACTAGCTCCACAACGAACAAAATGAAGGCACTCTTTCAAGAAAGATTAAACACTATCAAAATGTTGTACAGTTAACAACCTCATTCAAAAATTTGTCCAGCATGAATGATATGAAATTGCTCAGAAAAGATACTACTTTTCTACATTCTTGAACATAAGTAGAAGATTCCTTGATGTGGTTTAATTCACGGATTGATTATTTAATAAGTATATTAATCCGACCACTATATGCACTTGCTTGATGATAGAGATTCAGTCTCGTTTATCGCAAGTCCCTAAGACATTGTGAGCTTAGGTACACACATTTTCTAGCATCATTGTCGGGGATTGACCTCAATGAAGGTGCCTACGTGATGAATAAAGCATAGTTGTGAAGGTAGTGAGCATGAAGAAGTGATTTCAATAATTTTGCAGGTCAAAACTTTTCTTGCACTTGTTACTTCATACACTCTTGTGTGTGAGACATTTTAAGGACTAGGTTAGGAATGGGGGAATTAGGGTTAGGAAGTAGGTAAGAGAGTGTGCAAGTAGAGTAAATGAATCATGACTTAAAAAGATCAACCTGACTCCTTATGTCCAATTAAGATTATTTGAAACAAAAAAGTAATGGCGCATCAAAAAATTCTTGAGCCTCAACACCCATTTGACGATATTGATCTACCATGCATTGAATATGTGTGATTATTCAAGGGAAATGCCATCTACAAGGGATATGGTGAAATATGTCAAATCACTCATTGTACCAAAGAAGAAGTGTGGTCTTGACATCCTAGAGGAGGCATGCACTAGTACTCAACCTACTATGAGAGACTCAATGAAAATGCGAGATCTTGACGAGGTAGCCTCAACCCCATCAGCTAAACGAGCTCTCTTGATTCCAAAATCAACTTTGGATCAACCGCCCCCTATCCCTAAGCCTGAATTAGAAGAAGCCCTTAAAGCCACTCGCACATATATGGAAGGAAAGGTGAACCTCAAAGTTAAAGGTCACATATAATGAGTGAGGCCAAAGGAAAGATACAAACAGGAAAAAGGTCATCCAAAATGAATGGTTACAAGGAGTTGGGTCTAGAAAACTCAAGATCATGCTCACGATCGAACAAAAATGATGATCAATCCACTTTGAATGTAGACCTAAATACTGAGGTTAATGATGATGGACGATGGGATGAACTCTGCGAAATGTTGGATCAACAATAAGTGACATGTGAGGCAAAAGATAGGGAAGAACATACTAAAGAAGAAGAAATGCTAAAAAATAATAGGCGTGATAATTCTTTTACACTTCTTTTAAACATACTAAAAAAGAAGAAATGCAACAAAGCTAACGAGACCGCACCAATGTAACGCGTAGAAGTTAGCACCATCACTTTCAACACTTTTATTTTCACTTTCAAAACTTTGAAGAAAATCACCCCTATCACACTTTTGTTTCGAACTATCAATTGAGAATTAATTCAAAACTTTAATCTTCAACTATTAAAAAGCAAGAGAGAGACTCGGAAAGAATAAAAGCTTGCCAAAACCTCAAAGTTTAATATTTAAACTTCAAATCTTTCAAACTTTATTCTTCAAATCTTTCAAATCTTTGGATGGCGAGTTTCATTCGGTTTTGCTTTTAACACTTGAAGAGCATCAAACCTATCGAACTTTTGTCGTTTTCAGTGTCTTTTGGTTTATGAACAAATTAGTTATTAAAATAGGTGATTTAAAACTTTAATCCTTAATACTTTCAAAGATTCTCGCGGAAACCTTTCAAACCTTTAGACTTCAAACCTTTCAAAGTTAAAAAAATACACATATTTTAGCTTTAAGCTTTAGACTTCAAACCTTTCAAAGTTAAAGAAAAAAACACATATTTTAGCTTTAGACTTCAAACCTTTCAAAGTTCCAAAAAAATACACATATTTTAAGCTTTAGACTTCAGTTAGAAGTTTAAGCTTTAGACTTCAAACCTTTCAAAGTTCAAAAGAAATACACATATTTTAGCTTTAGTTCTCTTTTTTCCCCTATTTGTGCTCCTTGTAAAACTTGTTTTGTGTAGTACCCTTTTGGTTTTTTTTTTTTCCCGATTTAAAGCCTCTTTATAATAAATTGTCAAAGAATTCAAAAACAAAAATAAGGTCCTCTACTGTTGTTTCCGTCGCACCTGCTTTAAAGAGATTTATTTGCTCCTCTTCTTCTATTTCTGCCACTCGTGCTCTATGTTCTTTTTTGTCTTTCAAAATATAAAACTACAGAAAGATTAAAAAGGTACAAAATGGTGGCACATTTTGATCAGAGATCAGCGCCCTATTTGGTTCCCCTTTCTCCCATCTTCTCTTGTTTTTGTATAATTGGCAAGGATTGTCCCCTCGTTGGTGCTTATTAATTTGGGTCCAAAGTTGGAGGACAAGGCCTTAGGTACTTCTTTGGAACTCTTTGGAGCAATCTTTATTTTTCACCCTTCCTATGTAGAACATTTCGAATAAACAAGAACAACTAAATAGGATCTTCCTCATTGGAAACATGTTTGGTTCAAAGCTACCTCTTGAATCCCTTTGACAATGGTTCCATAAGAATCGGTCTTTGCATGGTTTGCTCGTTAGTAAGTGTCAGTTTCTACTAACAGACCACATGCTTGTGGTGTTTGAAAATGAGGAAATGGCCTTCCAACCCTTGCATGTTGGTGCATGCCAAAAATGGCCCACAACATTAGGCCTCTTTGAGTGGTTCCTAGATTTCATCCCTATAAAGAAGCCAAAACATCACGTTATCCATTCTAACTCAAAACTCCCTAAACTTCCCTATGTCCTTTAAATCTCATTGAAGCCAAACTTAATTTGGATCTACCCTCAAAATCAACATAGACATCTCTAAAGAAAAGTCTCTAGAACACGAAATAGTATACAAAAAATTGCTAATGCATCCTTTCACTATGGGGAGTAGGACCACAACATCAAAGGCTACCCATTAAGACAAAAATCATTGAGGTCAAAACAAGATAAGGAGAATGTGTAGGTTATGGCTAAGAAAGTCATTATGACCCAAAGGGTTGAGGTATGTGCATATAAAGAACATTCTTTGGAATTAGAGAAATTCTAAAGAAATGCAACTCCAAGAACATAATGATGGGGCCTTCATGGAAGTGAGGTATAGAAGGAGAAGAAGCCCTAAAGGTACTTTAGGGATCTCACTTGATCTCTTAAACAAATATCTTCCATAATTTGGAAAAGGAGGTCAATCTTTTAGATCGCTCGAGGGAAATGAATCAATAGTTGAATGATGAGGAAACCCCAAAGAATCATTCCACAAGTAAACAAGGCAATCAAGAAGGTCACAACAAAGAAGATACCCCTGATAACAAAAGTTTGATTATTGGATCAATGATTCTTGATCAAGTTTTGGAATCATTTGTGATAATGGTTTCTCAAAAAGAAAAACATCCAACAAGGTTCCCTTGAAAGATCCCCCTAAAAGGACGACTCCTGTGCCAAGAACCTTGAACTTCAAGAAGAAGAGAGGAAGATAAAAACAAAGAAAAAGAGGTACAAGTCTTGGACCAACAAAGATCTTTGCCTTCATAAATGATTGTTGTCACATTCAATGTTGGAGTGCTACAAGGCCCCTCAAGAGTAGTTGTGATTGGTCAATGACTTTGAGATAAAAGTGTCAACCTAGACTTCATCTATCTTCAAGAGATTAGAATTGAAGACGTTGAACTTCAAAAGTTACTAAAAAGTATTTGAACATCTCATCTGTGGTTCATCACGCAACATGTGTGGGGAGTGATGGTGCAACTATAAGCTTGAGGCTGACCTAGCATGATTTCTTTGCGCACACATCGGCATACCATAAACATCAGGAGGTTATGCTTCTTTTAAGGGGTAAGGTGTTCCATCTGATCCTATTACTTGATTGAGAAGTGGAGTTAGCCAAAAGAAAGTCAAGTAGCTACTAACACATTTCACCCGGGTAGAATATGAAGATATGAAGTATCAACTTACAGCTTTTGGATTTCTCAAGGTAAGAAGTTTTTCCACTTATGTTGCAAGTAGGAGTTGCATATTCTTGGGAAAGATTTGGTTAAAGAAAAGTTTTACAACTTTGTAAGAAGCATGGATGCTTAGAGACATTCGGGTAGCAAATCAAACATTCAGTCATGAAGGTTTGATGAGAGCAGATTCTACACAGGTATTTTTTTAGAGAGATCTTGATAGGTCTTGAATGATCTTAAAGATCTTGAGTATTTATGAGTCAGTTACCTATCTTTTGTTTGTGAAAGTTATTTAACATTGGAGGAAGTAAGTGAAAGATTCAGATTCTATTAGATTTGTGTTCCAAAAAGATAGAAGAAGATACTTGTTATGTTGCAGAAAATTATGGATCCTAAAATGCTTTCAGTAAGGTTTTTTGTTATCATGTAATGGATCAAATAACCTTATTCTATAATATGGGGAGCTGAGGAAGTAATAGTGGAAGCTATTGGCAACTGCAGTGGTAATAAAAAGGGTTTAGAGATTTTGTTTCAGATACACGTATTGATCACTAAAGATCAGATTTATTGAAAGAAGGAAGACATTCCAGATGTCATAAACTCTGATATATTTGAAGAATTCTGGATACTAGTGTTAAATCATCCAGGGGGGTGATGAAACATGCAGACTTATTTTTAGCCATATGTGAAAGAATGCAGAGTCATACCTATAAGAATTCCAGGTATTCCTAGGTATTCCTATGTTTCCTTTGTCAATTTCTCTTTATGTTCCAGCTTTGAAAGAATAAGGAAGAAGGAGAATTTCTGGAGAAAGTTCTTGTTCTGTTCAAGAGAAGGTTCCAGAATTCTATTGAAGAGAAGCTTGATATTTCAAAGAGGTATGTTTTCAAAAGTGCACACATACATGTTTATTCCAGGTTCTGAAGGAAAGAAGTATGAAGGATTTACAAATTGAACAAGGATGAAGACATGATGACATCATAGATTTTTTTATGAAACTCATGAGTTGAGTTGATTTGACTTGACTTGAGCACAATTAGAGGTGAACCAGCTAGTGTTCATAATACACTAAGTTGTGAGTTGTCAGTCACAGGTTCCAGGATTTAGTTCTTGATTTTGTTTAGTGTATTTACATGACATAGCAGAAGTACGTTGAGAAAACTTTCGTAAGGTAAATGCAAATATGTGGATCCTAGTGTATGATTTCAGGTTTGAGAAGACAGAGATAGCAGGTTTCAGAGTCAGTACATGCTATTTTAGTTGTCAAGCAAATGATTGCTTGATGAGTACACTATTGGATATCTAGTTTGCATATTTTCTCAAGTATTATGGTTCATATTCAGCAAGTTCAGGTTTTTGAAATTTGAAGGAAAGTCAAATTCAGTTTTAAAGAAGACTTTTGAAGAAAAGGTTTGAAGGTCCATTTCGGGAGTACAAGTTTGAAGCTTATGATAGTTTGCACATGAATGAAGCTACATGTTCAGTTCATTTTGTGCCAATATGACATTGCAGGGGGGATTGTTGGAAAACAATTATCCAATATCCTATTGGTCAAAATTATCCAAAGTTTATAGCATGTGTAGACTTGTTGGTCAAAATATTCCAGAGCTTACAACATCTGTAGGATCTTGAAGTAGGATCTCTATAGCTAATGACGTGGGCACCATGGATAAGTCATAAGCCTTTCACAATAGTGGTCTGGGTTTGAATCCCTCTGACGACAGCACAAAAAACATGTTTTATTTTTATATGCTTTTAGGACATCAAACACGAATGGTGACATATTGTTTTTCCGTGAGTACTTTTCAGATCGACAGTGATCGTAGATCATAGAGCTTTATTTGCTTTTGGAGGAGCTTTTCAAGGGAAAACTAACTACTATATAAGAAGAGCATTGGCATATTGTCTTGCATCCTTCACCTAGTTCAACACCTAGCTTTGGAGCTTTGGTCCCTCAATAGAGGTGGTGCTTCTAGCACATGGGGCAGCCATGGTGCTATCATGGAGCATGTTGAGGAGCCGCTATGGAGTTCTTCTTGGAGAAGAAGAGTGTGCTCACACTCTTACTTATGGAGAGGGTTTACCCCGCAGCAGCTTGGTGGTGTGGATCGGCCATCTACATTATGTATTTGAAGATTGTCTTCTACATGAAGTTTTCGGGTTACTTCAAAGACATTGGATGGTGGTTAACATAAGATTTGCATATTATGTTAAGAATTCAGGTACATATTCTCTTTATGAACACAGGTACTACTTGGAGTTTATGGAGGTAGTGGCATCCATATTAGGAGGAGTCCTATTTGGCATAGGTACAAGAGAATTAGTACATGTATGCTTTATGCATATTTGGATGAGGTGTTCGAGAATGTATGTTTGTATGAGTTTGAGGATTTCTGACAGCAAATTTGTTAGCATTCTTCGCTACTTTTGTAAGTATGTGATCTTTTCACCACACGCATCTGACTTAGGGTCTTCCATAGCCTAAGTTCAGATGAGGGTTTGTTGATTATCAGTTTTTAGACTGATCCTTCCTCTTTCTATCACTCATATTGACTCTTCTACAACCCATTAGGTCACACATCTCATATATATTCAGATTTCTGTCCATACATCTGAATATCTTTGTTACATTTGTACATTCACTCATCCATCTATTTCTGCTCAGATAGAGTGGTTGAGAATTTTGACTCCCACATTGTAAATTGACATTTGTATATATGATAATGTGAGTAAGCAGTGGCTTACGTAACACTTTACACATGTTGTCTAATCTCTCTCTATCTTTGTCTCATCATTTGTATGATTAAATGTGGTATGTTCATGTTTTGCCAATATTGGAAGATTGCTAGAATTTGTGTTGTAGATCGTGAACCTATGGAATCTTGGACCTTTGGAATTTATGTTGAAGATCCTGGATACTTATGGGACCTGTGTGATTTGTTATGGGCCTACCTCATTTCCAACATAACAAATGCAATTGTAGATTTTTTGTGAATACTCTATACACGATGGAGGTGACCTACTTTAAACCTTCAACGTTCAATGTGTAACAAATGCAATTGTAGATTCTGGGGAATACTCTATACATGATGGAGGGGATGATGGAAGCATTTTTTTTTGTTTACTCTCAATTTTGGAGTTTTTTCTTCCTTGCATGAATTGATTGAAAGAACAGATATACAAAAAAGGGGGTCATAGTGCCCATGGGATCTCCCTTATCTCACAAAGCCAAGAAAGACTTCTCCGTTATACTGGACAGAAATGCATTACAAGGTAAGTCTTCAAATCTGTTTGTAGATCAAACTGATCAACTCTCATCCCCCTCATGAGAGGCACATCTGCTATGTAACTTATTCTTCTCTAAAACAAAAGCTCTATAGTGTCTGAAGGGTGGAGACTTCTTCTAGTCAGTGATTCTTCTTCATAATGGGCTAAATTTTTTGTTAGTTGACCACTCTTTTGGGTTGTTTCCAAAGTTTGTAGCACATCTCTCCTTCCACATCTTCCGAAGAACTTCTCCCCTAATGATGTTCCATAAAGGGGTAGATTGGCCGATCGCTTCTCCAATGAGGGCTTGTTTCTAGTTGCACTAAGCTTGTAATGAGCGAATTTATCCCATAGGACTTCTAGAACAAGCGGTTGTTAGGACACGAGAAGAAGAAATGCCCTATGTCTTCTCTGCCATTGAAGCACCTTTTACACCAAGGAGAAACCTTGCAAATTTTGTTGGTTTTGACATTAGTCCATATTCCCTAGTGAAGAATGTTCCACATTAGAACCAATTTCTTGTTCTCAATTAGGGGATGCCATTGGTCATTGAATTGGAGGTCCCAACTTACGTTAGTCGAATTTAGACACCAATTCGTATTTAACAGAGAATACGTATCTAGCTTTTTCTGAATATGGTCTTATGTTTTTGGTTAGTCTCACTGGTCTTGTCATTGTGACATGTTATATGCCTGTATGTACTTGAGATGTGCATGTGATTGTGGTATTATCGGAATGTGTGTGACTATATATCGCATGCATGTGACTCTAGTCATGTGAGTGCATGTTTCTATGTGTGAACATATATGTGTGTGTGTGATTAGATGTGATTGTACATCTGTAAGTATTGCTAGTACACACATTATACAAGAATGAAATGCTTCATAGAGCTTTAACACAAAGGAGACAAAGAGGGAAAAGACAAGAAAAGGCATAAGCCACAATTCACAATTATCTTGTTTTGATGTGCCAAATATGTCTACGTAATCATATAGGCGGCCCCTATTTGCATTTGCTAATGATCTTTATCAACTCGAGGACATAGCATGACATGTGAGTGTCGTTACGGAGAGAGATTGAAACTGAGTTGCAGTCCATGTGCCACATTAAGGATGGGAGAAGTTCTTAAGCATAAAATTTAGATATTCATTGCCACATTAAGGAGGATACTCGCTTGTGGTTGTAAGGATGGATCATTAGCTGTAAGCAAGGCTATGAGGGCATGTAGGGAATGTTTGCATATGTCATACACACATCTCCTTGCATTTGCGATCTTATTGTGTGGGCACATATCGATGGGTCGTCACAAACTCTTTGGCATTGTTTATTAGGCCCCCTCTAGTATTTCTAGCCTCATTTTTCTGAAGTCCTAATGATTGAAGAGAGTATGAGAGTGGCTGAAATATCCTCGGATCATTGCCTTGTGCTTGAGAGTCCAGTCAACACAAAATCTTTCAAGTGAATTTTCGGAGGTTACATCTACTTGCGATACAAATGTGGTTGATTTTTGTGCATTCTAGTTTGATTTCTTGCGCTTGGAAAATCACAATTTCTTATTCTATGAGGAGTTTTAATTTCTTCTTCTCTCGGAAATTGGAGGAAAATTATGACTCCAAGTATATAAATACGAGGTTTAGAGTGTAGTAAACATATATTTAATGTAATAGTTTGCATTTGGAAAAAGTTTCAAAAAAGTAGAGAAATGCGATCTCCTTGACTCAAGGAAGTTGTGATAGGAAATCATGGCTTAAAAATTATAATTTTCCTCATCTATGAAATAATGGTTGAGGAATCAGATTTTTCCACTACTACATTGTTATTGAGAAATCAAAATCTCCCATTTTTTGGGGTTGAGAAACTAGGATTTCTCATTTTTGGGAAATTTTGACTGAGACATTGTGTTAGGAAGACCACTAGTGAGACATCAGAATTTCCCATCCACATACGAGAGATCATGATTTTGCTAGATGCAAGCAATCAGAAATAGTGATTCTCACATTATTATTCTCAAAGGCGAGGAGATATTATAAGGAGATTTCCATAGCGAAATATGGATTTCCCTTGCACAAGAAATTGTTGACCGGAAAGAGAAATCGACCTAGAAATGCAATTTCCCTTCAGTTGCGAGAATTAAGGCTGAGCAATCTCAATTTTGTAGGGAAATTATGGGAGAAAAATCATGATTCCTTTGGCTGAAGCAAAGAAGTTTGTGTACATACATATATATATATATATATATATATATATATATATATATATATATATATATATATATATATATATGCACGTAGGGAGAGGGTGTTGTTGAAGGAACTTTTCTTGAAGTGGACTTAGGATGCTTGAGGACTGTTTTCCATATGCATTTAAGATGATCAAGAAAATTATCAGGCCAACTTGGATACAATAAAGTCATATTTTGTGAGGAGTGTGATCAACCCAAGAATTACCCGAGCTATTGGTATTTTTGAGTCCAATGACTAGGAGACTCGAGAGTTATCCATGTCATTAGAAAGATTCTCATTTAATCAAAATCCAATAGAAAATGAATTTCTTTTTGTTAGTGAGGTAGAATACTACACAACTTTAAGTTATACACATAGTAACATGCAAGAACAGGAATTTTCTTGGATAGATTCAATAGAATAGTGGTTGAATAGAGGAACGCCCAATTGATAACCATCGTTTTTTATTATGTTCTGAAAAACAAGGCATGCAATAGCTTTGTCATGAGTAGCACATACCCTTGGCAATCTCCCACTTGTTATCTCCCATAAGGATATGCTCCAAAGACATCACTAACATCCACTAGTTCTACAAGCAAGACGTCTCATTATCTGGATTTAGCAATTCCACATATGCAAATGGAACAAAAAAGATTTTTTATCTATGTATTATGTGTTCCTCAATGATATTTACACGAACTTTTGATAGCAATATTCATTGGTTGATTAATGATCAACCAGGATTCCTACACTCATGCTTTTAGAAAGCCCCTAAATAAGATGGTCAATGCCACCATTTTAAAATTATATTGTA
>CM035432.1:145144552-145154552 GCA_020310875.1 Ceratopteris richardii
GAGGCACACCTCATGAGCAAAGACCTTATGGCATTCATTACAGGAGAAGAAGAAAAGCCTGAATTTTCAGATCCTAGTATTCCAACTAGGGAAGAGCTTGCAAACTTGAAGGCTTGGATGAGAAAGGATGCTCAAGCAAGGAGTATCATTTACATGGCTGTAAATGATTATCTACTACCTCACATTAGAGGTTTGGAAAGTGCAACAGATGTTTGGAATGCTTTGGAAGAGCATTTCCAGAATACAACCAAGTCAAGGAAGTCCTCACTATGGGCTGAGTTCACAACCTTCAAGAAAAAGAGCTCACGATCAATTTCTGATTATGTGGCAAGGATGAAGGATATTGCAGATAGCTTGGGAGCAGTGGATGAAGACATTGAAGAGGAAAAGTTGGTAAGACAAATACTTACAGGTCTGAGAGGAGATGAGAAGTGGAAGCCTTTCATATTGTCCATAGAGTTGTCACTTGATCACTTTACTCCTGATCTTAATCAATTGCTAGGACACATGCTAACTTTTGAGCAGGACCTTAAAGGAGACAATGATAGAAGTGCAAGTCAAGCTATGTACTCCAAGGACAAGAAAAAGAATGGTAAGGGGAAGCAATTGAATGATGATGAAGGGAATTCAAATCAAGCTAACTTCACAAAGGGAAAGATGAATTTCAGAGGTAAAGGAAGAGGAGGTAAAAACAAAGATAATGCTAAAGCTTGTTGGATTTGTGGCAGAACAAATCATTTGGCAAATGATTGTTGGTATAACAATCAAAATGGTGGAAGTAATAATCAGAATTATAATCAAAGAGGTAGAGGAGGCAGAAACCAAAGAGGCAATTTCAGAGGAAGAGGTGGTAGGACATCATATGGTAGAGGAGGTGGAAGAAACTTCCAATCTCAGTCCTACAACAATAATTATTACAATTATGCATCAGATCAGAAGGATGATATGACTCTTATCTTGAATGCAACTCATGAATCAATGGGAGAAGATCAAAGAGTGTTTTATATTGACTCAGGGTGTAGCAACCATCTGAGTGGGAATCTATCCTTGATGACTGATATGGAAGCAAGGGTGAATGGACATACAGTTCAAAAAGGTGACAATACCAAACATAAAGTAGAGAGCATTGGATCAGTAAAGACAAAGAGTGGAAGTACACTTCTGAGTAAGGTACTTTATGTTCCTACTATTCCTAAAAATTTGATAAGTGTAGGGCAAATTGTGGAGAAAGGATATGAGGTAAGATTCACAAATGATGGTGTTTATGTACAAGATCCAAATCAGGGATATAGAAACATAATTACAGGTAAAAAGGAAGGAAGATTGTTCACTCTCAAAGTCCAAGGTAATGTGGGACATGCATTATTTACTTATGGAGGTCAAAAGGTTTCTGAATTAGACCTATGGCATAAAAGGCTAGGTCATTTCAATGAGAGAGCTATAAAGGTAATGTCAAAGAATCAGGTGGTGCTTGGATTGCCAAATATTGAAGGGCAACATATGGTGTACAAGTGTGAAGCTTGTCAATTAGGTAAAGCACATAAAGGTTCTTACAACAAATCAGGGTACAAGCATTCAAATATGCTTGAATTGGTTCATACAGATGTATGGGGTCCCTCAAGGGACTATAGCATAAATGGATCCAGATATTATGTGTTGTTTGTTGATGATGCAACCAGGTGGATTACTTTATATGTAATCAAGGATAAATCAGAAGTTTTCAAGACATTCAAACATTTTCATGCTTATGCAGAAAGGATCACAGGGCAAAAGCTCAAGAGGTTAAGATCAGATGGAGGGGGAGAGTATTTCTCTAAAGAGTTTGATGGTTATTTGTGGAATGCAGGTATCAAAAGAGAAGTAACTTGCAGGTATTCCCCTCAACAGAATGGAGTAGCAGAAAGGAGAAATAGGACTCTTGTAGAATTTGCAAGAGCCATGATGAAGGAAAAGAATTGTCCAAATTACTTATGGGCAGAAGCTATTAACACTGCAACATACCTTGTGAATAGGTTGCCTTGCAAAGCTTTGGATGGAGGAACCCCTTATGAAGCATGGCGGGGTAAGAAACCTACCCTTGATCATTGTAAGGTATTTGGATGTATTGCATATGCTTATGTTCCTTCACAATTAAGACATAAGCTAGAACCAAAAGCAGAGAAGTATGTGTTTATTGGATATGATGATAGACAGATGGGTTACAGGTTGTGGAGTCCATCCACAAAGCAATTTCTTGTTACTAAAGATGTGACATTTGATGAGCAAAATACATGGTATACAGGATCAACAAATGATTTTGCAGGTGTTGAAGAGATACAAAGAAAAGGAAAGGCAAAAGTAAAAGTGTATGAAGAAAGTATTGATGATGTTGATTCTAGAAGTAGATTGCAGGATCATGTAGAAGAAGGTCCAAGATTTGATCCAGAATCAAATGAGGCTGAAACTTCGAGAAGTGCAGAAATCAGAAGATCTACAAGAGAAAGGAAAGAACCTATAAGGTATAGTTATGATACATCTTTCCTAACAACAAAAGATTATGCTTACATTGTGAAGACAGAAGAAGATCCAATCACTTATGAAGAATCCAAAGGTAAACAGAATTGGGAGAAGGCAATGCAGGAAGAGTATGATGCTCTACTTGAAAATGAAACTTGGGAATTAGTACCAAGACCAAAGAATCAGAAGGTTATTGGATGCAAGTGGGTATATAAAACAAAGAGGTTTGCAGATGGTAAGGTGTCTAGATACAAGGCTAGACTTGTGGTCAAAGGTTATGCCCAAACTTATGGGGTAGATTATGATGAAACCTTTAGTCCTGTTGCTAAAATGTCTACAATTAGAACATTGATTGCTATTGCTGCTTGTAAGGGATGGAAATTATCACAATTGGATGTGAAAAATGCATTTTTAAATGGATACATTGTAGATGAAGTATACATGGAGCAACCAGAAGGCTTCATGGAATTAATTGGATCAGATTATGTGTGTAAGCTCAAGAGAGCTTTATATGGGTTGAAGCAAGGCCCAAGAGCTTGGAATTACAGATTGGTCAAGTTCTTGAATGAATGTGGATTTCAAGCATCAAAGGCAGATAGTAGTTTGCTAGTGAAGGCAAGTGAAAATGGATACATTTACATGTGCATCTATGTTGATGATATTATTGTCACAGGAACAGATACTCAAGGAATCAATGAACTCAAAAGGCAAATAGAGAAGGAGTTTAAGATAAGTGATTTGGGAAACTTATCTTATTTTCTAGGAATGCAGATTGTGTATACTCAACATGGAGTATATGTTTCACAAGAGAGATATTTGAAGAATCTTCTAGTCAAGTTTAACATGGAAGATTGCAAGACCTCAACTACACCATTGGAGGTAAATCATAAATTAAGCAGGTATGGTGGTGAAGAATTCAATGATATGAAGAAATATCAGAGTTTGGTAGGTAGTTTAATATATGCTACCTTGACAAGACCAGATTTATCATATGCAGTAGGTGTGTTGTCACAATTTATGCATTGTCCAAAGAAGACTCATTGGATTGCAGCCCAAAGGGTACTCAGATATATCAAAGGAACCCTAAGTGAAGGATTGTATTATGGTTTCACTTCTGACACAAGAATCAAAGTGTTTAGTGATGCAGATTGGGCAGGTGACTCAGATGATAGAAGGTCTACTCATGGGTATCTCTGTTATTTCTTGGTGTTCAAGGAAGCAACATACAGTTGCTTTATCATCCACAGAAGCTGAGTATAAGGGAATGGTAGAAGCTGCAAAAGAAGTGATATGGTTGAAGACCTTGATGAGGAGTTTTGAAACTGATCATAGTACTCCAATTATTTTTGGAGATAATATGAGTTCTTTGTATTTGGCAGCTAACCCTGTTTTTCATGCTAGGACTAAGCACATAGAGATTCAGTATCATTTCTTGAGGGAAAAGGTACTTGATAAAGAGATTGAAGTAATGTACACTCCAACAAAAGAACAAGTGGCAGATATGATGACAAAGAGCTTGGATGGACCTAAGCTACAGAGATTCAAGGAGATGGCAGGAGTGAAGAAGAATGGAATAATCACAATTAGTGATTGAGGGGGAGCTGTTGGAACAAGCCAATCACAAATTGATGATTATACAGATCTTGAAGAAAGCTTATGGTTGGAATGAAGCAAAGGAAGATACTTGTGAAAGTGAAGAAGATTTCAGGATGATGTCTTGTACACATATGTACATATAAGTAAAGAATCTTGTAAGCTGAGTATAGCTAAGCCCTTAGGATGATTAGTAGCAATGTCATAGACACGGGATGAGTCTAAAGTCATGTATATATAAGTTAATGATGACAAGAAATATGTATGAGAGTCATTTGTAGATGACAAACTTTAAAAAGATGTGTAGAGAGTTTTTTCCCAGAAAATAGCGACGGGTTTTTCTCTGAGTGCTCTCTGTCTGATCATGTGGATCAGAAATCCTTTTGTACACATCTAATTGAGAAGCTAATGAAGCTATGTCTAGAGTTTCAGAATCTAATTCCTCTCGTACTGTGAGAATGATCAATAGGAACATTCATATGTGAACTTTGGAAACTGAAGTATGAGAGTAGCGCACTTTTTTGTCTCAGTATTTTGATCAGATCTGAGTGTATACTGTAAAGTTTTTGATGAGTGAGCACTTAAAATTTAAGTTAGAAGATAAGGAAGCTATGGCTAAAAGCATTTAGCAAAACGGGTTTTAGATTGGGAGAAATCAACTTAAGAAGTTGACTATGTCGAAGGCGTAACTTCTGAGAGATGGTTTTTGACATATCATTGATCTTAATGATCAAATTAAACTTTTGGTGATTAGTTTTGAGAACTAATGACTAGTATGATTGCGCAAAGGTATTGCTAATACTTGTGCATCATTTACTTGAAGAAATTTGGAGTTTTGTGCAGGTAAAGAAGTTGATTTTTGAAGCAGACTTTCTGAAGTAAACATTTCTTCACTCAGAGAAGTGTTGATTGAAGTTTTGGTAAAGAAGATCATTGTTTGTGTAAAGTTTGGTTTATAATTGACATAAGAGTGTTCTTAAGTCAGTATAAATCAAACCTTTGGAGATTAAGAGGTCTCCAACAGTGGTATCAGAGCTGAAGGTGCAATACAAGAGAAGAAAAGACAATTGAAGTTCCGATTGGTGCAGATATTGGAGTTCTTCGAAATCAAAGGAGGACAAGCGCAAATTATTGAAGATAACCTGCAGAAGTTCAAAGCAAGAGTTCGAAAGAATCAAGAAGGGCAAAGCTTATATCAAAGGTACACTTTATCCTCATAAACCATAGTAATTGCAGATACAGAAGGTTAAAGATGGGAGAAAGCTTGCAGATTGATAAGCTAGATAGGGAGAACTATCCAGCATGGTCCATGAGGATGGAGGCACACCTCATGAGCAAAGACCTTATGGCATTCATTACAGGAGAAGAAGAAAAGCCTGAATTTTCAGATCCTAGTATTCCAACTAGGGAAGAGCTTGCAAACTTGAAGGCTTGGATGAGAAAGGATGCTCAAGCAAGGAGTATCATTTACATGGCTGTAAATGATTATCTACTACCTCACATTAGAGGTTTGGAAAGTGCAACAGATGTTTGGAATGCTTTGGAAGAGCATTTCCAGAATACAACCAAGTCAAGGAAGTCCTCACTATGGGCTGAGTTCACAACCTTCAAGAAAAAGAGCTCACGATCAATTTCTGATTATGTGGCAAGGATGAAGGATATTGCAGATAGCTTGGGAGCAGTGGATGAAGACATTGAAGAGGAAAAGTTGGTAAGACAAATACTTACAGGTCTGAGAGGAGATGAGAAGTGGAAGCCTTTCATATTGTCCATAGAGTTGTCACTTGATCACTTTACTCCTGATCTTAATCAATTGCTAGGACACATGCTAACTTTTGAGCAGGACCTTAAAGGAGACAATGATAGAAGTGCAAGTCAAGCTATGTACTCCAAGGACAAGAAAAAGAATGGTAAGGGGAAGCAATTGAATGATGATGAAGGGAATTCAAATCAAGCTAACTTCACAAAGGGAAAGATGAATTTCAGAGGTAAAGGAAGAGGAGGTAAAAACAAAGATAATGCTAAAGCTTGTTGGATTTGTGGCAGAACAAATCATTTGGCAAATGATTGTTGGTATAACAATCAAAATGGTGGAAGTAATAATCAGAATTATAATCAAAGAGGTAGAGGAGGCAGAAACCAAAGAGGCAATTTCAGAGGAAGAGGTGGTAGGACATCATATGGTAGAGGAGGTGGAAGAAACTTCCAATCTCAGTCCTACAACAATAATTATTACAATTATGCATCAGATCAGAAGGATGATATGACTCTTATCTTGAATGCAACTCATGAATCAATGGGAGAAGATCAAAGAGTGTTTTATATTGACTCAGGGTGTAGCAACCATCTGAGTGGGAATCTATCCTTGATGACTGATATGGAAGCAAGGGTGAATGGACATACAGTTCAAAAAGGTGACAATACCAAACATAAAGTGGAGAGCATTGGATCAGTAAAGACAAAGAGTGGAAGTACACTTCTGAGTAAGGTACTTTATGTTCCTACTATTCCTAAAAATTTGATAAGTGTAGGGCAAATTGTGGAGAAAGGATATGAGGTAAGATTCACAAATGATGGTGTTTATGTACAAGATCCAAATCAGGGATATAGAAACATAATTACAGGTAAAAAGGAAGGAAGATTGTTCACTCTCAAAGTCCAAGGTAATGTGGGACATGCATTATTTACTTATGGAGGTCAAAAGGTTTCTGAATTAGACCTATGGCATAAAAGGCTAGGTCATTTCAATGAGAGAGCTATAAAGGTAATGTCAAAGAATCAGGTGGTGCTTGGATTGCCAAATATTGAAGGGCAACATATGGTGTACAAGTGTGAAGCTTGTCAATTAGGTAAAGCACATAAAGGTTCTTACAACAAATCAGGGTACAAGCATTCAAATATGCTTGAATTGGTTCATACAGATGTATGGGGTCCCTCAAGGGACTATAGCATAAATGGATCCAGATATTATGTGTTGTTTGTTGATGATGCAACCAGGTGGATTACTTTATATGTAATCAAGGATAAATCAAAAGTTTTCAAGACATTCAAACATTTTCATGCTTATGCAGAAAGGATCACAGGGCAAAAGCTCAAGAGGTTAAGATCAGATGGAGGGGGAGAGTATTTCTCTAAAGAGTTTGATGGTTATTTGTGGAATGCAGGTATCAAAAGAGAAGTAACTTGCAGGTATTCCCCTCAACAGAATGGAGTAGCAGAAAGGAGAAATAGGACTCTTGTAGAATTTGCAAGAGCCATGATGAAGGAAAAGAATTGTCCAAATTACTTATGGGCAGAAGCTATTAACACTGCAACATACCTTGTGAATAGGTTGCCTTGCAAAGCTTTGGATGGAGGAACCCCTTATGAAGCATGGCGGGGTAAGAAACCTACCCTTGATCATTGTAAGGTATTTGGATGTATTGCATATGCTTATGTTCCTTCACAATTAAGACATAAGCTAGAACCAAAAGCAGAGAAGTATGTGTTTATTGGATATGATGATAGACAGATGGGTTACAGGTTGTGGAGTCCATCCACAAAGCAATTTCTTGTTACTAAAGATGTGACATTTGATGAGCAAAATACATGGTATACAGGATCAACAAATGATTTTGCAGGTGTTGAAGAGATACAAAGAAAAGGAAAGGCAAAAGTAAAAGTGTATGAAGAAAGTATTGATGATGTTGATTCTAGAAGTAGATTGCAGGATCATGTAGAAGAAGGTCCAAGATTTGATCCAGAATCAAATGAGGCTGAAACTTCGAGAAGTGCAGAAATCAGAAGATCTACAAGAGAAAGGAAAGAACCTATAAGGTATAGTTATGATACATCTTTCCTAACAACAAAAGATTATGCTTACATTGTGAAGACAGAAGAAGATCCAATCACTTATGAAGAATCCAAAGGTAAACAGAATTGGGAGAAGGCAATGCAGGAAGAGTATGATGCTCTACTTGAAAATGAAACTTGGGAATTAGTACCAAGACCAAAGAATCAGAAGGTTATTGGATGCAAGTGGGTATATAAAACAAAGAGGTTTGCAGATGGTAAGGTGTCTAGATACAAGGCTAGACTTGTGGTCAAAGGTTATGCCCAAACTTATGGGGTAGATTATGATGAAACCTTTAGTCCTGTTGCTAAAATGTCTACAATTAGAACATTGATTGCTATTGCTGCTTGTAAGGGATGGAAATTATCACAATTGGATGTGAAAAATGCATTTTTAAATGGATACATTGTAGATGAAGTATACATGGAGCAACCAGAAGGCTTCATGGAATTAATTGGATCAGATTATGTGTGTAAGCTCAAGAGAGCTTTATATGGGTTGAAGCAAGGCCCAAGAGCTTGGAATTACAGATTGGTCAAGTTCTTGAATGAATGTGGATTTCAAGCATCAAAGGCAGATAGTAGTTTGCTAGTGAAGGCAAGTGAAAATGGATACATTTACATGTGCATCTATGTTGATGATATTATTGTCACAGGAACAGATACTCAAGGAATCAATGAACTCAAAAGGCAAATAGAGAAGGAGTTTAAGATAAGTGATTTGGGAAACTTATCTTATTTTCTAGGAATGCAGATTGTGTATACTCAACATGGAGTATATGTTTCACAAGAGAGATATTTGAAGAATCTTCTAGTCAAGTTTAACATGGAAGATTGCAAGACCTCAACTACACCATTGGAGGTAAATCATAAATTAAGCAGGTATGGTGGTGAAGAATTCAATGATATGAAGAAATATCAGAGTTTGGTAGGTAGTTTAATATATGCTACCTTGACAAGACCAGATTTATCATATGCAGTAGGTGTGTTGTCACAATTTATGCATTGTCCAAAGAAGACTCATTGGATTGCAGCCCAAAGGGTACTCAGATATATCAAAGGAACCCTAAGTGAAGGATTGTATTATGGTTTCACTTCTGACACAAGAATCAAAGTGTTTAGTGATGCAGATTGGGCAGGTGACTCAGATGATAGAAGGTCTACTCATGGGTATCTCTGTTATTTCTTGGTGTTCAAGGAAGCAACATACAGTTGCTTTATCATCCACAGAAGCTGAGTATAAGGGAATGGTAGAAGCTGCAAAAGAAGTGATATGGTTGAAGACCTTGATGAAGAGTTTTGAAACTGATCATAGTACTCCAATTATTTTTGGAGATAATATGAGTTCTTTGTATTTGGCAGCTAACCCTGTTTTTCATGCTAGGACTAAGCACATAGAGATTCAGTATCATTTCTTGAGGGAAAAGGTACTTGATAAAGAGATTGAAGTAATGTACACTCCAACAAAAGAACAAGTGGCAGATATGATGACAAAGAGCTTGGATGGACCTAAGCTACAGAGATTCAAGGAGATGGCAGGAGTGAAGAAGAATGGAATAATCACAATTAGTGATTGAGGGGGAGCTGTTGGAACAAGCCAATCACAAATTGATGATTATACAGATCTTGAAGAAAGCTTATGGTTGGAATGAAGCAAAGGAAGATACTTGTGAAAGTGAAGAAGATTTCAGGATGATGTCTTGTACACATATGTACATATAAGTAAAGAATCTTGTAAGCTGAGTATAGCTAAGCCCTTAGGATGATTAGTAGCAATGTCATAGACACGGGATGAGTCTAAAGTCATGTATATATAAGTTAATGATGACAAGAAATATGTATGAGAGTCATTTGTAGATGACAAACTTTAAAAAGATGTGTAGAGAGTTTTTTCCCAGAAAATAGCGACGGGTTTTTCTCTGAGTGCTCTCTGTCTGATCATGTGGATCAGAAATCCTTTTGTACACATCTAATTGAGAAGCTAATGAAGCTATGTCTAGAGTTTCAGAATCTAATTCCTCTCGTACTGTGAGAATGATCAATAGGAACATTCATATGTGAACTTTGGAAACTGAAGTCT
>CM035432.1:145157052-145167052 GCA_020310875.1 Ceratopteris richardii
TCTATATCAATAATAATTAAAAACCTTCACCAGTTTGGAGGATCAATGAACAATTATGAAAATTTTGGATAAACTATGAAGAAGATGACTCTACAGAAAGTCTGCTACACATAACTCTCTCATTGACTTATGAAATGTGTAAAGTTTTGATAGAACTTTGCACAAGGTGTCACCTATAGTTTGCACACCTCCTCCAAGTTAAATCATTCCAAAAGACTCAGTAGATCTTGTGAAATGATCTCAACAAGTCACCTATGTCTAAAATTGTTCTTCTAAGAAGTCGATTCAGACACGTTTAACTTCTAACACTTGGTTCTGTCAAACTAGATCCCGTTTATGCAAATGCTTTTAGCCATAGATGGCTTACCTTCGAACTTAGATTTTGAATCCTCATTTGTGCAAAACTTTACACTCTGCACTGAGAAATGATCAATTCTTTGACCATCGAGATTGCACCTGTTTCAGAGAACACTCACCACTTCTTCACTTATGAATGTTCCTACTAATAATTTTTACAGCTTGTTTACAATTAGGCTTTCAAACTTTAACCATAGACTCATTAAATATGGAACTAGACATCTACAAAAGGATTCTTGAAATGATCAAGCACAGAAGGAGAATACCCAGAAAGATCGGGTGCAACATTTTTCATTTCTGAGAAATTTACATCTGAGTGATGGGAGAGATCCTACTCACTTCTAAAGTGTCTAATGACATCTAATTCTCCTCAAATCTTGTTCTTACACATTCTCTCCTATTTGCCCCGACATTTTCCCGTGAATATATAGTCAAATATTTACAAGCTCATAACTAATCAAAAGTATAAGTGAGCTAACTCTAAATTAATGTACATATGTGTGCACATCTTCATCTTCTAAATATGCACTTCCTTCATGCTTCATAACTTGATCTTTTCTTCAGTCCTTGACTTCAATTCTTTATAAAAAGCTTCAATTGTTGATTGCCCTGCACCAACAACTCCCCCTCAATCATCAATTTAGGTTTTCTCTATCTTCTTTATGCCTGCCATGTCTTTGAATCTATGTAGCTTTGGTCCATCCAATAATCTTCTGACTATTTGGTCTAGGAACCAAATCCCATGTCTGATTCTCCATCAATGCATCATGCTCTTCCTGCATAGCCTTCTCCCAATTTTCCTTACCTTTTTCCTCTTCATATGTAGAAGGGTCTTCGTCTGCCTTCACCATATAAGCATAAACTATTGTATCCAAAAAAGAAGTGTCATACCTATACCTTGTAGGTTGCCATTTGTGTCTTGATGACCTTCTGAGTTCTCCACTCCTTGAGGTTTCTAGTTCATCACATTCTGGATCAAACCTTGGCACTTCTTCAACTTCAACCTGTACTTCATTGTTCTCCTCTTCATCAAATATCTGAACCTTTGATTTACCTTTCTTTTGATTCACAACTTCTTCATCACCTGCATAAATATTAATTTTAACTGCATACCAAGTACCTCGCTCATCAAATGTAACATCCTTTGATACAAGGAATTGTTTTGTGGATGGACTCCACAACCTATATCCCATCTGCTTATCGTCATATCCAATGAATACATACTTTTCAGCTTTAGGTTCCAATTTGTACCTTAATTGAGATGGCACATATGCATATGCCGAACAACCAAATACTTTGCAATGATCTAGAGTAGGTCTCTTACCCCACCATGCCTCATATGGTGTCATACCCTGCAAAGCTTTACATGGTAATCTATTGACCAAATATGTTGCTGTATTTACAGCCTCAGCCCACAAATAATTTGGGCAATTTTTCTCCTTCATCATGGATCTTGCAAACTCAATAAGAGTTCTATTCCTCCTTTCTGCTACACCATTCTATTGAGGAGAGTACCTGCAAGTAATTTCCCTTTTTATACCTACATTTTACAAGTAATCACTGAACTCATTAGAGAAATACTCTCCCCCTCCATCTGACCTTAGTCTCTTCAACTTTTGACCTGTAATTCTCTCTACATACACATGATAATGTTTGAATGTATTGAATACCTCTGACTTATCTTTGATCACATAGATAGTGATCCATCTGGTAGCATCATCAACATAAATCACATAATACCTTGAACCATTGATACTGAAATCCTTTGATGGTCCCCACACATCTGTGTGTACCAACTCAAGCTTCTCTGAATACATAAAACCATGCTTGGAATAAGATTGCTTATGAGCCTTACCTAATTGACATGCCTCACATCTGTATGTCATATGTTGACCTGCAACATTAGGCAATCCAAGCATTGAACCATTGTTAACCATATCTTTGATACCTCTTTCATTGAAATGTCCAAGCCTTTTGTGCCAAAGATCTGACTCAGAGATCTTATGTCCTCCATAAGTGAACAAGGCATGACCAACATTACCTTGAACCTTCAATGTGAACAATCTTCCTTCTTTCTTTCCTAAAACAATTTGTTTATACCCCTTGCTAGGGTCTTCTACAAAAACTCCTTCATTAGTGAACCTAACTTCATAAGCTTTTTCAACAATTTGTCCTACACTTATTAGATTCTTAGGAATTGTAGGAACATACAAAACCTTACTCAAGAGAGTACTTCCATCCTTGGCCTTCACTGATCCAATTGACTTCACATTGTGCTTTGTATTGTCACCTGTTTGAACTACATGATTAGTTACCTTATTCTCCAAATTAGTCATCAAAGCTATGTTTCCACTCAGGTGATTGTTACACCCTCAGTCAATGTAGAAGACTCTTTGGTCTTCACTTTGCCTTTCACAAGTTGCATTCATTATCAATGTTGAATCCTCCTTCTGATCTGAAGCATAATTGTAGTAGGTATTGTTGTATTGTTGACTTTGGAATCCTCTACCTGCATTTCTTCCAAAGTAACCTCTACTACCTCTACCTCTGAAATTACCTCTTTGATTTCTGCCACCTCTTCCTCTTGAATTAAAGTTCTGATTATATCCACCATTATTCTGAGTATTATGCCAACAATCATTAGCTAAATGATTTGTCTTACCAAAAATCCAGAAAGCTTTGACTCTATCTTTATTACTCCTGCCTCTTCCTCTACCTTTGCCACCTCCTCTTCCTCTTAGGAAGTTAGCTTGGCTAGTTGTACCTTCATCTTCATTTTTTTGTTGCTTCCCTTTGCTATTCTTCTTCTTATCCTTTGAATACATTGCTTGACCTGCACTTTTATCACCTTCACCTTTGACATCCTACTCAAAGGTTAGCATGTGTCCAAGCAACTGATTCAAATCAAGAGTAAAATGATCTAGTGATAATTCAGTAGACAAAATGAATGGCTTCCATTTGTCATCACCACTTAATCTTGTGAGTATTTGCCTTACCATATTATCCTCCTCAATATCTTCATCCACTGCTCCTAATGCATCTGCAATGTCCTTCATTCTTGTTACATAATCTGAGATGGATTGAGAGGCCTTCTTCTTGAATGTGGTAAACTCTGCCCACAAAGATGCCTTCCTTGACTTTGTGGTGTTTTGGAAATGCTCCTCCAAAGCATTCCATATATCACTTGCACTTTCAAAACCTCTAATGTGAGGTAGCAAGTAGTCATTAACTGCCATGTAAATAATGCTCCTAGCTTGAGCATCTTTCTTCATCAAAGTCTTCAAATCTGATAATTCCTCCCTACTTGGAACACTAGGATATTGGAACTGAGCCTTTTCTTCTTCACCTGTGATATAACCTATCAAGTCTTTGCTCATAAGATGAGCTTCCATCCTCATTGACCATGTTGGATAGTTTTCTCTATCCAGTTTCTCTATTTGAAGAGAATCTCCCATCCTTTATTCACTTGTATATTAATACCTTCTAGCTTTATGAGGAATAAGGTTATCTTTACTTCAAATGATGTTCCTTTTGTCTTCCTTGATGTCGTATGGCCTCCTTCTCAAGGTTTGCTCTCAAGCTTTGCTCTGAAGCTTTGCTCTCAAGCTTTGCTCTCAAGCTTTCACCTTTTGAATCTTCAGATGTTGAATTCTTTAGGACTACAGTAGTCGAGATCCTCCTTTCTTCAATTTTGAGACTTCTTGCTCTGATACCACTGATGGAGAGTGTTAATTGTTGGGATAGATGGATGGATGCTCCAAGAGACTGAGTAGGTACTACTAAACCTGCTTTGTACCAGCCCTCTTTTGCTTCAGAGTTGATAATTAGACCTTCCTAGATTTCCAATAACACCAAAAAATAGCCTACGTACTTTGGAAGTGATGTGTGTAATGATTGAACCAAAACAGATAACTTTGAAGTTCACAAACTCAAGAAAACTTTCTATTTTTATCTTGACACTTACTGACTGTTTTGCTCAGTGTGACCAGCACAGTAGAAATTGATAAAATTCCTTCTAGGGGTATTTAATTAGCTTAGTAAGCTACCCTTTGCAAGTGAAATGATGCAAAAAGATAAACTATGCTAAGAGAAATCAATTTAGCAAGTTTAGTTATACCCCCGACTTTTTAGGACTGTAGTAGAAAATGACCAGAGTTCACCTCGATGCAGATTTCTCTGAAATGGCTGAATAGAATCACTTCAAACTTTTCAGCATGTAGATGACTTTGAGCTGAATCCAAGAAGCTTTGAATCACTTGATTTGGTGAAGAATTGACCGAGATATGCCCTTGACAAGTTGACAAACTTTTGAGTAGACTAACAGAGAACTCGGAGATTAATGATGTAAATGTATCTATTAATTAACAGTTGTATACAATCCCATTGGCATGAATAACATTGCCTAATGGTGTAGAGGGGTGTAGGCTATGGTATAGTCTTTACACACACTCAAACTTAGTAGAATGAGGCTCGGGAATGATCTCTGCTAACCGCAACTTTTCAAGTTCATTTTTTATATGAAGTGAGTGGATTGAATTCAAATTAAAATTTTGGCTCCCTATGATCAAGCTCCTACATGTTAGGAGATATTCCTTCAATCAAATGAGCTACTTTTTCCACGACTCACTTTGGTAGGTGATTACAAAAGATTCCAAGTCAATTTGACTTTTACAATGAGATAAAGTGGTAAATAACCACTAGCATATGTTCCTATGCTTCTTCATGTATGTGTAGACTTTAATGCTTCCTTTGAGCCAAATGTGTAGGCTTGCAATTTACACCAACAGCTCCCCCTCAAGCCAAACATTTTGGCTTAAGTCTTCATCTTCAATCTTCAAGTATATCCTGCAATCCAATCATGGATTTGAACCTGCAAAGTTTTGTTCCATCCAAAGCTTTAGTCAACAAATCTGCACATTGCATGTTTGTTGATACATAGGTAAGTTGAATGTCCTTGCTTATCAATTTCTCTCTCACATAATGGTAATGAACCTCTATGTGTTTGGTCCTAGCATGATAGATAGGATTAGCTGCAAGGTTAAGAGAACTTGTATTATCTCCAAAGATAATTGGTGACCTAGTATACAATCCCAATTCTGTATACAAAAGTTTAATCCAAATTGCTTCTTGTGTGGCATTAGCCAGTCCTCTATACTCTGCCTCTGTGGAAGACAAAGCAATAGTAGGTTGCTTCTTTGAAGACCATGAAATTGGTTTGTCACCTGCAAAGGAAACATATCCAGAAGTGCTCCTCCTATCATCCTTGCATCCTGCCCAATCTGCATCTGAATAAATTTTGATATCAATATCTGAAGTGTAAGGGATATACAAACCATGGTTCTGTGTACCCTTGAGATACTTCAAGATTCTCTTGGCAGACTCTAAGTGAGGTATCCTTGGCTTGTGCATAAATTGACTTAGCACACTTACTCCATATGCAATATCAATTCTTGTAAGAGTAGCATAGTTCAAGCTACCCACCATACTTTGATAACCTGTAATGTCTTTGACTTCATCACCTTCATGGGCACTTAGCTTTAGATTCACCTCCATTGGAGTGCTTGCTACTTTAGCATCCTGCAAGTGAAACTTCTTCAACATATCTTGTACATACTTTTTCTGAGTAATGTATATCCCTGAATTAGTGTAAACTAATTCAAGCCCTAGAAAATACTTCAATAAACGAAGATCATTGATCTTGAACTCCTCCATCATCTGGCTTTTGATATACCTGATTCCATTGACATCATTACCTTTAATGATGATGTCATCAACATAAACACAGAGATATATTACCTCTGAATTACTTCTCTTAATGAACAGAGAAGTGTCAGCCTTGCTCATGACAAAACCTTGGTCTTGGAGGTATGTAGTTAACCTGTAATTCCATGCCCTAGGTGCTTGCTTCAATCCATATAAAGCCTTTTTTAATTTGCAAACATAAGTTACCTTCTTAGGATCCTCATAGCCAGGAGGTTGTGGCATATAAACTTCTTCTGAAATCCATCCATTCAAGAAAGCATTCTTGACATCCAATTGGTACATGTTCCAATTCTTTGATGCAGCCACACTTACCAACACTCTGATTGTTGGCATCTTGGCCACATGAGAAAATGTCTATTCATAGTCAATGCCTTGGGTTTGTGCAAAACCCTTGGCTACCAATCTGGCTTTGTACCTATTAATTGTTCCATCAGAATTTCTTTTCAACTTATAGATCCATCTGGATCCTATTACCTTCATAGAATCCTTCTTGGGTACTAACTCCCATGTGTCACTCTCCTTGAGTGCTTCAATCTCCTCATCCATAGCTTCTTTCCATTCTAATTTGGTTATGGCTTCTTCATATGAACCTGGTTCTTCATTTGACAAATCTTTGGCAAGATAAACTGAATGTTTAGTAACAAGAGATGTATCATACCCATATCTGATAGGTTTCTTGCTTTCTCTTTGAGATCTTCTGATTGATTGAGTTGATGATTCAGGTATGTCTTCAAACTTCTTCATCTTCATTTTTCCCTTGGACTTCCATGCCTTGAATTCTTCAAGGTTGATAGTTTCTTCATCATCTGAACTTGAGTCTTCATTCTGAGTATGTTCCTCCTTTGCAAGTTTTGGAAATTCCTCTTCCAAATCATAGGATAGTTTGACCTTCCTGCATTCATTCTCATACCAAGAATCATTTTCATCAAAGATCACATCTCTGCTTACCATAAATCCCTTATTGGTAGGATTATAAAACCTATACCCTTTTTTATTTAAATCATACCCAATGAAAATGCATTTTTCAGCCTTTGGGTCTAGCTTACCTCTTATCTGAGAAGGAATGTGCACATATGCTACACATCCAAATATTTTGCAGTGTTCTAATGATGGTCTCTTACCATGCCATGCTTCATAGGGTGTTATACCATCAAGTGACTTAGATGGTAACCTGTTTATGAGGTAAGTGGCAGTAGAAACACTCTTTGTCCATAGATAGTTAGGTAATTTCTTCTCATTAAGCATAGATCTAGCTGTCTCAACAATTAACCTATTTCTTCTTTCCGCTACCCCATTCTCTCCAGGAGAATATCTTGTGGTTATCTCTCTTTTGATGCCTCTGTCCTGCAAGAAGTCTTCAAATTCATTGGACAAGTACTCACCTCCTCCATCTGACCTTAGCCTCTTCAAATTCCTTCCTGTCTGGTTTTCAACTAATGCAAGATATTTCTTAAAACAATTAAATACCTCATCCTTGTGCTTCATGAAGTATAATACAGTCCATCTGCTATAATCATCAATGAAAGACACATAGTACCTTGATCTTGAGACTGAGGGGTCTTTGCTAGGTCCCCAAACATCTATGTGTACAAGCTCTAGGTAGTCTTCATGCATATATCCTTTCTTGGAGAAGGGTAACCTGTGAGACTTACCAAATTGACAAGCACCACACTTGTAAATCATATGTTGCTTGGATACATTAGATATCCCAAGCACACATTGGTCCCTTCACATTTGTTTCAAGGTTCTTTCTCCTATGTGCCCTAACCTTTTGTGCGAAATCTCAAGCTCTGAAAGTGTTTGATCTTTATAACTATATAATGCAATATTCTTTGTATCTTCTAACTCAAAAGTAAAAAGTCTACCTGATTTTTCTCCTTTAGCAATCCTCTTGAACCCATGTCTTGGGTCCTCTACATATGCTCCATATTGATTGAATCTGACCTGCAAACCTTTCTCCACAATCTGACCAACACTCATCAAATTTTTGGTAATGGTTGGTACATAAAGTACCCTGCTCAACAAATTCTGATTACCATCAGAAGTCTTAACATTTCCAACTTTAACTACTGAATGCTTTGTATCATCATCTGTTTGGACTTGATGTTTACCTTTTGGTTCCTCAAGATCAGAGAGTAGTGCCACATTGCCAACCACATGATTTGAGCACCCTGAATCAATGTAGAATAGGTGATCATCATTTGTACCTGACTTTGAACTCATGTTCATAATCAAAAGAGAGTCATCATGTTCCTCTGTGTAGTTGTTGTAGTCCTTTCTGGTTTTGAATCCTCCTTGGTAGTTGCCATTGTAATTGTTGCTGTAATTGTTGTTGTGGCCTTGGTGATGATTGAACCTTCCTCTTGACTATGAGTATCCACCTCTTTGGTAGCCTCTTCCTCTCTAATTTTTGTAATTCCTGAAACACTCATCTGTACTATGATTTGATAAACCACAAATGTTGCATGGTGATGAGTTATAGGGTCTCCCCCTACCTTGCTTACCTCCTCTACCCCTTCCTCTTGAATATCTACCTCTCCCTGCATACTTGGCTTGGGAGGTAGAGCCTTCGTCTTCCATCTTTTTGCTCTTGCCTCTATCCTTAGACTTCTTATCAGTGTATAGGGCAGAAGAGTTATTACCTTTGGATGTATCTCCATTTTTTGTGAGCTTTGCTTCATGTGTAAATAGTTGTCCCATGAGAGTTGTAAGATCTGGAGTGTGCATGTCCATGTAGAGATCCATTGTAGTGGTGAAGCTTTCCCATTTGTCATCAGCCTTGATTCCATTGATCACTTGCCTTACAATTTGTTCTTATTCAATCTCTTCTCCTATGCTTGCTAACTGATCTGCAACATCTTTGATCTTGGTCACAAATTTTGAAACAGCTTGCTTAGGTTTCTTCCTTAGTGTTGTGAATTCAATCCACAACTGATTTTTCCTAGCCCTTGTATTGGAGGAAAAATATGATGACAAGGTTTCCCAAGTTTCTTGGGATGTCTTACAATTTCTGATATGCGGCAAAAGAAAGTCAGAGATGGAGTTGAGTAAATAAGACCTTGCCAATGCATCCTTAGCACACCATGTGTTGAGCTTTTCTTGTTCTTCCTTGGTTGGTAATCCTCTTGCTTTGAATGAGGGCAATTCCTCATCTCCTGAGATGTATCCATAGAGACTCCTTCCTTGTAGGTAGGTCTTCATCCTTAGAGACCAAGCTTGATAGTTGTTCCTGTCCAATTTATCAATAAATGAAGGAAAAGCATCTCCCATTTTACCTCTATTGCTCTCATACCACTGTTGGGATAGATGGATGGATGCTCCAAGAGATTGAGTAGGTACTGCTAAACCTGCTTTGTACCAGCCCTCTTTTGCTTCAGAGTTGATAAGTACACCTTCTTAGCTTTCCAATAACACCAAAAAATGGGCTATGTACTTTGGAAGTGATGTGTGTAATGATTGAACCAAAACAGATAACTTTGAAGTTCACAAACTCAAGAAAACTTTCTATTTTTGTCTTGACACCTGCTGATTGTTTTGCTCAGTGTGACCAACACAGTAGAAATTGATAAAATTCCTTCTAGGGGTATTTAATTAACTTAGTAAGCTACCCTTTGCAAGTGAAATTATGCAAAAAGATAAACTATGCTAAGAGAAATCAATTTAGCAAGTTTAGCTATACCCCCAACTTTTTAGGACTGTAGTAGAAAATGACCAGAGTTCACCGTGATGCAGATTTCTCTGAAATGGCTGAATAGAATCACTTCAAAATTTGACAGCATGTAGATGACTTTGAGGTAAATCCAACGAGCTTTGAATCACTTTATTTGGTGAAGAATTGACCGAGATATGCTCTTGACAAGTTGACACACTTTTGAGTAGA